>JBBMOE010000054.1:2658280-3248158 GCA_037975065.1 Chaetodon trifasciatus | reverse complement strand
ATACTATTATTATTATATAATAAGTTTTACATTATAATACATATTATATAATGATATATTTAGTTTTACTTAGTTATATTTTTATTTTTATTCCTGCTTACATTTTTTGTCACTCGTTACTTTTTTCTAAATATTATGTTTATATTCTATGTTTGCCTGTATTTTAATGCTACTGCTGCTAAATAATTTCCCAAATTGGGATCAATAAAGAAGCAGTCCAGGTCGAAGTCTAAGTCTAAAACTTTCTTCTTCTCTTTCAAGAGGGTCTGGTCCCACAGGACCGGTCCATCCCTGTGGGTTTGTAAGTTTTTGTTTCTGCTTCGTTTCTGTGATTGCAGCATTTTTCTCTTGCAGCGTTTTTCTGTTGCATTTGTTTTATGTGTCTGTGTGTTTTTGGTTTTGCATCATTCCTGTGTTTGCAGCGTTTTGCCGTTTGCGGCGCGTTTGCCCTTGTCGGCCACCGTAGTATTTGCCTCTGAGATGAAGAGAAGTATAAAGCTGCAAACACTCAAGTACAAGTACCTCGAATCTGTACTCAAGCACAGTACTTGAGTATTATATTAACACTCAGGCCAAAGCAAACAGCGGAGAAACATCAGGACTCACCGGCGTGTTGAACACCTCGTTGTAGCAAACAGACGAGCGCAGGTACCAGCTGATGTTGAAGGCCAGGTTTCTGTCACATGACCCCGTGTCACCCTGGACTGCGGAGGGATGAGAGAGGAGCAGTTAGTCAGAGGATGGATGTCGGGGCGGTAACGAGGCCTGAGGTCTGAGCAGCTGTTCCACATCACCACCCGACAGCAGCGCCTCTGTGTTATGATCTACTTTTACTTCACTGACTTCAGCCTCTCCCCTGTCATGTCGTTGCAATGCATCCTGGTCGATTTCCTGCGACCGTGGGAGCAGAAATCAGCATCTCTGCCTCGTTTACAGTATTATGGATTTCTCACTTTCTGACTGGTGAATGCTGATGCAGGAAGAAGAAAAAGTCTAATTCTGAGGACAAAAACTGAAATTGACTGTTGAACGTTATATATCTTCCTACCAAACTCCATTAAAAATATGCTGAAAATAACACAATCTGGGCTGCGCCTGGGGCCGTGCCTTATCAGCAAGACTCAAATAACTGCAGTAACAATAAATAAAACTGTCCCTTTAGATTGTGTTTAAAGGTTTTAGTGATTTTCACCTTTAAAATATTGACTTTCCTGAAACTCAAATGTGCTTTTCATCAAATCAGTTCAGCTCACAATAAGTCAGCGTGTGGACTGCAAATGAAAAGCAGGACGCATACACGGTTTTCTATGAAGAACAGCGGGGAGAAGAGGAAACTCTCCCGCTGTGGGATTAATCAAAGGATTATTTCAGAAGATGCATTATTCGTCAGTTTAGTCGCTGACATTTCGTCGGCGGTGCCAGGACGTTCCCTGGCCTGCGGGCTGCGGGACATCCGGCTAATATGTGATGTTTGGACTTGAGCCAGCGAGAGCCATAAACACACCGCGGGACGTGGATGCCGGCAATGCAACAACATGTTAAACCCGACGGTGGTGTGACGGTGGCTTCTTCCTCTGTGGTGATTCTTGAGCAAGATAATAACCGCAACTGAGAGAGCAGAGTTTCTGCTTTTTATTGTAGTTTATTTTTTACTCAAACTAACTTGAGGTATGTTGTAACTGGGCCAAATCGTCCCCCAGGAACTGCATTAAATTTCATCGAAAAGCGAGGCAGAGGACACAAAGGGCCTTTCTGTGCAGAGCAACTCTTCTGCCTGTTGTGCTCATGTGCTGCTGTGTCGCAGCTTGACTCGAGTCACACGCAGCCAACGAATCTCGATATGGTTTTTATTATTTTAGGTGCCCGGTGGGTGGATTTTGTCACTTTAAAAGAGACATCAGGTGCCAGAATAAACACCACCAACAACAACAAGGACACACCTGAGTGCTGCGTTCAGTGACGCACAGCTGGCCCGGCAGCGTGTTAATAAATGTCTTGCTATAGTGAATATTCCACCGATCAGACGAACGATCTTTGTACTTTTCGTCTTAATATTTGTAGAAAGGTGGACGCAGACGCAGGAAGGAGCCTGAGGAAATGACCCATTGTTGGCGCTGATGACGCAATACCCCAGTCCTGTTTACAGGGTGTGAAAAAGAATGCACGAGGAACAGGTCGGACTACTCACACTTCATGAAGATGGTGGTGTTGGCATACAGCGTCTTTCGAAACACAGCGTCCTGTTTCTGAAAACACAACGGAGACAAACACTCCTGTCACTTCCACAGGGGACGGTAACAGATTCAAGCTGCGTTTAAAAACACAAATCTGACAAACCGTGTTCACGGATCCATAAAACACCAGCCAGATCTGTAACAATGTCAGCGTGCATGTGCAGCGTGTTTTCACAGCTGGAATAAAACCTCATTCAACGACTTTATGAGCGTGCATCAGCTTTTTCACAAGCTAATGGCAATAAAAGGTTTTTCTATTCTTCTCATATGAGGAAGCTTCTGGATTTGGTGCAAGCGACAGTCGACAGATGTAGACTGTGTGTGAAACACAGGTGAAAAAAGAAGTAAATGTCTTTGAAAGTTGAAGCTTTTTTAAATGAATTATGGGCCAACATCAACAACTTTCTACGGAGCCTGATAATCTACGTTGAGGCGTATTTGTAGGTGGATATTTCTTACAA
Organism: Chaetodon trifasciatus; assembly: GCA_037975065.1. Lineage (NCBI taxonomy): Eukaryota > Metazoa > Chordata > Actinopteri > Chaetodontiformes > Chaetodontidae > Chaetodon > Chaetodon trifasciatus. Next base: position 3,245,463 of record JBBMOE010000054.1, on the reverse strand, counting down.
ATATCTAACCACTGAGGTTTCATTACCCGGAGTACATCCTGGTGGATTTATCCTGTCACCAGACAATGGGGGCAGTCTATTTCAAAAAAAGCCTGCTGTGCTTTCTGGCTCTGATAACATACAGAGGCATTCTGAAACACGCACTTACTTCCTCATAGCATGACCCACGCAGCTCATACATGCGCTGCATTTTCAGCCGCAGCTCATTTAGCTGATACCTGAAAGACTGCGTTTTGTTTTTAATTCCACAAGAGTGGAGGAAGTGCTTTTGTTGAGGAAAAGCTGCAATGCCACAGTGTGGGAAAACTCAAGTAAAAGTCATGCACGTAAAAGAAAAATGCATTTAAAATATTAAAAGTAAGAGCACCAATTAAACAGAATGATAAACATTACATTATTGGATTTTAATGATTTATGACCGAATGTGTACAGAGCTGCAAATTAGATTAGTTGCATACTATTAAATTACTTTATTGATGATGAATTAATCGGCTTCAAAAAAAAGAAAAAAAAGGCTGATTCCAGCTTCTTAAATGTGAATATTTTCTGTTCCTTCACTCCTCTGTGACAGTAAACTGAAACCATTTTCTGACATTCTATAAACCAAACAAGTGCTGGATTAACAGAGAAAATAATCTCCAGATGACAGTAACCATGAGTTGCAGCCCTGCATTGCTTTACTGCTGAAGCTGGTAAAGGTGGGGTTAACTTTAATGACATCATATACTCCGTCAGAAGGGTAGCTTGTTAATTAAAACAACCCTGGGAATAACTGGTCATTATATTTTGTAATATTAATCCGAGCATGCAAAAAGCACAAAAATTGCCTTGACGCGTAGAGAAGCAGGAGCAGGAAAACATGGAAATACTCGAGTAAAGTACAAGTACCCCATAACTGTACTCAAGTACAGCACTTTCTGTCAGGACTGAGGACAATACAGCACCCTGTCGGTGGTGCACCGAGCCTATAACCTGCTCCTCTGTAACACACTTCAAACACTACCACGTCCTCACAGATGACCTGCCTTCATTCAAATCTACCGATAACACACTAGATAAGCGCTGCTGTGTAGCAGGATAATTCCGTAATTTACGAGTTTTGACTTTAAAATCGGGAGAAATGCAAACCAGCTTATTCCGAATGAGAAGCTCATCCCGTCAAACGAGCGAAACCAGAACTGTCAAAGCCCGGTGGCGTGCAGAAGGTGGAGGAGGGTGCAGCGGAATGAGGAGCTGCTAGGGGCCAGTTAGCTACCCGAGCTAACAGCTGCTATGAAAGACTTAGCACGACGGGCTGTGCAATAACCGTGAAAATGCACATGCTGCAGGTGTAACACTGACCGAGCTGATGTCCACCTTCCATACGGAGACCTCTGCCGCTGTCCCGAGGCGGAAAACTAACACAGAAAGCAGCAAACATAACCGACGCGTCTGTGCATCTGGCATCTTCATCTGTGCGTCTACTACAGGTCAGACTTGCATCCGCCTCCAGGTCCGGGGTGCTTCGTGTTGACGTTCACGCTGTCACCACCAGAGGGCGGCAGCGGTCTGGAGAGGCGGCTAGCTTGAAAAACTGCAATTTAAGGTTTGTAATGTCAAATAAGATAAAATTTAAAGATTAGTTATCTTTAGTACTTTATGAAATATACACGTTGCTTCTGTTCTCAAATTATACATAGATTTGACCCAAAATTGGCCTCATTTAAGCGGTTTAATAACGTGTTTGTTAAAGACATGCTAACATTAGCTATTGCTAGCTAATGTCAGTTAATGCTAGCTAATGTTAGCATGTTGTATGGTAAACTATCACTGTTTTCAAACGCTCACAAACCGTTAGCTAAGTGAGTGCAGCACAATTTTAAAACACAGACTCAAATTAGAAATAGAAGAACTAAATTCCACCATGGGGAGATGTAGTTAATAGTTGTTGGTATTGATTTAGACCGCCATTATTGTCCATCAAAACATTTTTGTAAAAAAAAAGTGCTACATGAGACCAATTTAGTATATTTTTAAAATCAAAATCATTACTAATACAGATACATTTGCATGAAGATATTGGAAAAAAAATAGTTTACTTTGCAAGCTCACATTAACATTACAATTTTTAATTAACAAATACAAACAAACTACTCATCTGATGAAGTACTTTCCCAGCTTCAACAGTAAAGGCTGCAATAATGATTTTTATTGTTGGTTAATCGGCCAATTATTTTCTCAATCATTTGATCAGTTATAAAATGATGAAAAATGTCCATCACTGTCTCCCAAAGCCCAAGATGATGTCCTCAAATGTCTTGTTTTGTCCAGAACCCAAAGATACTCATTTTGCTGTCATAGAGGAGTAAAAAACAGAAAATATTCACATTTAAGAAGCTTGAATCAGAGAATATAGACTTTTTTTCCTTAAAAAAAATTAATAGATGGAGATTCATTTAATTGGTGACAGCGAAACGATTAATGGTTGCAGCTCTGATTAAAACAGTAATTTATTGATGGTCCCATGCTGAGGGCTGGGAGGTGATGTGTAAACTGTAATTCTTGGTTTACAAATCCGTCTTCTGTACTTTTGTCCAGCGTCATTTTTTTTCTGCTTATTAGCATGCTAGCGTTATCTAAAAATCTACCACATGCTGATTAAATTCGTGGAAAGTTTGATAATAGTAGCAGCTAAGGTAGCTGCACTGAAACAGGAAGTTTACTTTGAAAATCCGCTCCGGAAGTGCGGTCGGCGGTGTGACTTTCTGGAAATGTCGTCCTCCGGGCGGCAGCTTACGAGTAGTTAATGTTGAAACCAGGAGACGGAAGACCACCAGCGACGTTAGCTGCTGCTGATTTCTGACTTTTCTGGCTGTCTTTCTGCTCGAAATGGCGGAAGTGAGACAACCCGTTGTTAGGTACAAACATACATACTGTTTTTCTAAGAGAACTGACTTCTGCTTTTCCTCGTGGAGTCTGTGCAGAAAACCACCTGAAGTGAAGCAGTCAGGCTCCCCGCGGCGCGCTGTGTCAATCAGTGTATTGATAATGTCTAAAGAGAGGTGGTCCGTGTTTACTGCAGGGCGAAACTCACCTGCTTCTTCTGTTCATTTGTGGATTTTAAGTTTCTCCACTGAGCTATTCCTGCAGGCAGACTGTTATTAAAGGGAGCCTAACATTTGTATAAACGTGCATATGGAAGCAAACATGCAAATCTTTGACAGAAGAAGCGTTTGTGTCCCACCCCCTGTCCATAAGATGACGTCTACAAATGTCTTGTTTTGTCCACTACTCAAAGATATTCAGTTTACTGTCACACAGGAGGGAAGAAACCAGAAAATATTCACATTTAAGAAGCTGAAACCAGAGAATTTTGACTTTGTATTCTTTAAAAAATATTACGAAACCAGTTAATTCTCCAAATAGCAGCTGATTAATTCAATGGCTGAGAACTAATCGGTGAATGGTTGCAGCTCTGATGTGTTTAATTTCTCTCTGCTTGCTCTGCAGTGTCGTCGCTGAGGATGAATTGAAAGACAAGTTCAAGAAAAGTGACCATGTCGCTTTCTACAGGTACGCTGGGCGTTCAGCATCCACACTTTGTGCACAAAGAGCTCCATGACCTCCCACACCTGAGTGGATTTTCCAGAACGTTGCATTTATGTGCGTTCAGTAGGATTTGAGCCGCAGATTGAATGGTAATGTTGATGTTTGCTGTCACTCCTGAGGCGGCAGATTCAGGGCCCAAACCTGCAGCACCGGGCCCTGTTGGACACCATAGTGCTCACAGAGAAGGGGGCCCGTCTTGAACTGCTGGAGCCCGACACGAAGGTCAGAACACCAGCATTACTGTAAATCACAACCAAGGACGATCGATTTCTCTTTGACGCATTTGATCTTTACCTTATTAGAAAAAACAAAAGGTTAGAGGCCATTGAGGTCTCTTTAACTGTTAAATGAACTGAATTGTGCATAGAAGGCAAATCCCAACTCCCTGTAGGTGACAGTAACTCCCCCATCTCAGTAACAGAAAGTCCTAAATACAGAAAATAATCTTCTAACGAACCAACGTCGGCTCTTTTCACAGACGTCGCTGCTTCTCTCTGTGTCGCCCTGCAAAAACGGCACCGTGAGGATATTAATAGATGAGCTCCAGCCCGTTAAAGCGCGCTACCGAGTTCCAGATGTGATGACGGGGGAGCCGCAGTGTGAACAGTAAGAGAAACAAACAGCTGCGGGGTGGAGCTTTCCATACCACGATAACATGCTCAAGCTGACATTGACTCCATTGTTTTAACTTTGCGTTGATGTGTGTACGTCTTCTTTTCCCATGTGTGCTTTGAGTGCAGTGTCTGACTCTTATTGCTTGTGCAGCGGTCGACCTTTTCCCTCATCGCCCCGCAGGTTGAGAGTGGAGACACGCTCCGAGGACTCCGTCTCTCTTTCTTGGGCTTCGGGACGTCACCAGGTTCGCGTGTGGAGCTTCCCTTTCCGGCTGGAGATCCTGTGTGAGGACGAAGCGCTGGTGACGTTCAACTCCAAAGGCAAACTGTGGTTCGAGACTCTGCAGGATCCACCGCCCAGGTGAGGCTCTCAGGGGACGGGTGCCTGCTGGGAACAAAAGAGCAAGTGAATTCAATTACATTTTGTCCCCTTTGTTGTTTTTGTCCTCAGGGCCACATCTCACGGTGGAGAGGTGAGACAATACCAGCACTGTTCAAATGTAATATTACTCCCTCTAATCTGGTCTATAAATGCTTTGGTCCTTCTCCCTTTGTTCCTCTGACAGCTTCAGGAGGGCCACACGAGTTTATTATGGAAAGAGACTTTCAGGCACTTTGTGGACATCAAAGCTAATGGTTTGTTTCTGCTATTTGACAGTTTTAAAAAGGCACGACTGTCAGTGGATTGGTTGTCAGCACTCTGTGTGTGATTCTAAATACATGTTATGTGCACATATAGAGAGAAATTTAACAAAATAAAAGAAGAAAGACTGCAACCATTCAGTGCTCGTTCACAAACAGCTGAATAAAACTTCTTCCTGTTGAAGTCCAGGTCCCACCAGCATTGGGTCAGACCTCTGCCTTCACGGCTTCAGTCACGTGTTCGGTCTTCCAGAGCACGCCGACGGCCTTCAGCTCAGAGACACCAGGTGCGCGCAGATTTTACCAAACCGCGAGCCGTGCGTACAGCCTTTAAGTTCAGTCTGTTGGTAATCATGTGATTGATGTCATTTCAGAGACGGTGAACCTTACCGGCTCTACAACTTGGACGTCTTTGCCTACGACTTGTACAGCCGCCTCGGCCTGTACGGCTCTGTGCCGCTGCTGGTGGCCCACAAGCCCGACAGGACTCTGGGCGTGTTTTGGCTGAATGCGTCCGAGACCTTTGTGAACGTTCATTACAGCCCACCTGAGCATCAGGTGACCCTCGTTCTTTCAGGTTCAGTTAATATGGCGGCATTTTAGAGGACATGCATGCTTATTAAATAACCCCCTGCCTCCTCCAGGATGACCAGACCCCCCCAGTGAAGAGGAGGCGGATGCAGCCTCACACTGACGTCCACTGGCTGTCAGAAAGCGGCGTGATTGACTGTGTGGTTCTGCTGGGGCCCAGTCCACAGCAGCTCTTCTCCCAGTACGCCCAGCTGACAGGTGTGTACGCAGTTCCTGTATGAAAGGTGCTATACAAATAAAGTTTGTTATTATTGTTATTATAAGTAAAACTGTGCCTCTCTCGCCTCCCTCTGTCAGGATATCAAGCCCTGCCCCCGCTGTTTGCGCTCGGCTACCACCAGTGCCGCTGGAACTACAACGACGAGGCCGACGTGAAGGCTGTGGACGCCGGATTCGACCGCCACCGTATCCCGTATGACGTAATCTGGCTGGATATCGAGCACACGGACGGGAAGCGTTACTTCACCTGGGACTCCGCTCTTTTTCCCGAACCAGCCAGCCTGCAGCGATACCTGGAGAAGAAGAAGAGGAAGGTCGGTTTTGGGTATTTGCTGTCTTTTTCAGCCCTCGTGTGGTCCAAGTTTAGGTTATTCACTGTGCACACTGATCTTATCCTCCAGTTGGTTGTTATAAGCGATCCCCACATGAAGGTTGACCCTGATTGGCCGCTGTACTGTGAGGCCAGAGACAGAGGGCATTTTGTCAAGAACAGAGAGGGGCAGATCTATCACGGCTCGTGTTGGCCCGGTAAAGTTTTTCTTTTCATGACCTAATGTGACACTCACTGTGAAAAACCGGAAAAATGACCTAAATTCTGAATTCTCTAGCAGTTTAGTCCATTTCTGGATGTTATGTTTGTACACATCGGATGACATTGAGGCTTTCTCTCACCTGTCTCACAGGTAAATCCTCTTACCTGGACTTCAGCAGTCCAGACACTCGAGCGTGGTACTCCAGATGTTTCAGCCTGGATAAGTACAAGGCGAGCGGAAACAAATACTGCAGTACTACTGTATATACTGTACCTCAATGTGGTATAATTCAGTTTTTATTTATATGCATCCTGTTGTCAGTAGTAGTTTTAAGTCTTGAACTCACTGTCAGCAGTTCTGCTGTTGCTGAAGTGTGTACGTCTGATGCAGGGATCCACGCCTTCCTTATTCGTGTGGAATGACATGAATGAACCGTCTGTGTTCGACGGGCCCGAGCAGACGATGCCAAAGGACGCAGTGCATTATGGGGGCTGGGAACACCGGGAGTTGCACAACCTGTACGGCTTCCACCAGGTGAGGGGGCTCATGAAGCTTATTTTGATCCAGGTCTGACATCAGTATTGGAATTTTCATGTCTGCTTTGTAGAAAAATCTGGTTTCATTCAGACTTTTAGGGTCTAAAATTCCACAATAAAATGCACCTCTTGCCATATGAGAAATGGCACTAAATGACAGTTATTTATTATGCTTTATGTTTTTGTTGTTGTTGTTGTTGTTGTTGTTGTTGTTGTTTTCTCCTCACAGCACATGGCCACGGCGGAGGGTCTCATAACTCGCTCAGGTGGCGCAGAGCGTCCGTTTGTCCTTTCACGCTCCTTCTTTGCTGGCTCACAGAGATTCGGTACGTTCGTGAAGTCAAAAATCAACTGTGATGTGTTCGCGGTCCTGTCCTGATGCGCGCTGTTTGTCGTGGTTGTCTTTGCTGGGGACGCAGGAGCCGTGTGGACGGGTGACAACGTCGCCAGCTGGGAGTATCTGAAGATCTCGATACCGATGCTCTTGTCTCTGAGCGTGGCAGGCGTAGCGTTCTGTGGAGGTGAGCTTAAACATTAAGTAAATACTGGACTTCATCAAGACGCTGTTGAGCCGCCGCTTCTCACGCTGTTTGTTTCAGCTGATGTCGGCGGGTTCATCCAGGACCCGGAGCCGGAGCTGCTGGTGCGCTGGTACCAGGCGGCCGCCCTGCAGCCGTTCTTCCGAGGCCACTCCGCAAACGTGACGAAGCGCCGGGAGCCCTGGCTGTTCGGAGAGACAGTCACCGCCGCCATCCGCGCTGTGATCCAGCAGAGGTACTGTAGGCCTGTGGGGACAGAATGACGTGTTAATGATCCCTGTGAAGACAGCAGGTTTGTCACAGCCTTGTCTGAATTCAGGTACCGTTTGCTGCCGTATTGGTACACCCTGTTCCACCAGGCTCACGCCTCAGCTCTGCCTCCACTCAGGTCAGTGATGCTGCTGCCCTCTGCTGCTCACTGGAAGTACTGCAGGCTCCTGTTGTTGAACCCTCTGTAGCTTTTCAGGCACTAGAGGTCAATGTCTCTCATGTTTTGATGATGCAATGCTAACAAACATGAATATAAGATAGATAGATATCCTTTTATAGAAATGCTCATTCCGTTTAAAACTGTGCAGACCTCTGTGGGTGGAGTTCCAGAGAGAAGAGAACACCTTCACTGTGGACAACCAGTACATGATTGGTGATAAATAACTTTTATTTTTGCATTTTTGCTCAGCATACCCCGGAGTTATTTAGTTTTTCTTAGCTTAAGTGTCTTTTTTCACGTTAGGTGGAGCACTGCTGGCCTGTCCTGTAACCGAGCCGGGCGTTCGAGAAGTCCAAGTCTTACTTCCTGGATCTGGTGAGGTAAACCAGCCACCAGGTGACATATTTATATGTTGAGCTTGATGATGCAGCTCCGAGTGGATGTAATGAGGCAGCTTGTTTCTGGTTTAGGTGTGGTATGATGTCCACTCTGCAGAGGTGTATGAAGGAGGCGTGACTCTGAGTCTTCCTGTCACTCTGGACACAGTCAGTGTTTGTGTTGCATCCGTTCAATAATACAATCAACTAATATTATTATCATTGTGGAAGCTGACTTTGATTTTCTGCTGTTTCCTCTGTGCAGGTCCCGGTGTTCCAGCGTGGCGGCTCGGTGGTCTGCAGGTCAGCAGGAAGCGGCTCCTGCACAGCCGAAGTCCAGCAGCTCCCCCTCTCCATCACTGTGGCCCTCGACTCTCAGGTGAGCACCTCACACGAACCGTGCTGTCGCTCTATATTCAGACTTGTGACAGTTGCATCATTTAATTAGTGAAATCCTGACCGCCGTCCCTTCTCCCTGCAGGGCGCCGCCGATGGTGAGCTGTACCTGGACGACGGCCACTCCTTCAGCTACCGTGACAGAAAGGCCTTCTGCCTGCGCAGGTTCAGCATGCTGTCAGGCCGTCTGCTCTGCCGGTGAGTCACAGCTCACACCTCCTAAAGAGGGATCCAGTTTTAGAGCACATGTGAAAGCAGCTAAAAACGACCTCTCGAAACACTGAAAACACTGCACGGGCGGTGATTTGATATGTGCTGTTGTGTCTCACAGTCCTGCCAGTGAAGGAGGAACATTTGAGTGCGACACGGTGATACAGTCGGTCACCGTCCTGGGGATGAAGAGCAAACCGTCCACAGTGGTTACGCATCTGCCAGGTGAGGCGCTCTGCCCATATATGACCACATATGTTCACAGCTGGACTTTACTCACATCTCATATGCACCAACGTGGGTCCCACTACAGCAAATCCATCACAACCTTAAATGAGACACCGGAAAACACACATTTCTGTGCATTCTCTTAAAATCAAATATAAAACCTTCTTCCTTCAGTCACTGTTTTGTACTGTTCAACAGGAGAAATCCATCAGAAAGAGGCCAGGAAGCACATTTTCTACTGTAGGAGCATCAACAGGTGAAGGAGGATTGAGGATTTCTTTATCTCAGTCGCTTTTCTTTTCATCACCAGGTGCTGAACACGCTGCTGCTGCTGCGTTTCAGTACACAGAGGCCTGCTGCATGCTGACAGTGAGCAGCCTGAGCCTCGGCGTGTCGACGGACTGGGACGTGCAGATACTGTAGGTTAACTCGTTCATGTGAGGAGAGCGTCAGGTAACTGCAGCAGCCATTTTTATTTGCAATGTACGACAACAATGAAGCCTGAAAACAAATGTCAAAAGGACAAAGTCCACCATAAACAGATTTTAATTATTTTACTCGCATTGAGCCTCAGATTTCTTTTTATTTTATTGACTTTTGAGCTCTTTAAAGAATCAGAATCACAGGTCGGCGAGTCCCTCCGCTGACTTCTGCTTCGTCGAGTTTTACTTGTTTTAAAAAGCTTTTAAACAGTCATAAAGTCAAGAGAATAAAAGAGATGTGTTTTGATTTGTGAACGATGAGATTGTTATTAATAATAATGAGAAACTACGTGTGGTTTTAGAGGTGTGGAGTGAATGTTTACTGAATAAAGTGCGAACTGATGAGCAGCTTCCAACGTGATCGATCCAACAGACTCCTTTTCTTCTTAACGTCCTGTCATGATCAGTCTGAGTACATTTACTCAAGTACAAATTTGAGGTACTTTACTTTTTCCTTCTCTACAACGTCTCAGAGGGAAATTTTGTGCTATTTACTCCATTACATTAACTTGACAGCTTTAGTTTCTTAACAATTACAGATTTTTACATCCAAAAACATGTGAAGAACTTATAAAATATGATTTTTTTTTGTTATAAATTAAACTACCAAACGGTGTATACAAGCTGAAATGATTAGTCAGTTAATCATTTACATACATTTTTATGTAGTACTGCAGTAAGAAATGCTGGAATAAGCTGAATTTCTCCATGAGACATTAAAGGAAACAGCAAAGAGAAAATAGAGTGTTAGTTTTAGCAGTCCGTGGCTAAACGTCGAGTCAGAATCAGCTTTATTGGTCAAATATGTGCGGACATACAAGGACTCTGGTTTAACCATTGTACTCGGTGTAATTCCATAGAGAAAAGACATGGAGGACAAAAAGACAGAAAACAAAAGGCTGAACAATAAGTTAGTGCAAAAATCTAGAATAAACCGTGTGTACAAAGAACGATGAGGCAACTAATGATACATGCAATGAAACTGAAGCTTCCTGCTTTAATACTGTGTTAGCCTGTCAGGGATCACTTTATAACAAACTGCTTTATGTGAGGAAGAGAAGAGGAAGAGGAGAGACAGAAGAGATAAAGAAGGCGAGATCAATTGAGGAGTAATAAGTTTATAATCGGCCAAAAAGGAGCCAGAGAAAAGGTTTTTTCAGATGCTTCATGGGCTGATTTGGACGCTCTGAGAGGCTCTTCCAGAGGACGAGTAACTGTCGAGACATCAGTGACGAGGCTGATGTCTCACCTGTTACCAGGCTGACGCTCATACCTGAAAGGACAAACCGCCTTGTGTCAGACTGAACTTTCTGATTCTTTAAGACACGCTGGCAGTATGATCTACGCTGCCATTGAATTTGTACTTTTCCGACTGGAGCTAAAAATGGATGATACTCCTCTGGATAGCGTTAGCCTGCTCCCGTTATGCTGAGACTGCTCAATGCTGAGCTCCATTGAGAACAGGTTTAAAGGGGTTGAATGCCTTCTGCTGAGGCAGGGCATCTACCGACCACTCTTTACATGCCCTCTGGCGCGGCCCACTGGCCTTTGTGTCACCCAACAATGATGGCAGCGGAGCACCACAGCCAGGGAGAGATCATTGTTCACTTCAGCCAATGGGAGAGCAACAAATGGACGTTTATGTGATGTGTGAGTTTCTGTGCGTATGTGTGTGTGTGTGTGCATAGTAATGCAAAGGTGAATGCATGTGGGGTCTTTCACACCAAGCCTTTGCATCTGCCCTGTGACGAAGGGGAGGGGGACGTCACACAAAGAGAGAGCCAATCAGACATTAGCTGTTTGGATTTATGCCAGGGTTTTTAGGCTTGTAAGACTTTAGTACAAGTGGCAAAAGCCAGTTTTTAAAAAAAAAAAGCCAGCTGAGACGAGATGCCCTATACACCGTCTGGCTTTTTCTGTGACCGGCTGATCCGGGAACGAGAGAGGAGAGACGGGGAAGGGTCCCTGAACAAGCCCCTCCGCTTCAACGGCCAGGACTTCAACCTCCTGAGACAGGAGTGCCTTCAGAGGAAGAGCCTGTTCGAGGATGACACTTTCCCGGCCACCGTGGAGTCTCTGGGCTTCAAGGAGCTCGGACACAAGTCCAACAAGGTCAAGAACATCGTCTGGAAGAGGCCCAAGGTAGGAGGGGGTTTAGACCGGGTTGGCTCACGGAGAGGCGCGTTGATCGCAAAGTTAAATAAAGAGGGGATGGATCGCACATGTGGGAGGTGGGACGTTATTTTTGATACGCAGCAACATCAAACCTGCACGGAAAACTAACCGCCGCTGTGGGATTTAACCCGGAGACGCTGAAGGAATCAAAGTTCTCCACATGACTCCGCACAGATGGATGGATGAAGTCATTCTGTCTGTGTTTTTTGGCTTACTGGCTCTAATATTATGGATTCTTCATCACTTCATCCATGTAGAGACCAACGTAATTTAACTGCTTCACTCTCTGACGCCCTCAGTCCTCAGAGCTGAGCTGATGTGAGATTGATTATCGCGCCTTTTTAAACTAAACTTAACTCTTGTTTGTTGTTGTCTGCAGGAAATCTGTGAGAACCCTCAGTTCATTGTCGGAGGAGCCAGTCGGACAGACATCTGCCAGGGAGATCTCGGTAAATTCGACCTCTTTTAACACTTTTGGCACCACTGACACTGACAGTTTCTTCATTTTGTGAAGAAAAAGCTTCATTTAACTTGGTTTTGAGCTGAACAAAAATCAGCCCCAGCTTAATGCTAATGAGTTGAAATGATAAGAGCCAAGGGAAGAAATCCACCTAAAACACTCTGATTGTTTCTGGGTATTGTTGAAACTCACTGACGTAAGCAAAAATGCACAAGGCATGCTGGGTAAAAAGCGGTTACAACACATGGGCCGTGGACGGCTATACATACTGGACTGTATGGAGCCGCTCTCAGCGTATTCAACATTCAGCCCCAGTCTGCATTCAGGCAGCTTGGGGGCTAACAGGGTAGCAAAAATCCCATGGATCCCCCACACGCGGCCTCTCTGCCCGTGGCGGCCTCCCCATATTGTGCTTATTCTTTTGGAAGGGAATCCAACCAGCAGCACTTCTCATTGTTGTTCAGTTCAGACTGCAAATAAAAGGGGACCGCGGGGACAAAGGTCCTGGCAGACACTGTTAACTGTCACACACACCTGGACAATCGGAAAACACACACGTCAGCACTCGTCGGCGGTCTTTTCCTCCAGCAAACAACAAAATATGTCCAGCAGAGAAGTTCCCGTCAGTCTTTGCTGTTGTTGAGGGTGACATCACAGCCGCAGAGGAACACCTGTACCTTCATGTTTTAACATCACACATAAGACTCATGTACGATATGTGACTCATGAAACGTTCAAGTTCAGACTGTGTTCAGGTGGATTGAATGAGCTCCTTTTCTCTGTTTAAGGCGACTGCTGGTTGCTGGCTGCCATCGCCTGTCTCACCCTGAATGAGAAGCTTCTGTACCGCGTCGTTCCCCAGGAGCAAAGCTTCTCAGAGGGCTATGGCGGCATCTTCCACTTCCAGGTCAGAAACATGTTTTATTTTTTACTTATATCCTGGTCAAAGCTCTTTGATTCAAGTGCTCAAAGCAGCTCCTGACACTCGATCCTCAGTACTGTCTCTCCCTCCTTCTGGCCTCCAGTTCTGGCGCTACGGCGACTGGGCCGACGTGGTCATTGACGACCGCATCCCGACCTTCAACAACCAGCTGGTCTTCACTAAGTCCGCTGAGAGGAACGAGTTCTGGAGCGCCCTGCTGGAGAAGGCCTACGCCAAGTGAGTACTGAGCTGTTTGTGTGATGCTGCACTTCTGCACCCTCAGTCTTTGTCATATAATGGGTCCTTTTTGACAAAGAAGCACAGAAGAAGAAGATTAAAAATAACTTTGTTTAACCAGGAAAGTGTCTCACTATGACTAAAAAAGCAAAGCTAAGATGATAACACAGACTTATAATAAGATTTTGCTTTAAGGTGCTTATAGTGAACATTAACACGCTGCTTGTTAGCATGCATGTAGGCTCTTTATTAGTCATTATAAAACACTTAATAATGCCTTATTCTGCTTGACCATATTCTACAACTACTAGGCCATTAACTAAGAGTTTTCCCTCAATAACCTCCTAATTAGTAAACTACAACCTTATTAACTTTAACCCTTAATTAAACCTTAAACAGCAGAATAAGGCATTAATAATAACTAAAAACTGCCGATATGATGCTAAGCTAATGCTAATAAGCAGCTAGTTAATGGTGAATATGTGTGCCTTTATATGAAGTGTTAATTTAAAAGGATATGTCTGAATGAACGACTTGAAAATCGAGTTGTGCCTCTTCCCTCTGCAGGCTGCACGGCTCCTACGAGGCCCTGAAGGGCGGGAACACCACCGAGGCCATGGAGGATTTCACCGGTGGAGTCACCGAGTTCTACGAGATGAAGGAAGCCCCCAAAGAGCTCTACAAGATCATGAAGAAAGCTCTGGAGAGAGGCTCCCTCATGGGCTGCTCCATTGATGTGAGTCGGACATTTTTATACACTTGAACATGATGTCATGGTGCTGGTTGACCTAGAGGTGGAAACATGTCAGGATTAAAGGCTTTTCAACACTTCCTGCCTGGTTTTCTTATATTTGGAGAGGCTGGATGTTTCTGTCTTCAGAGGTAAATGGTTGAACATGTTCTGTGTGTCTGCAGTCGCTGGTTCCTGCTCGCTTCGAGACTCGCACCGTGACGGGACTCGTGAAGGGTCATGCCTACTCGGTGACGGCGGTGGAGGAGGTAAAGCTGCTCGCTGACAGGACAGCACATTAATGATGACTGGGGCTCCGTTTAATTGTCCAAAAGTGCAGATTTAGTCAATTTAAAGGTGAGAATCTCCACTGTTCTCGACTTTGTGTCTCCTACAGTGCAGACCGTCTCAGCACAAGGACGCTAAAGTTCGCCTGGTGCGTCTCAGGAACCCGTGGGGTCAGGTGGAGTGGAACGGCCCCTGGAGTGACAAGTGAGGAGCTTTAAGTCAGAACTAAATCTTTGATGTTCAGCCTTACTTTCTGTCGGGCTTCTTCAAATAGTTCAAATCTTGATTCATTCTGTTCAGATCCAGTGTTTCTGCACAGTTGCACACAGAGATTAGGCTCATTATTACCATCATATGATTTGTAGAATTAGACTCCAGTGGTGGCTGCACATGCATCCCATTTCCAATAACTCCAGAGAGCTGTGAAATAAAATAAACAACAGAATGAAAAGGTATTGACTTCTTACAGGAGTCACACTTATAAAGAAAGTTAGTAAAAAAAAAGGTTAACTCATTTAATCTGATTGGAAATTTAGGATTTTGTTCAAGGATCACTTCATTATTTTTAGGGCGACAACGTCGAGCTAGACAGTTATGAGGTCTTAAAGTTTATTTTTTATTTATTCCAACATTGACCTCCATCCTTTGGCTGTTTTTCCACCTTCTGTCGAGCAGCTCTAAGGAGTGGGCCACGCTGTCGAAGGCCGAGAAGGAGAAGCTGCAGCACCAGAGCGCCGAGGACGGAGAGTTCTGGTCGGTGACGTGCTTTTACACATCAGTAGTAACAGGCTCTCCTGTTTATCTGTTAACTAATGTGCTTTATCAATAATTAAAACACCGTAAACTGACAGGAAGTGCGCTCTGATGCCGCAGTAGTGATATGAGCCGGATGTTTGGTCTTCCTGTGCTCCTCTAGGATGTCCTTCGAGGACTTCAAGAAGAACTACACCAAGATTGAGATCTGTAACCTCACCCCCGACGCCCTGGAGGACGATAAGATCCACAAGTGGACGGTTTCTGTGAACGAGGGTCGCTGGGTGAGGGGCTGCTCCGCCGGGGGCTGCAGGAACTACCCAGGTACCCCCGTCTGCAGGAGAACACGGAGTTTACTCCTCCCTGGTCGCTCAGGCTGGTCTCAGCTTGCTTTGCTGTTTTAGTCCATAACATAAACATAAAGTACAGTTAAAGTCAGGATTCATAAATATAAAATTAAAATTTACAGTAAAAAAATGAGCTAAATGTGTCCTGCAGACACTTTCTGGACCAACCCTCAGTACCGCCTGCGTCTGCTGGAGGAGGACGACGATCCCGAGGACAACGAGGTGGGCTGCACCTTCGTGGTGGCTCTGATGCAGAAGAACAGGCGGAAAGAGCGCAAGATGGGAGCCAACCTCTTCACCATCGGCTTCGCCATCTACGAGGTTTCCTCCTCTTACTCACCGTTAAGAGACTGTGCGACATGCAGCCGGTTTTTATTACATCAGTGAATTGATTAACTGTTTTTTGTCTCCACAGGTGCCGAAGGAGGTAAGGATGGATGGATGCGCCTCTCACAGCGGAGCAGCAGTTTGCAAGTCAATTACACTGTTTTCATTCCCATGTTTCTAATTTTTACCAGTTTTTACAACCCAGATTCAAAAAATGTTGGGACATAAAACATAAATAAGATAGAAAAATAAAATAAAATATGCATGTACATGTACAAAATATACAGTTTCTAAATGAAACTTCTCTGGAATCGTGGCTGTAGACATCAGTCTTGGTCTTGCCATTTCCCACCTTTGCCACTGTGCCCCCCCCCCCCCCTTCAGATGCACGGGAACAAGCAGCACATGCAGAAGGACTTCTTCCTGTTCAGCTCCTCCAAAGCTCGCTGCAAGTCCTACATCAACCTGCGCGAGGTGACGCAGCGTTTCCGCCTGAGCCCCGGGGAGTACGTCATCGTCCCCTCCACGTACGAGCCGCACCAGGAGGGCGAGTTCATCCTGCGGGTCTTCTCCGAGAAGAGGAACACCTCAGAGTGAGTGGGTGAGGGCGATCGGGGTGGCCAGCAGGGGGCGAGCTGGGTAAGAGGAGGGCGTGGGTACGTAGCTTCCCCCTGTTAGTGATAGAGTTAGATGTGTGTCAGAAGATGCTTATTTCATTCTGTGTTCTGTGTGTCGTGGTAGGGCTGGGTATTAAAACACAACATGTATGAGACAAACAATCAGTTCTTTTTTTTAGATGTTAGAAGATATTAAGAGATCAAGAGTGGAGCCGCAACGATGACTTTATTAGCTGACAACTGTTGAATTAATCTGCAGCTATTTTGATGATCAACTGATCGTTTTTTAGGAAAAAAGCAAAAATTCTGTGATTCCAGCTCTTAAATGTGAAGGTTTGCTGGTTTCTTCACTCCTCTGTGACAGTAAACTGAATATCTTTGGGTTGTGGACATTTGAGGACGTCATCTGGGACTTTGGGAAACACTGATCAATGTTTTTCAATATTTTTTGACATTTTATAGACCAAACAATTCATCAATGAATGGAGAAATGAATCATCTGATTAACTGACAGTGAAAATGATGGTTAGGTTAATGCATTTGTCTTCAGGGGATAAACTGAAGGTGAACACTGGTTTGGGCTGCAACTAATGATTATTGACATCATTGATTAATCTGTCAGTTATTTTCTCATTTCATGATTTCCCGGTCAAAGGTCACGTCTTCAAACGTCTCATTTTGTCCAACCGACTGTTCAGAACTTAAAGATATTTATTTTTCTGTCACGTTAGACCAAGAAAAGCAGCAAATCCCATCGTTTGAGAGGGTTGGACTTTGTTTCAGATCCAAACTGAGAGGAATCAAAGTGAAACTGGTTTGAGCCGCACTGTTTTAGTTCCAGTTTGGGTCAAAACTGATTTAATTCTTCTCCCCAGATGTAATCATGTAGAATATGAAATATAAATTTTGACTTAAAAGAACCAGAAAACAACCTTCAGACTGTGGCTCCAACAGTACCCAGCCCTACTGTTAATGTCTCAGCAGCAGGATCGGTTTAGCCTAGAAAATGCCAAGTTGACTGGTGATTAGTGGGGGGTTTGTGTGCTTGTTAATGAGGGTGGGGCTTTGTCGGGGTGCTTGGTGGGTGGGACGCAAACCACCAAGAACAAACAATTTTAACGGCAATTTGATTTGTAGAACTGGAAGAAATCGGCCCCAGTTCGAAGCTGTTATGGAATCTTTTTTAGGACAAGCGACTTCAGATTTGGGCATGCACCGGTAAACTTTCAAAATATTCAGTGCTGCACGCTCAAGCCTCAGCAAACATCCACCCCCGTCCTCCGCCCGCTGCCCTGGAGGACCAGACAGCACGCAGGGCCCACCTGGACTCTGATGGACCGGCACCTGTGGGACGGATGTGCTCAGCAAACAGCTCACTGTGACGGGCTTTCATTGCCCAAGCATGGCTTAAAATCTAACATGGGTCATTTTTTTACATTAACATGATATCAAAAGCTTTTAGCTGTAGTTTAAAACAGGAAGGGAGTGAGCCATGGCATGTAATCAAGAAAACAAACAGGTGGTACTGAACTAACACATTCTATTCACAGCTTCTTTAAGAGTTTGTGGCATCATTTTGACCTTTTAGTCCAGCGTGAGTATGGGAGTGTAAGCCTGTGACATGCTTTATGAATCAGTGAGACGCCTGAGCTCAGGCTCTCACACGTACTCAACTGTCTAACATCAGCTGAGAGTGACGTGCTCGGCTGTAATGAGCGCAGGCTTGTGGCCCTCATGAGATGTTGTTGTCACCAACTGTTTGTTCGTCTTCACCCAGGGAGATAGAGAACAGGATCGAGGCCGACCATCCAGTGGTGAGTGCTCCCAGAGGGGCCGACGTCTTCCTCTGCTTTTGCTCTTTTACGTGAAGTGATTGAAAAAGAGTCGCGGCGTGACCAAACTCTGCTCTTCAGCTGCTTTGGTTTCTGCTTTCGGTTCATTCAAAGCAGCGAAGCGTGCAGCATCTGAGCCATTCAGAGCTGCTCTGACATGACAGCCACAGAAAAGAGCTCATTAAAACATACACGAAAGCTTTTCTTTAAGTATGTTCACCATGCAACATTAATGCTAATAATGCACATGTTCACCATTAACTAGCTGCTCGTTAGCATGC
Organism: Chaetodon trifasciatus; assembly: GCA_037975065.1. Classification (NCBI taxonomy): domain Eukaryota; kingdom Metazoa; phylum Chordata; class Actinopteri; order Chaetodontiformes; family Chaetodontidae; genus Chaetodon; species Chaetodon trifasciatus. The sequence goes on along the minus strand of JBBMOE010000054.1, from coordinate 3,227,109 downwards.
ATATAGGCTCTTTATTAGTCATTATAAAGCACTTAATAAAGCCTTATTCTGGTGGTTAAGGTCATTAAGGGTTGCAGCAAGGTCATAATTCATGTACCACAACTTTATGACTTATCAATAAGCAGCATTTAGGAAATTAATGAGGGAAAGCTCTTAGTTTATGGACTAGAAGTTGCAGAATATGGCATTAATAAGTGCTTTATAAAGAGCCTGTTTGCTGCTAATATCCGGCAGTCCTTTTGTGTGTGTGAGGTAAAAAAGGACGTTTCTCACTTGTTTGATCTCCATGTTTCTCCTCTCACACCTTCTCCCTCTCCTGTCGTCACCTCTTTCTGCTCCGTGGCTCCGTGACGCCACAGCCGGCGCCGGCCTCAGCGGGGGAAGAGAGCGAGGAGGACCAGCAGTTCAGGACTATTTTTCAGGAGATAGCCGGCGATGTGAGTACAGGGAGGAGGCCGAGTCGCGGATGCTTTTCAAATAGTCCCAATTAAATCTGAGAGGAGGTCAGATTTTAATGGTTGTCTCGTCTCTTCTTCTACTGTCTCCTTCTCCCTTCTGGTCTCTCTCACAGGACATGGAAATCACAGCCAACGAACTGAAGAACGTCCTCAACAGAGTGATCACCAAACGTGAGTGTAAGCTGCAGTTTAGACCACGAAATGAAATGAAATCTCTAGCAGGACGGCAGGTTGCTGTCAGCTAAGTGTACTGAACCAATCCAGAGGCAGCACTGCTTTCAAATGGACCAATCATAGGGCACCTATCTTTACACACTCACACCTGCTGCGTTCCAGTGTGTGTACTTCCAGAAGATTTCATATGTCCCAACACACGTCAAGTCAGATTAAGGCCAGAAGTCGATACTTTTTTGTTACCACGTGTTTAAAATGATATTTGACTGGATCACATGTTGAAAATCAGAAGAAGCCAGAAAAAGAACACAGAGGTGAAACAACAGGGAGGATAATCAGCTGGTCCTCAACCATTACTGTTAACACTGTGACCTTTTCTGGACCAGCAGCAGCAGTTACAGGTTACCGAGCATCGTTTCTTTATGCTAGTCTTGTCTCAAAGCTTAAGATTCTGGTATCGTGACAGCATCGTGTCAAATGACAAAAATCCCAGCACACCCTTCTGCATCCGCTCACAGTTCGCAGTGTGCAAGCCTGCATGCTTTTCTGGCTTTTCTGAGCCACAATCCACCTGTTCCAGATCACATGCTTCTTCTTTTCACTTCAAATTTCATGCTGCAGGCTGCGATGGATGTGTGAGCAGGAGGGTCAGAGTTCAAGCCGCTCCATTAAGACGTAGTAGAAAGTCCCAGCTGTGTGCATACTGCACGCAACAGTATGAGTCAGAGTATCTCCTGAGTGTGGAGACGGAGGTTTTATCCCCGAACATTTCACAGGCTGCAGAGTGACTTTTACAGAACCTGTGCAGATATGATGCTGACGTTCTGCCGTGTGTCTCCCTCCAGATAAGGACCTGAACACAGAGGGCTTCAGCCTGGAGAGCTGCAGGAGCATGATTGCTCTGATGGACGTATCCTTTGTATCGAGTGCATCGGGCTGGCTGTGTTGTCTGTAGGAGGCACAACCTGCTGAGACCCGTGGTAGGGTCTGTGATGGACGCCCGCGGGGGCCTATAGGCCTCGTTTCACCTCGCAAACGTGCCGCTGTTTCAGGATCAGGCGTCTCCATGTGAGCGACACGATGGAGAGCGCGCTGAACTATCACACAAAAGCAAAACCTGCGGTGACTTTGCGTTAAAGCCGATGCTGGATGGATGTTTTTAGCTGAGATGTCAGTTTTAGGAACATGAAGCCGGCTGTTTTCTGACTGGACTGAAATGTTACACCATTCTGGTCTTAACTGCTCGTGTTCAGATGGACGGGACAGGCAGACTCAATCTTCAGGAGTTCAGACATCTGTGGAATAAGATCAAACAGTGGCAGGTGGGAACGCCGCTTTCCCTCACTCTCAGTTTATATCACTGCTGGTTTCTTTCACACTTTTCAATGTTTCCCTCCTTTATATATGAACTCGCATCCAACTCACACGTGCTCTCTTTCAGGGAATCTTTAAGCACTACAACGCCGACCAGTCCGGGAGCATCAACAGTTATGAGATGAGGAACGCTGTCAACGACGCAGGTGAGAACTTTCAGCTCGTCCGCATCATTAAAAGACCAAAAGTCTGCAGATGTTTTGAGGTTTTTCTGCTCAGGTTTTGAGATATCTGAGTCAGGGCTGTAACTAGTGATTATTTTTATTGCTTTCTCACTTCATTGATCAGTTGTTTGGTCTATAAAATGCCAGAAAATGGTGAAAAATGTCATTCAGTGTTTCCAAAAGCTCAAAAAGACGTCCTCAAACGTCTTGTTTTGTCACAGCAAACCAGCAAATATTCACATTTAAGAAGCTGGAATCTGACTTTTTTCCTTAAAACATTGCTCATAATGATTAATCAATTATCTATAATTGCTGACAACTAATTGATTAATTGTTGCATAGTGCATATGTGTGTAAGTAAGAGTGCGTGTATATACAGTATGTATGCACAGATATTAAAGAACAGGAAGAACTTTTGTCGAGTTTATTCTGTTTTAATGAAGGTTTGTTGCTCCAAATCAACAACAAACAGCTTTGAGATATTAAATTTAAAGTTCGATGACTCTGGAAAGACGAGTTTCAGAGGCAGAAATCTCAAAACCTCAGCAGATAAAAGCAGATAAGAAGTCAGAGAGCTGCAGGTCATTTTGGTGAACTGATGCTTTACGGTTGTTGTTTTCAGAATTCATCTACTGAACATGTGAAAATTAGACTGGTAGATTTTACAAATGTGATTAAAGCTGCTAAAAAATGAGTTTGGAATTCAGATCATAATGTTTTAACGTGATACACGACTTTCCTGACTCACCTCTGAGCCTCATTTAGTCGACGAACTGAACTCCTGACAGAATCGTGTTTTGTGGGTCTTGATGTTTGCAGCAGCAGCCTGAACTCACCCTCTAAATGTTCTTGTCACTGTACAGTCATGTGTCTTGTGTCCCGCTCAGGCTTCCGTCTCAACAACCAGCTGTACGACATCATCACCATGCGCTACGCCAACGAGAACATGAACATCGACTTCGACAGCTTCATCAGCTGCCTGGTTCGGCTCGAAGCCATGTTCAGTAAGTCAGCGCCCCGCCCGCGCCGCCGCTCGTGTGTGGTGTGAGCCGGGGTTCAGCTGGGACACGGCGTCCCGGCTGTTCCGGGATCAGGGTTGTCGTATTGCATCCTGAGATGAAGTGTGTTGTGTTGGATCAGAGATGCAGTGTGATGGTCTTTCTCTGCAGGGGCGTTCCAGGCCTTTGATCAGGACGGAGACGGTACAATCAGACTCAGTGTCCTGGAGGTAAGAGCCTCGACGACACCAGTGCGAGCGCCTTGAATTTGTACTGGAGCACAGCAGACTTACTGAACCTTGCTCTCCCTCTGCAGTGGCTCCAGTTGACCATGTACGCCTAGAAAGGCCCATCTTCTCCCAGGTGAGCTCCACTCCACACGAGGACCAGACCTGCCAGCCTTTACCTCAATATTCAGTGTGCCCGATCGTCGTTAGCTCTCATCCACCTCACCTCCAGCCCCCCCTCCCTCAGTCCCAACAGCTCTGCTCTCTCTCCTCCGGCATGTCCGACATCACCTCCTAGTTCCTTCTGTTTAGGCCTCAGGACTTTTGAATCTCCTCTGCTCTTGTCCTTCCATCATCATTGAAATATCAGTCTTTTTTTTTTTTCTTCAGACACCCTCACGTTAAACACTCGTACGGTACTTTTCTCAGGCATCAAACACACACAACCTCTTTTTTTCTGTCACAATACCTCACGGAGCTCCTTCTACCACCCCTTATGTTACCTTCTGTTATCACACTGAGCAGCAAGGCCGTTCTTCCTGTGTTCGATCCAGTGAACTGGGCTCTCTGGTGGACAGCCAATAAACTTGTGAATCACTCCTGCACCTGTTAGATTTCTGATAATACAACCAACACTTTCTGCAGGACTCCCGAGCAAACCCCACTCTGCCCCCGCCCTTTTTTTAATCACTTATTTCTGTGAATGAAACTCTCCTGCTGGAATCTTTGTGGGCCTCTGGGATCAGTCACGTCACCCCGCCGGCGGCTGCGCTCCAGTCCGATGGAAGGCGCCCCCTGGTGGACAAACTCAGGCTTCTTTTGTTCATCTCAGCTCTGCCGGTCTATCAGCTCTTGGCGGAGCTGACCAGTTTTTACTTCAACATCGACGTTCAAGGTTCAAATACGGCTTTGAGAGAATATGGCTGATGGGTTGGACTGCAGCTTTTTTGTGATTTTTCCTATTAAGGCTTTGGTCAAATGGGTGTACTGCATTTTTAACCATTTTAACCAAATAAATAAATGTGTAGTTATTGGTTTGACTGCGTTACCAGTAGATTTCATGTGACATTGTGGTATTTTTGACCTTAAAACGTGCTTTGCTCTTCATATTTTGCCTACTCTGACACATAAAATCAGCATATAAATGAAGCATCACACAGAAGTCACAGAAATTATTTTATAATGTTGCAACATTTTTTTTTATTATCAACAACGTGTAGATTGCACTTTCTTATAAAATATCTCTTCACAACTTTGAGAACAACTGAAAAACTTGAAGAAACTCAGGAATGCCAGGTAAGAGGTGAACTGCTGAGCTTTCCTCGGCCACAAATAACGAGCGGACGACACGAGTTTGGAAGACGGCGGCTGTGAGACGTCAGATCAACTCTGCTGAGAACAAACACACAACCGAGAGAGCAGATACCACGACGAAGTGTGTAAAAGAGCACGGGCTGGGCTGTCGTGCTGGTTAAAACTGGTTGAATGTGCCTTTAAAAAAGTGGCTCTGTGTTACCGACGGGGGTGAAGTATGGCATGGGAGACGAATCCTAAACCTTCCCTTCGAGCTCTTCCATCGGACACCTCCTCGAAACATCCTTCACCTCCACAGTTCATGAGAAAACTATCTTCACTGTGGGAAAATGCAGCTCCGGAGCCTTCAGCTCGGCGCTCCCAAACATAAAATAAATGCCAAAAAATCTCCAGAGAGGAGAAGTTTGTGTCATAAAAACAGTACGTCACACTCGCTCACGAACACCAGGGTTCATCAGACAGGGTTTAAGCCCCCCAGGAAGGATAAACCCCCACAGATAAACACCGACGCCGTGTCTTGGTTCTGTCATCACTGCAAATGTAAATTCTCAAATGGCAACTTGAGGCCAAGTCACACAACACTGCACCAAAGTCCCTCAACGCCTTCACATCACTGAGCAACAGAAAAAAAAAATCCTAAGCTGCTAACAAAACAAAAAGATGGTTAAAAAAATAATTCTGGAAATAAAAACCAAACGAAAAACAAAAACTGTCACTTCAATGAAACTCCTTCAAAACAAAACACGGTCGGGAGGCGAAACCACGAATTCCTGAAAACTTCAAATCACTCGTCAAGTTCCTCTGAGTGAACAATAAACTTAAGAAAAGAAAAGAAAAGGTTGCTCGACATGACACATCACAACTGCACAACAACAATAAAAACATCTCTGAGCCCATGCCATATTGTAACCAACCAGTCCGGAGGATGATTTTTGGTTTCTGCTAAAGTTTGAAGGGAAAAGCTTCACAAATCCCTCCGATTCTGGCAACACTGAAGTTTCTTCAAGACACAAAAGTCGCGTTTGTTTGTCTTAGTTTGGTCAGTGAAAAGAGGAGCTGCAGTGGTCGGACAGACAGAGAGGAAGGCGTGTTTCTGCAGAGATAAAAAAAACGACAGCAGCACAACCAGCCCTCCTCTCATGATCGTATTCTGGTTGGATTCCAACACTGAACATTAAGGATGGAGTCGTCGGACGCCACTCATCAGGCTCGACGGGAGCGCTGCTCGGCTAAGTGGGTCCCATGATCGTCCCCCCCAATATGGGAGGTTAACGGGGGGAGGGGGGTAGAGATAGCAGGAAGGGGAAGAGGGCTCGGGGAGAAACGGCGTTCCCACCACCAGCCCTTAAAGCTCCAGCTCAGTCTCCTCCTCAGCGTGTTTCTGCATGTGGACCAGCATCCCCTGCAACAGAGATCACCTCCGCGTCAAGCTGTGCGACCTAAACGACAACGCTGCGTACTGAAAAGACGCTGACATGGTGCTGAAAGACTTCTGCTACCTGCTTGGAGCTGTTGCGTGCGCAGAGAAACTCCTCACAGTCTTTCCAGCGGCACTTGAGCGTCTGGGAGTTGGTGCTGAGGTGGTCGTTGATCAGGTGCTGCCGCAGGTGCTCCGCCATCCCGAACACCATCGAGCAGCCGTGCCACTGTCAACACAAGACACCTTAAGACTCTGATAAAAAGGAAGCCAGGCGGGCTGCACGTCTGTGGGCACAACCAATGTACTGATGCACCTGTCCTCCAGCTCCCTCTCCTGCTCTGATTTCACCATGCAGTTAGAAAAACATGAGCTTAACATATTTCCTGATGAGAGGTCAGTCCAGCCCTGTCCGTCAAACCGGCTGGACGTCAGAGAGTTTGTGTGGTAACATTAAATCCATCTGAAGAGTCAAGGTTAAAATGTACCCTGTTATAACTTTAGCCTCTAAAAAACACTCAAATAAGATAAGAGGGAGACAAAAGTCAGCTGGTTGAACTGATCTCAATCTGTGGACGTCACAAGAGGACACAACGACGCAGCGTCACAGATGCCTGCACCGAGACATTATTCAGAGAGTCCACCTTAAAGCTTGGTTTGTTAAAAAGACAACAGCTGCTGGAGCTCTGTAGCTTTCTCAGGTGCATTCTGGTTGTATTTGCAGAAAACTGGACAAACAGGTGACTTCCTGTTTATACCCGTCTGGTATGGCAGCGCTACTGCCTTGGACCGCAAACGCCTGCAGAGAGTGGTAAAGACTGCTGAGAGGATCACCAGGACTCCACTGCCCTCTCTGCAGAGCATTTACCACCACAGGGTCCACAAGAGAGCTGCCTCCATCCTGAAAGACCCCACCCACCTCCAGCACGGACTGTTCACACTTCTACCCTCAGATACAGAAGTGTGAAACGCAGGACGTCCAGATTAAAGAACTCTTTCTTTTCAGTTAACTGGAGTCTAATGGTGGACTACCTCATTCATTCAGCTGCATTCATAACTGCTCTGTACCTCACACTTTACTCGTCACTGTTTACTGTTTGCTGCTACCAGTTTGCACATAACACCACTTTGCACTGCATGTATAGTCATTGCAATTATGTATATAGTCATTTGCAATTTCTGTTTATAATCATTGTAATTCTGTTCACTTATCTCAGATAAGATTCTTTAAATTGTTCTTTGTTTGATATTGTTGCTTTTTTATATATCTTTTTATCTTGGCATTCTCGTGGACGGCAAAGTAAGAATGTCATTGTACTAGGAAACTTGTTTCTTGCTGTGCATATGACAATAAATCACTTTGACTTTGACTTTGATTCCTGTCAGCATTTTTCCTGGAATGTGATAATGGAGTTTGGTGGCAACAAACGTTTTTAATAATACAAAACATGACTGCGAAACATCGAGGTTTGTCCGTCAGAATCCCAAAATCAATTCTGCAAGAGGCCGTGAGGTGTGTGAGCAGCTCGTACGTCGTCTGAACAAACTCTGCTCCCCATCCCTTAGCTTACCCAGCAGCGGTGGTTCTGCATCAGGTTGAGCTTGACGGCCTGCACGCTGCCGTCGTAACAGCCCGTGTAGATCTGCGGCACAAAGAAACGGGTTAAGATCTGATCTGGGATCTGCAACGAAACCTGTTTGATTACACTGGAGGAGAGACCACTGAGCGCAGAGGACATGTGCAGATCAAACACAGAGAAGCATCAGCTGGTAGAATCCAAGCAAGACTCACCATGTTCTTGTGGACAGTCATACACAGCACCATGTCCGTGTGTCCAGCGTAGACCTGCAGCTGGTCATGAGACTGTGGACAGAATAATCCTTTCAGAGAACACAAAACGGCTCTCACACCCAAACTTGAACAAGCAAACGCACTGAGAGACTACTGTTCTATAAAGATGGACGTTTGAGGACGCAGACCTGCAGGTCGTAGACGCGGACCAGTTTGTCCAGACAAGCGGTCACCATCACCTTCCCCAGGACGGCCACGACGGTAACAGCATGACTGTGGCCCTTATAGACCTGCACCAGCTCTCCGGTCTGAAGCGGCAGTGTGGAGAAAAGAAGGTGTGACGTACATCCATGATTCATGCTTCAGCTGCACTGCACGAATGGATTCTCCTACGCTTCTTTGAAGAACGTGTACAACAGTAACATCACATGCTTATTGTGCATAAAGAGGTAAACAGGAGGACTCACGTGGATGTTGTGTGCGTAGACGCATTGATCACTGGATCCGCTAAATACCAGGTCATTGACCACCTGAGAGAGGGGGAATAGAGGGAACAAAGAGGACTCTAAAAAAAATGAACTCTCAGCACTTCTAAAACAAAAAATATGAAAGAATCAAGAGCAGAAATAGAAATAAATATTCAATTATTATCACAAATGATCCACTAGATCAGTCTGTATCTTAATTCTTGTTTATTTTTTGTCTTTTGTCCTTTAACAACTTATTATAAATGTTGTTTACTTAAAACACACCATGCAAAACGCCACTTCCTGTAAATTCCCCTGCTGCTCCTTTGCAATCCAACACTTCTTATCCCTGAAGTGAAATTTCCTTTGCCTCCTCCGCAGGCTTGGACGAAGCTCAGCCGTCAGACTGGACCTACCTTCATGCAGAGGACAGTCTTGGTGTGTCCCTCCAGCGTGCGCAGCAGCAGTCCGTTCTTGGCGTCCCTCACGCTGATGGTGCTGTCGAAGGAGCCGACCAGCAGGATCCTCCGGGCTCCCTCCTGTGACGAGGCCAGACAGCTCACGGCCCGCGGCCCGTGGCACTCGAACACATCCATCTGCTTGTTTGTCTGAGCGAAGAATTGCAAAACAGAAATGAAAGCCTCTGTACGGAGACGTCACCCCCCAAAAAATCAGCACAACCTCTGTGAGAGCCAGGAATAACAGCCTCAAATGTACAGTAATAACAGCTTTACTGTAGAAGTGGAGTCTTTGTGCTGCACTGCGTTGCTCACCTTGAGGTTAAAGGTCACCACGGTGCCGTTTGCCAGACCGGCGTACAAAAACTTCCAGCGGCTGTGGAGGCAGAGGACTCGGTCGGACAGAGAGAACTGCTGCTCCAGCTCTCGTGTCTGCACAGGAAGGACAGATTGATTTGATTTATACTTTGGGGCGCTGAACTGAAAACGAGCATCGCTAATATGGCTGCACAGTTCAAGTAAGTAAAAACAGAGGACGTGTTTACATCTTATTCACTGAGTGCTTCATATGTGATCGATCGGTTAAAGGACAGGTGTGTTCACCTTGAGACTGTAGCAGCGGATGGTCTGGTCACTGGATCCAGAGTAGAGGCGATGATGCAGGGACGGGGCCACAGACACCAACAGGCAGCTCACTTTAGAGCTGTGACCCTCGAACACACCAACGCATTTATGACTCTGCAACAGCAACAAAACAGGAGTGGGAGTTAATGCGGTTTCGGGTCCAGTAAAACCTCTGATGTCCTGACAAACAGCAGCAGAGATTATTCATCAACACCCACCACCAGGTCGAAGGCTCTGACAGTCCGGTCTCCTGAGCACGTGTACAGCAGCCCGTTGTGGATCTGCATGGCGTTCACCGCCTCCTGGTGGCCCTCGAACGCACCCTCAGTGGGCAGATCATCCTCACCGTGGTCAGATGACGCATCTGTGAAACACAAAATAGACACATGAGTACAAAGATAAAGAGCATTTTGTTACTTGGAATGAGTTTAAAAAGCTTAAATGACTGCAGCATATACGGCACAGTCATCAAACAACTTCAGCTGCCATTACCGTACCTGACGAGGCCTTGGTTGTCTTGGGCAATATGATGGTGGTCTGAACGTCACTGTGGGGAGAAAAGGTGGAGACGATGAGCGATTTGATTTCGTGAATGTTTTATCTTTTCAAGCGTGGCTCAAGTCTCACCTCTCCGAGGATTTGCATATGTCCATGTCACTGGTGGACGTGACCTCGTTGCAGGCCAGGCTCTGTGGTTCAGGTCTGGAGGAGTCTGGGATGTGGGCTGGAGATGAAGCTGGAACCAGGGCGTCCCTGTGGGGCTGCTGGCAGGCTGCGGTGACCTCCATGCTTTCTTCTGAATCTAAATTCAGTGTAAGTTCAGCGGGGGCCACCTGGGGAAGCTCCGCCGTGTGTTTAGGGGACTGGAGGTCTGCTTTCTCATGTTTGATGGTCGCAGACGGCTGCATGGACGCCTCCTCCACCTCCTTCATGTTCACGTCAGCGCCTCTATCTTCTGACGGCTGAGTGGACGTACTGACCTGAGAGCCTCCGCTGGGTCTCCTGCGAGGTCGGAGCCACCTGGGCCTCAAGGCCTCTCCATCTATCTCGGTGTCACTGCTCTCAGGCTGCTCCGTCCCCTGGGCCTTCTTCAGCACCTTCCTCTTCTTCAGCTTCCTGACACGCTTCCCGCTCCTCAGCTCAGATGGAGAGGCAGGCATGTTAAGGACTGAGGGGACTGAGGGGGGCTCAAACGACGGTGTGGCTGCACAGTCAACAGCGCTGCCCGCCTCAGAGCTCCTCCTGCTGGCTGAGAGAATGGACGTTTTGCAGTCAGACGACGGGGTGAGACTGTTCCTCGTTGCCTGTGTGGCCTTTTCCATCGTCTCAACCAGTCCTGACAGGCTTTCCTCGCAGTCTGCAGGCTTGCAAACGTTCTCCCAGTTATGTTCTGTGTTGGTTTGGTACAGCTCAGGCTTTCTTTCAGGAGACGGGTGAAAATTCATGGCAGGAGCTGCAAGAGATGCACGAGGATCAGTACACTCTGACCAGAAATGGAGACGTTTTTGAAGCATTTTCTCTGTTTTCCCTCAAGTTACTGCACTTATCTGAATGGAAAAAAAACACTGATAACACAACTGTGCACAGAATGACGTTACCTGGTGGAGAGGCTGCAGCAGGAGCGAGGAGCAGCTCTGGAGTGGTGCTGTGAGCAAAGTGGGTTATATTGTCCACGGAGTCCAGCTCTGAGCTGACATGGACGGGAGACTGAGGCTCCTGCTTGATAACTGCAGGCGTGAAGGGAAGGCTGGAAGAGGGAGGGGAGGCGCGCTCGGCACGAGGACTAAGGCTGGGGGCGGCGGCAGCGCCCGTCACAGAGGAAAACGTAACGGAGGAGGGTATGTTATGCTCAGCTTCTACTGAATCCATCTGTTCTTCTTTCAGTTTGACCTGAGGTGCTTCCTCCCTGCTACCTGGAGGGAAAAAAGCCAAACAACATAAATTACAACGACATAAATGCTCTGACAACTGCAATGATAACGGTCAGACATAAACAGATTTCTATTATTAGTTACAGTCGTAGTGGCACTGAACGCATTTGATGAAACTTCTTTTACTTTATTCATCCTGTCATGTCCATACCTTGCATCCCTTTCAGCAGCTCGATGCGCTTGTTTCTCAGTGTGTTCATCTCTCCATTCATCTGAGTACGACAAAATCAAACACGAGCCTTTGTTGTTGTTTTTTTCTTGTTTTTGAGAGTATTTGCAGTATAAGCTCAGCAAACTATGAACATCCACATCAACAGCACTGGCCCCAAGAGTCAGTCTAACACTTTCTTTTACATTTAGAGACTGAAACATGAGTGTACATAAACACAACCCTTCATTACCTGCTGCTTAACCACCATGAGACGCTGCACCTCCATGTAAGCGGCGTCCAGTGCAGCCCGGGCCTGGATCAGGCTGGTGTCCACAGTCTGCAGGGAGCGGCTCAGCTCTTCTTCCCGCAGAGAAACGGCCAGCAGCTGGTCGATTTGTAAGCGCTCTGCAGAGTCCAGAGGATAATTATGACCCATCAGTGGCTTGGCTTCATGCAGTGTTTTGAAATCTTGAAATGAATGCCTGCCAATGTATTACGCTAAGGCCTGAATGATGACTGAAGCTGTCAAATCATTCCATCAAAATCAGATTAGCAGACACAGTAAGCGACAGTAGTAGTAGTAGTTAAGTATCAGTGAATGATGCTACTGACACTAACCTTTTTTGGATTTGACCTTCCTTCTTTTGTTATTGTGCTCAACGCAAGAAGCCTCTGCACTCTGAATATCCTACCAGAGAGAAAGAAAAGAGTCACATTCTGCTTGTCTGTCTCAAAGTACACAAAAAATAAACGTGATTGGTCACACAGACCCCCCACACAGCCCAACAAACGTTGACTCGTGTGACCTCACTTTCCAGATTTCGCACTGCAAACGGCTTCATGCAACCTTTTTCACAGGTGCAGTAGTTCCTCTGACGACCTGTAAATGGTGGAGTTCGCCTTCCGTTACTCACCCCGGCTGCTCTTCGCCTCTTTCCTGTTCCCTGGCCGTCGTACAGCTCCGTCCCTGAGCTGCTGTCCCCGAGCACTGAATCAGACCTCTGGAGGGCCTTCACCGTCGCTGACGTTAGTTTGTCCGGCTGCTTTTGTGCTTTAGCCTCAAACTGACCCAGCAACTGCTCCGCTTCCTGGTGCCGCTGATCGTCTTTGCTCCCTTGAGTGAATATGGGACTGGGAGAGGCGGAGGATCCCTGCTGCTCTGAGCTGACGCCTTCCCTCTGAGCCGCCTCCTTAGGCACCAGGGATGCAAACAGGGACTGAGTGGAGGCGGGGGCGACGCTGCTCTCTGATAAGGAGCGTTTTCGGGAGGCGCCCGAGGCAGAGACGTCCATCAAGGAGTCCCATTGGAAGCCCTCTAGCAGGGGAATGTCGTCCTCCTCCTGGCTCTGGTCCTCTTGGTCTAATGGCACCATCTCTATGCCAAACCTGGAGGACAGTGGACAGACACGACAAAACATGAGCTTCAAGTCGCTGAAAATAAAAAAACACTCTAAAACTCTGAATAAAGACCAAAATATCACCTTGGCATGCCTTTTCCTTTGTCCTGCTTCTTCCTGACCTCCTGATACACCTGCTCCCAGTTGACATTGCGTCGAGACCCAGAAGAGCTGATGAGCTGCCGTACAGTTGGTTTGAGCCCTGAGTCCTTTTCGGTGTCGCTTCTCCGCGACTCGCCGAGGTTCCGCACCCGTCTAGCAATGTTCAGGTTGGGCTCGTGGCTACCTGCTTTGCTCTTGGAGCTGATGTGTTTGGTCAGGTCGCGTTTTAGGACGGGAGGCAGGTCGAGTTTGGACAGACTTGATGCGTTTGACCCTGAGACCGACTGTGCTTCACCGCTTCTGGAGGTGTCACTCTCAGAGCTCTGCCCCGCCTCAGCAGCCTGCATGGCTTCCCCTGGGGCCACTGGGCATGTTTCCTTCTCCTCTTTCTTCCTGGTCTCCTCGTCTTCCCGGCTTGAGGCCGCAGGCTCTGAGCTCTCCGTGGTAGAGGTGCTAACTTGCAACGACTGGAGAAACTGGCTGCTGTCTGAAGATTGCGATGAAGGCTTTTCTGACCTGTCGGAGTCGGGTAAATTTGGTTTAGCTGCATTCTGCCTACAGCTGTTTTCTTTGTTCACTCCAATCTGACTCTGCACATGATCCCTCTGCTGCTCCTCCACAATATGCAGTGCCATTTCCATCCTGTTGTTTCTCGAGCTATCCAAAGAGGCCCTCTTTTCCAACACAGTCTGTCTGGCTTTCTTGATCGTCTCAGGCAGCTGCCGTTCTTTCCTTGACTGAAGGGGCTCTGCGGGTGGAGCCTGGAGACTCACTCCACTCTGCTTTGTGGCTGATTTTGGTTGTGCATGTGCTTGACTGGAGGCCTTGCTGAGTTGAGCTCTACCGTTGAGACCAAAAACTGAGGACATCTTCCAGTCTTTATGTAGCAATGGCTTATTTGTCTTCTGATTGGAAGAACCAGGTGCAGAGCTCTGGCGTTCATCTCGCTGAGCACTGCTGCTTCGACTGCTGCTGCTACTCCCATCTCTGCGCTTGGTTTTGGGGTTCTGTTTATGCCTCCCTTTCTCTTCCACACTTTGTCCACTTGACGTCAACAGCCCTGCTCTCTGTTCAGGTCTGGACTGCCTCTTAAAGGCGCTGGTTTTCGGTGCCTTGTCTTGCTTCTGGGGTTGGGGGACTTTGGGGTGCTTCTCTGCTGAGCCGGTTTCCTTGTGGGGTAAAGATTCAAAACCCTTTGCGACAGGATACGGTGACCACCGACAGGCTTTGTCGAGCTTAGGATTGCTACCAAAGGTCTTAGAGCTCTTACCACTGCTGTGTTCAGGTTCTGCTGATTGTCCCTCCCCATTCTGAAGCCCATCACCCTGCTGCCCTCCCTGCTCACTGCCTGTTTTCTCGAACTGGTTAAAAGCCTGGGCAAAAAAACTGGGTACAGGTGGATACATAAACGGAGGCCCCATAAGGCTCAGGGGCCGGCCTCTTTGTGGGTTCTGTGAAAAATTGTTTCGGCCATACAACCCATGACTACTGCCTCCATTGCTGAGCCAAGGCAGTCGACTTCGCTGATTGCCAGAAACCGAACCCTGATCCCACTGCTTACTGCCCCAACCCTCCTGGCTATGCAGGCTTCCACCAGTAAAATCTCTCCACTTCTCAAAGTTGGGAGGCTCCTGAGCGTGCCAGGTGGCGCTCTTTCCCTGTTTACCGTGGTGCCACGGTCGCGCCTCACCTGCTCTGGCGTTATATCGGTTGTTCTTATACCAAGAACTTTGGTGGCTGGACCCACTGAACGCCTGTGATGGCTGCTGCCAGCCATACTCCAAGCGGTAACGCTCCTTAGCTTCCTTTAACCTCTGCTGAAACTCCTCCTGTCTCCTTCGATCCTCCTCTTCTTTTGCCAGCTTTGCTGCAGCAGCCTCCTTCTCTTTTCTACAAAGGAGATTTATGTAGATGTTAGCATGAGAGCCACAATACCAGAACAACAAATGTGAAAGAAATACAAAGTACAGTCAATATTTATTTTATTCACAATGGATCACATGACTGGTGGGAAAGTTTGAACTACCAACTTGAACAGTGTTACAAAAGTTGTGTTCACAGCTTGTTTCTGCTGCCCCCAAATGGCACAAAAAAAATTGTTGATGCAAGTTTAAGTGTCCTCAGCTGCAGAAGGAAACTGAATAAAAATCATTTTAATCAATTACAAAGGTATATGTTTTACAAGACTTTATAAAGTCTTCCTGGCAACCCTCTGTTGGCTCTCAGGTGCCAAGGACCGGTTTACAGTGTGACCTACAACAACGACCTCCAGAGGGAGAAGATCTGACACTTCTGTATTTTTAAAATCTTAAACCCACATTGCATACAAAAGGAAAATCTATGGAATTTATGCCAGAACTGAGAGCATCACAGGGTTGAAGTGAAGCTTTTTTTTTACTATTTCTAGTGGGCAGTAAACCCGAGGAAGCATGCAGCTGAACTCTGTGACTGCAGTCATGCTTTTTTTTTTAGGCTGCAGTCCTGACATACGACTCCAGACGCGGCTCAACTTGAGGTAACAGCTAAAACAGGCCTGTGAGCACCACTGAGCAAAATGTGACTATACATGGCGCCTGTACAAACAAATGAGCCCCCGTGGGCTATCACTTACCTTCACATTTGTGGTTAAATCGTATGAACTTTAAAAACATATCACAGAAATATTGTGATGGAAATATTTCCCATTGAAGTTGAGTCTAGAGATCAAATGATGAAATGTTTTATTTTATGGAAAAACATCCAAAAAGAATATATTCCATCAACACCAGCACAGTCATTCCTCATATTTGCACACAAACAATTTAATAAACAGTTTATATATATAATATTATAAACCCTGAAAACCAGTAAATAACCATTAGATAACATCTGACTATTATTCTCGCAGCTAACAAGCCAATAAAATCAAAATAAAAGAGTGACTGTCTTACCTGATCTGCTCTTTTCTCTTCTCTATCAGATCCACCAAAACCTGATCGAAGTAGTCCTCGTCACGGTCGTTCCCAGCATGCTTTTGCTCCGCAGCCTCCACATTCTGCTTGTGCGTGGGACTGGAGATGTGGCTGGCGTAATCAGTCAGGCTCACCACCGTCACCTTGCACACCCTGCACTCGTGTCCGCAGTCCCTGGGGAGGGAGGGCGAGAGCGGGCTTTCAATCGTTCCTTCAGGCATCGTTCTGATCTAGTCTGGTCTGGTTTTCGCGCCTGCAGAGCCTGCGACAACGTACTCTGGCTCTACTTTCTATTACTTCAAAGTCAAAATAAAATCAGGAGAGGAGAATACTCAACAATCCTGAGAAAATAACTTGTCCAAATTCTCTATCCGTCGCAGATCAGGAGGTAGCTAACTTATAATTTTCTCTTGTTAAAAAAAAAAAAAAAAAAAGTTAAAATCTTTATCTTCCTGATCTTGGTTTTCCTTTCTTCAGCAGGCCATAGGTGGCAGAGCGGGGGCAGGAGGAGCAGCCAGGCTGGACCCAGGCAGCATGCTAGTCTAGCTGTTTACGTCCAGGCAGCCATGCAGCACAGCGCTGGGATGCGTGGAGCGGAGAGAGGCACGGCGCCCTCAGCCTAGTGCGCTTTCATGATGGTGTCCGCTGCGCTCTGAGACTCTACAGAACAGCAGCGTCTGTATTTGACCTCACGCTTCTCTCTGAGAGCCAGGACCCAGCCCCCCCGCAGGCCAGCATGTGTTATTAGAGCAAGCCTGAAAACCCTGCTGACCAATCCCAAGCAAAGCCTGTGTAACAGGAGCCTCGCGCAGCTGCTCGTCGCCTCCGCTTCAAAACCTCTCCCAAGTATGTCATCCTGTGATTCTGATAGGGGCAGTGACTTCGCTGGCTCCTTCTCAATTTCTTTTTCAAAATCTATGTCATGGCACGCTGCCATTTTCTGACCTCTCGTGCAGCTGGCAGACTCTTTATCAATGAGATAGGGTTACTTTTTCTTCATTACACGTTATTACTCAGCTGCAGTGGTGAGGCATGTGCAACCTGAGCTAATGATGATCGATTCAGAATGGATCTCTCACAGAACTCAATCAAGCTGTATGTAAAGTTAAGCTTCAGCCATCACATCCCTGGACAGGCGGTTTTCTAAATCACCAAGCACTCTTAGCTGATCATATCATTTTTTTTTACAGTTTTACCTGACCATCATGGTTAAAAAGATGCCATTTTTGCACATCTGTGCTATATGAAATCCCAGCAATTTAGCAACTGAATCAATACTCGCTCCACTCCTCCATCTCAGCGACAGGCACATACTTTTAGTAATCTACATGGGAGTCACAAGGTTGCCAGTTGCCTTCTATCGGTCATGCCTGTTGTTCCGGAGAGATTGTGTCTAAATATACATGCCACAGTTGAGACAGCTGCCCGTATATCCACTTGCCTGATAACTGTGATGAACACGTGCCTGCATGCACGCACGTGCCTCATGACCCAAATAGATTTGAACAAAACTCTTGAATCAAAGTTTTTGTTTTATCATTGCTAGTTCCTTTAAAAACTGTGTATTGAATAAGATGCAATTATAGTCCAAACTCTGATATTAATACTTTGTTAATTACTAATCTGGAATGTGCATCCATGATTATTTTGCAGTCATTATATGTAATTACATGCTATCTGAGCATTATTTTTGGAGGAGCAACTCACCGGCCTTTGAGCTTCTCCAGCTCACGGTGGTGCAGCATACTCCTCATGTGCTCATCCATCTCCTGCAGACACACATTGAAAAGAAAGGCCGTCCATGAACTTGTCAATTTCCTGCATGTTTACTTGTGTAGTTTAGGTGGTCAACAACACTTTGCTGATCCCCAAGAGGGAGAACTTTGTCTCTTTCCAAAGAAAACAATGTGATTTTACATTTTTCAGATGAACTGAAGGATGAAATGTTCCTTTATGAGAAACTTCTCAGACTTCTAAGTCTGGGTGGCACGGTGGTACGGTGGAAACACTGTTGCCTCACAGCTACAAGGTTTGGGTTCGAATCTTGCTGTGGGGGCGGGGGCATGTCCTCCACCATGCCTTCAGTGCCTGCTGCTCGAGGAAAGAGGGGCCTTTCTGTGTGGAGTTTGCATGTTCTCCCTGTGTTCACCCGGGGTTTCCTCCATAAAAATACCCCCACTAAAAACATGCAAGAAGATAACCACCTGACCAATGGTGACAAGAAGGAACTGGGTTCCCGGGCGCCGCTGTTGGCTGGCAGCCCACCGCTCCTGGTCTGTCATGGAGGAAGGACTGACCGGGATGGGTCAAATGCAGAGGAAGCAATTTCACCGAAGCATGGCGTGTGCAATGTTGCTGTGTGTACCTAATAGTATATGCATGTTGTGTTGTGTTGGGTGATTAGTAAAGAAAGGATCTTAATCTCTTAATCTTAAACAAACCATTAAAATGTCGTCAAATTAGCTGAATAATGAATTGTCACAATGATGAAAACGGGCTGTTTTATTCAGCTAAACCTACATAAAAGTACATAAACACACAACCATGTTTAGATTAGCAGCAATCAAACAGAATGAATATTGCTGTACTGCTTTTTTTAACCCTTAATATTAACTTGTCAAACAATTAGTGTAACTCCAGTGTCAGTGTGGCCTGAGCTCCTGAACATATCCCATGAAATCAGACAGTATTTCCACATTCATAGCATAAATCATGCTTGAGGGTGTATTACCTGCTTGGAGGTGTGGACTGTTTCACAGAGGATGCACTTCCTGTCTCTCGCCATCTTGAACACAAGTGGGAATCAGCCCATTACTGATGATAGAGAGAATTTTACAGAGAAAAAGGACTCATCAACTACAATTTATAAAGGACAAACAACAGGATTCTGTAAAACCATCCTGAATTATTAAAGATGTGGAGTGTGGTCGGACCTTTCTTTGATACTGTGACTATGAAAAACATTTCTGTGCAGTGTCTGCAATGTGTGTTTGTAACTGAGCTCTCATCAAACCAACACAGAAAAGGGAGTTCAAGGCTCACGTTCTCTACACAAGCACAGTTAGCTATTCAACAACATGCCCCGGTACCACTGTCCAAATGCCAGCAGAGTTCAACCTGGTCACTGGTCTAATTCCAGTCTGCTGATTGAGCAGCTTTGTGGCCAGGAGGTAGCAGAGCCATGGTGGGATCAGGGCTAAGTCTGGACTTGTTTAACACTCACAAACAGGGTGGGAAACTAACGCCGGACACCAGTCAAAGTTACGCCTGTGGCTATTTGGTTTTTCTACACTAACATCACCTTCTAAGATGCAGCTGGCCACATGGAGACCCAATTTTATTCTAAAAAATTGCTGGTTTATACATTGTAAGATAAATTAAAAGCTCAGAGAAAGGTCTGACAACAGTCTTCTTTGTAATAGCTTTGGTGTTGTCCAAAACATAACACAAAAACACGCAAAAAGGAACCATCCCTCCCATCTCTATGGAAATTTTTGGAACTGTACTGGAAAATCTAAAGTTAGAAAAAGAGGATCCCAGAATGCACATCCAGCAGGGTTTGGTTCAGGTGCAGGATGAAGTAAAATCAATTCATAAAGAGGAGTGACATCTGCAGACTGACAGTAACTCCAGTAGTTGATTTATGTATCCGTGCAATGTTTTGGTCTCACGTCCCCTCTTCAGGCCACCATCTAACTGGCAATTAGACAACATACCGTCATTTAAGAGCTTTTTCTAACTCAAATCTGGCTGCTCTAACCTTCCTTCATCCGACATCAAACAAGGCTCTGATGGGGATATTGATTGGCAAAGAACAACAAAGGAGGTGCAACACTTGGCTCCTATTACAAGATGGACATTTTGGCGAGGTTGGCTTTAATTAGGGGGGAAAAAAACACAAAAGTCAGTAATTGTATGTAAAGATTTTTAGGTTTTGATCTGATGGAGGCCAACCTGGCCAAAACATTTTGCCTCAGACTTAAAGTACAGAAAGAAATCTAAACACTTCGCTTCATTCTTATTTAAAGCAGAGCCTTGTTTCCATCTGTCTAAGATAAGATAAGGGGTAAGATCAAACTTTATTGACCCCACACCGGGGAAATTAAGTCGTCACAGCCAGCAAAGTATTAATAAGCAAAAACAGCAAAAACTGTGGCATAGAAGGGCCAAGATAAGGAGGACAGAGGATAAAAGAATAAAAAATCTAATATGTATATGTGCACTATGTACATGTATTTATAAAAATACTGTTGCCAATATGGATAATAAAATACAGTTTGTACTATCACACAGTAGAACAAAAATATACAACAAATTAAAAAGGAACAACTTTCTTATCTTCACCATACTGAGTAACTAACCAATCAAACAGCAAATATAGAACAAGTCTAATATTGATAAAGTCAATCGATCCCATCCTCCTCAGGGGTTAGGCCTATTTTCTGCCTCCTCATAACACCTCCATCACCATCTCTCTTCACTCCCAAAGCACCAGAGGCCAGCTATTTATAATGTTTGAGTGATCCGTGGGTCATATTCCCTCTCAGGGGCAGCATGCAGGACAGAGCAAGAGATCAAATGAATCTCTAATCATTGATATCAGCTATTGATGGAGAGCGGACATGTTTAACGTTAACATAGGATTCATTTAGAAAGCGTGCAGAGCTTTCTTCTGCAAGCCTCGTGCAAAAACTGAAAAGTGCTGTTGTTTTCAACGTTACATGGATCTGAGAAATGACAAAATGTAACTTAAGACTCTACCCTAACTGGAATTTAATGATGCAGAATCAGAAAACAGTCAATAAAATCGCGGCTGCACAGTTTCACAACAGTTAGCTTGCTAACGTTAGCAGTTCAGTTGTTGCAGGAGTTTATCAACACAAGTTGCATTACACATGAATATTTCAGATGACAAATACATCTGACGTTATAAAGCTAGCAAATGTTGTCAGCTGATACAACAAGTCTTACTTTACAGCTGAATTACACTTAAAAACTGCATTACGACTAACTTGATCAGCTAGCAAAGGGTTGGGTCCTTGTTTGTTGTTAGCCTAGCTGCAGCTAGCTGCTCATTTATATGATCGTGTCTCCACAATAACTGGACCGACAAGCAAACAAGAAGATCAGCAGATACACGAAATATGAGTACTGATAGACTTAACGTTAAACTGAACTGTTAAATAACAGCTATGACGTACTTGGCTAGTAGGCTAGCAAGTTAGCAATAGCATGCTACGTTAGCCAGCGACACCGTTACCGTTACACTGCTAATGTAGTTCAGTGGTCCCCTAATTATAAAAGCGAAAGGGAGTACAGCTGAAACATAATGATTTTTTACATTATGAATAATGACACGTGACTTTTGGCTACCTTTACAACATCCAAGTGTGTGTGGGACTAGTGCATTTTCTCATCCACCGCTGAAGCTAACAACATCCTCCTCCTCGCCCCCAAACTCAACTACAGCCAAGGATGCGTTCAGGAACACCGTCGAGTTCCGCGTTAGCTTCACTGTTCAGTTTGGGTTAGTTAGTTTTAGAAGTTTTACCAGGAACGCACATTTTACAGTATGTTACTGCACAAATAATTTTGTGTGTATTTATCAGGCTCCGTGTTAGTTTAAAAAGGCTAATAATTTATCTGCCTATGATCTTGATATACCTTGTCAAATTGGGAAACTTCAGGCAGGATATGTGTAAATCACACATTCATTCCTCTCCACAAACTGTAAAATTTAGGCATAAAAATATATTTTTATTTTCCAAGATTTCCAAAAACATGGGATGTGGGATACAATATTGACCAACAGCACAATAAAGACATGAATTCAAGTAAATTTGAACACTGAGCACAGTGATACATGTTAAAATCACATAAAAACAACAGTGTTAGACAAAGTTCAGCCAGGACAGCTTCAACCAAAACACTACTAAAATAAGCTGAAGGAGGAAAACTAGTCCCTGGTAAGTTCTCAATATAATCATAATGCTTTGTGACATCAATGTGAGATTTTCTTGAAAAAAGTAGGACACAAACATAAAATACTCTTTTCCCTTTAGAATAACACAATACACACAAGAACTGATCCGAAATCCACATTTTGACCAAAGTTCACATTCTCTCAGCTTTACACCTGAATCTATCAAACCTTCAAACATCCTTTAAAAAGCTCTCAATCCATAATAAATGTTATAAGTGTCTCAGCTTTCAGCACCATTTTGTTTTGTGTACGAAAACGGCCTTTCCAGGAATGTTTAAGAAAATATTTATGAGATATTTCTTCTTTTAAATGCAACAGCTTCTTAAAAATTCCCTGAATTCTTCTCAAACTGACCCTTTTTTTCTGAAATGGTTACTCTTAGCAGTAATATTCAGTTAGAGCATAATGTCTGATATGTTATGGATAAACAGTGCTTAGTGTTGAATATCCATGCCAGTGATTACAAAATGGTGCAAGTAGTGACCTCAAAAAACACAACTGTGTAAAAATAAAACAGATCAATCACTAATTTGGATCTTGTCACTTCAGCTCTCGGTTATTTGGTTCAGCTCTCGTGCTTTATTCCTCAGATGCCTCTTTCGCATCCTGATGATCCACTGGATGGTGAGTTTGGCAAAATTAGCGGCCTTGAAGAGAGCCATGAAGACGCCACAGAGGATGGCCACAGAGCTCCAGGGATTTGCAGTCACGATCTGTTTGGAGGGAAGCAAAGCTGTGGTAAAGACTGATATGGACCCCATAAATTCTCATGAGGACAAAATGTCTCTTACCAGTCTGATTTCTTGCAGAAAAGGATCCCGCCACTCGAAGACAGCAAAGAAGAGCTGATTGCTTTTCTCAGAGTCAGGCCTTTTGTCGTTGAATTTCACCACAGCAGACTGGAAGATCCGACACAAATGACGAAATGAAGGCTTTCTAGATCAACAACATGTATGCAGGTATCTGTACACTGGTTGGATATAAATACCTCTTGCCGAAACTCGACAGCTTCACTGCTTTTCCCCGACGTCCTCACTAAAGACATCTTGACCCAGGTCCTGAATCCTCCGGAGAAGGTCCACATGGAGTAATTCCTCTCGCAGTCCCTCATAAACTCGGACATATTTGCACTAGAGAGTCAGAAAACACAATCAAACACTGGGACTGAAAAGCAGATACACATGCCACAATCAGACTGGGTCAAATAGCTTTTTGAAACATGGTTCATAAGGCATGAAGCAGCACAGCCATAATGGCACTTTAACAACCTCTCACAGATCAGTACTCAGTTACCTGTCAGTCAAGTCGCTAAACTTGGCAAAAAGCATGTAAGTGATGGCGCTGAAGTCCTCTTCTGTTTCATTATGGCTGAACTGCATGAAGATCAGCTCTTTGTTTCTGACATCAGAGGGGCCTCGGACCACCAGAGCTCTTTTCTGTGACGACGACGTTGAAAGAAGAAGCTGAGATTCATTTTTAAAAATGTGCAGGTTTACTGTTACACTCTACATACAGAGCAAGTTTTGTATTATTCAGAGCTGTAATTCATCTCCCGCTGAATGTTTTTAAGGCTGACCTCTGTTTCATTGGCAAACGGCCCAAAGTACTTCACTTCTTTAATCAGACAGTCTCCTTTCTGAGGCTTGCCTGGGTCCACCAAAGGCGGGATGTTGTCATGGTAGTGATGTCTGCAGCTCAACAGCTTAGCTTTGCCGGGGTACAGAGCGATACCTGCACGGAGAAAACAAAAAACACAATTATTAATCAATCATTACGCATTGAAACAGGCCTACAGTACGCATGGCAATAGAAGCTGTACTACAAAGTGTCTCACAGTAAGTCTGCAGTAACTCATACTCTCTGCAGTGACGCCCAGTTTATAAAGAGCATTCAGACGACAGAACACACCCTCTGGTGGCCATACTGGATGTAAGATTTCCACTTGTACTATTTAATCTCCACACAGTACTGTCTATTAAGTACTCAAGTACTAAGTTTCATGTTGAGTGTTTCCATTTTCTACTAGTTCATACACCGAATCCAAATGTTGTACTCTTTTCTCCACCACATTAATCTGACAGCTATAGTTATTACGGCACAATAAGGCTTTAAAGGTAAAACGCATGATGAAAAACCAGCACACTGGTCCCCAGTTAACGGCCTCATGTGTTGTTTATACAAACCTGGGGGCGAAAACACGTCAACCTCCTTGTAGGTGACGGACATCACAGGGTGGTTGAGCTTGTCCAGGAACTCAGAGATGGTCTGGTAGGCCAGGAACACGGCCACCGCAGTCAGCAGCAGGTAGATGAAGATGAGCACCACGGTGAAGACATTCTTCAGGCAGGCTTTGCTGACCCGCATCGACGGACTGCTTCCCCTGATGTCGTCCTCTGAATGAAAGAGGAGGGAGACGAGCAGGGAGGTCAGTCTCACTCTCAAGGCTCAGATTACTGCTTGTATGGTAGAATTACAGGCCACATTACTTAATTAAAATGTAATAACTACGTATAAGCAGCAGTGCAAAGCCATGTTCAGCATGTGGACCTTCACAGACCAAATTAAGAATGTATGAACTCATGTGACCGTGTAAGAGCGTCCGCCATGTTGGCTCAGAGGCATTTCACCAGTTATCACCTTGTGAGATGCTGTCGTTGGGCTCGTTGGGCTCCAGGTGTTCAGTGGCATCGTCAAAATAGTCCGGAGAGGGTGTGTCACCTTCATCATCGTCATCATCATTGAACTGTGGCAAGAGCACAACAGAGAACACAGACCCAGCATTTAAAATTAGAGCTAATCTTAAATAATCCAGGTTAAATAACAGATAAATAAAAATAAATAAGTGGGGGTTATAAGGTATCAGTTACAGTGTTTTAACATCCATTGCATTATTCATATTTATTACAGTAATAATCCATCAAAATGACAATACTCTTAGTGGCTTAAAGTTTTGTTTTAGTCATAGACTTTACATGTGTGTAGCTTATTTATACATACTGTCCGTGGTTGTGACATTTTAATGATTACTGTAGAGCAGACATCCTGTTTTAAAAGAACAGGGTGCAACTTCAGCTTAATCACCAGGCAGCTTCACAGAAACACAAGTCAGCTAGTTTCATGTCACCGGAAGCTGCTTCGAACAGCAGCCGTCAGCTGCACGGTCACATGACGGCAGGGGGCCGTTTACGGACCCTCCGTGACGTGAGGAACTGATGGTTACCGAACTTTTACCGTATTATTGAGACAAACACCAACGATAACAAACTGACGGTACTCACAGAGGCATGAAGGTGTAACCTACCGCTTGGTATGAGCGGGAGTTTTCTTTCCTCAGCATTCCTCTCGCACTTCTTCCACAGATAAAAAACTACCTCTGCGCTTCAATGAAGGGCCGTTGGGCTATTTATGCCAAGTCTGAGAACTAGTTTTTCTAAATAACAGGTGCATTTTTAAGGAAGTAAAATCCCCCCTGGCTCGTGCTTGGGTTCCAGTGTTCCGTTCCAAAGAGACTCACCACACACCCACGGGGGTTTAGCGACGACGGTAAGGGCCAACCCCTGATAACGAGGTTCTTTCAGCCCGCGTTCCAATACTAAACTTTGTGTCCTTGACGCGATTACCTTGTTTCCTTTCTCCTTAGTGCTGCCTTAAAGTGCTGCTCGTAAAAGTCTACGCCCCAAGCTTAAAGGTCACAGACAGCGCGAAACCCCCTCGGTTTTCTCCATAAACATTTCAGCAACCATGGACACGAACTACATGTTACATTAAAGTCTTTACTTTAGTGGAGGTATTACATTAACACACGTTTTTGCAACTCTAGGTCTTTATTTTTGACATGGCACATATCCTTTTTTCTTTATACCTTTAATAAGATAACATTCGATGAGATAAAACTTTAATGATGTCAAAATTATATTATTTGATGTAAGTGAACTAAGCCTTTTGAGATACTCCGCCATTTTACAGGACGTCACCTGCCAGAAGTTTCGTTGGCGGGAGCAACTTCCTGAAAGCTCCACTGGTGGCCTAGCAACTGTTCCCGCTTGTCCAAAATGGCGAATTGTCGTTTTTATAATTCCGTTTTTGTACGGATTAAATAAGCAAGATATAACATGTTAATTATTGAGCTGCAGAGGTGCTGTTAGGTTTGCTTTATTATCTCCGGACACGGCCAGGTTAGGTGTTTCCCCATGTTTTCTAGGTGTTTCCCCGTGTTTTCCAGGTGTATCCCTGTGTTTCCAGTCCAGCTAACTCGGCCATTAGACATTTGACAGAAAATTAACTGGTAACGCTTTCCTCTAAGTCATTTTTCATGTTTGATGCCTTTCATGCATTGAGTACGTTTATTTTTTAATTCTTTAAATACATTTTCCTGATTATACTTGCATACTTTTAAGTAGAAAACTTTTCAATGCAGGACTTTTGCTTTTAACAGTATTTTAACAGGGTGTTATTAGTACTTTTACTGAAGTAAAGGATCTGAATATTTTCTCCACCACTGCGTTTTTTTGTCTTAACAGTGATTTATTGTCATTGATTGCTGTTAATTTGTGCTGCGCATACACACAGTAGTATTAGTAGAAGTCATAGTTGTAGTAGTAGAGCGCCGCCCGTGATTGCTAAATTTCCTACGGCCATAAACGCATCTTAAACTCCATACAGCAGCGTCAGGGAAGTGGATGCCACAGTTTCCGCAGCAAACTCGTCCAAACAACAATCGTACCATGGCAACCGCGCGGATTTGTGTCCTGTTTGTTGTCCTCTCTATGACTTTAGCAGAAGACGTTAAATTAAAGTACAAACCATCCACCAAACCTGTCCGATTATTCACCGAGGAGGAGCTGAAGAGATATGACGGCACCCAGGTGCAGTAAACTTTATTTGTATGTCAAATCCAGGGTGTGTCTTTGTGTCTTCGTGAGTGTGTGTGTGCGCGCGCGCGCGCGCGCGCGTGTGTGTGTGTGTGTGTGTTTGTTTGTGTTTGTTTGCTCCTCCGTGCCTGAGCACCCGCGCAGGCACTACGTGATGATTTCCCTTATCTCTCTCTCTTCCGTTGTCTTAGGAGGGACACCCTATTTACATGGCAATAAAAGGAGTTGTGTTTGATGTCACCAAGGGAAAAGGTAAATAAAAAGCACCTCCCAAACCCTGGATAATGACTTATGCAAATAAAACTGATTAATGTAAACAAACCTGTGAAATTAAAGTTAAAGTGACACATTAATGCTCCCTGGACAACTGAACCTGCTGCAGGATTCATTGCACTGTTTTGAACCGATAACTTTATTTTATTGCAGAGTTTTATGGAAAAGATGCACCGTACAACGCCCTGGTTGGTAAAGACTCCACTCGGGCTGTGGCCAAGATGTCCCTGGACCCTGCCGACCTGACATCAGATACTGTAAGTTTAGCATGAGATTAACACCCACAGCAAAGGTTTTGTCCTGGCACCAAGTTCAGGTCATATTTGTCACGGATGGTTAACTCCCCTGGGTGTGGATCACCGACATCTGACTCCTGAGTGTCTCCTACAAAACAGCATTGTATTGATAAGCTGCTTCATTACACTGAATCTTTAGATTCTTTTGAATGCACCATATGTAAGAAGAGATAATAAATACAAAAAAATAATAATAATTGGTGGGCAGCCCAAACAAAATTCTGCATGTGGGAAACACTGAGACTGGACATGTCAAGGCAAATTCTTGTAAATTGAGAATCTTTGATATTACAGTATTTCTGGGACTTTAAAGATCCACTTTATATTTGACATTTTAATAACAATTGTGTGTGCTTGAGGAGCAGTATGTGTGACTGAGTTGTCTTGTTTTAAACTTGTTGTAAATATGTAAATTGCTCTCAGGTCTCTTTTGCAAAAGAGGTCTTGATCTCAATGAGGCTTCTTGAATAAATACAACTTAACTTTAATACACTCAATATTAAGAGTAATCCATGGAAACATTACAATGGATCCTGAACTCAGTTAATCTTTAAATCAGCTTTTCAAAGATCCTGGTTATGTCCCCGCTGGGAGAATTGATTGTCATGATCAAGTCAGCTTTATTTATATATCCCACCATGACAAATGACAAATTTACCACAACTTATGACAGGTGCTGATGAAAGTTGTTGTTTTCCATCTGTCCCTGCACAGACGGGCCTCACTGAAGAGCAGCTGGACTCTCTGGATAGCGTATTTGAAGGCACGTACAAAGCAAAGTATCCCATCGTGGGTTACACGGCATCACGCATCCTCACCGAGGATGGAAGTCCCAACAAAGACTTCAAACCAGAGGACCAGCCCCACTTTCAGATCAAAGATGAGTTTTAATCTCATTTTTGTAAAATATAGCTAACATAGTTATTTTGTTAGCTGTTTGAATGTTTTCTCTTTACCAGAATCAGAAGCTAATTTGTGCGACACGTGAGGAAGAGAAGAACAAAATCCGTTTGATGGAGACACTTTTTATTCACTTTTACTTGAACTAAAGGTTTTCATGTTTATTATCTGTGAGAGTTTTAAGAAACCATTTCAATCCTTGTCGTGTCTCCTACCCCACTGAAAAGTCTGTTTTTAGTGTATGTTTTACTCTATGTGTGTTGTGTGTGTGTCTCAAGTGTCCACAACACACTTGTGTGTGTTTCATCCTGGACCACTTTTGGCTCCAGACTAGTTGTGATGCCACAAAATCATGTCGTCTGTACTTTAAAGCCAGATTAATGTGAAAACGGTCCTCTGATGTCAAACTCTGCACAGAGAAGCTCGAACATCGAAAATGAAGTAACAGCATTTGAACAGAGGACGTGACTTTTTTTACCTTTAGCCTTCATACGGCCGCAGTGCATTATGTGTGTTTACAGCGATCGAGTGACTGCTGCATGGTCAGAGCAATAAGAACAAACAAGCTCAATGAACAGACAGAAACACACACGAAAAGTCAAATTAAACACATCTCTCAGATTAGAAAGAGCAGTGAGCTGACGGACCAGAGCCAATAAACTAACTGAAGAGCAGCACGCACTTTTCCTTGAGTTAGGATTTAGTCTGGATGCCATGAACAATAATTCCATTATTAAAAGTGATGAATCGCTTCATCATTTATTCCGTAAAATGTCAGAAAATAAAGAAATTTGAGAAGCTAGAGCCAAAATATTTGCATTTGTTGCTTGATTAATGACTTGTTGTTATCAAAACTGTTCCAAATTATCTTCCTGACTCTTCCATGAATTGTTTCAGCTCTAGATTTTGGTGTAAAATGTTGCCAGTAAACGCACTGATTCTTTAAATGTTTATTTAATTAAAAAACGCTGAATCTGCAGCTCTGTGAATGTTTGCACGATCAGAGTCAGTGCTTTTGTTTTCTGTCTGATTTTGCTTTTGTACAATCATCATTAAAGTCCGTAAATATGAACCTCGTCAGAGTTTGCTCCACCTGAGTTTTAAGAGAAAAACATGCTCAGGATGTTATCTTCATGCGACCTCTTTATGGCCGCCCATGACTCGCTGGTGTCGCCTCCAAACAGGCAACATAAATAGTACGCCCGGGCCTTTATACCCTTGTGCGCTCCGATCAAAGGTCGGGTGCTGAGACAGGTGACTGTCTTTGGGTGGAGCCGGTCGTCTTGCCCTGCGCGTCCCTGCCGGGTGGTCACAGTGGAGGCAAGCCTCTCAGCTTGTGTGGTGGCAACCAAGCCGAACCTCCCACGTCACTGCGAGCGATCTACGGCCGAGTTCAAAGGACACAAGCCCTGCCCTTGAGCGTGCCAGCGAGAGTGGAGCTGCGCTCTTTATCAGGTGGAGGTTCTGCTGGGAGTCGGCCACTGCAGCCTCGGTCAGCCTGGGAAACACTCTTCTGCTGGAGCTCGCCCACCAACCTGAGCCAAGATGCCCAAAACGGTAAGACTCACATATTGTTGAGAACATGAATAAATGTGTTGCAGAAATGTCTCTTCCTGGTTTGAACGGGGGGGTGGTGGGTTCATATGTTCATCTGTAAAGGTTGTTGAAATATTTATCCCGAAACACCAGTGAGAATAAGACAAATTTAAGTGTAAATCATGTCTCTTTTGATCGTTTTCCTCACATCTTTTTTCTGTGTTCAAGCTTGTGAGTTATTCCCTCTCCTTCTTGGCATTTACTCATTAACCAAATGTAGAGTTTGACCTATGCTGCTCACATTCCTGGCAGAGAAAAAAGCTGCTAAAATGATACTGGATGACCAGAACTGGGCCGTATGTTGTCTGTGTGGCTGTGCACAACCATGGTGACGGCTTCTGGTGACACTGTAGTGATTTGTAAATGTAAATGTGACTTTCACCAACAGCTCACGACTGTGTGGTTTAACAGCTTTAGGCTTTATTTGCGTGAGACAGGCAGCAAGAATCAACTGTCCATCCAAAATGAAAGGAAGTCTTGCATTAAAAGTCCTAAATGCCCTCAGTTGGAGTTACTCAAGAGTTCAGCATCAGTCTGTAGGAACACTGATAAGAAAGGCCGGCCTGTGCATTACACCTCCAACTCTGCTTATATTGACACTCCAAGGAGAAAGCTACTTGTCAGAGGTCGCGCTGACGTCTGTCTCCATTTGACCTTAAACTAGCTTGAAATCAAATACATGAGTCACGGCAGCGGGTATAGCTCTGGTTCTCCTGGAAAATGCTGATTTATGAGTTGAATCCTGCCTTAAACTTGAGCAGTTAAACAGGGGAGCTGGCGTTTTGTGGATGCCAAAAAGTACACATATAAACAAATCAAAAAAACCCTCCAGTTCAATGCAGCAACCTGCTGACTGACTGCAATGGATTTCTGCTTCCACAGTCAAAAGGTCAGCTCGCAGCGAGGAATGCATCGGCGGGATGTTAGGGAGAGGTTATCTCATGCATGTGATCGTGGAAGTGGAGAAACAGTTGAGAAACATGTTTCATAAAGGGATGTTCCAGTTTTTGTTGCCCAGGTTTCAGTGGGTTTATCTTTATGACACCCGGGGTGTGCTCGAGTGTAGCTTCATAAAACGATTGTGTAACTTCTCCAAGCCCAGCGCGGCCTGCAGGCCGGGCTCGCACAGCTTCCGCACATCCGTCAGGCTTTTTGGAAAATATTGAGAATAACCCGTTTGTTATGGAAATTCACCCTCGAAACACGTGGAATTCAGATTTCTTTAATTGCTCTTGTTGTAAAAGAGGTCAGTCTCGCTAACAGTGGTGGAGTCTAAAGGCGACTTGGCATGCGTGAGTATTTTGATATTTTAATCTGCCTTATGTGCAACCTTGTGGCACTTCGCAAGGGTAGTCCAAAGTCTAATGAGATAGTGAGCAATTATGGTTTATGAACAATCCGCTTCACGGCTCCACATCATGTGTTTTACTATGAAAAAGTTTCATAATGTAACCACAAGAGCAAATGTGCACCAATTAAAGTGCAATATTTCTGCTAAATTAAAGACATGCACACGTAGGAAAGGCTGGATCGATGACGTCAGATTTATATCAGCGGAAGCATCCGAGTGCACGGACTGATTGGAAGTGAGAGGGTTTAAATGTTAAATAAATGACTTTTTCCCTGCAGATCAACGTGCGCGTCACCACCATGGACGCGGAGCTGGAGTTCTCCTTCCACCCCAACACCACAGGGAAGCAGCTCTTTGACCAGGTCTGTACGCTCCAGTGTGAAAAGCATGAGAGGGGTTTGCTGTTTATGGGCTCCAGGCGTCTGAGCTGGAACCTCATACAGTACAGCTGCACCGCTTCATGTGTAACTACACTTTACTGGCAAAGTATCTGACTCTACCTGATGCTGTATGGTATAGAAATACTTCATTACAAGTAAAAGCCCTGCATCCAACATATAAGCTAAGTAAAAATACAGCGACATATACTTGGAATGAAAGTATTTGTCATGCAGACATATGGTGCCTGTATTTGTTGAAGTATACTGTTTTATTGTTTCTGCTGCAACAATATGGAAGTAACCTTTTTATGTTGGAAGCAGTTTTAATCACATAATAAACCATCAGGTGGTTTAATTTATAACAAAGTGTCTTTTATTAGACACACGACAATATGCCTGAATGTAAAATCTTCATCAGCAAATAACTGCAGTGGAGTAAAAAGTACATATTTTCCTCTGAAATGCAGTCGAACGAGTACAACCATGCTTCCAAATGGCCGGGAGGCTGTTTAAAACATAATTAAAACTAACTAACTTAACTCATTTGTTAATCAAATTTAACGTCAACTCAATTGAAAATAGCACAAAAACAATATATTTAAAATTTTACCTCATCAGCCTCTTTGATTTTTGTAAATATCTGCTTACTCTGAACTCGATGCAGCAACACGTTTCAGGACAGGAGCAACTAAAGACTGAAAGATGTGGAATGCTCCAAAAACACCTGTTTGGAACAGTCCACAGGTAAACAGGCTCATTGGCGGCCTCCTCTGTGTCTGAAAGCGTCACGTAATACACTCACCCAAAAGTGCTGAGAGGTGACATCACCGCCCAAAAGTACGACGCCCCGCTTCCCTGCAGCTCACTCTGCGATTACCTATGCCTTTGTACCTGACAGGAAGGCAGCGGCGTGATAACAGGGTCCTGAGGCTTTAAATTATATTGACCCCCTTGGCTACTGTTGTGGCTGTTCAGAGCGACGTTATCATGAGTGAGACTGATGCACACAGGGGACAGACTTTGGGCTGAGGACTCACATCCCGTCCAACGGTTAGAATATCAGACGGATGAAGAAAATGAGGTGGAGGTCCTCTGCTATCATGTCCCCTCTCTCTCTCCGCCCCTCAGGTTTCCAAGACCATCGGACTGCGTGAGATTTGGTACTTCGGGCTGCAGTTTATGGACGACAGAGGATTCCTCACATGGCTGAGTCCTAACAAGAAGGTAACTGTGCTGTTTCACTGGGTGAGAGTGATGATGGCCGACAGGCTGCAGAGTTCTGTTTACCTGCTCTGTTTCTCTGTTGTACTCTACTGTACACGACTTTACACTGCGCCATATTCTACTTTACTCCATTTAATACACTATTTAAGTAAAATATTCTAACATAACTCAATGAACTTAATCTTACTTTGTTCTTTTAGTAATACTCCCTCTGTTCTACTCTGCTGCCGTCCACCTGAGTGTACTCTCTGCAGTGGTTTCCAACCTCTCTTGTCTTTCTTACCTTCACAACCTTTAAACAAACTTTAAACCGTTACGTCCATAAAAGTGGATATTGTCAAAAAATTGTTCATGTTTAGGCTTGGCTTCTTTTTTCAGTGGCGTTGGTCAAGTTAACATTGAACCAGCACAGCCTGGAGCTGGAATTTCAACCATGTATTTTTATGACTTCCGGCTATCTGTTTCTTGTCCCTCAAACACAGCACGTGGCGTTCAGGTGTTACAGCTGACTCAGGCTCGTGAGATGTGTGTCCTTTGCAATCAGCTTGTTGTAGCTGATAGTTATCTGGTATTACAATAAAAATGACGTAATAATAAACTTTATTTTTAGCACCTTTCATACAGTATTGCAGATCAAAGCGCATAAAAAAGACAGAATGGACATAAAAACATTAAAAAAATGAGTGTAATGTAAGATGGAGGATAAAACCTTCTTGACAATGATAAGAAGGAGAAAATAAAGACAATGCATCAAAGCATAACATAATAAATCATAGGTTAAAATAGAGCACACAGAATCATAAAATTGAGTAAAATACAGCATTTTAAAAGAAGAGCAGCAGTGCATCAGCATGAAGCAAAGCACAAAAGTTTCAGAGCTGTATCCGTACTCTTTACCGTACCTGTTCCGCTCAGGTGATGGCCCAGGATGTGAAGAAGGAGACTCCCCTGCAGTTCAAGCTGAGGGTCAAGTTCTACCCCGAGGACGTGACTGAGGAGCTGATCCAGGACGTCACCCGGAGGCTTTTCTTCATGCAGGTGAAGGAGGACATTCTGGCCGAGGACGTGTACTGCCCTCCAGAGTCCGCCGTGCTGCTGGCCTCTTACGCCATCCAGGCCAAGTACGGAGAGTTCAACAAGTTGGTGCATCGTCAAGGGTACATGTCCTCCGAGCGCCTGCTGCCCAAGAGGTGAGCGTGAGGGGCTGGTGGAGCTCTGAAAGCTGGTGGAGCTCTGAAAGCTGGTGGAGCTCTGAAAGCTGGTGGTCATTCTCTGGTGTTTCACTTTCTGCTCTGCACTAAACACACCAGGGCTGCGACTAACAAGTGTTTCCATTATCAATTAATCTGCTGATTAGTTTCACGATTAACTGATGAATTGATAAGTCTATAAGCAAAAACCTATGACAAATGCTCATCACAGTTTCCCAGAGCCCAAAGCGACGTCTTCAAATTCCTTTTTTTGTTCATCAAAACCCCAAAGACTCTTCATTTAGTGTCATAAATGACAAAGAAAAGCAGCAAATGTTTGACATTTTTGCTCAAAATTGACTGAAACTATCCTTTTTTTTTCAATTGACTAACTGATGAATCGACTACTCGTTGCAGATATGACACACATTATAAATTTGAGAAGAAAAAAACTCCACAGTTAATCACAATTAAAGGCTGTAAGCTTAAAAACTGTGTGTGGAATTGGTAGTAAATATATTGATAAATTAATTTAAATATCCAAGATACACACTAAGTAATGAAGCTGTACAAAATCATTAAAAATAATAACTTAACTGCTCTTAAGTCTTATGTTAAAAAGGTTATTTTTAAGGGCAAACAGGACATGTTTGATCTGTTTACTGTGTTGTAGTGTTTGGACTAAAGCTGATGAAGAGGAGGAATGAAGGCTCCTCTGTGTAAACCCTGCAGAGTGTTGTTGAATGTATGAGCTCTTCAGGCTGTGCGCTTTGCTTTGATCTCTGTATTTCTGTGTGGGCGTAAGGCAATGAATAATTAATATATTAAAAAAAAGAATTGAACTGGACTTAGGAACAGTGCCAACAGCGCTGCAAGTTCTTTTTTTCTTTACATTTTCAGATATTTTGTTATTGTGAAAGGTGCAAAAACATCTTTGCAACTTGTTGAAATGAGCCAAAAACATGGATGAGCTGAGCAACATTCCTGTGGGTTATCATCAGGCCAAGCAAGGAATGATTTCTTACCCTGTTTTATTTTAGAAAATCACTTTTAGAGGCATAAAATTATGCAGGAATCCACGAAAAAACTAAATACATCTAATATAAAGAAATCAGTGTAAGTGGGAGAGGTGCATGCAGCATGTGTTTGATCTCTCTCTGTAGGTAGACACAGACTGTTGACATTTTCACCAGTGGGTTGCTGATAACTGGTCTCTCCTCTCAGAGTGCTGGAACAACACAAGCTGTCCAAGGATCAGTGGGAAGACAGAATCCAGGTTTGGCACGAGGAGCACAGGTTGATGCTGAAGTAAGTGATCAACACTCTGATGGAAATCTCCTCCACCTCCATCACACATCTGTCTTCATTAAAGCGCTGCTACCACCTCACTTGGTCTGGTATGACCAGCAGCTGTGTTAGCTAAGTTCAGAAGTTGCTCTTTAACTGTCATTACTGAGTCCGTTTGCTCACTTTATGACTCTTCTCTGCTTGTGCTAATGTTACACTGCGGTTTACTTTGCCACAGAGAGACAGTAATTACTTTTAATATCAAAAGTAAAACAAAAAGTAAACACATATCAGTGTGTCACGTCTGTAATTACCACATGCGGCCACATGGGTTGCTGTTGCATAAAAGTTTAATCATCTGGCTTTAAAGCGCCTCCAGCTGCAGGTATCTACTCACTGAATGTGAATCCCATGATGAATCTGTTCAGTTTAGACATTTCTAAATATCAAAAGGTTAATATTTAACGACTATAATTCAGTGCCAAGGCGTAGAGAGAACTAAAAATCTAAATTTCCCAGGCACATTAAGGATTTATGGTTTAACTAGGTGACTACACACAATGCATGTGTTGTAAATTACACATTACAAGTTAAAAAAAGAGAAGACAAAAGATGCAATATAATAATTAGTTTATTTTACACACATGGAACCAGATCTAAATGGAGCTGGCTATGGGAAGTCAACCCCGCTGATGGTCTGATGAGGTTTAATTCAAGCAGTTTGTGTATCTGTGTGACTCGCTGATGTTTCCATCTGTCCGCTCCACCTGACCAGGGAAGAGGCCATGCTCGAGTACCTGAAGATCGCTCAGGACCTGGAAATGTACGGCGTCAACTACTTTGACATCAAGAACAAGAAGAGCACGGAGCTGTTTCTGGGAGTCGACGCTCTGGGACTGAACATCTACGAGAAGAAAGACAAGTAAGTCAAAGACTCGGCGTTCACTGCTCATGCAGTGCAGCATGCACTTCTCCTTACGTCACACATGTAGCGTGTGCTGATTTGACGAGGCGGCTGTAGCCTGGAGGGCATCACACGAGCGGTCATCGACCTCGGCCACCGTCTCGTCACGTCGGTCGAGTTTTAAATAACACGTTTGAACGCGTGGCTGTTGTTTTGGAGAGGACGTTGACCTAATTCTCATGATACTACTGCGACGTGAAGGTGTCGCCGGCCTGTTGCTCTGACGCCACGCGTGTCAGCATTTTCAGTGGCGGTCAAAGAGTTTTGTGCCTGTGAATAATGTATGAAAACAAACTACTTAAACATGCTGTTTTCTCCGTCCTCCAGGTTGACACCAAAGATTGGATTCCCCTGGAGTGAAATTAGAAACATTTCTTTCCATGATAAGAAATTTGTCATCAAGCCCGTAGATAAGAAATCTAATGTAAGTATTCAATGAATATGAATAGAAAAATGTGATTTAAGTTGCACAAATCTTGAGAATGTAGATATTAAAGCAACATTTTTAGTTAAACTTGTATGTGCTTTTTTAAGGTTGATGACTATTTAACATCTGTAGAGATAAAAACAGTTTGGCACACTTTAAGTAAGGTTTCTTCATGTGGATAAGTAAAAAACATGCATCCCTTATTTTCCTCTTTCTTCCATGATAATATCCATTCATAAAAGAAATTAAACATAAACCTTGAGGAAGCTTTTGTCACACAAATGTGGAAGAAATTTTGATTTAAAAATGGAGGTCAGAGCTCTGAAAGTAGCCCAAAGTGTCCCTGACGTGTTGTTGTCTTTCCAAGGATTTCGTATTCTACGCCTCACAACCGCGAGTCAACAAGAGCATCCTGCAGCTGTGCATGGGCAACCACGAGATGTACATGCGCCGCCGCAAGCCCGACACCATCGAGGTTCAGCAGATGAAGGCTCAGGCCAAAGAGGAGAGGCTGCAGAAGAAGATCGAGAGGTGCGGGAAGGGTCGGCGAGTCGAAGCCGAGTGCTTAAAAAGTCACGAGCGTTACTGTGACGGCCTCAGAAGGACGAAGCGTGAGGATGCGATTAAAATGTTCCTCTGTTCGTGTGTTCTGCAGGGACCAGCTGGAGAGCGAGAAGAAGAGGAGGGAGGCCATAGAGAAAGAGAAGGCGGACATGGAGAGAGAGAAGCAGGAGCTGATGATGAAGCTCTACCAGTACGAGGAGACGACCAAGAAAGCAGAGAGAGGTGAGGCGCTTCAGTTTAGCGTCCCCTCACGCAGACACGCTGGTGATACGATGCTACAGAGAGTCAGCAGCATCGTTTCAGCTGCTGGATTCCAGATTTCAAACTTTAACAGGGAACGTGGCTTTACTGCCCTCTTCTGTTTGTTCGCTTGAAATATTTTCTTTGTGAGAACGGATGTTTCTCTCTCGCTGCTCACTCAGTTTTTACATTCATCACATTACAGTTACAGTTAGACATCTGGCAGAAGCTTTTATCCAAAGCGACGCATATATGAAGTCACACACCGATGGCGCAGCATCGGGGGCAGTTTTGGGGGATTTTGGGGATTTCTGCCACTCATTGAAAACAGTTTGATGACGTGGTAGTGTGGGATCATGGGAGTTGCTGTCCTCATTGTTAAACGACCGTCATTACAGATGAAAGTCTGTCACGGATGACGTCATTTATTAGTTTTATTCACCACTCTCTCGTCATCGTCTGCTGTTTCCTGTGTCGTTTCCTGGAGGCGACCGAATGAAACACACCCTTGCCTTGAGTAAAAATAGGGATTTCTCTTGGTTTGAACATTGTTGGTTTTTAGTCATTTTAATGCTGAAATGTTACATGTTGCATGTTTAAGTCCCCCGATGATTAAAGGGGAAAAATATTTTTGTTACTCAAAATTAGGTTTCTTTTTGCTGACTTTCTGCTAAATTTTTGGGCATTTTTTTCCTCATGAAATACTTAACTCTAAAAATCATTCAAATTTCTGAACAAAAAAATCACAACTCTAATCATGAGGGGACACAAACTGACACTGGTTCATTTCAAGGGCCCATAAGCCAAAAAGCTCCGGCATCACTGCCTTCAGGCGTACAAATATATTATTTTACAGGCTTCTAATTGTCCCAGAAAATCACCAGAATGCAGCTAAAAAAAATCCAAGTAGTTGATTTTTTATCCTGTCCAATACATGAAAGATGTCTCACTGACTTCGTCCTGCAGAGCTTCAGGAGCAGCTGGACAGGGCCATGAGGCTGGAGGAGGAGAGGAGGAGGGTGGAGCAGGAGGCGGCCCGGCTGGAGACTGAGAAGATGGAGGCCATAATAGCCAAGGAGGAGCTGGCCAGGCAAGCTGAGGACCAGATAAAGAGCCAGGAGCAGCTGGTGAGTACGCGGTGCAAGAAGTGCTCAAATCCTTCACGTGAGAAAGTCGTGACAGAGAAACACTCATCACGCACGAAGCTCCCACATTCACCGTAAACACTTATTAACTACTTTAATTGCAGTTTGAGCTAATGCATCCCTGTTTGGGGGATCTTCCTGCTCTCCTGGGATTACATTTCTCTTGTAGCTTGAGAAAATTCTCGGAGACTCTTTCTCACTTTGTTCTTTATTCTGCTGAGCTAAAACAAGGCTGTTTTTATGTTTCTGTGATATTTCATGAGCTTGTCAGAGGCTAAATGCGACATCTGAATTTGTGAAGTCAGTAGTGACTTTCAGGTAATTAAACATACCACATTTATTCATTCACTTCTCATTTATTTTAATAAACGGTGAACTCCAGCCGTCCTCCGGGGTTTTTGTCCATCCATTCATAAAACGACGCCGTGTCCCGAGAATCGAGGTCGCCGAGGTAAACAGGTGTCTATTCTCGGGCTTTTTGACGACACGCTTTGTGCCTCCTCCCGCAGGCTTTGGAGTTGGCCGAGTACAGCACCAAGATCGCTCTGCTGGAGGAGGCCAAGCGAGTCAAGGAGGAAGAGGCTGAGTCATGGCACAGCAAGGTGGGTTTCCAACGCACGATCAAAGGACGGACGGGCCCCTCCAGGTCGCAGGGATTACCTGGAAAATGTCACCATTTCCTGTGCTGCTCTTCGCGGTCACGAGACTCTTTTTTTCCTTTCACCTGTACAACCTGCAGTCTTTTTATTTTGTGTGTTTCGTCACTCATGTCAGTCCAAAAAGACGGTTACTTTATATTTTGTTCACAGGCTGTGCAGGAAGAATTTAAGACCAAAGCAAATTGGGCAACACTTTATTTTAAGTTCCCTTTATTTAGCATTTATAAGCAGAATATACACACTTAAATGCTTTAATGTCATTAAATATGACTGTGGAGCAGCTCATCATCTGACTAATGAATGCATGAATACTGACCAGGCCAGAGAAGTGGAGGAGAGTCTGATAAGGACAAAGGAGGAGCTGCACGTTGTGATGACCTCTACCAATTCAGCTCCCGCCGCCGCTCCCGCCTCCTCCTCCTCCTCCTCCTCTTCCTCGGACAGCGAGAGCGACCACGAGCACAGCGAGGAGAACAGCACCTACAGCGCCGAGCTGCAGATGCAGGACATCAACGACCACCGCCAGGAGGAGGAGCGACTCACCGAGGCCGAGAAGAACGAGCGCCTGCAGAGGCAGCTGAAGGTGAGTTCAGGGTCCCAGGACACAGTTCACACACAAGTTTGCATAAAAACAGTCATATATAGCTGCAATATAGTGTTACAATTCTCAGTTTGGACCAGAAGAGTGATAAAAGTAGTGATTTGATGATATGAGACACACAAAGTGATAGAAATTCATCATAGACAGACTCTCAATCTACCAGAATGTATCGTAGCAGCCAGACGGGCTGTTTTTTGCTGAAGTGGAGGATTGTGTGGAGCTTGTTCTCCGGAAAATGGAGTCATTGTGAGAGATAAATTCTGGGACATACCAGTGTGAGAGTATCTGTCTGGACACAGTGTGAACGTCTGTGACGAGCGTGTCCTTGTGGTGTAGTGACTGGACTTTCTTCCCACCACAGGTCCTGAGCTCAGAGCTGGCACAATCCCGCGACGACAACAAGAAGACCCACAACGACCTGCTCCATGCCGAGAACATCCGAGCCGGCCGCGACAAGTACAAGACCCTGCGTCAGATCCGTCAGGGCAACACCAAGCAGAGGATCGATGAGTTCGAGGCCTTGTAGAAACCTCAGAGACCTGAAGATCGATCCCAAATACCTCGTGAAGGCCGTGTTCAGCCATGTTTTTCATCTAAGTGTGATGTAATCGCAGCCACACCTGATTTTAAAGACCCAGAAAAGCAAGGAGCTGATCCGTGTAAGAGTACCTCCATGAGTTTTACTTCATTGGTTTAACTTTTGCTTGAAAGTTCTGTTTTTTCTTTGTAGCACTCAAACATCTCCAATGTGCTGTTTAGTCCCATTAAAACATGAGAACGTAGCAGAAAGCTGGCGTGTTCCTGATATACCGTATGAACAAAGCTGGTATGTGAGGTGTACTATACAAATTACCTAGAAACGATCAAAAAGAGTTCCTGCAATTTGGCTTTGCAGCGTCATTTTACCAGAGTGAAGCGGCTAAATTTTGATTTATTTAATGAACATATTGGAGTCACTGCCTTGTAGAACTGCAACTAACAATCATTTTTATTACTGATTAATGTATTCATTATTTGTTCGATTAATCATATATAAAATGTGTAAAAAACATCCAGAACATGTTCTCAGAGTCCTGTGTCATCTCTTTATGTTGCTCTTTATATTCTAAAACCCAAACATATTAAATTTCTAAAGAGACAAACGGCAGATCCTCACATTTGTTCGGCATTTTGCTTGGAAAAATATCAAAATTGTTGCTGATTAATTGTATAACAGCTAATCAAACAATCAATGTGCTTGTGATCTCACATAATTTTAAACTCAAATGATTTTTCACTTTAGAGATACAAGAAGAATGTTTTTAGATATTTCCGATTAGAGCTGATTTTGCTTTTACCACACAGGAACATTTAATTTAAATGAACTTCAGCCCTGAGTGTTACTGTTCTGACCTTAAAGGACGTGACCATCCTGTTTATGTAATTTCATAAAATCCAGATAAAATCTAGATAATCTTACGTACTCTTAAAGGACCAGTGTGTTGGATTTAGTGACATCTTGTGGTGAGATTGCAGATTGCAACCAGCTGAACACCCCTCCCTTCACCCTCCCACCCCAAGCGTGACCTTGGCTACTGTAGAAACATGGCGGTGCAACATGGCGGACTCTGTAGAAGAAGACCGTCTCCCTCTGTTGGCGTAAAGACTCAATCTCAGGTTAAAAAAAACAACAACAACACATAATTATTAATATTATAGCATATTCCATTTAGTATTATAAAGAATGAAACTGAAGTCCCAAGTTGTAGTTTCAACGGACTCAATTTCCCATAATGCAACTCAAAAGACCTGGAATGCCTCATTAATGGCCGACACTTCTACTTAATACCACAGACTTTCTCAGGCTGAGGGATTTTGGTCTGAATTAACAAATAATAATAATAATAATAATAGTAACCCTGATGACATCACGGTGATGTCATCTTGTCAACCCGTGGACATGTTCAGACAGGCTGAGGATCACCCCTTGTTGTGCGTAAACGGTGGATTGATCCTTTAAACCCGCATTAACACACCTGCAGCTCGCAGGCAGGTGAGCAAATAAAGACAGCGATAACTCCCCGGTAGGAAACTTCAGTCACCGTCCTCCTCCGTGCTATAAAACAATAAACCCTGCCTCTCATTTCTTCTAAAAAATCACACTCAAATCTATTTTCTGTGGGTCAAAAAGTTAAGAGACCTGCAGCCTGCGCGCCATGAAGAGGATGCGGCTTTGAGATGCTTATCGCTGGGTTGCTAGACAACTTGTGAAGCCAGAGGAGGCAGCCTGTTTAACTAGCCCCTGGGTAAATATTTTATCTGTGAATGAACACATGAATCATTCACTGAGCAATATTTGACAACGTTACGGGCTGCTTGTCGGACGGTGAACCACCTCTGCTGAGGAGTTAAAAGGAGAAAAGATATTTATTTTGGCCTGCGGGAGTGAAAGCGGTGCGTGTGTGCGTAAAAACCTGCGCAAAGGTGTGCGCTCGATTTGAGCCACTACTGACAGAAGCCGCCTCTGCCGGTCTGTGGGATTGCCCTGTGTTTCTTTTCTGCAGAATCTAAATATAAGTCGGTGACAAATAGTCCAAATACAGTAGCAACCCAACTGTGATGTGGGGGTGGTGCTGAGAGAACAGCTCCGTCTCCAAAGTCCCCCTCTGTTGGATCCGGAGTCCGTCAGGAGAAGGTCGCACAGAGTCTCGGCTCCCACCTGCACTTGATGCATCTTTTTTTCCCTTCTCGGTTACCATGAAGAGACAAAACGCCAGGACTCTCGCCCTCATCATAAGCATCCTCACCTACCTGGTGGTCGGAGCGGCCGTGTTCGAGACCCTGGAGTCGAAACAGGAGAAAAGTCACAAGAGGAAGCTCGACGCCAGAAAGTACGAACTCATGCGCAAATACAACTTGACCAAAGAGAACTTCGAGGAGCTGGAGCACGTCGTGCTGCACCTCAAACCTCACAAAGCGGGGGTCCAGTGGAAATTTGCTGGGTCCTTTTACTTCGCCATCACTGTGATTACGACAATAGGTGAGCAGCTGCTTCGTTAACGCGTTAAAAGACGTGGGCGCGTGGGGATGTGTCACTGAGGGTGCCAGCGCAGGGCCGTAGCCAAGATGTAAGAAAGGCTGAGCCCCCCTCGGCCCAGTGTGTGCCTCCTTAAATTTGAGCCACAGAGCCAAGCATCAGGATTTTTTTTTTTTTTTTTTTTTTTAAGAAAAACACCTGGTGCATCTTTGGCAGGTTGTTGAAGGACAGGCCCCGAAGGTGTTTCCAGAAGCCTCAAAGACTTAAACCCGTCTCAGATAGAACGGATGTGACCTGTTTGCTTACGTTTTTAATATAGTTATTATAGGATTTAAAAGAGGAACCTGGTTAAAGCCCTTCTTAGGAAAGCAGTTAATGATTGCATCTCTCTCACTCTTATTGATTAACTTTAACCTACTTGTTCTGCAGTTTTGTTTATTTGAAAAATATATAGTGTCTCATACTCGCTGGTCATGATGGAGTTTTGAACCAAACTATCACCGTTTGCCCAAATTTACTCTATTATTTTATATTTTCAAACAAAACAACTGGTTGATATTTAAGGTTTTTGCAAAGAGAGATTTCAGGCTTCCTGAGCAGAAAACTGAGTCGCAGCTGGAGAAAAAGGATAAAAATCATTTTCCTCTCGCAGTTAATTGAATCTTTTTTTTTTAATCCAGAGGGTCAGAAGAGCCTGTGAGGATGCTGGAAATATGTTCAGTGGTGGGTGTTGTCAAAAGACATTCGGAGTGTTTCAGAGATCAGGACGTCTTTATTTTTTGGGAAATCTGATGCTGAGCTCTGAGATTCAAGTGGTGGCAACAAGAGAGGCACAAACGGGGGCTGCATGATACGTGTTTCCTGTAAATCTGTCTCCTTACATGAACGTTTAAATCCTGTTTCAAGGATCTGTCAGCAATCATCCACTCATTCGGTCTCATTAAGGTATTGTTCTGGACTTACCTTGTTTATTTTTATGGTTTTTAGACAGTTTGTGGTGTTTAAAGTGAATATTTAGGCTGCTTCTATGAAATCTTACATGACTGTCACAGAAATTTTATTCATGATTTAATCATATTTTTCCTATTTAATCCCGATTTTGTGCCATATTTTGAGTTGTGTCTTATGTTGCTGCCTTTCTTTGCCGGGATAGCACTGAAAAGAGAACATTAGAATAATAACAAAGGAATATAAGAACAGTATAAATAATGACTGAATTGATTTAATTTGGCTTTAAACAGTCAAAAATAAGAAAACCGAGTCATAAAATATGAGATTCAGCTTTAAAACAACAGCAGGTTTCATTTGTGCGTAGTTGTAAAATGGAAACACCTTCTCAAGTCACTAAAATGAGCACATTTCTGAAGCAACAAGGACACGTTTACGGCTCCGTCATTACAATCAGGCCACTTAATTTAGGTGAAGTGATGCCTTTCTAATTTATTTCGAGTGTTTACAACATCTCAGCTCACAACAGCGTGGGAGTTATAAATAAATAGGTGTTAATTCAC
The DNA here is from genome assembly GCA_037975065.1 of Chaetodon trifasciatus. Lineage (NCBI taxonomy): Eukaryota > Metazoa > Chordata > Actinopteri > Chaetodontiformes > Chaetodontidae > Chaetodon > Chaetodon trifasciatus. Next base: position 3,182,632 of record JBBMOE010000054.1, on the reverse strand, counting down.
AACATTGAAGGCAAGCTGAAAAGTGTGATTGGGTTTTCCATTAATGGGATTTAGAGGAGTGTGTGTCGGTGTCCTCTGTATTCAAATCAAGCAACAATTTTAAAGAATTATTTCATTTAATGTCAAGCTGCCTCACACAGCGAGCACGGTGCACGGCGTCTGAGGTGTAAAACTGTAACGTCTTCTCATTCAGGTTACGGCCACGCGGCGCCCAGCACCGACTCAGGGAAGGTGTTCTGCATGTTCTACGCCCTCCTGGGGATCCCGCTCACCCTGGTCATGTTCCAGAGCCTGGGTGAGCGGATCAACACGTTCGTCAGGTACCTGCTGCACCAAGCCAAGAAGTGCCTGGGAATGCGTCAGACCGAGGTCTCCATGGCAAACATGGTGACGGTGGGCTTCTTCTCCTGCATGAGCACCCTGTGCGTGGGGGCCGTGGCGTTCTCCCACTGCGAGGGATGGAGCTTCCTCCACGCCTTTTATTACTGCTTCATCACGCTCACCACGATTGGGTTTGGAGACTACGTGGCTCTGCAGAGGGACAACGCGCTGCAGAATGACCCTCGCTATGTGGCTTTCTGCTTCGTGTACATCCTGATGGGCCTGACGGTGATCGGGGCGTTCCTGAACCTGGTGGTGCTTCGCTTCCTGACCATGAACACCGAGGACGAGCGGAGGGACGCCAAGCAGAGGGCCCTGATGACTGTCAGTAAGCCCAGAGGGGAGGTGGCTCGTCTGATACCCGTCTCAGCCTCCACTTCCTCCACACCCGTAGCAGAGGACGCCACAAAGGCTAAAGATTTAAAAGGTGTCTACACCGAGGTGCTGCATTTCCAGACTATATGCTCCTGCTTGTGGTACAGGAGCAAGGAGAAGCTGCAGGGCTCCATACCCAACATGATCCCTCAGGAGCTGACGTTCTCCGATGCCTACTTGCAGCAGAACAGCGACTGTCCTCACTACGTGGAGCCTTTATCAACAGGCTGCGTTTGCAGTCCACGTCAGTGTTCGAGCATAAGCTCCATAACAACGGGCCTACACATTCTCTCTCCGTTCAGGGTGTTTAAGAGACGCAGCTCCGTCTAGCCTTTCAATACAGCAGATTTCAGTACAGCACAGTGCGTCTATACTGCCAAGCGGACAACAGATACTTGGCAGTCCTCGCAGCAAAGACATGACTGCAAGTAGATGTTTGTGGTGCTATAATCCCAGTAAACCAACAGTAGGACACGCAAAAGGGAAAAGCACATACAGTACTGTAAACAGCAAAGTCTCACTCAAACACGCATTTGAGAAAGCACGCAAGGTTTTGACTCGAGTTCTAATTCAGGAGCATCTCTTGTGCTTTGTCAAACCATATAGGAAGTCATCTGGGTCACTGCACATGAGCGTGCTGCAGCACATGTCCTGAACAGTGTATACAGCGTGTAGGCGACAGCACGGCAGCAGAACAGGTGCTGCAGGAGGAGGTTCAGGTTCAGTCAGCTGAGAAACTGCACAATAACATGATACATAACTGAAACTTCTGCAGCACTGCAGTAAATCCCATATAATGATAATGTCAGAGATGCTGATTCAACTCAGGGGTTACTTCTTAAAGCTGTCATTTGTGGTGTTGTTGTCAGTTTTCCCGTGTTAGGCCTCATACGAGTTGCCTTATGCTGCCCTAAAAACGTATCCAAACACATCGTGATTGTCAGAAGTTTACAGAGCGAACGCACACTGGTAACTCGGTGTGACTCATTCCCTGTGTGGCTGCCTCTGTTATTGTGATTCTCGGTGCTCTCTGCCCAAAATGCTGGTGCATCAGTCACAAACACTGCAAAATTACGTAACGTCACAAGTGGAGAAGTTCAAAAAATCACGATGACATATCCCAAACATGGTGAAGCGGCATGAGGAGTACAGTAATCACAAGGAGATACTCACCAGCACTGACTGAAACACACTTCACCGGGTTTGTTTCACAACACCACAAAGGACCGCTTTCAAAGTGCCCATCAGGCTAAATCAACAACTCTGACATTCTCAACAAAGAGCGATTAGCTTTACCAAGCTGGCGTTCACTGCAGGGCTCTGGTATTGTCAGGTGTTTCTGTTAATTTGTCCACCCCTGGAGCTGATAGTTTGTTCATTAGTCAATATTTGGCACTGCTGGCTCCTGAAATCAGTCCAGAGACGGTGCTGGTCTCCAGGTCCAGAGGGGTGAGGAACAGCTGTTGCATTATTAAAGGAATAGTTCAAAATCAGCTTTTTTGCTGTCATGCAGAGAGATTGATATCACTGTCATGGCTGTGTGTTAAAAGCTGGAGCTCTTACACCCTGACTTTGGTAAATATGTAACTAGAGAGCAAGTTATCTGGGGCTAGCCAGCAGCTGTTTAGCTTAGCTTAGCATAAACAGCTTACACGGGGGGAAACACCTGACTTGCCTCTGCCCAAAGGCAAAGAAAAGCTCACCACCGACAGAGACCGTCTAGCTTTATCCTGATGTCTCCAGTCTTAATGCTAAGCTAAAGTTAATCTTGGCTCCAGGCTCCAGGGTCATATTTATATGAATATGAAGCATATTTCCCAACATGTCAAACTATTCCTTTAACCCATCGTATAAAATCGTATTCAGATGTAAAAAGGTCAGTTTGTGACTCTTCGGGACGTTTTGTGCTGCAGAAGCAGAATCTCATCACGCCGCGGCAGCCGGGCAGCCGGCAGAGACGTTGCACAGAAGCGCTGGGTGGATGGATAAACTGTTGTTTGTCAGGAGATAGTTTTAGCAAGAAACTCCCAAAACCACATTTTTAGATTTCTGTTTGTGTGCCGATTTAAGATAAGACGTGTTCATTCGTGGGCTTTAGAGCACTGGTTCCCAACCCGGGCGTCCCGACCCCGCTGAGGGGCCGCCGCAGCTTCACAGGGGGGTCGTGAAAATTGTTAGTTTCAAATCTTACAACAACCAAAGAGATAGCAGAAGAAAAGCCAAGCGTCAGGGAGAAGAAAACACTGAATTTGTCAAATACACACATATCCAAATATCAGAAAAGCTCATCTCTGATGCAAGATTAAGGAAATAATCGGCTCAAAATGAATCCAGATCAAAACTTCCTGCAGTTATTGTGTTCACTATTTAGGTTAATTGTATCAGTTGTTGTGTATAATATGAAAACATTCATAGTAAAAGAGAGAAGAGGCTTCCTTCATGGAAAAAGGCTGGGAAGCAGTGCTTTCGAAGAGCTGGGAGGCAGATTTTTCAACAGTCCCTCTGGCTGTTCGCCCTCCAAATTAAAAAACAACAACAACAGATTCAACCCTTCAACGCGGATCGTCTATCAAATGTTTTGGGTATGAATCGACTATATTTCTCTCTTTTGACCCGAAGGACAATGAGGCTCCGCTCACGTCTGACTATCAAACACATCAGCTGCTCAGATATGAAACGTGCAGAGCTGTCCAAGTCACATCTGGACCAAACTGGAGATTCACACTATTTTTAGGAGCAGTTCGGAGTGACAGATGGGAGGACGTTCTGTCTGTTTGGACAATGGATAATAAGCTGGTTGTCAATCACAGATAATTATGCCACAAAAGACGAAGTCTCTCTGATTGATGGACAAGGGGGGAAAAAAATCCACCCTCAGATACTCGTCCTTGTATTTCGGGGCCTAGTTCGGTGTTTGCTGGTGTATTTTTTCAGTAGGTGACATAATTTGACATCACGTTAAGTTTATTTCTGGCAGCTGCAAATGAGTTTCATATAAGGAGAGTGAGTAAAATACAAGTATCTCAAAATTTTACTCAAGTGCAGTGAACCTGAGGAAATGGATCAGGATGACGGGAATGTGACCACTGGAGGATTAAATATGGTCACAGATTGATGCTCTGAAGGTGGATTTTTCCCTTTTTACTTTCTGTCATTTATTGTTTTCCCTTGCAGGGTGAAATACCGCACAAAGGACATAAAAACAAGTGCCAAAAATGACTCAAACACGATTAGATGGAGCTCCGCCGTCTGTGGAGATCTCATCTATGCTTGAGAAATGGACCTGTTGTGACTGTACTGTATCTTACTGGAAGTCCTTTTTGCACATGACAATGAAAGGAAAAATGATGATGCTCTCTGCTTTTGGCCTGCTTTTAACAATAAGTGACCCAGAAACAACAGCCTACTGTATATTTCATGCAAGTACTGTATTAGTTTTAAAGTAGGACTACATGCACGAGCACAAACAGCTTTCTCTGTTTTGCTTGGAAAAGAAAATGTTTTTTATAGACGACGGGGGCAAACTAGTACTTGAACACACAAGGAGTACTTGAAGTAATTTTAAGAATATTTTTTATCTTAACTTGCCAGGGGATAGGTGCACAGTTTAGACTATTACTTTGTCTGGCAAGCCAAATCACGCACATCACATGTAATTTAAAACAACATTGTGCCCGAGTGTAGAAAAGAGCATCCACAGAAAACATTAAAAAGATGGATAACTAATCCAAAAACTGACTGTTTTTTAAATTTTACTGTTGTTTTACTGGATGATCACAGATAAAATGATTTATTCTGTAACTCTGTGCACAATGTAAGTGCTGTATAAGACGCAGTCATGTGATGTTACCATCTCCACGCTGTTAGTCAGCATGTGCTGCGTGAGAAAAGCCTGCTGAAGAATGTATAGAAAAGGCAGTTTGGTCCAGATGGTTTCCCCCTGGGAATTCTGACTGAAGTCCAGTTCCGGACAACCTACAGCAGGTTAGTCACGAGCGGAAAGTATGGCGGTGTCTCGTTATCTCACCGTTAGTGGCAGTATGTATTTTTGTTATATTCAACTCATCATCATGTGGCACAGCAAGCAGGGGGTGGGCAAAATAACAGAAACGCTTCGCATTTCAGCAGCAAACACTGCTTTGGAAAAGGTGTTAATGTGTTTTTAATGAGGTCACCAGGAGAATATTAGGCTTTTGTTGAGACTGCCAGAGGTGTTGATTCAAGTATATTTATGGGTCTATAATGTTCAAATAATCCCTTAAAGATTTTCAGTAGGTTTCTTGGACAGAAAAGTGCCATTTGGTTCTAATTATAGAGACAATAGAAACTGGTTCACTTCCACTAAATTAATTCCAACTTTTTTTTATTAGAGCCTTTTAGTTTGTGCACATACAAACATGCATAAATGTCTACAGGCAAACATAAAACCCCCATTAAATAAATAATACAGATCTGCTCGAGCTCACATTTAAAAAACAGATATTTTCTCCATAACTAGTGCCATGTTACACGTTCTTTCCAGGAAACACCAGACACTGGTTGCTTGAATTGCTGCTACCTCTGTGGCAAATACTAAAAAAATGATGAAATGACTCACTGGATAAAGTCAATAATCATAATAATAATGTGTGCCAAACACAGGAACACTGAATCAGCAAACAACAGCGGGCACCAGAAACCATTGAGCTGAATCAACACCATCAACACTGAACATTATTCATCTTTAACAAACTGGTATTTACTGCAGAGATGCTTTGTAATTGTGTTTCTGCTATTTTGTCCACCCATGTATGACATGTTCTTCCTTCTGATTTTTATACCGGCTTTGTTTTCCTTCTTAGTTTAATCTCTGTTGTGAGTTATTGTGAGTTGTGAGTTTGGACATCATGCATGCGTCTCTGTACGTTTCTGTGTTGCTTTAATAACTTCACTAACTAGCTATTAAAGGCCAGTTAGTCTCTCAGATGCTCAATCCAAAGGAATAAAACACTGTACTGTGTGTAGAAGTCATGCTCTCTATCAGGCCTTCACAACCAGTTTGGCTCACTTGTGACCCCTTATCACTGGTTGCGTGTACTGGTTGTGCTGAGGTTAACTAGGCTGGTAATCACTGCTCTATATGATTCCATATGAAAGTAGTGCAGCCATGATCTGCACCAATGATGTGAATGATGCCCAAAATCAGAAATAAAATTAAAAACGAAGTCCCATGAAACTTTAAATGCGTAAAACACAAACTGATGCTCGCACCAGGACATAATTATAACATCATAGCTGCTAAGAATAGAGCAATTAGGACTGGATCAAAATTAGGACTCGGCAAAATTTGCTTGCCACTGCAACATCAAACCAGCTTGCACGGCCTGGCCCGGTGCCGGTGAATCTGCCTTCAGCCATTAGACGCGCACAGAAAAGCAACAGAAGGAGTATCCATTCGACAAATCCCTGTATTGACCCCCTGTGGCTGGAGCATCTGCTGTTTTCTACTTTGGCCATAGACCTGAGTATCTATGTCAAAGACAAAAATAGTTCCACTGAGAAGGTCATCGGTGGCATTACGTCACCTGGTTTCTTCTCTGTTCTTAGACAAATTCTGTGTGTCAAAGTGCTAAAGTGCACTTGTATCCCATTTGTTATTTGTATGAGGTTTTTAATTTTCATATTTTCCACCACTATGTTTAATTCAGTTAACTTAATTAAGCATAGTTAATTACCTGCATGCCTGTTTAATCACCAAGGCACTGCTGCCATTCATCACACAGATGTTTAAAGTTTGACTGTTTGACATTTTGAGAAATACTTTTAACTTTCTTCCTGAGAGTTAGGCGAGAAGCACGATACCACACTCACATCTTTAGAATGAATATGAAGCTACAGCTAGCAGCTAGTTAGCTTAGCTCAGTACAAAGACAGCTAGGCTGGCACCGTCAGAAGGTGACCTCTGCCTACCAGGACCTCTAAAGATCACATCAGTACAAAAACTGTGGTATAGAAACCTCAGTTCACTGTTTTACTGTACCATTTCATGGCCAGTTTGCTGTTTCTCCCATTTCCAGTGTTTATGCTAAGCTAAGCTAGCAGGTTGCAGGCTGTTTTGATGACATGCAACTCTCATTCTGTGAAGATTAAACAGACTAATTGTAAACTGCTTTGGGAAAAGATATAGTAATGTCCCAAAATGTAGCTAAGCTAACCTGAGCGGATAGCTTTAGCTTTCAAAAATAACCAAAAATGTTAACTGTGTTTCTTTTCTTCTTCAGCCGTGCTAGCAGCTTTGTGAGGCTGTACTACTCACAATGGCGCTTTGAGCTAAATGCCAACATCAGCATGCTAACATACACTGACAATGCTAGCGTCCTGATGCTCAGTGGCTGTAATATTTACTGTGTTTGGCGTCTTATTTTAGCATGAATGCTAACATTGACCTTACAATGGCACTAGCTCCTCTGAGTGATTTTCAAAAGCTACGCGAGATCTCAACAAAATACATCTTTTTATAACCTTCGATAAGTTTTCCCCACCATGCCCCTTCAGGGGCTCCGTAGTGACACACTACACTACACGCGATAATAGTAATGAATAGCATGAAGGGATTCAGGTCTGTCAATCATAGTGATGGAGGCGGCCATTAAAAAGGGTCTGAAAAACAGGACAAGTAGAGGTTTGTTTGTCTTTTTGGTGTGTTTCAGTGGATTCGGTTTTTAAGGTTTCATAGCTTGCGTTTAGTATGTATAGTTTTTATGGACCTCAAATGTTTTTATGGTTATATAAACTATTTCTTTCACTTTTGAGCGAAGAGGAAGAAACCAAAATAGTCCAAATGGCAGCCCATCAAAGCGACTCCGGGAGTTGTGTATCCTTTTATCGAGTGTCAGTGAACGTAACACGAGTAGGCTCCTTTCTCTTTAACGTAAAAGCGTCAACGTCGAACGAAGTATGTCAGGATCCAAAATGAACCTGAGAGAGCTGGCTGCGAACTGGTTGGCCCAGAATAAGATAGCCGTTCTGATCGGCGGAGCTGGCGTGGCTCTTCTGGGATTTGGTCTCGGATATAAATACCTGCGAAAGCCAGAAAAAGTTGTTCGTGTAGGCGTCGTGTCGCAGCTCCTCATTCACCCTCTCAAGTCTGGCAAAGCGGTGAATGTGGCGCTCGCAGAATGCCAGAAAGTCGGGCTGAAGTTCGGAGAGCTGAAGGATCGGTGAGTGTTGAGCACGAAACACCGAAGTTTCTCACCTGGCAGGTGTTCTCTGACCTGTTCACACACACACAAAAAAAAAACAGACACATAAACAGCATTTACCTGCTGGTATTAAAAGTCCAGCTATTTGACAGGTACTTTTATTTTGCATATAAAACACCTGATCCAACAAACTGAAGGTCCTGAAAGATCAAATCAGGCAAATATATATTAAAATATCAGTCTTTTAATGACCCAACAGCCCATAACCTATTATATTAAAGTGTGTCTTACTTTTTAACCTATAATAATGCTCTAACATAGGCTAATATATTTAACATGGAGCCCCAGAAGTCAGAAAAATTAATAATAATACATTTTTATGTTGTTGTGCAAAATAATAACTGAGCAGAAGATTTTAAAAGTCATGTAGTGATTTGGGGCGTCCCATAATTTAAAGGTCCAGTGTGATGTAATTAGTGACATCTAGTGGTGAGGTTGCAGATGGCTGTGAAAACTCATGAATATCAAACTCAAACTCTGGAGTCAGTCTTTCTTTTGTCCGCCCTGGGCTCCTGTAGAAACGTGGCGATGCAACATGGTGGACCATAAAGAGTCTCTTATTTTCAGGTGATTATACACTGATGAAAACATGACTATGAATTTGTTACATTTCTGCCAATAGATCCACCAAAATCCTTCACACTGGACCATTAATACTTTTTAATATCACAATATCTGTCAAAATAATCCCAATATGATATATTTTTGATGAAACATCTCATAATTTGGACTCACTGTCTCATAAATCTGACTTGTAAAGTATAAATGATGATCATTTTAACTCCCTGCAAGCATCTTTATTTGTTTTATAGTTTGTACATCCCTGCTATGGAGCCCAGCTGTAACTGCAGTGACACACCATCTGGTGCGACGGGAGCCATTTTGCTTCCTTCCAAGTGTACATGTAGTTTAATTCAGTGGACACAAATAAAAACAACTTCCAGCTGCCTTTGCTTAGATTACACTCACTGAGTGGCTCTTTAATTTCCTTCGCTGTGTCTCAATATTAAGCTTATTAATGAACTTCTGTGGAGGTTTTCATGTAGACTTGAAGCAGGTCTACAACCTTACAGGCATCCAGAAGGAAAAAGAAAATGTTAAAAGAAAATATCCACCCTGACAACAGCCTGTTCCCCCTGCTGCCGTCTGGCGAGCGGTACAGAAGTATCTGCTGCGTACCAGCAGACCACAGAGCAGCGTCTTTCTTCAGGCTGTGAGACTCCTTGATGCATCTGCTGCTTCACAATAAGAGTTTATCTGGTGGAACATAAAGGGACTACAGCCGGTGTTTTATTGTGCAACCGTGCAGTAGAGTGATAAATAAGTAAACCTTGAACTTTGGAATTGCCCGTGCTTCATTTAATTATTCGAACTCACAAACAAGTGAGGTCAAATGCAAGAAATTAAATGGCATGAAAATCTGTACAGCTCATCGGTGCAGAAATGTGCTTCATATATGATCAGTTTCGAACCAGTCGGGGCCAAAAATGGGATGTAAATCTGGGATTTAGCAGCACCGCTGTATCCATAGCAACACTTGATGTCATCACACCTGTGTTTTTTACGTTGAAGTCAAAGCAGGGATGCCAAATGGCGGCTATGAGGGAAATCCACAGCGCGTTTGTTTTGATTGCAGACACTGGCTGGTGGTCACGGAGGACGGTCATATGGTGACGGGCAGACAGGAGCCTCGTCTGGTGTTGGTGTCTCTGACCTCCGAGGGAGGTCACATTTGTCTGAATGGCCCGAACATGGAGGAGCTGCGGTTCCCCATCAAACAGCCCGACAACGGCATCATCGACTGCAGGTTTATTTTGGCACCACTGGCTACATCCACATCTGCTTATTTTACTTGATTTTGATTATTTTCCTGCCTTTATTTGCATTAGTGCAACAGTCAACAGTGCAGAGAGACAGGAAACTTAAAACTGAAACTATTAATTTATGATCATATTGGTCTGTGATTAATTTACAGCGGTCATCTTAAGACTTTTTATATCCTATTGTTCCCAAAAGAAGGCCAAAATAGACTGTTTCAAATGTAAAATATGTACCGATAGAGCAAGTTTACTCTGTTGATTTGTCCTCTGCATTGTTTTCCTTCCTTCCAGCTCTGTTTTTTCTAAATGCCTCTTGTTGTTTTTGTGCTGCAGAGTGTTTGGAGCGGACATTCAGGGGCGAGACTGCGGCGACGAAGCGTCTCGCTGGTTCACTCGTTATCTGGGGGAAGAGAAAACCTTCCGCTTGGTGCACTTTGAACCCCACATGAAGGCGAGGAGGCCTTTGGAGAACGAGCCTATGTTCCCAGAGTATGAGGTAAACCGGGCTATGTGCTGGAGTCCGTGCTGCCTTTCATTCCCACATTTTAAGGCTCTTAACCGCATGCCTCCACTTCAGACAAACGCTCTTTATGTCAGCTTGAATTCTTTCTTATTTGAGATGCCAAAAAGTTTTACTGCGTTTAAAACATGTTGAGAGAAATAGCAACTTTTAGCCGTTCACAGTGTCAAAGTGTTCCAGGATTTCTCATTTTGTATTTGTGATGTTTGTCCGTCTGTCCAACAGGTGGCCTACCCGGATAGCGGACCTGTGATGCTGCTGTCCGAGTCCTCGATCAAAGATCTCAGCAGCAGGCTGGATAAGGACGTCACGGCGGAGCGTTTCCGCCCGAACATCGTCATAAGCGACTGTGAGGCGTTCGAGGAGGTGTGTTGTTCAGCTTTTCCGAACGAGAGGCACATCTGCAAGTATTTCTCTGCTAATTCAGAGCTAAAACAAAGGAAACACGAGGATGTAAAGAGCAGATCAGAAGCACAAAAAGTCTTAAGAAGTAACAAACCCGATGTTTCTGTGTGCTGCAGCCCGCGAGGTTTTGTTTTCTTTCTCCCTCCTGTTTGGAAAAAATTTGCTCCCTCTGACTAATGCATTGCCCTTTTCAGCGTGAGCAGCGTGGACTAATTTTATCTCCAACCCAAAAAACCAACTGCTTTGCTTTTTCAGGATTCGTGGGAAGAGATCCAGATTGGCAGCGTGAGACTGCAGCGCGTGATGTCGTGTGGACGGTAACACAGTCGATGCTTCACACGAGTCAGAATCACTTCATTTATCAACAACAGTGAATCCGAGGCTGCAGTGCTGGTCTGATTCTCTAGTAACTGAAGTGTCTGTTTGAGGTTAAAATGCATGAATTTGTCTTTGTAGCTGCAGAGATTTTGGATGAACACAATGGATGAAAACTTACCTGTAACTTCTTTTGTTTCCAGGTGCGTTTTCACCACAGTTGACCCTGAAACAGGAATAATCACCAGGAAAGAGCCTCTGGAAACACTGAAAAAGTAACGTTTTCACTCATTATTTAAGGAAGCTTCTTATTTGACCTTTTTCTGGTAATTTTAGTGTGATGCCACACGATAGAGAGAAATGGTTGAAGGGTGTTTTCACACCTGTAGTTCGTTTGCTCTGGTCTGAATCAGTTAATTTCCACTTGGTTTGGTTTCTTTTCACACACAGAACCAAAATGCAGCACTATGTGCCAACGTTAGATAAGATATAAGATAAGATGTTCCTTTATTAGTCCCACAGTGGGGAAATTTCCAGTATTACAGCAGCAAAGTGGATAGCAAAGAATAGAGGGCATCAGTAAAAAAGACATTCAATAGCAAAGTTCACTTCATTGGTCAGATGTGGCGGTGGTGTGAGCATAAACGTAAACACGGGAACGAGGTCCTGAAGACCACTGGCCACATGAAACATGCTACACTGCACTAGTCCAGGTCCGACCTCGATTCATTCTGCAGCTAGTTGCTGACAAATGTTAAATTTCTGCATCCCACCATGCAAAACACACCTGTCGATAGGAGCTGTTTTGCTCGGACGTGCAGAGTATAATTAGTAGTTGGCTGTGGAGGTCGGACTACGTTCCCACCACAAGTGAAACGCTCCAGAGGTCGTTTGGGACCAACCTGACCACCAGACCACCTCCTCAAGGGTCTCGGTCCAGTTCTGTGGTCCACACCACTAACCGGGCAAATGCACCAGGGTTCATTTTAACCAAACCAAACATGCTAGGTGTGAAACATCACAAGGATTACGCTCCTGTCACACTCATGATGGACAGTTTTTAAAGAAAAGGATCAAAACTGATGCAGCATAAGCAGAAATATCGTCTCGTTATTCTGCTCATTGTTCTTCCTTGCTTCCTTCCTACAGTTTTTTTGTATTTTGCACAGTAGAATAGAATAGATTGATATATAGAAATATATTTCTATCTAAAATATAATATAAATAATGGAGTAACATAAGTAGTAGAGTAAATACGTTGTGTTGATGGAACTTGTGACAAAGCTGCTCGAGTTATTTTAGAGATAAGATATCAGCATCAGCAGCATCCCACGTCATCCTAAAAAAAGAACAATAATTATTTCATGCATACTAATGTTGGACAGATAAAAACTCCCCTCTCCACTTCAGAGCTAAAAACTGACTCTACTTCTATGACAGATTCAAGGCTTTTTTTGGCTTTTTAATGTCAGTAAAATCTGACAGAACTGGTCGTGATAAAATTCAGCTTCGTTGAATTTTTGAGATTATTTTTGATGTGTCTTGAGTGGGAATTTTTTTCATCCATTCACGGGAGTTTTTCTTAATTTATCTATAATAACTATGATCGCTTTCCATTTTTAACTTAATGTAAATGCAAGTGATTTCACACTGAAATGCCTTTGAACTCTCTCTGGTGACATTTCCTCCACAGCTATCGCCTGTGCAAGCCGTCCGAGAGGCACATCTACAAGTCGTCTCCGTTGTTTGGACAGCTGCACAAAGTGAAGAAGACGGGCATCCTGCAGGTCGGTGATGTGGTGTACAAGATCAGCCGTTGAGTCCTTCTCCGACAACGCGCTGACAGGAAGGAATCTTTGCTATAAGCTGCGTCACCCTATAATCACTGTGCTAGTCCGCGCTAAAGAAAGCACTTACAGGCATGTAGTTCGCTTAAATAATGAACACAAAGAGTGTAAAAGGCACAATCATGTAATAAACAATATTTTTTACACGCTGCTGTGATTCACTGAGAGACCAAACCACTAAGACAACACGCAGCTCACAATATAACAATAATCAACAGGTTTTCTAGTTGATTGGCTTGTGGTGCCTTTGGGCTGCACCTGCGTCAGGTGGGCTGCTGTGCAACGCTAAAGGTGCCTGAATTAAACGTTTCTAAGAGCTGCTCGCTGAGTTCACTGGTGATTAAATCCTGAGAGTAAATGCTGCTATGAAAGAGAAAAATAAAGTCTCTGCTATTAAAACAAGTCTGACAGCCTTTCATTCACATCCCATCTAATATTTTCCACATGTTTGAAGGCATCTGTTTGTAATCTGGGAAAGGACAAGCCTAATACAAAATGGACTGGTAGCACAAAATGACAACAGCTGATTGTAATCAAAACTGACAAAAAGAATATTTTAGACTTTAAAAAATTCTGAATGTTTTTGTCACAACATCAACAAAAAAAGTCTCATTGGAAATTTATGATTATCATGAAAAAAGAACAGCGTTTTGATGCTTTTATTTTGTAAAACCTGCAGCATTTTACCAGCACAAGGTCAGATCAGGACAAACCTGCCAAAGCATCTGATGGAAACACAGATCAACCCTGTGACCTGTCAGTTAATGAGTAACCTGTCAGTATTTTAGACCCGTGAGTCAGAAATGAAGCCATGGATCGCAGAAATGTGACCTGACAGATTTTGGTCTTTTTAGCCTGAAATTCAGTCTCATGAGTGTGAACCGTTTTAGCCTTGGAGCTCCTGCTGAGACCCAGTTTTAGTTACATGCACTGTCCAGCAGGGAGCAATATGCCTTTACTTAAACACCACTAGCTACTCACATAAAGGCTTCAGCTCTTTTTAACTTTTTAATAACCAGTTGGTCTGGACGCTGCAGCAGTGACAGCTGCTTGAAGTGATTTTAGCATCAGCATCGAGTGGAGTAAGAAGAGCGTCACCTACAGAAGCTTTATCATCAAAAACTACAAACAAAAACATGTATGTAAAAATACTGTACACCATAAAAACAGATAAAAAACATCAAGATATTTTCCAGTGATTTCTTGTATAAACATGATTGATTGAGGAGTGGCTTCAATCAATAATCCTAATAATCCAGTTTTTCCTCATAAGTATCACAACATTTTATCAGTATTCCTCTTCAGAGTTTTCAGGCCAATTTGGACTAAAATCCCTCACATAGTTACTGTTTTTTACTGGTAAATGAAGATAAACCGCAGCACAGGTTTGGTTTTTGCGGTCAGTCACAGATCATCATTTCCTCACTGAGACTAAGTGGTGGATTGGTGCTACATGTCTCACAGAGCTGACAACGGTCTTCACCAGAGCTGATGTTAAAGCAGCGCTTTAAGGAGCGCTTCAGCTTCATGCATCTGCTCTGGAGACACATCTACAGATGACATGACGGTCAGTCCACAGACATGCTAGTGGCGCTGTGAGGCTGCACGTTCTGTAGTCATGGTGGAGTTTGGAGCTACGTCAGCAGGCTGACATGCTGGTGTTCAGCAGGTACAATGTTTACCCTGTTCACCATCTTTAGTGTGTTAGCATGCTAGCATTTGTTGAGCAGCTCTGAACAGCTGAGACTGATGGGAAGGTCATTAGATTTGCAGGTCTTAAATGAAAGTATCCTGTGACTATCTCGCATGCTCACAGTGTATTACAAAGCACTTGAAAATAAGTATACTCAGTGGCTTGTTAGTTGAAGAGCATCCTGGTTCTTACACTTCAAAGGGCACCCCTCCCAAAAAACAGCCGCAGGTAATGACAAACAGAGCTAAGAGGAGCTGTTGCTCAGCAGGAAAAGAGCCATTTGTGCACGCCTGTTTGGTCTTACGAAACAACTACTTTACTGGACGAAACATTAGCTTTTTGGGTGTAGAGTTGAGGGTCCAAGAAGCCGAGCTGTGCTTTCTAAATGGGTGACGTTTTAACACAAATACATAGTTATGTAGGTAAATTGTAGGGGTCCTGGTTCAAAGACCTTCATCATACTCTGCACCATATAGAAGACACATGGGAGACCTTCATGAAATCTGAGTGCAACTCTTTATATTTCCAGACCTACAAATTAAGACCCGCCATCACTTTAAATGACTCTTATGGTTCTTTTCCTAATTGGTATAATTTATGTTTCGTTGGCTTGGGACATTTAAGTGGTGAAGTGCTATAGATGTGAGGAGTTACGAGTGCACAGGGCCCTGTAATATAGCGGGGCTCCTAAACTTTCCACACTATAGCTTTGTGCTAGTTGTCCAGAGGAGTATAAATAAGCAAATAAAATGCTTTTCGTACTGCTTTGGTTTTGAAATTTGGGAACCTGTGTTTGTGTATGTGGCTCCTGTTGCACATTTTTCTATGCATGGTCTTCACTGATGGTTCACAATTTGTATTCTCATGTCTTGTCATGGTATAGGGGCTTCATATGTGTTTCGCTGGGACAGTGCACAGTTAAAAGTCATTGAGTTATCTAGCAGCTAATTTCCATCTGTTGTCTGTGGGCAGGCAGACAAAAATGCGCATAGTATCACATGATGAGTTTATGTCGCGTCGTGATGAGGCCAGCTGAGACCACTGACCTTCTTGTCAGCGCCCCTGGATGTGGCATGGGGTATTTGTCATCGCTGGTTCCCCCATGTTTGAAAAGAAAAGCAGCAAAAATCCCTCTTTAATGCCTCTATGGTCGATGCCCACTATGGTGGCCCTCCAGGGTGTCCTCCCGCTGGAGAAAATGCGATGCTATGCAGACACACAATCACATAAAAACAAAAATTTAATCTTAACTAGCCTTTGAAACTATTTCACCATAAATGCATCACGACTGTGTGCTGGTGCCACACTGTGTGCAGCTTTCACCCTGTCCCTCAGACACCGTCCATCATGTCATGTCATGGTGTGGCTTATAATGTTATGTCATGCCATGTCACGTTAAGGTACTGTACGGTAAGTTTATGTCATGTCATGGTGTATTAATGTCACTTCAAGTCATATTATGTCATAGTAAGTTCATGTCATGTCAGGGTTGATGGTTTGACTTCAGTTTGACGTGTTTTATTGTATGGTATGTTTACTGTGTCGCTTCTATCAAACTAAAAGTTATTCTCATGGCAAAAGTTAAGTTGTAACTCAAAATGTGATGAGTCATGGTCATCGTACATGATGATATGTTCATGTCATGTCAGCTGGTACATTTGTTATGTCATCTTATGTGTTACCAAAGCAGGCGAAGTTGACTGGAGGCCGTACATCCTGACCTTGGATAACCATTCTTACCCAAGGCGGCATTAACACATACGAAATGTCAATCCAGCCTTTTCCCATGAATCATAAAACACATAACGTGGATCTCAACGCTGGCAGCAGAGAAAACGGTGGACTGTGAGATTCATGTCGCTGCACGCCGCCGTCAGAATGGCTTTACATTTACAGCAGTCATTATGTGAGCCACACTCACAGCGGTTGCACTTATGATCAGTGGTGTGGAGTTTAATTACAGAGCCTCTGAGACACAAACAGACACTTGTATGTTTATTTTGAACACTTGCATGTATTGTAAAATTAGAGCAATTAAGCAACAGTGGGCTTTGGTATTGTTAGAATGCTTTTTTTCTTTTTTATGTTTGCTGCTGTTTCTACTTCAAACTTATTTGATGTTTACAATAAAAAATAAAATGTTTAAATACAGGCAGAGTGGTGGGTAAGTTGGACCAATGATTTTACAACAGTCAGAAATAAAATGTAAAGGAAACAGTGTCATTACATGCATAATAAACAGCTGTGTGCGTTGTACTTTAAAGGAATAAGCCAACATTTTAGGGAATACGCTTATTTACTTCCTGCTGACCGTTAAATGATAAGATCAACACCAGTCTGTGCAATTAATATGAAGCAGCTTCAACTAGTTAGCTTAGCTTAGCATAAAAATTGGAAACAGGGGAACAAGCTAGCCCAGCTCTTGATTAAACAAACAGGATATAACTCTTAAATAGTGAGCTTTAAAAGGTCCTGGTTGGTGGATTTTGTTACCTTTCAGAGGTCATGTGACTCCACCTGAAGCTGCTCAAAGTCCTCCTGGATCCATACTTTTAGCTCATGTCATACAGTCTACATATATCTGGATTTTTGTCACCATTGTCACAATTTTTGCTGATCTATTCTGTACTCATAACATCCATTGCATATCCACCCTGGAACATGAATCCCTCTTGTGTTGCTCTGTCTTCCTGCTAAGCTAACCTGCTAGCCGGCTCATCTAATTTCAGGCAAGAAAGAGATTAAGCACATTTCCTGAAATGTCAAACTTTTCCTTTAAAATGTGACAATCAACACTGATTGTTTCACCAGCAAAAATACACAAAGCAAGAAAAAAAAAGATGTTTTAAAGTGCTTTAGCGCGTTTCATTCACTTTCCTTTTGCCTGAAGTTTGTTTTGCATTGTTCTGTTCGTTTTCAGGTTCAAGCTTGCTTTGGTTTTATTCATGAAGGCATGAAGTTCTTTTGCAGATTCTCTCAACTTGATGCTGTTCTGTCCGGTTTTCTTCTGAGCACCTTTCCTTTGGGGAACCTTCCTTGTGTGGATCGTGCTATCTTTCAGGCTGCCGGGTGTTTGGGGAGCGTTGCTTCTGAAGTCAGTGGCGGCAGTGGGGTTGGTCTTTGGCTTCACCACGGTGGTCTTTTTGGGCTGTTCCTTGGATTTCTGTCTCAAAGCGTTCTTCTTCGTTTGTGCGTCAGCTGCCTGCTTGGTCAGCACTTTGTTTTTCCTCCACTGTTTCATCTTATTTTGCTTTTTCCCCTTCTTATCGAGCGATTTCCATTTCTGCTTCACAGCGCCGCTCGTCGTCACGCTGGCTGCCGCCGTCGTAGGTTTGACCAGGGTGCTCGTGGTCGGTGGTTTGGTGGCGAGTTTGAATTTTCTTGCTGGTGGTCTAGTAGGTTTTTCATTCAGCACCAGCACAGTCACTGAAATGCCACAGATGCCAGTAAATACCCACGTTCACAGTTTTACTCGTTCAACTCTGTAGCCAACATATGTTCCACTTTATGAGGCTGGACTGAATATTTGGCTCCGAAAACAGGCTTAAATGTTTGAAATGCTTTCCTCTTTTGTCTTTTTTAAGTATGTTTGATGCAAAATTGGAGACTGCTTTTTATAGTTTTATATATGACCTCAATGTAATTATACAATTTGGCAGTATATGGACATGAACTGGGGAGGAAAAAAGCAGGTTCTGCTCAGGACAAGCATACATACTCACACGTAGTGAATGTAGGCAATTTGTTTGCTTGCCAGAACAGATGTCCTCTTACATTAACCTCTAACATCAGTTTCACTGACCTGATAATATGTTGTGTGTTTGTTGTCTATACTTAGTGCACCTTGACTGAAACAAAACTATTTTTACTCTAAAACATGGAAGACATCATGCACATATTTCAGAGGCTCAACTTTGTCAGACATTTTCACAAACGTTTCTTCAACAAGTCTGGAGTGCACATACCATAAAAATGAGACATGATGTTATAAGAAGAAGAAGAAGTAATAAAAATGCAGAGGTAAACTGAGGTGACTTACATTCTCTGGGCACGAAGGGAAACTTTTTCCCCCTCACCTTCACAGGCAGCGGCTTGTGCTTACATTTCCCTGGTGGAGCTCTCCTGTAAAAGTTAAAAGTTCTAGTCTCTTGCACAAATTTTGCAATTTTTTCCCCCTAAAAATGTTAGAATAATGTTAATAAAAGGGTACAAAAACATTATATTCATGAGAGTTTTTGGTTGGGGTCAGTCTCATGTTTTTCACATGCCTTGAAAATCCTTTAAGTATCACTGCGAGGACGAACCAAAAAGACCTTTGAATGCACAGCTGACCTGGAATGATTCTGAGTACTGATCAAGCGCCACAGTAATCATTACACCTGCTGAAAACTCTGTCGTGGATACCAGTCTATGCAAGCAGTGCACATAAGGCTCAGCAGCCTATTGTTTAGTTGTCAGATTAAGATTGTTTCTGGTGCTTTCACTGTCCTTTTGACTGCAGACATATTCTAATATTCTCCAATTCCTTGTGTGATTTAGAGGAGACAATTGTGTGCATTTGGGTAGAAAAGGGATCACATTTCTTAATTAAAAGAAGTGCTGGTCTTTGACTCAAATATTAATCATGCGTAGGAAAGATGTTGTTTTCCCTGATGGTAACATGTTTAATGTAAGCTGTGTCTGCTGCTGCACCTGGAGGGGTCCATGAATTTGAAAACAGTTCCAAAAGGAGACATGGCGCTGGGGTACGCAGTGGCCAGGAAATACAGCTCCCCTAAAAAAACACAAACAGCTCATGAGCGCTTTTAAACTGATGCATAACTAAACGCTGTGAGAGACTGAATGAACGTTACCTGCTTCGTCTTCAGCGAACGAGATGATGAACTTGTGGTGATGGTTAATGAGTCCAGGAAAGGAGCAAGTCTTTGTGTCGCCCATACAAACTCTCCTCTCCCTCCAGCTTCCTGTTGATTTATCCTCCTCCAACGCCATGATCTGACTGCAGGATTGACATTAATCAGTGTCATCACATCAACAAAATCAGCGGTATCAACCCGTCTACTAAATCTTTATAAGACAATTTCCCCACCTGTTCCTTTAAATGAAGTATAACTGACCAATGTCGGCCTGACACAATAAGATGTCAAAGTCAAGTCAAAGTTTAAGTAAATTATTGTATTGTATTGTATTTCTCGAGTGATGTGACCTGAATTAACTTAAAAAATGTGTAGGTTTTTCAATAAATTCCAAAAATGCAAACCGCTCAGCAAACCAGCCCAGAAAAGGAGTCGGCTTCTCCTTCATTCCTGAACAGCTGACAGAAAATCAAGTTTTTTTTAACCCAACAGTTGGAGAAATCCATTTGGCTCCGATCAGTACAATCTTACCCACTCATAAAGTCTCCAAAAATGTACAGGCCATTCAGATTGGGTGATTCACATCCTCTGTACACATATCCCCCTGTCACAGACTTCCCAACATGATGGCTGTATGCAAATATAGGGAGGATGTCATCTGTGGTGACAGAGAGAGATGCACTGAATTTAACTCAAATCACGTTAAGGCGGAAATAACAGGAGGCGAAAGTACCAGAGAGACAGAAAATAGCTCTCGAATTTTAATCAAAAGTTTCACACGAACACAAAATACTCACCCAAGGAGGAGTTGTGGCACAGTTTCATATCATAGCACTCAAAGCCCTCTTTGGCTCTCCATCCGTAGTTTCCTCCCTTCACAATAATGTCGATTTCCTCGTAGCGGTTTTGACCCACATCCCCACAGAATATCCTGCCCCTTCCATAGCGGCTGACCAGGTCTCCGCGGTCCACAGAGCAGCGCCACATGTTTCTCACCCCGTATGCATACACCTCTGGCCGGGCATCAGGGTCGCTGTGGAACGGGTTATCGGGGGGGATCCTGTACTGCTTCCCAGTGGAGTCACTCCCATCTACATCTATGCGGAGGACTTTTCCCAACAGCGCACTCCTGGGAGGAAAAAATGGGATTTAGCAACAGATGAGAAGTTTTCAAGCACAGGGATTCCCAACCAGACGTACCCCAGGGGGTGCTTTGGTAGGGACCAGGGAAAGATTGTGGAGTAGCTCAACTGACTCATAGAAGACCCTAAAATAATAATAATGTGCATATTGAGTCAGCTGTAACATCACAACAATCGAGAGTGCATGAAAACTAACAAACAGGCAGAGAAGTTTAGCTAAAAGTGGTTGAAATAAATAGCTACAAATAATTAAATAGTTCGCTAAAAAAATAGATAAATGATTGAAATTGATAGCTACAACTAATATCTATAAAAGCAATTGATAAATGGTTGAAATAGCTAGAAGCAGGCTAATGGATGAATGGCTGAAACAGTGAGCTGAAAGTGATGGATATGCCTAAATGGTAGAAATAGCTAAAAGTAGGCTAATGCTAATTTTAACTAGCTAAAACTGTTTACTGTAAATCGTTAAAATTGTTAAATTATCAAGTAATGGATAAACAGTTAGCGGATAAATTAAACACTGAGCTAAAAGTGATCAATGGGCCTTAATGGTTGAAATAGTTCAAAGTAGGCTAATTAATTAACTGTGAATAGTTGAAATTGTTTGCTCGGTAACCCGTAAATGGTTGAATTAGTTACCTGTTTTGTGCGTTGCCGTACTTCCCAAATGGATCCCCAGCTTTCCCACCATCTCCAGTGAAGATGTACAAATATCCATCGAGGCCAAACAGCAGCTGGCCTCCATTGTGGTTTGCGGCTGGTTCCTCGATCTCGAGAATGACCCTGAGAGCCAGAAGGATGCGGGTCAGTATCAGGTCTTGACTCATCCAGCCTTTACCTCTTCAACACTGATGCTTTATGAGAAATAAATATTTCTGTAACATTCTGGGATCTTTGAGGGCTGTAACAAAGTCAGGGACTGTATCTTAACCCATAAGAATTGGGACCCGTTTCTCCTTCAAGGAAAATTATGGGGGACATAAAACAGACTAAATAGACCACATAGAACACATTTCTGACACATTTGTCAAAACAGCGCCCCCTAGTGTCAGAGATCTGTAATGTTACATATATGTCACATTAGGATTTCTGTGACAATTTTAAGGTTAAAGGCCCGATGTGACATATGTCACAACGATATTTATCTGATTTGTTTTATGTCAATTTGTTCAAGAAAGGTGTTCACAACAGGTTAAATGTAATAAAGGACATGTTATGTAAGCATTAGAGTTCTTAAATGGCTTGAATCTCACCTTTAGAAACAAAAAACAAGCTTTTTAAATTTAGCTAGTTCGGTCACATGTGTTAACCTGGCACACAGACATCTTGGAAATGTTGTTATAGGAACACAAAATCACATGACCTGTCACATGACCAATCAGGACGTTCAGTATGTGTCACTTAGGGACTTCATGAGTTAAAGCCAAGGATAAAGCTGTATGAGGAACTTTCCAGGACATTTAATTTAGGACTTGTGACACCTGTGTCATCGTGGGTTCTTTTGGGTTAAGTTTGTAATGTCTCATGGGGCTTTTTTGTACACGCACTTCATATGTACCTGTTTTTGTTTGGTGATTTTAACTGACGCACGTTGCAAACTTGAGTTTTGTTTTTGTTTTTCGATGCTGCTCAGGCTTGGGCTGATTTACTGTATTCAGGTCTTGACATGTTTATGCAAACATTGGTGCAATTACAGCCTCGGGGGTGAATGACAATATGGTCTATATGTCTTTAAGGGTAATTGCAGCATAGGTGCAGACTTAAACATCATCAGCCAAACTTTGATGCTATAAAGCGAGCATATGGAAACTACCCCTGTGCATACCTCTCTGAGTAAGGATCAGCCACGTTCATATCGTGGGCAGACACCTTCATCTCACTGATTCTGACTTTCTCCAGCCTGCTGTTGATCTGGATAGAGTAGTAGATGAAGAAGCGTCCGTTGACCCGGTACTTGGGGTGGAAGGCCATGCCCAGGAAGCCCCTCTCATCCCCCAGCCAGGGTGTGGTCATCACCTCCCCGCTCATGTCCAGGAAGGGCTGCTCCAGCCGGCTGCCATCACGCAGGTAAACCCACACAAAGCCCACCTGCTCTGCAATGAACATGCGATGTGTGTCATCTCCGCTGTGGAGCATCAGCACCGGGTTCCTGAGATTGTTGGCCACCTCTGTCAGGCACAGCTGGAGACACCCTCTTGGGTCCTCTGCCACCTGTCCCAGGTTGCTGTTGAGGTCAGGGCTCTTCAAAACGTTGGGGTAGCAGTAGTCCTGGTCGGGCAGGTCGACCATGCTGCAGAACGTGGACACATCCCGCTCAGAGGTGTCCCGCAGCAGCTGGTTCTCAGTTAAATATTTAACCACGTGGCGGCATTTACCATGAAACTCAGAGCAGTAGCCAAAGCAAAGGCCAGGTAGCTCTCTGACAGGTGTGTACGGGTCTTCAGCATCGTAGAGGTGGGCAGCGTATGGAGAGCACTCCTGGATGGGACGAACACGAGACACTAAAGTGTTGTAAAATCATTATGAACAATCTGGATTAGAGCCCTCATTAGAGTTGAACTAACTGAGGTCCATTTTGTGAAATGCTCATTTTAAAGCACAAAATAGCAGGTCTTTAAAAAATATCACCTCCTCTAAATTAAGTTTGGATTAAATTAGACAGTAGTACTGTTTTAACAAGTCAAATCAAAGCTGCATGTTGCCTGAACTTTGATCTCTTTAGGTTTATTGAAGGCTTTAATTAGATAAAACTGAACTTAATCCAAAAGTTAATGGAGTTGTAGATTATGATACGTAAATAGACTGTTTAAAATGGCCTTTTGGATGGCAAATTACACAGTGTGTAGTGCGCAGTCCCACAGGATTTTATACCCATTCATCACAGAAGCATCCTAATAACACACAACCCAACCTTCAGAGAAGAAAACACCTTTACCTGGCACATGATTTCCTTCAACATGTCCACACACAGCTCATAACCCGCCATTTCCAGCTGCTCAATAATGTCCCAGTATCTCTCTGCGATCATGTTGTCAGTTTTCTGGTCGCAGCAGCCAAAAAGCTCGTACTGCGTGCAGAACTCCAGGTGCCAGCGGGGTTTGAACGGCGGCTCGAAGTCCAGACACTGAGGATGAGCTGATGCAGGCTGGACCGGGACGAGCAGCATCACTGACGCGGCCAGGATCAGCTCAGGAAGGCTCGGGGTCTTCTTGGGTGAGCTCGGACCTGCCGCCGCGCGTAAAACCGCGCGGCCGGCTCCGCTTGGATGAGCGGCATCCCGCGTGCTTGTCATTTTTGCCGTCTTCTCCCGAAAGAGTTCAGCTGTTTGCTCTCCTTTATGTACGAGCCAGGGTGTAAGCGCGCGCGCGTGCACGTGAACACACGCGTTAACACTTGCGCAAACGCATGTGGCCCCTCGTGCGCCCCAGCAGCCAGCCCCTGCCTCGTTTGCCCTCCGTGCCTCCCCACCTGCTCCAGCAGGTAAAAAAGCACCTTGTCACCAGTTCTCTGTCCCATCAGGCTAATTACTGACAGTTAAAACAAACCAGAATCGTAATGGCGGTCAGGTTAATGGGATTTACGCTTTATTGTCTGCACAGTGGTTTTCAGCACCGCTGCAAGTTGGCAGAGGACAACGCGCAATTAACTGGAGAGGGCGCACGAGCTCGAGCACGCGCGCATACAAAACAGCAGCACAGTGCGTCGAGGCATGCGAACGCCAGCAGGCCACCACAACACAAACTGTAATTTTGTCTCACATTCATGTAAAAGCGCCTCCGGGCAGCGTGCTGTTTGTGCAGCAGCTGCGCTTCATCCGACTGTCCCGGCATGTCAGCTGTGATCTGAAGGTACAGTCAAAGTGTCTGTCATCAGTTTCTACCGGTGCCAACGGAGACTGAAAGGAAACAGCTCCATCTGAGCCCTCATTTCACACCGCGTACCACATGTAATCAAGGCCAACAGCAGCCGGACAACAAAGCGCTATGCTGCTGTGATCTTAATGGGGTGATGAACGTTGGGGTTATGTAAATTAAGTATTTGTGTAATCGAGGAATCATGAAATTTGCTTTCAGTTCACTGCAATTTGGATAAAACATTCCATTGTGTTTGTTTGAAAAACTAAGTTAACTTTACATAAAACTTATCTGCACATTGTTTGGCAGAGTGTGTAAACCACCCTCCATGTGACAAATCTACTCTTATCTATTGATCCCTTTAATCACTAGATAATAATATAGACGCAGTCATTAAACATAAATCTGTAAAGTGACATGGTGCTTTTGCTATTTCTCCCTGAAGGCAAAGCCGGATTAACTGGGAAACCGGCCTCATAAATACAGGAGCTGCTCAAGCAGCATCAGCATCTTGTTGTTGCCCCCAGGTCCTTTTTGCAGGTTAATGCCTAAAGATTTATAATGTGAGGAAGAGCAGATTTCAGCAGAGATGAAGAAACCCTGGACAGCTCAAAACAGAAGAATAAGAGTGGAAACTGAAGCATTCTGGCTTTACGAAAGTGATATTTGACACTTTATCGAATGACCAGTGTGAACCTTTGTGATGCAACCACACAGCTGATTTAAGTGTCTGTCAGCTTCCTGCACAAACACACTCACACACACACCTGTGTTTTCTCTATAGTTTACTCCCTGTGGTTCACTTAGCCTTCAGTTTGTTTGACCTCATGCACATTAGGCTCACTTTGCACATGCATAAGAGATAAAAGGTGACACGTAGCATTTCATCATACATCAGTTTCTGTTTGTACTGCAGACATTTCTTAACTTCAGTACAGTAACATTTTAAATTTCCTTTAGTTTATCTTAAGGTGTTTTAATTTATATATCTTGCTGAGGGTTCACAAATTGGCAAAAGAAGTGATAGAAAAGGGTCACAGTTAATATTAGACTTTCAAAATCAGTGGAAAAGCAGGGTGTGGAGGAAAACAGTGACAGCAAAAGGACAACATATTAGACCCAATCTAAAATAAAGTGGGTATGATCGTGACAAGAGGCAGTGGAGCATATTATAGTAACATGATCACACATTGACTTGGCACATTTTGTTTATTCTGTGATTTTTTTTCATGGGTCAGTATTTTACACATTCTACCCTTTTGTTTTAAACACCATCCAGCTCTTTACATTTTATTTTTCATATTAAATCTGTTGACCATTATGCACCGAAATACTGAGGCAAGTTCCTGCCTGCAAGTTCTTGCCAATAAACCTGTGGGGGTAAACAGTATTACAGAGAGCGGAGATGGTGAGTAGGGCAGAAAATGGCTATTTGCTTTTATGAGAGCTACTAGAGCAATTACACAAAATGACCATTGAGGAGGACTATATCCAGAGGGAGGCAGTAATGTGACATGAAGGATGCCAACTGCAAACAGTCCAGAAACCAAATATATTCAGTTTACAAACCTCAGAGTCATCACAGCCTGAGTTTAGTCCCGTTTAGTTGGTCTTTTTTATGGTGCCAGAACATTTGCTGCATAGTTTGTGAATTGATTATTTTATTTTTAGGTTGATAAATATCTTTTTTGAAAATCCACCTGTGACTCCTCATGAATACCAACACATCCCTTCACAACCTTATTAGAATAAACACCCAAACGTAAGACCGACCATCGAGGCCAATGCATGACAGTATTACCAATTTGTGATAGGCCACTTCTCTCCATCACGTATCATAAACTCAATAACTTGCAGTGTTTGTCCAGCAGATGGCAGCAACCAACTTACGTATGCGCCTCAAAATGGACAAGGAAGCGGAACTTCGTCATTTCTTTTCATTTCACATTTGTTTTGACGGGGAGAAAAGTGTCAAGTTAATTGGAATAAAAACATTAAACTTCCGTCTAGGCCTTTCAGCTTAAAACATTTATTGATAAAATGGATTTGTTCCAATGTAATTCAATTCCCAAAAACGACAACAAGTAAATTAGAATTTAATTAGAAATTAAGGAGAAAAAACTCCAGTGTGTTTTGTTTCGACGCAACACGCACACGCAGCATTTTTTTCAACAAACAAATTTGCGCTTTTATTTTGAAGGCTACATCTACACTCTTCCCGTCGATATTAGCTAACATTGTTAGGTTTGACGCGCCGCGACAAGGCGCTGCCAAGTCTGACAACAAAACATAATTTGCCTAACGTAACCTATGCAGCTAAAATCCACTGCCATGACATCTTAAAGGGGTGGAAGAAAACACGGTTTCATGCTCGGTAGGTGACCGGAGTCGGTCAACTTTTCGCCGTTGAGCCGAGACGCTGCGCCCCGAAACACAGACGCCTGTGTGGTCGCCGGAGAAGCGACAATGAGCTCGGAGCGCCAGAGCGACAGCGAGGACGCCGACGAGTCGCAGGACAGGCCCAACAGCGGCAGCGTCTCCGACAAAGACGAAGACCCTGACATCGACGACTCGGACGTGGAAGATGACATCCCTCGGGTGGGTTCGCCTTCCCCGCCGGGGAGCGGCGGGGACCGAACGGAACGCAGCGCGAGGTCTGCGGCGTCCGAGGAGCGGGAGCCCAGCTGCCAGCCGGCCGCCGCGCCGCAGACGGGGATAGGCGGGGACTCCAGCACCGAGAGCCGCAGGGGGAATAGCCTGTTTTCATGGCTGCAGAGCAGGACGATAAGGCGAGGGGTGTTTGTGGACCCAGCTAGGGACAACTTCAGGACAATGACCAGTTTGTACTGCTCGATGAATCCGGCTGTGGAGTCCGTCAACCTGAGCACGCAGACCCACGGAGCCGTGTTCAACCTGGAGTACTCCCCGGACGGGTAAGACGACACTTTAGGCCTCGGAGTTCGCCTTCACGGGATTCCCAGGTGCCTGGAAAATGCTTGAAAAGGGTTTGAAAATACAGGCTAGTTAGCCTGGAAAGTGCTTGAATTGCATCATCAGTTTCACCTGTCTGGACCGTCCACGGGTCACATTAAGCCCTCTGATTGATATTTATGTTGAAACAGCCGTAGTTTATAAGCTTAAACATGACATCTGGACTTGTAAGGATTCATTTATAAAGTGACCATCTGACAACCAAAACATGACAAGTTGAAACTCTTGGATTTCTCCAAACTGAAGCCACTGAGCAGTGAGCACACCTGCACAGTTAACACACTGGCTTTAAGCCTCTGTGGCCAGACAGCAGATAAAGGAATAAATCCCGCAGCCAAACCAGGTCAAGCTGCGTCCAGTCGGGTCAGATGTGTTTAAAGGCTCATGTGACAGCGGGAATCACTCAAGTCTTTGATGCACGTGGAGCTGTTGTTGTGTTTGTTTTCATGTATTGAACGGCACGTTGTTTGTGTGTCTGCTGTGCTCAGGTCTGTGCTGACTGTGGCCTGTGAGCAGACCGAGGTCCTGCTGTTTGATCCCATCTCATCCAGACACATCAAAACCCTGACGGAGGCCCACGAGGACTGCGTCAACAACATAAGGTTCGTGTCTCTAGTCTTGAAAAAGATGCGTCCTGCTCCCACATCCAACAGACCAGGGGTAGAGTAGAAGCTCAGAGCAGTGAAACGTAAGAAGGTTCAGGATGGCAGCACGATCGCTTAAAATATGTCATTTCCTCCGACTGTCTGCAGGTTTTTGGACAATCGTTTGTTCGCCACCTGCTCCGACGACACCACCATCGCGCTGTGGGACCTGCGGAAGCTGAACTCAAAGGTTTGCTCGCTGCACGGCCACGCCAGCTGGGTGAAGAACATCGAGTACGACACCAACACTCGCCTCCTCGTCACGTCTGGCTTCGACGGCAACGTCATCACGTGGGACACTAACAGGTGTGTGTGAGCGTCAAAGTATCAGCTGTGTGTGTTTTGAGGTAAACATGACAAAACAAAACAATGTGTTCAAATGCTTTAAAATGAGTGTGTTGCCTTTATGATATCGTTCATTACGTGCTTCTCCACGTCCAGTCTGACTCATAATGAGACATAAATGAATCATTCACTCACCTTGTTTGTCATTATTGATTCATATATATATATATTGATTAATCAAATGTTTGGAGAGTCCCAAAAATGTTATAAAATGCTTAAAACATGCAGATCACAAGTTCTTTGAGACCAAAGTGATGTTTTCATTCTGCTTGTTTTATCTAATAAACAGCCCAAAACACAAATATATTCATTTAAAATGAATTAAATCTGAGAGAAGCTACAAATCCTCAAATGTGAGAGGCTGAAACCAGCGAACGTTTGTCTTTTCTCTCTTAATAAATGGCACGAATGATTCATCGATTGTCAAAAGTGTTCTCAGTTAATCCAATCAGTGTCTCACTCTGTGTTTTCCAGTCGGGAAGGAAAAGTACATTCATATATGAGTCATATACATATATGGAAAATGTGCTTTTCTAGTCTTTTTGTCATGCTGAATGAGAAACTCCAAACAATCCATCGCTCACCTTTTAACTCCCCTTTTCCTTCATCCCTCTATCACGTAAAAACCACAACTTTACAATTCAGAAGAAGCTCATGTTCAAACCCTTTCAACCAGAATTACCTTGAAATCTTTTTGAAAACGCCGTCAAACTTCCTGTCGAGCCTCCTGTCACCGTCCTCCCCCTGCAGGTTTACGGAGGACGGCTGCCCGCACAAAAAGTTCTTCCACACCCGCTACCTGATGAGGATGCGTCTGACGCCCGACTGTTCCAAGATGCTCATCTCCACTTCCTCAGGGTACCTGCTCATCCTGCACGACCTGGACCTCACGCAGTCCCTCGAGGTGGGCAGCTACCGCATGCTGCGAGCGCGACGGACGCCCCTCAGCTCAGGTCAGATCACAGTCTCCATGAATACATCAGTCTGCCCGTATTTCATGTAGCTATTTCACCAAGTTGATGTGTGTTAAATCCTTTCTGTGACGCTCACAAATTGGTGCTCGATCATTATGAATGTGTGAACTGTTCAAAGAGGAGATCCCAGAGCTGGCTGATGCCCGGCAGACGCCAGCCAATTAGGGGAGGCGTGGAGAGGGAGAGGGAGAGGAGCCAGAAACACATGCAACACGTCAACAACAACTGCATGTTCCAAGAAAATGATTTTTGACCCTGTTGTGATTCTGTAGATGGAGGCACATCAGCGTCCAGGTCGGCTGGAACTCCTCGCCAGGGAAACGACTCCAGCAAGATCCACCCTCACCGAGAAGGTCAGACGCCGCCACGATGAAAAACAGCTGAGGCTCTCCTCTACGACAGAAACTCAGACGGACTTTAAAGTTATCACAAACTTTGTTCCCGCAGGTCTTTCTCCCCGGAACAGCCTGGAGGTTTTGACTCCAGAGATCCCTGGAGAGAGAGACCGAGGGAACTGCATCACCTCCCTGCAGCTGCACCCCAAAGGCTGGGCCACGCTCATCCGATGCTCCAGCAACATGGACGACCAGGAGGTGAGAAACGTTCGGCAGCAGGTGCGCCTGTTCTCTCCGAGCTGTTTAAATTACTCTTTTGGGGCAGCTGTTGATTTCCAGTGGGAACAAGTTTCCCTACAAAAGCTCCTGACAGCCTCTCCTCTGAGCCCTCCTTTTATGTACGGTGGCCTGTAGCAGACAAAAAAAAAATCCTGCTCTCAGGCGCTTAATGATTTGCTACAAAAGTGGCCACATGCACTGTGAATATTAGCCAGCTGTCACAAACATTAACAAACTGATTGTCTTGAACATAGCACTTGCAAGCATGGAGGACTTTCAAAATAAAATACAATGATGGGAAACTCTAAAAAATAATAGTATAATATTAAAATAAGGCAAAAAAGGCACAGAGAGGAACATGTTGGTGTACGGCGTGATCCCTGTCCATCATACCTCGCTGAAAAAGTCCTGGAAAGGTCCTGGAAAATGAAGCGTGGCATCCGTGTTGATAGTTTCAGACCCTGGTGTGTGATATTGACGACTTCTAATCCTGCGTCTCCGTCTTCCGTCCTGTCTCTCCTCAGTGGACGTGTGTGTATGAGTTCCAGGAGGGAGCGCCCACCCGCCCGCTGGTCTCCCCCCGCTGCTCCCTCCGCCTCACCCACTACATCGAGGAGGCCAACGTCGGCAGGGGCTACATCAAAGAGCTGTGCTTCAGCCCTGACGGACGCCTCATCTGCTCCCCGTATGGCTACGGCGTCCGCCTGCTGGCCTTCGACGAGAGCTGTGGCGAGCTGGCCGACTGCCTGCCCGTCCAGACCAGCTGCCTCAGGGAGATCCGCTCCATCTACTCGCACAGCGACGTGGTGCTCACCACCAAGTTCTCCCCGACACACTGCCAGCTGGCCTCGGGCTGCCTCAGTGGACGCGTCGCCCTTTATCAGCCCAAGTTTTAGCAGGACGAGGCGCTGCAGACCTGGGGAGAGGAGTGCTGCTCAGGGTTCCTGCACAGATCCAGAGACGGAGGCCTCAGAGCGTTCGCACGTTCGCTGCATATTTTCTATGATTTTAAACTCTTGTCAGCGAATATATGCAGGTTTTTGCTGTGCGGAGGCTATATCTACACCGTGACATGCCGTCCTTTGTGTCCTTTGGTGTAAATTATATCTAAAACCATCAAAGGAAATTCAATTTAAAGAAAGAAATCTGAATCTGTGCGAACCCTGAATAACATTTCCGAGCATTTGTTTTAAAGTGCTGAAGTGGAGCAGATGGGTGGCGTTTGCTGGATGAGATGTTTGAAATAGTCTGACTCACAGTGAAAGCTCTGCCGGACAATCTGTATGGAAAACGCCACCCACCTAAAAGGGACGAAGCAAACCTTAGAAAAATACTTGTGAACCCAGGTCTGCAGCTGTGAAGCAGGCTGAGTTTGTTTGGGTGGGAACCGTCCGCTGACCTGGAAAAAAAAAAAACATGGAGGGAGGAGAAGACGTCAGCTGTGACCCTTTGACCAGGCTGCAGCCGTGGATGAGAACTTTCAGCCTCTCGAACTCTGAACTTCAAGGACAAAACAAAACAGAAAAAAAGCCTCACGGGGCTTTTCAGGCTACACTCCCGTCCAGACTGAGGAGAGGGACGGACGGCCGAACCTCGAGGCTCTGGATCGTTAAATCAGTCAGAAACAAACAGCTCCTCTGTGGCTCTTTTTCATACTAAAGATTCATTTTGGCCTCTATTGCGGTAGAAGACTCGGCACATCCGGATGTTGCTGTTTCGGGACAAAAAACACTAAGGATGCAACCGGACGGACGGATATTAATCCACCGACCTGACGCAGACGCTCGTCTCCACGCGGCGTCCTCCGCTGCGGGTCGTGTCGCTCTCAGCTGCTCCGCTCTGCTCATGCCTTCTCCACAGGTGCTGCTTCTCTGCTCATACAATCTGAACTTTGACCCCCCTTGACTTCAAGGACCTCCTCATCAACGCCTTTCCAGTTTACATACGTGTCACCTTTTGTTTTCCACCTCCGCCCGTCTCCGCCTTCATGGTCTTTAGCGGTCTTTTTGTTTTGGTGTATTAATGTCGCCGCTGCTTGTTCACCGCGTCTGATTCCTTTGATTCTTCGCTCGCTGTTTGCCACCGTCGAAGCCGCTTTAGGACGAGTTTTTTATTAGATTCACTTCTCATTTGACAGTTTGTGTGTTTTTATCTTAAGCCTGTGAATGGCAACTTCACGCTGTCCAGACCCACAAACCACTGCTGCAACATTTTCACATTTTCCAAAGCAAATAGTACAACTGCATATTTCTTCCCTAAAAGATAAGGTTGGCATCATTCTGTATTTTGTACACATAGCGTGGTAGTCCGCCTCTCAATGCTTCGCACTGGCACTCAGGCCGAACCCCCTGATTCCTGCTGCAGATGTAAATCTTTAAAAACAGCCTTTTTAAATAAAGCTCAGTGATCTGCTGACAGCTGGCCGCTGTAGTTTGTAGCACACGTTACTCAAACTGGAGTAAATAGTGAGGTTGTTGGGGACTACTTTCAGCCGCGGAGGAATACACAGTTCTAATGAGTATTTACGGCAGCAGGAGTTTATATGGGATTGATAGAAATAACCTTGTTCATAATGAAGGAACATGTCAGCCGGTGCAGCTCACTGATGTGTTTTTGATTATTTTTTGACAACACTGGAGCGCTGTGGTCCAGAGGAATCAGATGAATCAGTATTTAGTCTCACAGACAGCACCAGTCAGTAGAGAATATAGCCAGCCCCGTCCCTCAGTCAGCTTTTTGGGTGGCGGTTTGCGTCAGAAGCAGTTGCCTCAGCATCAGTTGTTTATCCTTTATTGGACGAAGTTGTTGCCAAGATCCATTTGACTTGTTTTTCGACCTTGTACCTCATTTTGTTGGTTTTTGAAGAGCGTGTTGATCCACACCAGTGTTTGATTTTTCTCCCACATCACTCCCAGTTTCTCGTTTTTTACAGTGTTGTCACAAAGGTGACCGGTCAGGTTTTTTTTCCTGTCGAAGGAGCGAGCGGATTGCTTTGACTGCGACGCTTTTGTGTTTTCAACCACTGTAGTATAGCTGCTGTAAGAGCCAAGCACAGGCGCTACACCGAGTGTAAGCTGGTCCCCGTTCATACTGACTGACTGCAGAATAGATATTACGTACACAGTAGACATTAGCGTATACTACTATGCATACTAGCCTTTATGAAGATTCTCCTTTCTTATTTATACGAGGTTGATCCGCTGTGTGGAGCCGTCAGATGCCAAAATATGTTCCGCTTGCACAGGGCAGCGCTTCTCCTCTGCGGTGAATTGTGAGCTGAGAACGAAACGTGAACATTTGCTGTTTTGGATTAAAATAATCTTTACATGTGGCAAAAGCTTAAATTTTAAAAGAATTGATGGACATTTTTGGAAAGAAGGTTATTCTCTTTCTTGCCGGAAGTTGGATGAGCTACAGCTAATGCTAGCAGCCGGTTAGCTTAGCTCAGCACAAGAGTGGAAACAGGAAAGAGCTTTTCTATCTTTTGGTTTGTTGAACCTGTTTCTGCTTTTTGCAGCCAAAACAACAAAGAAATTGTCCAGGACATTAAGCTGACCCCTGTGAAACAGCAACTAGATGTTTTTACACTTGTAATGAGTCAATTAGTGAGATTTACAGGCAGGTTTTGTCGCTGTTAGACCAAACCAGGCCTGCTGTTTCCTCACTCTTTCCACTTTGTGCTAAGCTAAGTGTAACAAGTGCATTTCCCAAAATGGTTGAAAACAAAAAGTTAAGTGATTGAGAAATTAATTTAAGTGAAAAGATGAAGTCGTCTGCACACACGTCCAGCTCACAACGTGGTCCTGCATGTACTGAGGAAGGACGTTTTCAACACTTTGTACCTCAGTTAACTGCTCAAAATGTGCGTATTTCACAAATGGCGTCCATTTCGCTTTCAGTTCAGTCAATTCTGGGACTCATTTCCCAAAATTACAGACGTTAAGAAGCACTCCAGCTAGCTCATAGTTGTTTTAATTGACTGAGCTGAAGGCTAAAGGTGCAGCCATGCTGTATATTCAATGCTGCTTTTATTTCACTTATATTCACAAGCTCTTCGGAGATAAGTGTCTTATCTGCCATTTTCACTTCAGGTATAGCAACTAAAAAAACCGGGTTCATTTTTACGATTTTGTTCTCTTTGTTTATGTCGGTCAGTCCTGTTCTGGGTTTTAACCTGTATTCTGTTGTGGATTAATTGAATGTTCTCAGTAGTTCTGGTGTTACCTGTGCACTGTCGCCTCAACTGATCACAGCTGGAGGAGGGCTGGACGAGACGGAAAACATGTTGAATTGCTCGCACTGTTGTTTCCTGTTAAAATGATACTAAAATGGTACTTATTATCACTGAAATAAAAAGGTTAGCTTCTTTTGCACTGCTGACTGTTTGGTGTTTGAGTCCAGTATTTCTCTTCTGCAGGATTTTAGTTTTTATTCCAGTATTAAAACTCCACACATGAAGGAGGATCAACCACTAGATGGCAGTCAAGGTCACAGGAAATAAAGCCTGCATTTCCTCCAAACCAGGGATTCCCAAACAAAGGGTCCCAACTAAGAGGCGACCATGTGGGAATGTCTTTTGGTCGGTCGGTCCACCGCCTTGGTCCATACTGAAATATCTCAACATCTGTTGGCTGGATTGTCATGAAATTCGACGCAGATGTTCATGGTCCCCAGAGGACGAATCCTACTGACTTTGGTGATCGCCTGATTTGTCTTCTGGTACCACCAGCAGGTCAACGTTTTCACATATCCAGTGAAATGTCTACTAACGGGATTAGCACAAAATGTGTAGCAACATTCAGGGTTTACAGACGATTAATTACTTTGATTCCTGAGCTTCCTTCTAGCGCCACCATGAGGTACTAGCTTAAAACATTTCAAGTACTTACTGGTTTATGACCAAGGACCTGGAAAAACGAATGTCCAGCTTCAGCTGTACTTTTACCGTTGAGCGCTAATTAGCAAATGTTAGCATGCTAACACACTAAGCTAAGATGGTGCATGTGGCAAACATTATCACCTGCTTATCGTTAGCATTTGCCTATGCATGGCCTTCCTCTTCTTTCTTAATCTGTCAATCACCCCATGACCCCTCATTTTTATTTTTATGACCCCTTGAGGGGTCTCAACCCCCAGGTTGGAACCACTGCTCCAGCAGCCTTTTTCAGTTTTTCACCTTTGTTTCAGATTTAGATGCTAGCATATAGATAACACAATAAGTCATATTTATTTGTGATTTTATGGCCCTTTTGGACTTTTGTCAAACAAAAACAGACACAGTGTTAGAAAAAAACCTGTCACATATCAGACCAGCTGACAGTTAAATTCTCAACTCAGTCGTCTTGCAGATAAGAAACAAACACTACAGCATCATCAGCTGTAATGTCCAATAAAACAAAATCTAGTCAAGTGAGTGTTCATACATGTGGAGATGTCCTTTATCCTTCAAAAAGTTCCACATCTGTGTAACTTTTTTTTAGAAGTGACTCAGTTTGTGTCCTGGTTTTGGTTTAAAAATCCTGCTTTTTAAGTATCCTGTCAACGTCTGTAAGAGCTTGTGTGACTGTCATGGTTTCATGTGTTTTAAAGGGTCAGTTCACCCAAATATTTCACTGTTGATTCTTCTTACTGTACATTTTAAAGCCGCGTTGGTGGACGTACAGATCTCAGGTGTTCTAAAACCTCACCACATAAAGCGGCAAGTCTTAATGTCACTGATGTAGAAAAATATACTTTTGTAAAAATGGCTGAACTGACCCTTTAATAACTCCTCCTCCTCTCAGTAATTACTCATTTCTGTTTGGGCTGAACTCCTTCAGCCTCACCCGGCTCATGTCTGAGGCTTCTTCAGCTCCTCGTCTGCTCTCACGCTCTCCGGGATCCGGAGGACCGAGCTCTCCTCGCCTGCAGCAGCTGCTCCTGCCGCCCCCGCTGGCTCTCCCGGCGGCGGTTGATGGCCTTGGTGCTGGCGCGAAGCTTGCGGAGCCTCAGAGCACGAAGACGCAGCTGAAGGTCCTGGGGGATCTTGCCTCCTTTAGCCCGGATCTCCTTCAGCCTCTGAATGGGGGTCTTGGTCAGGGTGAAGTCGCAGATGGTGGCACGTGGCTCCATTCCGACGTGGCACTGACGCATGGACGGGAAGTAACCCTCGGCCCAGACCACCACCTTGTACTCACCTGGGTTCAGCAGACGCCAGTAGTCCCCGTCATTAGCTGAGGAAACAAAAATGGATTTTGTTGTCTTTACAGCCAAAATGTAAACACTATGTTCTCTCAGTTTCGTTTATCCTAGAAGAAACTAAAGGGGATGTTCTGCATTGACACCTTGCTCATCAGAAAGGAGAGCTGACAGACCTGATCGGATGTCGTGGTCGTGGTCCTCCACCTTGATGATGGCGTCAGGTATTCCTTGTTTGGTCAGCTTGTCTCTGATCACCCCCTTGATGCCTCTGTGAACCTGAGTTAAGAGGAAATGCTGCACTGTGAGGCCCCGGAGAGGCAGAGACACACAGAAATGGATGCGTTTTGGGCAGCCGATGGCTCGTGTGATACAGCCTGGATGCTGTAGCTGCAGACTGACCTGCTCCATGTAAACCAGCAGAGACTCCTTGTTGTTCTCCCACTCGATGGGAAGCTCGCTGGCGTGAGGGAACTTATCGCAGGACAGCTCCACCGTCACCTCGAAGCAGTTGGTGTGCAGGTAGCTGAAGTCGTTCATGCCTGCAGGAAACCATAGACTTAGTAAATTTAAGGAGTAAAACACATTTGATTACTTATAAAAGGTTATAAATCTCATCAGTCAGCACAAACATTTATGATTAAGGTTTTAAACCACTTAATTCAACATACGGTGAAAAAATATTACACTTGAATTCTACTTCTTGAAGAATGCACTTTGTACACTTTGTGCTATTTTTGTTGCCTTTAAGAATACTGAAGTCTCCTCAAGTGGTCCTTGAGTACCACTTGAGTAATGTGAAATGTGAAAGTAAACTTTAAGTGTACTGAAGTACAATTGTATTATATCACCAATATGTTGGAAATTGTATTATATCACCAATATGTTGGAAATATACTTAATATACTTAATATACTTAATATACTAATATACTTAAAATGAGACGAATTAAAGTACACTTTCATTCAGCATGCTCATAAAGGATTTGAAAATTAGGATACTGTAGTATTATTAAAAGTATTGGTAACTTAGTGCACTTTTTAAGTACAATTTATACCACACTCACAATAAAGTACACATTTTCCAACTACTTTGAAATACCACTTTAAGTATTACAGAATTAGTATATTCATCTTTGATACATTTAAGTAGAACTTCATCTATTTAGAAGTACACTTTTTAAGAGTATATGCCAAACAGACAGTGCAAAGTGTACTTGTAATGACTTTTCTGTACTTAAATGATATTTCTAATACACTGAAGTATACTACTTTGTCACGTGGGGATGCCTGCAAAGACAAACCAGATGTTAAGTTAGAGATTTTAGGGACCCTTGTCTAAGTTCAAAGTGCTCAGAGAGGATGTTTGTCCACTGGTAGAAACATTTCTTCAACTCTTATCATGTGTGGAAACATCCTCTCCTATAACAGCATTTCTGGACTAAACCTCCTCAGATGGCTTCCATGTGTCAGCGGGCTCCCTGAGGGGACTCACTGCCGGGGACGGTGTGCCACGCTCCGCCGTTGATGATGTTGTTGTGCGACTGGAAGTCCTCGTAGTGGCACATGCGGCGGTCGGGGTTGGCCATCACCAGGTTGGTTGACGCGTAGACGGTGGCCAGCCAGCGGAAGAAGGCGTTGTCCGCCGTGGGGGTGTCCTCCTGGGGGGCCCAGTCCCGGGTGCAGTCGAAGGGATACGTGACCACCAGTTCCCCCCCGTGGAGGTTGGCGCTGAGCACGAAGGGGATGTCCTGCATCCAGCTGATGACGGCGCGTGTCTCCGGGGCCACCTGGCAGGGTGAGCAGCCTTTGTTAGCTCACTTTACAGACACAGATTTCTGAGAAATAGTCTCATAATTAAACATGAAATTCATTCTTCTGACAGAAATTAAATCTGCATTTGTTTCTTAAAGTTAGAGGTTTTGTTTAATGGTTTATTTATGAGCACAGGTGCATTAAATGATTAAAAAAAGACTGTGCAGGTGGATAAAGAAAGAGAAAAAGGCTTAGAAAGAAATACATTTTGATATCACTGATTAATACTTGCAAAACATTTGTCTTTCATGCCATATTTGACCTCTAACTCCAGTGTTTGTGGACTTTGTTGTGATAGTTTTGGCTCCCAGACTTCACTTATGGATCAAACAGAGAAGCACTGGCAGCAGCAGACAGTTTTTTCCGTGGATTTCAGATTCTGTGGGTGATGCTCTGTTCAACCACTGTACCAGTCTCTGTCCAAGCTCCCTTCTTCCATGTGTTTCCATCTAAAAGCTGGAAATATCACTTGTGGATGGAAAAAAACCTACAGTGACATGTCAACCAGCAGAAACTAACATAAAAAAATCCTACATTTAAAGCGAGTTTGTTTTATATTTGGTGATCTTTTTGCTGTACGTCAGGAAGCTTCAACGTTCGCCTTTAACTGTTACCAAACATTGAGTGACAATGATCAGGCTTCCAGGAAAACCGCAGCTCTCTTGGCTCTGAAATTACTTCCTGATTGGTGGCTTGCATGCCACTACTGTGGAAACATTATTTTCCTCTTTTTAAACTCCACACACACACTCACACACTGCCCTCAAGAGCTGCTTTTCAGTGTGACCTACATTTATGTATTAATAGCCTACTTTAAGAACTGTCACGTCGTCCCTTTAGACATGTCAGAATTGGTGCTTTTGGTGAAGGAATCATTCAAATCTCCTCTCTGAAATGTATAAAGTATATTTATTAATTGCTAATATTTGCTATATCAGAGTATTACTCTTTTGTCAGACAGTGGAACCTGTTTTCAAAGGGCATTTTAATGTTTTTACACAGGAAAGTTATGCATTTGTCTGCCACAGTGTCATTATCGATTACACCACCAGATGACGCCAAAGCGAGTCTAACTACATTGTTGAATTTGCTCAGTAATTTACTGCACTTCAGTACAAATTCGAGGGACTTTACTTGCGTATTTCCATTTTATGCAACTTTATATGTCTACTTCACTACATCTCAGTGCCAAATATTGTACTTTTTGCTTTACTGCATTTGTCTGACAGCTGCAGTTTTTACTTTCAGCTCTCCAAATTTTTTGGATTTTCAATTTGAATGTTCCTGCAAGGATTAGCTGGAAACTGCATCGTCACAAAACTGAAAACAGGCTGTTTAGCCATGCTACAAACATGATCTTATAGAGTATTATGCATTGCTGTAGATTAAGCCAGCCAACAGTGTATAAAGTAGTTCAAATGAGCTCAACCTTAAATATCTACAGCAGTGAAATGCAGCAAACACATTAATGCAGCAGGAATATTAATCCACAAAGATCAGATAGAAAAACACAGGGAACATTTTATCAAAATACAATACTTGTACTTTTCATACTTTAAGTAAATTCTGCTGTTTATAAGTAAGTAAGGTTTTGAATGCAGGACTTTTACTTGTAGTGGAGTATTTTCATAGTGTGGCATTGCCACTTAAAGTCAAGGATCTGAACACTTCCTCCTCCACTGCAATGTTGTTTACCAGAGAGCTTCATGTCCTTACCATGGCGTCCTCTTTTGTGTAGTACTCTGGGATGGGGATGTAGTGGTTGGAGACTTTAGACTTGTCTGCTGCGGTCTCTTGGGCGTCCCACATGATGTTGTTCAGGTCTGGAAAGTTGTGATTCAGGTCGATTCCTTCAAAGCTGTATCGCCCCTCAGCCCAGCCGGCCAGTTCTGAGCCCTGCGGCAGATCAGTCACACAGAAGCAGAGCTAGTATCTACAACGGATGGATTCATGTAAATGCAAGCTACATAGCACAAAGGCTGGAATGGTACCAGGGACATTGTCTTTATATGGTATGACCCTTAACCATTCGGATACCAGGAGGTCTCCATTGCTTTGCTGAATTAAACTGATCCTTCGCCTCCTTTTTCAACAGGATGTTTGTGAATTAAAGATGTAAATAAGTGCTACAACAGTGTGCACATGAAACCACAAGAAACATTGTTATCCATTCTGCACACTTCACCCACCTTCTCATAAGCTCCCTCATATCCATCAGGGTTCATGGAGGGCAGGAGGTGGATTCGCGTCTCCGTCACCAGCCGAACGACGCGCTGGTTGCCCTTCTTGTATTCTCGACACAAGTACTGCATGAGGTTGAGGACCAGCTCTCGGCCAAGAGCCTCGTTGCCGTGCATGCCCGCCACATAGCGAAACTCGGGCTCACCTGCCAAGAGGAACATTTAGAGAGCCGCTTCACTTGCCAAGCAATAAATGTGGAGGGATTTGTCTGAATCGACGTCAATTTAAAGTTACAGGACAGGCTAAATGTGAAGTAGGTTAAAGTTAAAGCCCAGAGGCACATCAGGAACATATTCAATCATTCTGATACAACTTCCAACCCTTTCGTGTTAAGCAACAGTGTGAAGCTGACTCACTTGGCCAGTAATCATAAACAGGTTGGCCAGACTTGATGGCAGACATTCCTCAAGCTCAAAGTCCAAAGACCCAAAATATGCACTTGATGTATCAGTACATCTTTTAACTCAAAAATAAGAAAACGCACAACGCCAACAATGATTTGGCCCCAGAGATCACTTCACCATGAAACCGCTGTAATGTAAATCAGCTGTTGACACTGTAAATAACCTACATTCCCATTATGTGAAGCGAGTGAAGCGGTTTCGAAATCTGTTCATGCCATTTGTCTGGAAGGAAGGACGGAAAGCTGGACTTCATTTAATAAAAGTTCTGGCAGATGCAGAGTGGCCACAGCACCCTGCGTCTGAACATCACAGAGAAGTCTGATTTCAACCCGCTATCGGTTTGTTTACAGAAGAGAGGCCGTCTCTACAAGACACCCCGGCCTCCCTGCGTGGTGCTGCTGCAGAGAAGAGCCTGTATAAACACTGCAGGATGTTGAACTGGGCCCCCGGGCAGCTAAAGTCAGGGTAACATGAGAAACAGGAAGAAGTCTGGTCCAGAAACTCAACTCATTTCACAGAGGAGACGCTCTTACCTAGTTCATGTTTGCTGGGGTTGTCTGAGATCACCATGACGTACAGTTTGAGGCCGTTGTAGCTCTTCCCGATGGTGTAGACGTGGGTGATGTCTGGGCACTCATCGGTCACAGACTTCATGAGCTGCAAGGTTAAGAAGACAAGATGGACTCAAAGTCTTTCAAAGGGTTAAATCCTAACACTGAGTCAATCTGCAAACTGTTACAAGTGTGAGTATAAACGCTGGCATTAACTTTAGGGGAACCAAAGTTAGTCATCGAGCATGTGTGGCCTCCAACCTTTCTCATCTCTTTGTAGTTGTGGTGTCTGAAGTCCAGAGTGTCCTTTGATCCTGGTTCTCGCTCCGAGGAGTAGCTGTCTGTCAGATCTGCAAGGAAAGAGGGCATTGACCTCCTTTTGTTGACCGACAGACAAGAGACCAGCTAGCTTTTTTTTTTCTGGAAGTGAAACCATTCAAATGAATCATTACTGCTCTCATCACCGCAGCATTTCCTCCTACCATCAACACGGCAGCCGAGTATCTCCGCTCTGAGGCAGATGGTGCCGTTGAAGTACCAGGTCTGAGGGTTGATGCGGATGAAACGGGCGACGGTTGGAACAGGGAGGAGTGCGAGCACTGGGGTCTCTGGGTTCTGGTTTCCTTCAAAGATCTGCACAATTCAACATGACATGAGTGACACAAATTATTGGATGGATTGGCGTGAAATTTTGTGCCATCATGGTTCCCAGAAGATGAATCCTACAGCATCCTCTGACTTCCTGGAGCGCCATCATCAGGTTAAAATTTTAATTTGTCCAGTGCTTCAGTTTTTGTGTTCAGTGCTAATAAGTGCTAATGCTAACAAGCTAAACTAAGAGGGCAAACATTGTACCTGCTAACCATTAGCTTGTTAGCATTGTCACTGAATGCATGTTGCACACAGTCTCACAGTGTTGCTAACATTTCTGAAGACATCTGGATCTGGAGTTACACCAACGTACACATAATGGGAGAGAATCATGGGACATTCTGGCCAGATGTTTTTCATTCAAGTGTGGTTGCTCATAATAAAAGAAGCATCTGAAACCGAAACTTGTCTCTTGACCTTTGGACGAGCTTTCCACCGAAAAGTCTTTGACACGAGAGACAACAAAAAGCAAACAGGACTGGAACTTGATCCTCGGCAGAGGTGAAAACCTTAAAATCAAAGACAGAACAAAGAATTTTCTGTTTCGCCTCCAGCTCGTTGGAAAGAGATCAGACTTTAAAAACAGCCCCGTCCAGCTCACTGTTACGTGGTGTCAGACAGGAAAGCCTTTAGTTTGAGGTGCAGGTCCATTAAACCTTTCTTTTTTTTTTAT
The DNA here is from genome assembly GCA_037975065.1 of Chaetodon trifasciatus. NCBI lineage: Eukaryota > Metazoa > Chordata > Actinopteri > Chaetodontiformes > Chaetodontidae > Chaetodon > Chaetodon trifasciatus. The sequence continues at coordinate 3,140,101 of JBBMOE010000054.1, read as the reverse complement.
TTCCGCCCGAATGTCACAGCCTTCTTGAAGGTGTATTTAAGTTAGAATACACACTTTAATTTTCTCATTTTGGAGGCACAATTTGGCAACAGACACACAGGAAAAACATTTGTAATTAGAGTTATTACGCCAGCCACTAGTTCCACTTTCTTGCGATACTTATTTGTTTCACTTTAATCTGTTTTTCATCTGCGTGAGGTCCACCAGTCGCTGTCTGCACATTCCTCATATCAGAGAACACAGAACAAAAGGGGGTTCTTACTGCTTCTTCTGTCCCGTTCATGCAGGTTTTCCAGTCCACGGAGTCATTACTCAGCTGCACTTTGTAGGTGTGGACCCAGTCCCAACTGTAAGGAAGAAGCAAGACGGACAAGAAGTCCATTTTAATGGCTGTCAATGCAGTGAAGGAACATTGTGTTCTGTTGCACAGAACTCTGAATTTCAAGGAAAACCTGCAGCATATTAAAAGAAAAAATAATTTCCACAGTGCAGTTCATCTGTCTGCAACCACTCACCCTCTCTGTGGGTCCACTCTATGCAAACATGCTATTATCTTGTCAACAAACCAGTGTGCAAGCAGTCATTTTAGCTTTTAGCAGCAGTTTCAGATTTCATTTGAATCCTGATACTACCTGACCTCCAGATGGAGTTTCGGCCCTGCAGGATGACTCCGGTGAACCGGGTGAGGTGGATGGCGTCCACCTCGAGCCACTGGTGCTGGTCCTTGTACTCGGCGCACCAGGCTCCATCGTAAAGGTCCCCGTCCTCAATGCCAGACTGAAAACACATGTTACACAGAAGTTTTTTGTTCAACTGCAGAATCCATTAAAGCAATCCCAGACGCTCGTGGCTCGGCCTCAATGTGCAGCATTGCATAAGATTTTGGTGTTGACCTGATTGTAAAATAATTGCTTTCAGACTGCAGAACATGAAGGGGGTGGCTGGGATGTTGAAGAGCACTGCTGGCTCAGCATTTTACAGTACTCAACAGCAATGCTTTCTACTGCAAATCCAGTCAGTACGGTGCTAATTTTACATGGCAATTAAAGCAAATAGCCCATTAGTTCAATAAATATGCAGCCAAAATGATGGACATTACATCATTTTTATCACAATTTAGAGCTGAAACAGTTAGTTGATTGACTCCACGACACTCATCTAAAAAACTGTTGGGTGGATTGTTATGAATTTAAGACGTTCATGATCTCCAGAGGATGAGTCCTAATAACTCTGGTGCTCCTCTGACTTTCTCTCTGCGCCATCATTGGGTTAAATTTCTTCATTTTCTTGTATGTATGACCAAATACCCACAAAAATATTTCCATTCCCATCAGCCTCGGCTATGCTTTGTGTCTAGTGCTAACCAGCTGACGTTAGCATACTCAACATCTGCACGTTAATGTTGTCAATCACTGCACTCAATTAGTGATGATTAATCTATAAGCATCACTAACGCTGCAGCTGACAGGAACTGATTTCAACTTCTTTATATACTGTGTATCTTACAGTATAATAGTACATCAGAATGTATTAGTTCATTTATATTTTATAGTAATAATCAGAATCTGCGAAGAAACTAGGAACTAATGTCAAATAAATGTAGTGGAGTAGAAGCATAAAGTAGTGAAAAATGGAAATAAAGATTGTTCTTAAGTGCAGTACTTGAATAAGGACCAAACAATTAAACAATTCAATCCAACAATCCAGATGGAAACCAACCTGGATATTCAGCCTCCCCCTGTGAGGACCCAGACCAGTTCGCTGGTAGGACGATGCTTGGATCTGGCTGTCGTCGACCCGCAGGGACTCCAGGCCGAGGGGAGGACAGTCTGGAAGGAAAAGGAGCCAAGAGATAAAATCTTCTTTGGGTTTGTGTCTGTGCTTGTCTGCAGACTCTGGGACTGACTACTGAGGGGTTAAAAACCCTCTTTCTGGTTTCTCTGGGTAAGCAAATACACGGCTGATGTAATAAGAGGTCCCAGCAGTTGTGTGGAATATCTCTAATCATCCTGGGTCAGTTCAGGGAAGTTAGGAGGGCCTCTCCAGAGGAAACTGCAGAGACATGAGTCCTGGGAGGGTTTGAATGTAATCTGAGACTGAGCCGAGGGCCAAGAGAGTAAAGCCAAACATGCAGCGGAGCAGAGAGTCGAGAGTCAGAGCTGCAGGGTATTTTATGGCTTTGGAAACAGGCAATAACAATCCCATTAATCACAAACACGGCCAGTGCTGGCTGAGCAAAACCGCTGTGTTTGTGCCCTTTAGGTCAAAAGATGTTTTTCATGGCAACATCTTCAAAAATGAAAGAAAAAAGAGCAAAATAAAGATGTTTTCAGGAGGTCTGCAGCAGCGCTATCATCAATTGATCAATCAATTAATCGAAGCTTTTCAAATGCAAATAATGCTGTTTTTTTAATCTTCTGTGAAGGTAAACCAAATATCTTTATGGGTTTTGAACTGTTGGACAGTCAAACAAGCAATCTGTAGACCTTTTTATTAGCTGATCCTCTATACAGCTGAGACGAATGGGATTAATTGATTATCTGATCGTCTACAACGACTCTGATCATCCTGATTCAGTCGTTCCATGTTTTCAAATGTGACTATTTGCTGGATTTCTTTGTCGCCTGTGACAGTAAATTAAACATCTTCTCGTTTTTGGCTGTTTTCTGGCATTTTATAGGCAAAACAATTCATCAATTAACTATTGATCACGAAAGTAATTGTATGTGAAGAAGCTCTGGATTACCCTGCAGCACAGAGCAGAATCAAATAAACAAAAAATTATTCTCAGTAATGTAAAGATTGAAGCGAACCCTCCACGTTTCTAGAAACCACGTGATGTTACGTTTTACAGATTTACGAAGCTCACTTAAACGCATCAGTGATTGTAATCCAATACTCTGAATGAGCCATTCTGCACACGGAGTACTTACTTACTTTTGGTACTTTAAGTGTACCTTCGTGCCAATACTTCTGCACTTTTACTTCAGTAAAAATTCAGTGCAGGACTTTCACTTGGTGAGTACTTCAGGAGCCATGAGCGCACTGGGTCCCTGAAGGCATCACTGATTAACTGCACTTGAGTGCGTCCTTAATTAATAATTGGGTTTAATCATCCTGAAGTCTCTCTGGATTCTCACATCTTTATGTAAAAAGTAAAACAGCTCTACTTGACTGGTTTATTTTATTTATTTGTTTGTTTGTTTATTTATTCTTTCTCTTACCCAGTCCTGTTTTCTTGTCTTCTGTCTTGCTGCCGTTTGTTTCTTCCTCTTTGCTGCTGTGTTCGTCGCCGCTGTCTCTGCTGATGGTCTTGGGGTCCACCTCCCCGTTTCTGCCGGTGGTGGGTGCTTGTGTCGGGGCTGTGGTTGCAGTCGGCGGGTCTGTGCTGTGATCCTGCGGCTCCACAGTGACAGACTCAGCTGTGGTCTCGTTGCTGAATCCAGAGAAACTCTCGGCGGACGCATCTTCCATCAGCGCCGCGTCTGAAAGCCCTGGCAGAAAAATCAGTGCAGCCAACACGCACAGTGACTTCTCCATCTTCCTCTTTGTTTGCTGCTGCAGAGTGAGGGAAAAAAAGTCCCCGGCCGGTTTATGTGGATCTGACAGAGCCAGACCTCCATCCACAGCCCTCCTCCTCCTCAATCCCACCTCCCCATCACCCTCCCTCCCAAAATTCCCTGCCAAAATTCCAGCCAACTCCCGCGAAAAACACGTGATTCAAAAACCATAATGTGGGTTTTGTGTGCACCACTGACCCATATATCAATACATAGCTTTGGAGAGTGTTGAAGTACAGTTCTGAAGTATGTGCAGCCTCCTTTTTTCCATTTTCTGACGCTTTATATTTCCACCCTGCTTCATTTACTCCACAACGTTTATTTAATGACTTCAGTTAGTAGTTCTGCATGTTCAGATGAATAATGCAAAATATAATCGACAAATATGTATGTTAATAATAGTAAAGATTAAGAAAAAACTTCAAAAAACTAGTGTATAAAGTAGTTGAAATTAGTCAGATGCGGTAATAAATCATGTACACGTTAATACATCAGTAATTATAATCCCATAATATAATCCAGATTATTCTGAAAAAGGCCATTCTAGTTAATGAGTACTTTGGATATTTACGTATATTTTGATACTTTGTAGTTTTTTTGCTTAAGGAAAATATTTTATTCAGGATTTTTACCTCTAAACTGTGGTAGTACTACATTTGCAAGTACAAGATCTAAGTACAAGTACAAGATCTTCTTCAACCTCTGACAAATCCTGATGACTGTGGTCATTGTGTGACTCTTCATCTAGCGCCACCATGAGGAGGCTGACATTTATTGTTTTGAGCCAACAACTGTTGGATGGACTGCCATTAAATTTGGTTAAAAAAAAAAAGTCTGTTCCCCCTGAGGTTGAATTTTCAAGTTTTCTTTTTTCTTTTTTTTGTGTGCTATTTTCAAGATGTTTTTCAGGAAGTCATGAGTCACTCAAAGAAAAAAAAAAACTGTTCTGAATGGGTCACAGATCAGCTCGGCTGATAGCATCATACACGAGTGTTTTCACCACAAAACGCAGTGATGGCACCGGCGGAGCTGCAGCCTAAGATGTTACAATACACAGAGTAATCACACTACTGCATATAACAGAGAGGCTACAAAGCCATCTTTATAATAAGTGACACCTTTGGCTTTATACAATACAAATACATATTCCATGAAAAAAGACACCAAGCAGTCTTCAGTCTCCTCAGCGCTCCGTGAATCCTTTTAAACCGACATAAGAAGTCTTTCCTCACAGCTGGAGATCAAAAACGTGTCTGCTACGTGAAGACATCTGGCAGGTGCATCCTGTGAGGGATGTTTCAGCAAACTGTCACAGTTTATCAGAAAAACTGCCGTTATGTGACGCTTTATATCAATGATGATATCGAGCACTCAGGATTATGGTGGGAGAGAGAGAGGACAGCAAGTACAGAGAGTTTCTCAAGATAAACCTTCAGTGTTAGTGGCTCCACAGCGCTGCCTTTGACACTCAGTGTCATTCAAACTGCTTTCAGTAATAAGTTTTATCTTCTCTGAGCAAAGTTAATTTGTCTTCTCAGCCTCTGTTTCGTCTTTCCTGTTGATTTCAGGGTCTGGTGGCTTCACATGTGTGGACCCTGAAGGCAAGATACATACATGAACACATACAATCCATGTGTCCTGTCTGTATGGAAAGACATTTGAGCATTTATTCCATGTCCTTGATATCAGACATCAATTTCTTCGACTTGTTCGCCGTTTGTCAGCATTAGTTGGACACTGTGTTGTTCTAGTTGAACAAAACTCTCACTAATCATTTGTCTTTTGTCCAACTAGGTCCAACAGAAGCCTTAATGAGGGACACCGTGCGCCACATGAGTCACACCAAAGTCCCAACCAGTCATCTTTTTAAAGCACTAGTGGCCCTCTGGACCAAACTACTACTGCTGAAAGTCTCACTAGTTAACCAGTGAGCTGCAAAAGCTCTGCCATGTTAACTAGTCAAACTGGATTCATCTCCTTAGTAAAGTAGTGGCCTATAATTTCACACACTGGTTAACTGGTGAAGGCCAAACTGACGAGTAGTTAAAACACCTTCTGACTTCATTAATTAACCAGTGAGATCCTAAATGTCCACTAGTCACACTAGTGAGAGACATTTTGGCTGAACTTTGCCTTTATTTTTTAATTTTCATGATTCACGTCATCCTCTGCCTCCCTCTGCTGCACTGACTCACGGGAAATTTCTTTCTGTGACTCAGGCAGCATCGTCTCCAGCCTGTTGTCTTCCTGAATCATGACCTGAGACAATATTAACCGTCTGCATAACAACATAAAAAGCAAATGCATCTGCATTAAGATCTTCCTGCCCTGCATCTTCAGCGTGCGTCTTCAGAGTTGAACATCTATCGACTGGATGGATTTATTACAGCTGAACTCAAAAACACGGATTATTTTAAATGCAACACTTAACATGTAATAATACATAACCTAATGCATAATTCCCTGATGTCTACTTCCATCCAAACCACATGCTTTTAGATTGTCAGCAGACTGTCACATCTGTGTTGCATTTCAGTCACACTGTCAGGGGCTTTACTCACTTGGCTGTCAACATCTGGTAAAACTAATGATGTCGCAATGTAAGATGACATTAAGAAAAACAGGGAGTTGCTGTCTGAGCTGTATGTGGCTCGTTCCCAGATGCTTTGCATACATGCAAACATAAACAGTCCATATGGTGATGCTGTCTTTGCTTGTGTTTCCAGGTTTGGTCAGTCTCTCTGAGAGCATTTTAATCATCTTCTGCTCAGCTCTGAACCTCCTGTACAACTCAACAATTCATCCACTGCCATGAAGTTCAGTGGAAATATTTAAGCTGCTGCTTCGAGCCAGTTTCATGTCATTAATTATGCCTTGAAAAATAAAAGAGACACAGAGAGATGTTTTAATTTCTGTTCAGTTTAGGTACATCGTGACAGGATGACATCAAACATTTCATAATGATGCACACATATGCTTTTATTAAGCTCTTTGACAAATAAATGATCTGTAAACACTGTGTCAAAGTGTTTGGGAGGAAAATGTAAGATTTTATTTTTAAGAATATCAATGTTTGCTCAGGACATTATATGATCCTGATCAACTAAGTGAGATGTGTTACAGTAAAAACTTTAAGGGTAAAGAAGTGCAGATTGGGATTTGAAATATAAAATATGAGACACGAGTAACGTCTTCCCTTCTGCATGCAGATTAAAAGAAGAGAGGGAGGCAACTGCTCACCCACATTATCAGGAAATGTACTTTCTTTGTATTAGTCATCTCTGTTTCTGAGATGCAGAAGTAACAGTGCATGTGCACGTTGCAGGCGAAGGTCATGATCCTAAAGAGCAAATGTGATTCTTCTGCCTTTTAATGTAACTTTACAGCTGATTTGGTCGGATAGCCGGGATGAAATTCTACTTGCGAGAGCTTGTGTGGAGACAACAGTTGTGTGATGCTTTGGGGACTGAGAGAAAACTGGCAAATGCTGGCAACAGATGGATGATGGTAGGAAAAATGAATGCACACACACATACAGACATTCCACATGTCAAACACAGTCGTAATCCTTCTGAAATTGAAGATATGTTACAAAACGAATTTGGATTTTTATGTGAAAGGCCTTTCATCACAGCATGGTGCAGAGTCTGATGTTTTAGGAGGTACAGGTACATCTTCCTGATCTGCTGACTGAACTGACAATCAAGTATACAGCATTTTGATCATGCTTCATTCCTCCTTCATCCTTAAATTACAGGAAAAGAAGAAAAACTTTAACATGAACATGAATTCAGAATTCCTTTATTGATCCCTGAGGGGAAATTGTTTGAACATTTTTGAAATTGAATTTGTTTGAACATTTTTGTCCAACATTTTTGTCCAATGTGTGAGACTGACTCCAGTTATGTTCCCATCCTTTTTCACTTGTGACCCAATCATAAATTTTGGCCTTAGTGTGGACATGAGAAGTTTGACTTAAGAGTAATTTCCCCTTCAGATTTGACTGCCTTTGAAGGTTTTTTTTAGAGGCCCGAAGAGGTAAATGTACCCAGTACTTCTAGAAAAAAGGGGAACAAGTAGAGGAAAATCAATTTTGTATAACAGACACACATATTTTTCTTTCTTTTATCTTTAATCTTGCTACACCTCCCATTTATCTTGGGACCCCAACCACTTTTAAAGAATAATAAGAATATATTATTTATAACTGGGAAACATTTGTTTTGTCCTTTTGTGGTAACAAGGAAATTATAAGTTGCAGTAAAAAATGAAGTATTAAAATGTATATTACTATAATTAACATCAGTAGTGGTTGTAGTAGACGTAGCGTCGTAAAACGTTACTTTTATTTTGAAATCGCGAATACCTGAATCTGATTGGTGCATTGCTATATGACGTAAAGACGGGAAATGGCCACGCAAGCGAGCGGAATCATAACATTGCAGTAAAAGTGTCTTTACTCATCTCTATATCGTTTAATTTGAGCTGTTTAATTTCACTTTTTCGATGACGCCTTCTACAAACTGTCTTTGACAAGCGGAAGTTACAGAAAAAACAAAATATCTGGCGTGTAGTGCTATGAAAACATGTTGCTGGTCGCTGTGAAAGCTAACAACCAGCAGCAACTAGCTAGCAAATGGCTGTTCGGCTGTGATGTCTGTCACCGTGCAAAGTAAGTGAACCGCTTTCACTTAACACACGAGAGCTACTTCTAAGCTTTGTCACTGCGATATCTTAATCCACAAGCTAACTTCAACTCTTCTCTGAAGTCAATTAATTGGTTAAATTTGACGCTGAAGCCGGATTTAATAGCTAAAACAACGGCCTGGTTGCTCTTGCAGGACTCCTTTGGTGCGTCCGAGTGGCTTAACTTGTGTTTTTGTGTGTTTTTCAGATGACAAGAAGACGAGCAAAACAGTGGAACGGTTAGCGAACATTATGTGACACACACGCTCTCTGCTCACCCCCCAAAAACAGTTGGTTTCGAAGATGCCTCGTCTGGAAGAGGTGGCCAACGTTGCCCTCAGGGTGCCGAGCATACTGGTGCTGGACCTGCTGTATAAATGTGACATTGAAGGCTTAACGGATCACCTGAAGGCCAAGAATGAAGACATGCTCTTCAAATACAAATATGTCATCTGGAACATGTACTACCTTGGTGAGTAAATGCTGACGTCAGAGAAAAAAGTGCAGTTTTAACCAGATGTTGAACACATGTGTTTTCTCTGTGCACATCAGAATCACAATCAGGTTTATTGGGCAGGTCTGTGCACACATACAAGGACTCTGACTCCGGTTTTAAGTGTACTTGACATTTTCAAGGAAGACAGAGACAGACATACAAAAAAAAGGACAACAAAACTGTAGAAACAGAGGTAAAAATAAACATACAGCGATTATATTCACACAAGTAGGTGAGAAAGAAATGCTTGTGTATTATAATACTGCTCCTACTACTAATAATAATCATAAAATGTATCTGTGTAGCACCTTTCATACACGAGTTGTGCTTTACAACAAAGAAATCACATCCACCAAGTGAATGTTTTACACAGAATAGACATAAAACAGGGATAAGATGGAGAATAAAAGCCACTTGATGATGACACTAAAAGCAACTACTACTAAGCTACCAAGTTACTATAAGCAAACCAACAACGTATAATGTCTGTAGACAAGTCAAGTGCTCTGTAGGTGGTAAACAAATCCAAATAATGCAAATGAACATCTAAACGCTGGTTCCTCAAAGGGAACTGAATCCTGGAGGAGAACAGAAAAACGAGCTCATGAAACTTAGAATAAGACGAAACTTAGAACGTATGCTTGAGTCAAAACTGAGTTCAGTACTGAGGTTATGTAATGTGTCTGTGTGTCCAGCTGAGTTGTGGTTTCTTTTGGTAAAGGGACATTGTAGTTTACTCAGTAGTGTTGGAAAGACTCCATGAAAAAGGCACTTTTGAATTGTTAGAGCTTCTGGACAGTTCGTGGCTCGTAGCAGGAAAAGGTCTGTCGCTTTAACACAGATTTTACTTTCTTTTCTGCAATAATTCATATATTGATGGATGGAAAATGAATCAGCAACGATTTTGATAATCGTTTTAGTCTTTTTGTGCAAAAAAATTGAGGTTGTAGCTCATCAAACGTGAGGATTTGCTCCTTTTATTTAACTGGACGCTGAATTAGTGTTTTGGACTGTTGCTCATGCAAGATGTTTGAAGACGTCGCTGTGGGCTGTGGAGAATTATGAAGAGTATGTTCACTATGTTTCAAACTAACCAATCAAAAGATAATTTTCAGGTTAATTGATAATGAAAGTAAACCTCAGTTGAAGCTTTAGCCATGACTTTACAAAACAGTTGAACACAGTGTTGTTGTGTAATTTTAGTGTTTTGGCCGCCTGATAAGAGCCTGATAAGTAAAGTCAACATTGGCACAATTATTATAGACAAAATCACAAAGTCTGAGGACAGACGTCGGAGGTGGATCCATCTTGTGTGTCTTCACCAGCCGCCCTGTCCATTTGCTTTCCAGGTCATCTGATAAACGTGGTGGTGTTGGTTCTGCCGCTGAGGCACATCGTGACGCTCTACCTCCACATCCTCGCTGCCCTTCTCCTATACATGGGGCATCAGATTTCCAAGTGAGAAACCCTCCTCTTCCTCCTCTTCCTCCTCCTCCTGCTGCTGCTGCTGCTGCTGCTACGAGGCGTCTGAGATTCATACTGATCGGAGCGCCACTCCCTCTCTGTCTCCAGTGTCATTCAGCCTGTGGCTTCATTTTAGGAGGCAGAGCTCTGTATCATGTGCTGAGGCCTCTGTTGTTTTCTGCTCATTTGTCTGTTAATTTGTCTTGTAACCTGAGCTCAACCAGTGGTTTCTGTTAAAGGCTATAAAAAGACCAAACTACGGTCGGGCAATTGGATGAATGTATCGGCCATCAGCGATTGGCTGAGTGCATCGTTGTTTTTGTGTAATTTTTGTCATTTTATTGTGCTGATTTAATGGTTTGCATCCGAAGAACGAGCGAAAGCCGAGTGAACCCACAAGCACAAAGAGGCCAGACAGAATATTTTCACCTCTGATCGGTCAGTTAAAGGTTTATTTTGACCAAATCAGAGCTGGTGATCATTGGAACAGTGGAAAGACAAAGCAGGAAGGCTTTTGTGAGTTTGTTTCATGTCGAGTGAACGAGGCGATCAAGCTCGTCTTGTCTGGTAAAAGAGACAAACTTGGATAAAGCGTTTTTATGGTTGTATTTTTCTGTGTAATGACATTTTGTGAACTTATTTTGTTCACTCGGCCGGTCATTGGGCTGATGGTGCCCGGTTGGAAAATTTTAACATTTCACCCAACCATAGACCAAACCTTATACAACAGATTTGGACAGAAACAAATGAATGACTGAATCATTCCCACAAAAAGTGAGAAATTATTCGAAAATTTGTAGATCTGATTGTTTTACTTTAGTAGGATAACGTTTTTGCATCTGCTCATTTATTGCTCATTTCATTCGTTCATTAACTTGAATATATTTCATAATAAATCCTGGTATGGTCAGGTAATAACTCTGAAAAACAAATTGTTAACAGGTCATTGAGTGATGTGTTGCCATGTGTTCTTTTGAAGTCGTGTGTCTGCTAACAACAAACAGCGTCCACTGAAACCTGTTTTTTTCCCTCCTCGTGTCACAGGGACTATGTTCGTGAGGAGCTGCAGTTTGGTTATGAAGGAGCAGTGTACCTTGACTCTCTGGCCTTCAATAGATTCGTCTCTGCGATGACCAGTGAGTCTGGAAACCGAACAGACATGTTGAGCACACTGAGGCTCATTTAGGCTCACATTCATCATTTTATTAAAAAAGCCCCTGAAGGTTTTCATAGAGCTTCACAGTTAGCATGCTGCAATTTAGCTGCTAAATATCCAATCTTACACTGCAAAAGCTCTCAAAAAACAAGAAAAATGGGCTAAATATGCTTAAAATAAGCAAAATTATCTGCTGATAGAACAGGAAAATTCCACTTAACCAAAACCAAGTGAAAACATCTGAGCCCACAGTTATCTTAAAAGCAGTGTGGCCAGACTTAAAGACGAGGACATTTGTCCGGATATGAAGAATTTCTGGCTTCTTAATTACTCAGAACCAGTAATAATAATAGTAATAATAATCTCAGTAATGAGTTCAATCCTATGAAGATGCTGAAGGGGAAAAAGCTTGAAACAAGTGAAACTTAAAAACTGCCTTGTAAGAAAGACAAAAAACAAGCAGATGTTGCCTTGATGTAAGATATTCTTAGATTTCACTTTTTGCAGTGTAATGGTTGCAGAATCATCACTGTCAGTCTTCTTATCCCGCAGCGTCTGACAGTTTTAGCTTGTTTTTATGGCTGCACACTTCCGTCAGACGCTCACTCACTCATTTCCCTGAACATGTCTGCTGTTTTGGATTCTTAAGCTCCTCTTCTCAAATATGATCTGTGTGTTTGAACAATGTTTGGCTGAGCGGCAGCTCGACCGGCCCTGCAGTGGGCTGATATTTATGCTAAATACGTGCACAAATAGAGGCTCTCAAAAGCATGAAGAACACTAAACAGGCTCGGCTTGGCAGCGACTCTGGACTGCAGCTTGTTTCAAGCTTGGCGCTCTTCCTCAGCCAGCATCATTGCTGCCAGATGGAGGTTTTTTTTTTATGTAACTGTGCAGTTACGAGTGATCATTTGGGTTACTTTGTAAATCGACCTCTCGTTGGAGAAGTATAATGGAAACTGGGAGAGTTCAGCAGGCTCAGCTGGACGGGAAACGACCGCTAGCTGATGAGCATCGAACCAAATGTCTTTTCAGTTTATTCCAAATAAACTGAAACTTCCTTCCTGTTCAGGTTTTTATTCTGTCATGGCTCTTTGATTAACGACTTGTAAGAGCTGACATCTGTTCATATCAAAGTTTAATAGTCCAACATTATCTTAAAGGCTTATATTATTTTATGACTTGTGTTACGTATCTTTCAGTTTGTAACCATGGTATTGTTGCCTAATAACACTGATAAAGCAGGAGACCGGAGGCGACTGGACAGATTATTTTTCCTCTTGTTCATGGACTCTAGGCTCTGATTGGGCAACACTTTATCAGTCTAATGTGGGAGAAGGTGCAGGATGCCTCTTCCTCCTATGTTTGTATAATCTACCTAAACTTGCCACTGAAAAATGATATTATTAGCTGTAAAATAAGTTATTATGTCACAAATATAATCTGCAGTCGTGATCACAGCAGCATTTAATGTCATTTTCTGTCCAGGTCAGATTATTCTCAGCACTCTGTGTGCCTTCCTGATGAAGACCAGAAAGGTGTGGCTGTTCTCTGCTCACATGCTCCCCCTGCTGGCCAGACTCTGCGCCGTTCCTCATGCCACTCTGTTGACTGTCAACACTTTGTCCATGGGGCTGACCGGAGCAGGGATCACCCTGTTCCTCCTCTCGCATCTCTTTCTGCCATATCGCCTCGCCAGGGCTGCCTATTCCGAGCTGCTGCAGCTGGAGGTACTCTTATTCTGAAATCCTCCTTCCTGTGAAACTTCCTCAGAATGCATCCTGTTTGTCTGAGGAGCTCATAGGTGCTCCTGCTCTAAATATTTGATAAGAAACGAGCATTTTTTTCCTTTTTGGTTGACAAAAGTTATTAATTTTGACTGTTTCAGTGCAGCAATATTCATTAATTTGTCTTTTTTTTCAATCTCTTTCTTTACAAACCTTCCCTTCATCTCACTACAGTTGTGGAAATATAGTTATATTCAGCAGTAATTAAATAGATATTCAATTTGAGTGCAGGTATCAGATGTTTTGGCTTTTCAAGTGTTAAATAGATCAATGTTACATTTCATACAAGTTAGTTTTCTTAATTTTTATACTTATTTTGTCACTTTTTTTCCCATTTTGATCAGATTTCTGTGTTTTAGCACACTGGATCTTTATGAAACACGACCCACAATTTCTCTGTTGCACGTTATAAAAACACACTGTGTGCTCACACTTCTCTTGTTTATCTGTCATGCATTTTTCCTCCCCTCCTCATCACGTCCCTACTTTCCTGTCCCTCAGGTGATCGAGCTGTACAGACTGCTGGCTGTGGGAATCTCTCTGTGGAACCAGTTTGCCGTCCCAGTGCTCTTCAGCGTCTTCTGGTTTGTTCTGTTCGTCGTACAGCTGTGCTCAGACACCATGTCCGGCAACGCCTCAGCGGGCCATCAGGGAATCATGTTCTTCCTGCTCACAAGGTGGGATGTGATCATGTGGATTATACTGCGTTTGTACCTTTATACGCCTCATATTTTATTTGTAATCATGTGTGACCTTTGCTTCCTTTGTTGAACCCTCCAGTGTCTCTGAATGTTGTGCCACTCCGTACTCTCTTCTGGGTCTGACCTTTGTGGTGTCCTATCTCGCTCTTGGACTGCTCAACCTATGCAAGTTCTACCTGGGAGGTTATGCAGCCGTTCAGAATGAGAACGTCATGCACAGGTGAGATGTCGTCTCCAGATTTATAGTGTCACCACTTATACATCTCCATGTCGTCCACTTTCCACATTTAATCCTTCAATAACAAACATTTTGGCCACGAGGAGCCCAACATCAGAGCGATACTTAACCATATTTTCCCACGTTTTTGACTGGTCCAGTACTGGGCCAGAGTTCTGTAGCCAGTAGCTGCGAAATAGCCAGCAATCTGATCGTTCACTGCTGATGTACGTCCACTAAAAGACAAAACTAAAACACACTTCTTTCAAACTCCACAGAAGCTAAATAAGACTCAGTAAAACCTTCTTTGTAAGTCTTTCCACTTCCACTCACCTTTCCCCTCCTTGTCCTCAGAGGCGTGACCGAGGGCGTCACTCTGCTCCTGCTCGCTCTTCAGACCGGCCTGCTAGACATGCAGGCACTGCAGCGCACCTTCCTCCTCAGCATCATCCTCTTCATCGTGGTGACTTCAACCCTGCAGTCAATGATCGAAATAACAGATCCGGTGATTCTGGCCCTCGGTGCGTCCCGCAACAGGTAACAGCGCCAACAGCGAATTTCCTTTCTTCATCAAGCGAATGATGCAGAGTTTAAAGCTTAAAGGCTGAATTTCTGTTTCTTCTGTGCTTCTAGGAGTGTGTGGAAACACTTCCGTGGCCTCAGCATGTGTCTGCTTCTGCTGGTTTTCCCGGTGTTTATGGCCTATAAAATCTCCCAGTTCTTCCACATGGACTTCTGGCTCCTCATACTGGTGTCGAGCTGCATGCTGACGTCCCTTCAGGTAGGAAGAGCGACTGTAAATGTCTGAAACGATGAAGAAGGGAAGCTGAATTCCTGTTTGAAGAGTTGTAGTGCTAAAACTTCATTCAACTGATGAAGTTACTTTAAACACATTATTCATGTGTGATGTTTTGAAAGGCTGAAATTTTGATTTTGACATCAATTTCACATCATTGACATTTTTTTATATTAACTGTATTTATTTTTTCTTACAAAGGGCTCCATCTGTCAGACATATCCTCTCACCTGTTCTTTCAGTCTGCTCACTCAATGACAGCAGCTTGAATTAAAATACTTTATGAGTGTAATTTTGTACAGAAAGATTCAGTATTTTGTAATTTAGTAATTTGTGTCCTCCATACTCTACACCCTTTATCTGGACTTGTGCAACTCAGGCAATAACTATGGTACTAATACTTCTGCATTGTGTGCAGTAATGGTACTGCAAAGCTTTTTTGTTGGTCCATCAAGTTTCTGTGTGCAGAATTTAGAAACTTCTTGACTTTGGCGCCCCACAGTGGCCATATTGAAAAAGACACTGTGGAAGAGGCAATGAACTCCCTACAAATAGATGTTTGATTTGCATAAAGAAATCAACATATAGCAGCTGTAATGTGAAGTAAAAGTTGTTTGTAGTATTCTAAATGAAAATGTGTACTTCTGTCCAGGTGACGGGCACCATGCTGATCTACTCCCTCTTCATGGTGGAGCTGTTTCGCAGTGACCCCATCGAGAGCCTGGACGAAGTGATCTACTGGGTGAACGCCGTCAGCAGGGTGCTGGAGTTCGTGGTGGCGCTCTGCGTGGTGGCGTACGGCACCTGGGAGTCGCTGTTCGGGGAGTGGAGCTGGATGGGCGCCTCCGTCATCATCATCCACTCGTACTTCAACGTCTGGCTCCGAGCTCAGTCTGGCTGGAGGAGCTTCCTGCTCAGACAGGAAGCGGCTAAGAAGATCAACTCCCTCCCCAGAGCCACGGCTCAGCAGCTGCAGCAACACAACGACGTCTGCTCCATCTGCTTCCAGGTTAGTCGCACTGTGACTGTGTGTGAGCAGGTCAGCGCGCCACTGTGCGGCACGTTGAAGGCTGGGGGCAAACAAACAGGACATACTGTAAAATCCAAAGTCCGCTCGGGCACGACAGTACAGTACAGATGGTACACGTGTACTGAGGTTTTGACGTTTAGGATTTTATCTTATTTCCTCTTGGCTCAGCTTCAGACCAGCTGTAGGATCATAACTCTATTATACTGCACGTGTTTCCCCCACTTTTACTCGCTGTATGAAGTACAAAGATTCTGTCTGCGTGTAATCTCTATTAAGATTAGTCTTTGGGCTTTTTCAGCATTTATTTTTGAAACACAGCTAGTAGATATAGAGAGGAAAGAGGGGGGAGAGAGGGCAAGACTACCAAGCTACCAAGCTATCAAACTTTCATTTTTGTTCCCCAGCCCCAAAAAAGTAAAACATAAAGAGGACAGGATGATACATAAAAAAATAGATAATAATAAAATAAGACAGCTCCATTGATTTTTGTAAATATTATTCTGAATTAGATGCAGCAACATGTTTCAAACAAGTTGGGACAGGAGCAGCTAAAGACTGAGAAAGATGTGGAACGCTCCAAAAACACCTGTTTGGAACATTCCACAGGTAAACAGGTTGATTGGTAACAGGTGATAGTATCATGATTGGGTATGAAAGGAGCATCCTGGGAAGGCTCAGTGGTTCAGGAGCGAGGATGGAGCGAGGTTCACCACTTTGTGAACACATGATCGGATGAAGGAGATGAACACATGGACTCAGGAACACTTTGTATCGGTAAACACAGTTTGATTATAAATGATTGAATTCTGTTTTTATGCTTCCCAAACTTTTGTACTCAGGCTTGTACAACACATAATGAAGTATTCACTTTCATTTCCACCTAGCTTGAAGTTGTTACACAAAGCTTTAATGTGTGACAGACACAGATGGATGGCTGAGTTAAAGCTGACATTTGAATATAATGTAATAGAGTTAAACATTTAGTGATAGTTGATATTTGACAGTACTGCTCAGCTTGACACACACCGCTGTGTCTGTGTCTTTAAGGCATGTTGGTCCTGTTTTTCCAGTTTAGTTCCACCTCCTCTTGCACGGTTCAGGAACAATTCTTTGCCCCTCAACGGTGGTTCTTCTTAAAACCGGTTAATATAGTTTTTTTCCTGCCGTTGACAATGAAGCCAATGTTGTTGTCACTAAGGCAGAGAGCATGTTAGCTCTGCTATTTGCTGCTTTAAAAAAGATAATGTAAAACTTCATGGATCCTAATGAGGAAATTCACACATCACAGCAGCACAGAGGCGGGCTGAGAGGTAAGAAAACACATAAATGACTCTTTGAGGGAGATACAATGAAAAAATAAAATGATAGATTAATGTATACAATACATACTTTACAATACCTGAGGCTGTATAAGTGAATATTGCAAGTATTTGTGCAAAAGAAGTCCTGCAGTGCAACTCTGGCAGCCATGTATATACTCTGTAGTATAATAATATAATAAAGTCTATGATGTTGCAGTTGTTATATGTGTAGTAGTAATATAGAGGTGTTACTACTTCTTATATTACTACAGTAAAGTCAAACATGTCTCTCCTCACAGGAAATGAGTGCTGCTGTGATCACATACTGTGGACATTTCTTCCATGGCAACTGCCTTCGCAAGTGGCTGTACGTGCAGGAGACCTGCCCCATGTGCCACCAAACCATCCGACCCAGCCCGCCAGGTCAGAGCCAGGCTTCAGGCGACGCCCCAGCGGCTCCAACTCAGAGCGATCCTGCTGCACGAGATGGAGATCAGAACCGGGACGACGGCACGCGGCAGGAGACGCGGGGCGAAGCTGCAAGTCCTGATCCCAGCGAGCAGCAGGAGGAGACGGGAAGCGTCGGGGAAGATAAAGACCAACCAGCTGATTCTTGCGGGGAAGCTGCCCATGGCCTTCGTTTCAGCTCCAGTGGAGACTTTGTAGGATTCGTCAGCCCAGTGTCAAGTTGCCCTTCAGGGGGCATTTCTAATTCCCATGTGCTGCTGAGTAAAACTCCCCCTAACACGCACAACCAAGGTGAGCGGAGTGGGAAGTCCTCACCACTGCCACTGACTCCTAATGCTGTGAATGAGAGCACAACGAAGGGACGGTCTGACTCTAATGGAGCAGAATTTGAAGTTACTTTATGTCCCAGAGTGCCACAAAGCGGTGACGGTAAACATGACAGCTGCGACGGGACGCCTAAATCATGGAACAACCTCGATTCGCCCGATGCTGATGGCGTTCCTGCGGCATCTGGTATGAGCCGTGTTGATAGCCAAACATCTGTCAGATCATGTCATGAAAACTCTGAACTCTTAGACCGCATTGACGTTCCTCAGACTCGCAATGATAACGGCGCATATTCAGACTCGGACCTGGACGGGCTCAGAGAGGCTGGAACTGTCCCGCTGATGCCCCGGCTGCCCCCCTCAGATGCCCCCCTCTCTTGCACAAGCACAGACAAACAGTGACTGACTGCCCTGCATCAGTGCCTTGAAGAGGCGTAAAAGTGTGACCCTCCATATTGGGGAAGTAAGCACATTTGCCCTCTCTGTGAACCAATAGAAACTAAATTTATCTTCAACCAGACAGTGTACTGAATGTGCTTCAGTTGAGCAAATAACATGGACTGAATACAAAGACTAAATTGTGTTGGGTTAAAGGGACACTTACTGTACAACTGTAAAGAAATTGTAAAAAATATATATATAGAATTCGTAGAAATTATGTGTGACTATAAAGCGTCAATAATTACCAAATTCTAGTCAGGTTACAAGTAAAGATGTTTACTTAAATGGCATTTGATTTCTTCTCATTTCATTCTCTCCAGTGTCCTGGTAGCACTCTTGTTTAGCATTTTGTGAAAGCGACGGGGCAAAAGGAAAAGCTTCAGCAGTCGTCTTTGTTATTCATGAATCCGCCTTTTGTACTGCAAATGTTGTCTGTCTGCCAGTATTAAATTACTGCTGTGAACATGTACTTTTTGTACTGTAGTTTCTATATTAATGGATAAAGCCATGGCAGGCGCACAGTGAGGTTTATGAAGTCTGAACAGACCACCACTTCTGTAGCCTCAAGCTGAGAGATGAAAGTTTGACATGTTGATTTGAAATATTTGAGTATTTTGCGTCGCTGTATAATTCCACAATCTTCTGCAGGAAAATGTCCCAATCATTGTCGGAGAGTTTTAAGTTGAAGCAGTGAAAGAAGCCGAGTGTCAGCCCAAGTTGAAACTCTTGAGTTTGAAGTGTCAGCTGCACTTTAAGCACTGAAAGCAGTTAAGGTGTCAGTTGAAGTGTAAAGGCCAAAAGGGCCTCAAGATCAGGTAATAAATCAGGACTCACCAGAAGGCCCAAATCATGTCAGCGGATATTTTGCTTTGGTTATGCATAGTCTCATTTTCCCAACAAATTTGCAGTTGATAAAATGTACTAGGGCGGCAATTAATGGTTGTTTTCATTATGAATTGATTGCTTTGACAATCAAATGTCATCAACAAGTGTGTCAACATTTCCTGGAGCTGATGGTGACCATTCAGATTACTTGTCAGGTCAGCGGTTGCAAAGATACAAGAAGAAATGCAGAAAATCACTAGAATCATCTTAATGTATCAAAGGATTTGCGAGCAATATATTTTAATTAGCTGCTGCCTGATTGGACTTACCTTTGCAGGTGGCAGCAGGACTCAGGAGCTGGATAATTTAGAATAATATTTTATTGATTACATCTTTACTTTTCGTGCTGTTACATGTTAAAATGTGTGCTGTGAGAAAGGCACATTACCACAAATCTGATGCCGCACAGTGTGGACCCCTGAGGTTCTGGAGTCATGGTGCTTTTCCCCCTCAGTCATGTATTGATTTAATAAATGTCTTAAATGGCAATAATATTTTACATCACTAGTATAGTAAAGTTATTAAAAGTTAGGGAATAGAATATTTTTGAATTCGTGGCTGGTCAAAGAAAGCATTCCAATTTAATTTAGGTCTCTTCCAAATAAATGCTGACATGTCCCGGCTGGTGTGACACGCATGTTTTTTTGGTTTTTTTTTTCTTCCAGCGGGCTTGTAACCAATCCCCGACCATATCCGGCCTGTCACTCAGCAGCCTAGAGACCGCCCCCTCACCATAAAGCTTCAAATACATGTAGAAAGCCGCTAGTTTGCTAACGGTAGCGACCGAAACCAAAAGAAGCGGAGTCTCGTCGTCCGGGTTACTTCACCTGGCATACGCACTTAATCAGCCTCAACGAATTACAAATAACCCAATACAAGACAGTGAAACTGCGGGGAAAGCGAGGGTTACCGAAAGACAGTGTAACGTCTGTCGCTCGCCGAAAATAAGCTGGATAAGATCGCCAGCTAGCTTCGTCGCCAACTCCGCGCATACGTAGTTTTAGCTCGCTAGCCAGCTAACTACGCTAGCTCGAGAAGAAAGGCCGTCGAGCTGACCCAGCGACGATCGTTTTGGAGGATAGCGACTCATCCTGGCATATCACGGTTGCCCCTCACTGCTTGGATCGGAACATCTTGAAATAAAAGAGAAGAACACAGAGAGAGGATGGCTCTGAAAAGGATCAACAAGGTAAGATAGCGTCGGTAGCGCTAGCTAACTAGTAATTCGCCGCGCTAGCCTCCCACAATGTAACGACGCTGCATCCTATGAAACATGGCGGTGAAACATGTTCGGGGAAGTGTTAAGTTTGTGTTCCTGTGTGTGTACGATGAGTTGTTGTGTTTAAGGTTGAGTGAATTGACGATAGTTTTTACTGTTGGCACCGGCTAGCTCACACGGTCACGGCTCAACGTTTGAACGGCGAACAGCACTTAGCGAGCTAGCTAACGTTAACATTAGCAGTTTCGGTTACAGGTTTAGTGTGTTCGAAGAGGATTGACGGTAAAACAAAAAGGCCTCGTGAATTGCTCAACACTTCACATAAACGCACAGACGGTGTTTGCTTATCACTAAGCCTTTATTGTAGTCTCACATTCATGGCGTGTGTCTTGATAATTAGCGAGTCGTTGAATTTGTAACAGCGGCTATACTCTGTTACCAGAACCCATGACTCATATCACTCACTGAGTCTGTGTTAGCAGTCACAGCCGTGTACATGATACACTTCCTTGGTATGTGAAAGTATTTTTTTCATTGCTAGTACACATCACAGGGTGTGTTCTGGCCCATAAATGGAGGAAGTTGACAGCGGTAGAGTAACACCTATGAAGTGTTCACACCGTGGCTCAATTTCTTCACTCTGCTGTTGACTAGAATCTTCCTCCAAGGGAATCCATAAACTTACTTGTGGAATTGTGTGTCTGTAGGCCGGGGTGGGGCACTGGCCTCCACCTCACTCTAAAGTAGCTGTGGACCTAAAAATAACAGAGGCAGTAACGTTAGTATATGTGCCTCAGGCTCAACTGAAGTGGAGACGAAAACAAGGTAGCCCCCGGCCCCTGAGCGTGAGCAAAGTTGAGCCTTGGAAGAGAGGGGCAGGAGATAACAACACCGGCGGGAGGGCGTTGTGAAATAAATGAAGCACACGACTTCTCATGTAGCATCTCCCCTCCCCAGTCCCCATGTTGGCATTTAAACCCAGGATGTTAAGTGCTACTCAGTCTGCCACATTGATTTCAGATGGTGTCTCCTCATTGTTTTGTCCCTGAAGATTACTGTAGTCTAATTGGTTATTGTTGTAAACCTCTTTTCTTTATAGGAGCTTACCGACCTGGCTCGTGACCCCCCTGCGCAGTGCTCGGCCGGCCCAGTGGGTGATGATAGTAAGTGTCTCAGAACTGGTCGAAAGTTTTTAGGGCTGCAGGTCATTTCATTATCGATGGATCTGCCAATAACTTGTTGTTAATCACGTTGTCTGTAAAATTCCAGACAATAGTGAAAAAAAACCTGCTGATTCTGTCTGTCTGACCAACATCCCAAAAAACCCAAAGATTTTCCGTTTATGGTTACATATGACTTAAAATGACTGAGCCTGAAAAATAGGCGCTGATTAATTTTCTCTTTCTCACCATTTAATTTGTCTTGAAGAGGCGGAGGAAACCACAAACAAAGGCCAAATTAAAACTGAATGAGCTGCATTAATTTTAAAACCATGGGTGGATGTGGGTCTAGTTCTGAGAACTGGTTATACTGGTCATGAATACCTCCACCCTAAAATAGAGTGACGGACAGTAGAGTTAAACTTGATACATGACCACCATAACTACAAAGTAGATTTGGGTATGTGAGTGATTATAGAAAGGGGAATTGTGTGTCTTGTATGCGACAGAGACAAATTAGAGGCCGAGTCCCTGTCAAAACTCACACCTGTGGCCTTTCCCCGTTTTCTAACGCTTACTTTCTCTTCTCTGCAGTGTTTCACTGGCAAGCCACAATCATGGGACCTGTAAGTAGACACTTTATGACATAATTGTCGGTCTCTTTGTGTTTTAAAGCAGAACAATATTGAAATTTGTCATGGAGGTTGTGTTCCTGCCTCCTTTAAATGTATTCATGAGATAAAGGTTGAAATTTGACTTGATAATGAGAAGCTGTGGACACGAGGTTTTAGATGATTTTTCTCTGTAATATGTAAATGTAATTCTGGCTTTCAGAGCGACAGTCCATATCAGGGAGGAGTTTTCTTCTTGACAATTCACTTTCCCACAGACTACCCCTTCAAACCACCCAAGGTAAGCTGAATCACACCAGAAACAAGGTTTTCCTTTTTCTTTTGTTGACAATTAGAGATATATTGACCTCCATCAAACCGCCCATTCATGCAGTATTTATTATGCAACAGACACAAATCTAATTTACAACACTAGAATAACATCTTCAGTCTAAGTAACTGGGGTCAACCATTATATATTATGTAAACACTCGCATTCTCATTTTCTACACGACACTCTTCTGAAAGTTTAAGAGAAACAACAAAGACACATTTCCTGTAAAGTTAACCAAGCAGAGCGGTTTGGCATCATGAACACGTTTTATCTGTTGACAGCCCTCATGAAGTAATACCAGTCATTCCAGAGGTAGATAGTCATGAGCATCGAACGTCACTGTCCCATGTTAAGAAATTTGCATTGCATAACAATGACTTGGCGTGTGGTGTGGCCTTATTATGTCCTCACTGTTATGTTCTTTCCTTTTTTTTCAGGTTGCATTTACAACAAGAATTTACCACCCAAATATTAACAGTAACGGCAGTATCTGTCTGGATATTCTCAGATCACAGTGGTCTCCTGCACTTACTATTTCTAAAGGTATGGATCATTCGTAGACCCCATTGCACAGATTACAAGGTAACTCAGACATTGAATCTATCCCAGGAAAGATTAGAGTAACTGTCGGTTAAAATGTGGAAAACAAATGTTGGAAACTATGTTAATTTATTCTTTACAAAATAAAATCGCAAAAACGGTCTAAAGTCTCTGTGTTTCTTGCAGTTCTTCTCTCCATTTGCTCACTCCTATGTGACCCAAACCCTGATGACCCACTAGTGCCAGAGATTGCACGAATCTACAAAACAGATACTCAGAGGTACGTATGTGATCCTTACATGTGATAAACTATTCTCCAAACATGTGAAATGAACCCTCCTCTCTCTGAAAAGGAAGAACATAGTACCCTGTAGTACAGTGTGCATGGTACGATATCCTGTTTAGGCCCTCTCTCAACTTTCAAAGGCGCAGTACATTTTGCCTGTATGAGTGTCACCTGGTGTGTAACCTAGTCTCACTCTGTCAGGTACAATAAACTAGCTCAGGAGTGGACAACGAAGTATGCCATGCTTTAGGGTAAGGCCAGGAGGCACTGCTGCATCTTGGCTAGTGCGATGGGATTGGTTGGTTGTGATGCTCTGGTCTGACTGGCATAACCAGAGGCTTGGAGCGCTGTTACGAAGTGTGACTGCAGTGTGGAATTTGACTGTGATTATACTAATCTCTGGCTGTTTACACGGAGAGTACCCTATCCTCCATACTCTGCTCAGATTGTGGGTTCAGCTTGCACCTTGATACCCTGCACAAGGAGTCTGTTGCTGAAAATATATAAGTTACTTGAATATTTGTGCCCTGCCCACTGATACATTGGCCTCTTGACAATTGTGGGTTACTGCTGATACAGGTCAGAGAAATGGAGATCCAGTGGTAATAATCACATATGCTGCAACCGCTTAGTCTTGTGTTGCATGGAATAAATATCAGAATAACTAAGCTTTCACAGTTGTGGTAGTGAAAAAAAACAGGGTTGTTTAAGGTCTTTTCGCACCCAGTAAACTTTTCTTCTTAGACACACCTTAGTACAGATCATATAGTTTACATTATTGCTGACTATTTTCCAATGCATACCATAATATATTTAATTCCTTTCAGTGTGATTGGAAAATCAACAGGCAGAGACTTGAGATGATCCATCATAGTTAAACTGGCTTGCCTTGATTTTTCACTGTCATTGTTACTTGGTAAAGGAGTTGTCAGCGGGGACAATTATGAAGAATTTTCTTGGTGGTGCACTCGAGGACACGCCAACATTTGACTGCCAAAAAGAACTGCATTCATGAGCTATGATGTCTGAAACTGAAGCCCAGCAGACAAGCAGTAAGGATAATACAAGTTGGGTTTCTTGTTTGAAATTGTTGATGCTTGAGCAGATTGTGGATCTTAAGATGTCAACACTGGGAAAGTCAGTGTTTTCAGCAGTTTGCGCTGGCAGCTGCATCACCATGCAGTGAAAGCAACAATCTGAAAAAGCCAACAAATCATTTACTGTGATGGATTTTTGTCTCCAGTGAGCTACAAGTCTCTGCCAGCTAATATCCATGGTGCACTGAAATGAAGGCACCCATGGCTTCCTAAAAAGTAATCAGTCTAAACACAGCTGGTTAAAGAAGGATGTGCTCTTTGTTTTTCAGCATCAATTTAAGGAAAGATTGGTGCATGGAAGCAGGTGGATGTTTGCGCTGTTTCAGGGTCATGGGAGCAGACGTTCTAATAAAACATGGAGCAGGGAACAAATAAAGTTGTCTTTATCCTCAAGTTATGTTTGCAGTTGATCCCAGTCACCTCACTATGGTTGCATTTACCCAGACCTTCCAATCTGGAGCTTTAGCTGGCTTCCAAAGCCTTAAAATAATTCTTGTGACAACACTCAAACTCACTATTAGGGCTGCAACTAACCACTGTTTTGATTATCCTTTAATCTGCACCCCATTTTCTCAATCAATTGTCTGGTCTATTAAATAGCAGAAGATGGTGAAAACAGTCATCCACAGCTCCTTTTGTCCAATCAGTTGTCCTTGGTTTTTAACCAGAGTTTCATAAAATCTGGTTGACGAGTTCAGAGGCGGCATTTTCTGTGCATGTGAACGTAGCCACTAACTCCAGCATGAAACGTTTTGTTCTGGTTATAAATGCAATGCGTGTACCAGCAGGCGAAGACGACAGGTTGAAGAAAGATTTCCCTGTTTGAAATGAAGTTTAGCTTGTGCAAAGTGTTTTTGTTAAGATGCTAACTTGGCTTGTAATGTGCTCAAGTGCATGTACTTGAAGAGATCCTGAGCGTGCAGCTAATTGTAGTTATTAAGCTTCTAATGCCAAAGATGTGCTGTGCTCACTCAGTTAACTTATTCCTTTTTTTTGCTCCTCTTTGCAGATACACCAAAACAGCAAAAGAATGGACGCATAAATACGCAATGTGATGGCATTGGTCTGAAAGCTGGTGGAAAATGTCGTCCCTGGTTCAAACTAAAAATTCCGGGATTCTGTTTTTCTTTTTCACTTTTCCCCCTTTTTTTTCTTTTTTCTTTTCTTTTTTTTTTTTTGAGTTTTTTGTTTTTGTTAATCAGAGCATTTTACCCCGTTCCTTTTTCCACCTGCGCGCTCATAAGAAGATAGTGTTTTCTCTCTAGGACACGTGCCAGTTTCTGTGAAGTTTCTACTCCCGTTTTGTATGGCGGTTAGAAAAAAAAGAAAAGAAAAAGAAAAAAAACCCACCATGGTTCTGAACACTCGGCTTGAGCATGCACCAGTAACCCGAAATTGGTGATGTTAGTCACTCACTCTGCACACACTTAGTAGAATCTGATGCGACTGGACTCCCGACACTGAACATTACAGCAACCTCATGTTTCGATCCGGTTGGTTCACTGGCTGGACCCTGTGGGCTTGATGTATGCTGGATTTCGCAGAGCACTTGTAGAGAAGCCTGTCTTTTGCCATACTCATAAATTTTAAAGTTTCAAATTGGCAAAATTACACATTTCATTTCAAAGTGGTAAACACCTGAAACGGGGAAATGCCAACCCTCTAAAAGATTTGGAAAACTGGTTGGTGGCTCCTGATCTGCCTCCTGGACTGGTGTGACGTCAGTATGTTCTTCTGATCATTAGTATAGGAATCTATTACCTGAGGAAAGAAGTGTATCTTATTCCACTATCAAAGTGTGTGTACAGAGAAGCACAGCAGTATATATCAATGTTAAGGAAACAAAATATAAGAACTTCAATGTTGTATTTTATGCATGTTAATAAAGTTAGGCTATTATATCTGATATGTTTCTGCAAATTAAATGGATTGTAAGGCTGGAAGTTGGAAAATTTTTGGTTCCCCTCAAAGGCTTTCTATTTCTTTTTGTTATTTAGAAGCCAGTAGATGAGCTATTAGTTTTATGCCCACTCGAACACTGTCTTCTTGTAGCCCTAAAATATTGATGCAAAGCTGATGGTTGATAATCAACTTGTGGCTCTGTTTCTTTTTACGTTTCCCTTCAATAAAGTTACTTAGACCATAAAGTGAATCAGACTGGTGCTTTTGTGGTTACTCTCGAGTGAATATGTCAGCATTTGAATACAGTTCTGTTGTTTTAAGTGTCTTAAGTTTTTAGTCTCGCATAGTTTCTAAACATGTTTTGTCATTTGATAAACATCTTGGCCTGTCAAAGGAGAAGCTTCATCAGCTGTCTTATTCAGTGAAGTCTCAAATGTTTTAGGGACATTTTTGTCCATATTCTCATATATATTGTCTCACTGTGGTGCATTTATTTATGAATGATTAGCAAGAATTGGCCTGAAATACATGTGTAAAAAAAAAAAAAGCCAGACATCAGTTGAAGTGATAAATACACCAGTTTCTAAAACTGTTTGTTCAATTGCCAAAATAAACCATTACACCTGTTCTTGTGCTAAATGCAAGGATGGGATACATCAGTCATTAGCAACAGCTTGATTTTATTGCATTTTTGGTGTAAGATTTTTTTTAAAAAGTCACTTTTTTTCCCTTCTTAAAACTAATACAAAAATACTATATATTAATATTATTTTCCACTTTCACTGTTAATTTCTTTGAAGAGGAAAAAGTCCTGATAATCATTACCAATCATTCATTCATTTCTTTTCATAATTTTAACCCTTTAAATGACAGTTTTGTGATAATACCTGCAATTTTATGAAAGAATAAACTAAAAAAAAATTAAATACTATCAATATGCTAAAGGAAAGTTGTAAGTTGTATTTATTATCACAGTCTGGAACATGTCAAGAATCTCACCTGTTACAGTCCATGAAAAATGTTTATTATTATTATTATTATTATTACTCCTTTGACCCTTAAACGATTCTACCTTCTAATAGTCTATTATCTTTATTTTGCTCTATAAATAAGCGAAAATACAAGATGACTTTGAACTGTATACTGTACTGTAATCAGGTCAGATTCATTTTAACAAATCGATTTCGAGCTTTTTCGCGCCAAGATCCGTCTCTCGTGAAACAACTGTCATCAGCTGACCGCCACGCGGGGGTCACATGACAAACACGGAAGAGCCCGTTCAGAAAACACAACAAACCCAGAAAGACGCTTTTGAAGAGTATTCCCGCCTCTTACCATGGCTACAACAGACCAGAAACGATGGCTCTGAGTGGGAACATTTGTGTTTGTGTTTTTCGTGTTTTGTTGTGTTTGTTTTCCGGAGTTTTATCCGGATTTTCTTCAGTAACGGGGCAACAAACTGTGAGTCTGGACGGAAAATGGAGTCTGTCAAACTCCAACGGTTCTCTGTCGCTGCCTGCGGAGGTTCCTGGATGTGTTCATTCAGCTCTGCAGCAGCAGGGATTCATCCAGGTAGGCAGATTAATCCGTGTATACCAGGATGGAGCTACACCTTAATGGTTTCTATTCCCTTTAGTACATTAGTCATGTCTTTATGCAGGAAGTACTCTCAGTCAATACAGTAAATATTAACCTACAGTATAATAATATTACATCGGCTGTGTAATGAGTACTTCACTTTTGATACTTCAAGTGCATTGTGCCCTTAATACTTCTGCACTTGTACTTCATTAAAGGTAAAGGTGCAGTTAAGGTGGTACTGAAATCTTAAGTAACATATGTCAATATTTCTGGCACTACTTTTATTAAAGTTAAATATTGACTACATGGCAGTGGTACTTTGTTTGAATAGTTTTGTGCCATTTCAGGTGTGTTTGGCACCTATTGATTGTCTATGTGATATGTGAAACTCATACAGGTAGAGAGAAAAGACTACAGACTACAAATAACAGCTAACAACAACATTTACTGGGTGATCCCAACGTGTTTTAGACTGAATATTTAAATGTGATTACTTTTAGGCCAAAAAAAAGAAAAAAGAAATATGTTTTTCCAGAATGTTATTCCTGTCAACCATAAACTAAGAGGAGTTAAATAAATAAATCCTGTTTTCCTTCTCTTTCAGGACCCGTACTTCAGGTTCAACGATGCGTCTTACCGGTGGATTGCCTTTGACAACTGGACATACACGACCACCTTTCCTGGGTCTGCCCACCTGAGGTCAGCGCCATGAATTCTCTTATTATTAAAGCATTTTATGTGTCTTGTTCCTGACTCAGTTGTGTGTTTTCTGCATCAACAGGGCCAAACAGAAGGTTGTTCTTGTCTTTGATGGTGTTGACACCGTAGCATCGATTTGGCTTAATGGAATCACTGTCGGGAAGACGGACAACATGTTTCGTAGATACGTACGTCCACAGGAAAATAAGCAGTTCACGATGCAGCGTCCGTATTTTCTTCACCTCATTTGGTTGCTTTCTTTGTTTTTGGTGTGAAGGACTTCCCAGTGAGAGACTTGCTGACGGATGGCGGTAATGTGCTGAAAGTTAGCTTGTTGTCTCCAGTTCTTTATGCGTCTGAGCGGAGGACAGCTCATTCTGCCTACAGGGTTCCTCCTGAATGTCCTCCAGATGTCCAGAGGGGGGAGTGTCATGTCAATTTCATCAGAAAAGTAAGTATGTCATTGTCATCAGATAAGAAGTTTGTCCTGCCACTTTATGTCTGTGCTGGACTCTTCCTCATTTTCTGATGTGTACATTGTGATAAATGACCTGAATATGCAGAAAAAAGTTGACGTATGAGCAGAATTCATGTCACTGCAGCTCACACTCAGCCTCTCTGTGTTGTGAAGGAGCAGAGCTCTTTCAGTTGGGACTGGGGGCCTTCTTTCCCCACGTTGGGACTGTGGAAGGGAGTTCGGCTGGAGGGGTTCGACGTCCTGCAGCTCATCCAGGTGTCCTCTGTTCCTTTATTCGGTACGCTGCAGCTCATCTTCATCACTGAGCTCTTCCTGGTTAGAACTACTAAAAACAAGGAGCTCTGTTCAGCATAGACTGGGACGATCTGCGGCTTAGATTATTTATCTGGAGTCGACAAAATGATAGAAACACCTGTCAGTACAATGCAGTACAAATGCAGAATGAAAACATGTGTTTTTCTCTCTTTTTCTTTCCGGTCTGTATAATCTGCGGTTCTGTCCAGACTCCAGTGTCTCTCAGTGGAGGGTCCAGGTTGAGCTGCTTGTCGATGTGGTCCAGACAACAAATGGCCAGATAACGCTCTCCATACCTGAGCTGGACTCAGAGCAGACCTTCCAGACACAGTTTCTCCCGGGAAAGACCAAGACCAGCTTCACCTTACACATCAACACGGTACTGGATACAGTCCGGACAGGAAGAGGAGCTGCCACAGACGTAGTGTTGAGTTAAAGTGTTGGTTTGAGAAATGTGTGTTGTTGCAGCTTTGTGAGTCTTACTAAACAGTGTTAAAACGCCCTCAGCAACGACTCTCCTTAATATCTCTGTAAAATCAGTTCCAGCCACTGGTGGAGGAGTTTTGAGACATATTTCCCTCCTCTTCCAGAGTACTCAGGTGAAGCTGTGGTGGCCTAACGGACACGGTGAGCAGCCCCTTTACCAACTCGCTGTCAGAGGATTTCAGGATGGCTTTTTAGTCCTGAATACAGAAGTGAAGGTGAGAGTTCACTGCCTGCTAACACTTAACGCTCTCCTCATATTTAATTTAGGCATTGAACTGATGTGCAACATTAGCATCGGCATCAAAATCCCAACATATCTCCACCTCTTTACTCTGAAATATTAGATTATGCTCATAATGCTTAGAAAGTAATGACTATGTCGTGATTATACAGCACAAACTGCACAGGAAAACAACAGTGGTGAAGGTTTTTGATGTAAAAACTCATTTGTAGATGTTTTACAAATGTAAATCACAAGGTGGAGCTGGAACAGTGAAATACTGGTGTTGTTTTGTACACTCCTCCACCAGCAGCGTTTATTTGTTTGGTAAATCTCAAGGTTGCACGTGACAAGAAACACGAAAGGTTAAAAAAGGAAATGAGGACAAAAACTCCACTTTTGGTCCGAGGTGATTTCCAAACCAGCTCAGCAGTAAAAGTACAAGTCATGCAGTAAATGTACAGGTATGAACTACAGTTAAAAGTATATTTGATATAAACAAACACCAAAGCATACAATCTATCTATGAGAAGCCAGTAAAACAGCAAATTAAAGATAATCCTGATTGAGTCTCATTTGTCTTCGTCGAGGGCGGTCACATGTGCCGCACAGATGAAACTGACTGAAAGTTAAATGAACGTTTTAGTGCTGGATGAAAAATGTCTCCTGCAGGTGTATTTCCGCACAGTAGAACTTGTCCAGGAGCCAGTTGTCGGGTCTCCGGGCTTGAGCTTTTATTTCCGCATCAATGGAAAACCGATTTTCCTCAAAGGCTCCAACTGGATCCCAGCTCACTCCTTCCAGGACCAAGTCACCCCTGCTGTGTGAGTCCGCCTTGAAAAGCTGCTTTTTCACATCGGTGCTGCCTGATGGAGGAATACTGATCACTGATACTCTAAGAGAATCTGTTTCTCCTCTTTTTCACTGTGAATCAAAGGACAGGCAGCACGCAGAGCTCTGACCTTGTATTAACTGCGGAGTTTGTTTCAGTCCATTAACGCTGAAGCCTCCTGCTCGTCCTGCAGCTTAAGGAACTTGTTGCAGTCGGCCGTGGACGCTAACATGAACGCTGTCAGGGTCTGGGGAGGAGGAGTGTATGAGCAGGATCTTTTCTACAGCATCTGTGATGAGATGGGAATCATGGTAAGTCCTGTCATCCTCCAGAGATGTCAGTGTTAATACCAACACGAATCTAAAGTCATAATGGAGCCAAATCTCTCTT
Source organism: Chaetodon trifasciatus (assembly GCA_037975065.1). NCBI lineage: Eukaryota > Metazoa > Chordata > Actinopteri > Chaetodontiformes > Chaetodontidae > Chaetodon > Chaetodon trifasciatus. The sequence goes on along the minus strand of JBBMOE010000054.1, from coordinate 3,108,658 downwards.
TAACACAGAACACCTTGTTTAATCTTTGCACTGATGGTTACAGGAGCTGTCGGCCATATTTGATCAAAATAAACCCAGAAATCAAACAGCATCGTCAGCATAAAAACAAATCGAAAACCAAAAAATGCAGAATGTTGCAGAAGTTGCCAAATATGTGGATGCAATTTATAAAAATCAGGCTTTTCCCGACTGTTATAAGCACCTTTTCACAGCGTCTGATTATTCTAATGACAGATAACACAACTGACGCAACATGGCACCGGACATCTGAAACAAAATGTCACTGTTAAGTTGCCTCTGCGCGTGGAGAAGCCTGTACCTGCACTCAGTGTGCAACACAATGTAACGAAATGTAACATCCAAGTTTAGTCTTTTGTGTCGCTGAACAGAACATGGCAGATAAAAACGTAAAGAATTTTACTCTTGATTGGTGACAGTTTACCGTCACTGAAGAAAATGTGCGACCACTTAAGGAACGAAGCCTGTAGTCCTGTATGATCGTGACTCGTGAACATATTGCAGAACAGGTGGACGCTCAAAGGTTTTTTTGTCTTTAGGTTTGGCAGGACTTCATGTTTGCCTGCGCTCTGTATCCCACTGAGGACGACTTCGTCCAGACAGTAAGAGAAGAGGTCATCCAGCAGGTGAGCCATGTGTTTATTTGACTTTATTCTGTTAGAAAATGAAGAAAAGCAGCATTCATTATGTTCAATCAAAACACATTTTTGGATGGGAAATTGCTTTAAATGTGGCGTCAGCTGGGTTCATCTGAGCTCTGACTGTGAGTGGTATAAAAATAAGGTTTAGCTTTCCTTAAAGCTGCTGTTGCATCCTGTGCTGACGGTAAATGTACTCAGTTCTGTCTTGTTTGCTCACCAGGTTCGGCGCCTCAAGTCTCATCCTTCCATAATCATTTGGAGCGGGAACAATGAAAACGAAGCTGCTCTGGCGACGGACTGGTTCGACATCCCAGCGTCCCAGAGGCCCGTGTACCTGAAAGACTACGTGACGCTGTATGTGAGCAACATTAGGGCGATAGTTCAGCAGGTGAGAGCGTGTTTAAGATTCGATTATTCTGCAGTATTCTGGTTTAATGCTGGCCTGTAGAAACTGTCTCACCCCTCCTTCAGGAGGACCAGAGTCGCCCGTTCCTCGTCTCCAGTCCGACAAACGGGGCCGAGTCGGAGCAGGAGGGATGGGTGGCGGCGAACCCCTACGACCCTCTTTACGGGGACACACACTTCTACAGCTACACCCTGGACTGCTGGGATTGGAGGACTTTTCCTCGAACGCGTTTCGCCTCTGAATACGGCTTCCAGTCCTGGCCGTCCTTCTCCACTCTGCAGCCGGTGACTGACTAAACCCTCCAGCTGTGACCTGCATCCAGAATCTGAGATATCCTCTTAAATACTCACCAGATTAATTAATTAAGGGACAAGGAAACATTTTGACGACCATAAGCACTACTGCTACTAATATTTCTAATAATGAGAGTTTATTGCTGATAGTTGTATTCCACGATGTGACACATTCCTAATATAGAGTTAAATAAAAAGAGAAACATCAGAACAGGAAGAGATCAAATAAAATAAAAGCAGTTAAGATGAAGCAGTGAAGGTAAAAGACTCCAGAAGTGGAAGCCCGTCGTTTCTCTGTTATCTTCAGTGATGTAAAGCTTCTGTCTGTGTGACGCTTCAGGTTTCCGTGAAAGAAGACTGGAGCTACGACAGCGATTTCACTTCCCATCGTCAGCACCACGAGGACGGGAACCGGCAGATGTTACAGCAGGCTGCTTTACATTTCAAGCTGCCGAACTCCACAGATCCCACGAAGAGATTCACGGATACTCTCTACATCACTCAGGTGGACCACACAGACCTCCACCTCACGTCTCTGTGCACGAGGACAGTTTGTAGATTTAAGTGGAGAATATGTTCTTCAGCAACTACAAACTGTCCATTTCTGTTTACTGATCTGTGACCTCTTTGCTTTAAAGCTAATCAAACGAACGATGGCTGAATTCCATTTAGTCCTTGTACTGCAGGCGCATTGTCACGTTTTACTGGGACACTGAGTGGTCAGGGGCATAATATTGGAAATATTTAGACATTTTCCACCAGAAATGGAGGATTTTTTCATTATCAGAGGAGGGTTGAATCGAGGGTGACTGGACTTGGAGCCTCTACGTGGCTGGTGGGGAGTCCCGGGTGTTTAACCTCCGTGGGGTGGTTGAAACCACTCGGGTGAAGCTGACAGTCGTAAAGGTTGTCACATGAGGCTAACTGTTAAAGTCGTTAATTCTGCTGGGGAGGGATGAAAGGACAGCGCCGTCGGTGGGGGATAAGTGACGACCTCCTCCTTAGCTGAGGAGCAGTTCCTCCATTCTTACGTAAATGGCCTCCTTTGTTCGTCCTTCATCTTTAGGTGGAGGTAAACCGCCGCGTCTTGAAGGCACTTATGCAGTTAATGTCAAATTGTTCACGTCCAGGTCATGCAGGCTCAGTGTGTGAAGGCTCAGACTGAGTTCTACCGGCGGAGTCAGACTGAGATCATTGAGGGCAAAGGTCACACCATGGGCGCTCTCTACTGGCAGCTCAATGATATTTGGCAGGCGCCATCCTGGTCCTCGATCGGTGAGTGGACGCCTGAGCGGCACAGAGACGCCTTGTTCATCATTTCTTTGTTGACATTAGTGGTCGCTGTTGCTAAATACTCGATATCACTTCCTTTTGTGTCTGTGGGTGCAGAGTTTGGTGGGAAGTGGAAAATGCTGCATTATTTTGCACAGAACTTCTTCGCTGCCGTCCTTCCTGTCGGCTTTGAGGACGACGACACGCTGTTGATCTACGCCGTCTCCGACCTGAGTCACGACCTGAAGCTCAAGGCTGTGGTATGTGTTCAACAGCAAGCTCAATCTTTACGCTGCATTCGTTTTTACAGACGCTTTTGTCCAAACGGTTCACAATAATTGCATCCAGACTACAAAGGAACAAAAGCTGGACGTCAGAAAAAAAGCAGAAATGCGTCCTCTCCCAAACAAACATCTGAAAGTGTCTTCAGTGAGCTGTGCAGACAGTAAAAGCAGTATAAAAAGATAACAAAATACAGGGTTACAAAGCTGGTATTTCATTGTAATTCTTGCTTTTATTGTGAAAAACTCTGTGCCAGCTTCTGTTTTTTACTGTTTCAGATCATTACTTTTGTTCTCATTTCCACCCTTTGTACTTCCTGTTCACCTTTTCAGGTTCTCACTGCAGAAATTCATTGAAATAAAACAACAATAATAATAATACTAAACTCTATTTGTGTAGCCTTTCATGCAGGAAATGCAGCTGCCGGATTTAACCTGCTAATATGACACGCTTCAGAATAAATCCAAGCCAGTTCTTTTTGTTGCTCATACCTCAGTTTATGCACTGAGGGAAAACGATGGTTACAGATTCAGTTTAAACTGCTCCCTCGTCCGTCAGGTGACCGTGTACTCCTGGACTGACCTGGACCCGGTGTGCGCGCTGAAGTCAGACCCGCTCCTGGTCCCTGGAGGCAGCGCCACCGTCATTTATAAACAGCCGGTCGCCGCCCTGCTGGCAGGTTGCGGGCGCTGCACCCGCCTCACCTGCCTGCTCACCTTTCACCTGGAGGACAGCGGCGGTCAGCGGGGTCCCACCAACTACCACTTCCTGTGCTCACCCAAAGACGCTGAGGGGCTGCAGAGACCCAACATCACGGTAACGCCTGAACCCAGGACTGTTTCATTTAAGGGAAATGCACGGAAGCAGTGATGGAACAGTCCATTAACCTGTATACATACACAGCATACATATAACATGTACATATGTCATATTGTTATTTATGCTTGATTTATATGTTACATAAATATATATATACAGTATACACACTGTTGGTTAGACTCTGGCGCTTTAAAGTATCGTTTACTTGCTGCTGATTGCGTCACGCTCGCTCGTCATGAACGCCGTGTGTGTGTGTTTCCCTGCAGGCCAGGGTGCAGGAGGATGAGGCCGGATACTCCGTCACCCTCCACTCTGCCTCTGTGGCTCCTTTCGTCTGGCTGGACGTGGGAAACGTCCCCGGACGCTTCAGCTCCAACGGCTTCCTGATGGTTTCCACAAACAGGACGGTCAGTTTTACCGCGTGGCGTCCCACCAGCGTGGCGGAACTTTCCAGATCCCTCACCGTCACATCTTTAAGGGACGTATACTGACCTGAGAGCAGCCAGGTGACATGAGGAGGCTTACAGAGGGGACAGGCAGGCAGAGCCTGAACCTGTTTTGTCATTGACCACCAAACGTCCTTCTAAAGTGTCTTTTAAAGACTCGCTCTGGCTGAGGTTTGACCCTCAGTGTCAGAAACATGTTTTTTCACTGACGCTGATACTTTCTGCCAATTTTCTAAATGCTTGAACTTGTTTTCTTGCCAAACAATCAGAGCAGAAAAGCCTCAGGAAACAGCATTCAGACCAAAATGATTTGAGGTGGTGTAGCAGCTCTGACAAAGGGCTGAGGCGCTGTACTCAGCCACAGACTGAGGGACACAATGGGCCTTTAAACGAAGCATTCATTAACACAAAAGCCATCAAAGGAACCAGACGATCAATAGAACTCTGATGAAGGTGAACGAGATGAGCTGGCCTCTGTCAGCCTGCTTAAACACCTCTACATCTCCCTCATCTTGAGCTTAGCTCTTAAAATCAGTGGATAATTAATTAATGAAGTGAAACTAAACGACAGCATTGTCTCATCTGACAGTGACGTTGATTAAAAGCTTGAGATCCCTGCGTGCACTCATCAGTAGTTTTCTGTTAAGAGACGACGTGATCTGAACTGAAAACTGAAAGCTGGTTTGCTTTTGTGTGGTTTTTTTTTTTTGCACATTTCTGAGATAATGAACAGCACAGAGACTAAAACTTGACATCATGGATGTGTTTTATTACGTATTTTACTGTCCAAAATGTGTTTGTACTTGATTTAGATACATTTGTAGAACATTTAAGTGTTTTATTTCATGTTGATTCAATGTTTAAAAAATAAGCATGAAGAAAAATCCTATTTTTTATAAAGATAAGACTTTAAGGGGGAAATTATATGTTCCAGCTGCACAGGAGACAGACCTGATGAATAAAAAGGATAAAAACAGTGCAAAGGAAATGAAAGTCCAATTAAACTAAAGATATATGTACAGAAAAATATGAGGGAGTGTACACTAAGTACACAAAACTAAACAATAAGAAACCTGTAAACACCATGTACACTGTTAGTACATAATCAGAGTAAAGGAAAATGTACTTAAAGTATTTAATGTTCCATGTGACTGCTTTACTGTGTGATATCAGATTATTAGGATTTTCAGGATTTTACTGTTCGAGCTGGAGCTCATTTTGATAGGATTGCAACTAAAGACCATTTTAATTTTGAACTAATCTTCTGATTATTTCCTCCACTGACTGACTGATTGTTTGGCTCGTAAAAATTCTGAAAAAAGTGAGAAATGTTGTCACAGTTAGAGCCCGAATCGACACCTTCACAGGGTTCGTTTTCTCCAACCAGCAGTCCAATCGTCAACATTATTATCAAGATGTAATTATTATTTAAATCATTTTAAGGGCAAAGCAGCAAATCTTCACATTTGAGAAGCTGGACTCGTGAAATGGATCAGTTTCCTAATTGATGAATCTTTTCATCTGTGCTCTATAAACTGTTGGGCAGTTAGAAGCTCTTCATGTGTTTGTAGGTATAAATCTGTGATATCTGCTGCAGTACAAGTACAACACATCCCTCATCCTCATCCTGCCCTGCGGTGACCACCTGCGGTGACCACCTGCGGCCACCAGGCGGCGACAGAAACATTGAAACGCCCTCACATGGACTCATGTTTATGATTTTTTTTAAACCTCCAGCTGTTTCATGACTGAACTGACGGAGCCGCAGCTGTAAACGGACTCACTGCGTTACACATCCGGAGTGTTTTTATCACTTAACTCTGATCACCTCCGCACACACACACACACACGAGGAGGGGTGTGTGTTTGTGTGTGTATGTGAGCACGTTGCATACCAAGTGAGAAAGTCCGCCACAAAAGAAAGCATTGAAACGTTGCGCGCACGCGGTCGATCACCTCCATTTTTTCCCTTCGTGCCTATTCCGGCTGATCTTTGAACCTGGTCCACCTTATATTCCCGGCACATCACTGAGACCACATCAGAGGACTCTGCTGTTCCCGGACTGAGTTCATCAGGCTGCGCGACTGGAAGGACAAACCCGCTTTCTGCTCGGACCGACCGTGCCATGGAACTGATCCCGGACTGCGTGCAGACCCCTCGGACAGCATGACTCCTGAGTGCTGATCGAAACGTTTCCAGCAGATTCTTTCACTGAAGAGAAGAACTTTTAAAACCAAACATGTGCAACTTTGGAGGTTTCCTCGCGTGCGTTTTGCTGCTTATTTCCAAGTGTGAGAGTTTACGCGTGATTAGCGCAGCGGGACAAGCGTCCCTGGACAATATTCTGCGCTTTTACGGTGAAAACAGCTCCATCTCAACGGAGGATCTGGACAACTTGCTGCAGTTGATCTCAGCCAGAAGACCCGCGTCAATAACTGAAAACAATCCGCTGGATAACCAAGAGGTTTGTTTTTGTTTTGCACTGTTTACGCTCATTAATGATCATTGACAGACCTGACCGACATGCAATGAGCTTATAATTGATTTATTATAGTGTGTAATATGTATTCATACCCAGTTCATTGAGGCTTATTTATTAAAATACAATGTAATACACTTTACTGACACAGACTAGTAATGAATATTAAATTAAAAACATTCTGTTTAATATTATATCTCAGTGACTTAATCTCTGCAGACATTTTCAGTTGAATAATTGGTCTTATTTTTGTGCTTTAATGCATATTTTCTTGTGTTTTTCTCCCATTTTTTCCTTTATTCTGTCTTTGTCTTCCAGCACCTTTTTACCTGTGCTGTACTTTTTTCTACTTCACAATATAAGTATTTCATGATAAATCTCATGAATGGCTCCAGGTTTATCCCCTGTCAATAATGACAATAATAAAACTTAACAGCACATTTCACAGAAAAAGACAAAAACTGCACATAAGAGAAGGCAGACTCAAGAAATAGGAACATCAAGAACATGGTCTGAAGGATGTTAAAGACAAAAGAGAGATTTAAAAGCATTAAAAAGATGTCTGATCGCGTCTTTCTGCCCCTCAGTGTCCCTCCGGAGACCAGATTTTGTCCCAGTTTGGGCTCAGTAATGTCAGCCAGCTGACTGTAGAACATCTGGAGAAGGTCTGCCCCGCTGTGTTGACCCAGGTGCTGCTGCCCTCCTGCCCCTACGCCGACTCCACGCCTCCGCCCCTTCTCGACTACACTGGTGAGTTGCTTCATCCTAACGTTGGTTTATTTGTTGAGACCCCCGCAAGTCAAATAATTCGCAGTTCATGGTGGTTTGTTGCCTTGAATCAGGTCCGGCGGTGCTTTTATTATTACACAGTGATTGTAGGTGGAGGACAGTCCTTGAAGTCAGTTTTTGCTTGTAAACTCTAAAAACCAGAGGATGCATGTTGGCTGAAGTTTAATTTGACTGAGCCGTGAGGTCGAGGCTTTGAATCCGGCCTCAGAGCGCTCAGAGGTCATCGCCTCTCTGTCTCTGACGTCTCTTTTCATTGTCAACTGTCTGCAGCAGAAGCAGCGGCGGCCTTTTCTTTTTAGACTCATTTAAATGGTCGATCACTGCAAGAGGCAAAGGCCAGAAAACACGTTTTTAGATTAAGTTTTATTAATCTGTTATCGCAAAGGTGACTGCATGAAGTTAATAAGAGATTTTATCACACATATCCTGATACTTCTTAGTAATAACTTTCACCCACAGACAAGGTGGCTATCAAATCAGGAAATTAGAATATGGAAAAAGAAGAAGTGAATCCTGCTTTAGTTGGCAAAATAATCTCATTTTGTAGCTGCACTGGAGCTTTTACACAATCTGCTCTGGCGTTCACTTGTAAAATTTAAAATCATTTCATCAATCAATCAATCAAACTTTATTTATATAGCACCTTTCATACATAGAATGCAACTCAAGGTGCTTGACAAAAGATAAAAACAAGTAAAGTCTGTACAGCGCCCATTCCCAAACACGCCCCCAGACACCCACACACACAAACCCCAATGAAACTGACGCTGTAAAAGCATGGCAGGGCACTGACTTTGTCAACTGCTGAACTTTCAAGCTCCCCCTTTAAGCCAAGATGAACAAAAAGTCCTCAAAATGCTCAGAAAAATGTAAATTTGAATGTTTGCAATTCCGCGACGACTCCATGTGCTGGAGACGAGCGAGTGATGTGATGAAAAGCTGCAGAGCTTCTGTTAGAGGGAGCTCGTGGTGAGGTTGTTTGACTGTTTCCAGGCACGAGAAAGAACTGTGAGTCTACTTCAGTCTCTGTTTTCACCACCAGAAAGCAAAACTCAAAGCACTCAAAGTGGCTGGTCAGACATCCGTCTTGTGTAGATATGGTTTAAAGCTCGCTGTCCCCTTACGTCAGTGCACAAGTTGGCAAAATGTGAATTGATAAAATTTATATTTCTACAACAGGATGTTTCTCTGCCAGCAGATTTCTAACTTCCTGCTAATCTGCTAATCAGATTAGCATCTGTCACTGCAGCTCTGATTTATGGGCTGTAAATAAAAATGCCAGGATGTAAAAGTGTCCCGCTCACGCTTTCATACTTGAATCTGGACTTTTGTCTCAAGTCGTCACCCTCTACCTCCCTCTCTCACTTATCTTCTTCCACTCATGACCATCATATAAATTCATCTCCTGTGGAGGAACCATAACTTTCCACAACATCCTGGATGACTCACGGCGCCGCTGACCTCTCAGACTCACCGTCAAACACTCGTCCTCGCTGCTGTTGACAGAGTTACAACCAACTGTGACTGTTGTTCAGCCCGTCCATGATGCACGCTGTTCCTTCTCCGGCCTCGTGAACAGAATTTCTCCTCTGCAAATAAATAGCGTCGTGTTTTTTGTTGAGTTAAACGTCTGTTTGGGAACTCTGGCACAGCCCCGAATCCGAATAAGTTTGGACGCTGTGTAAAGCAAATAAAACAGAACGTGATCATTTGCTAATCCTTTTTATACATATACTCAACTAAAAACAGTACAAAGACAATATATTTAATGTTTTTCCTCATCAGCTTCATTGATTTTTGTAAATATCTGCTTATTCTGAATTTGATGCAGCAACATGTTTCAAAGACTGATAAAGATGTTGACGCTCCAAAAACACCTGTTTGGATCATTCCACAGGTAAACAGGTTGATTGGTAACAGGTGATAGACTCAGTCATTCACAAGCGAGGATGGAGCGAGTTCACCACTTTGTGAACACATGATTGGATGAAGGATGTTCCTACATGGACTCAGAGACACTTCACAGTTTGATTGATTGCATTCTGCTTTTATTCACACTGTGTCCCAACTTATTTGGAATCTGGCTTGTACATGCTAATAAACATAACAAAACATATGTTTTAAGTTATGTGTAAGTTAGAAATCCTCCAGCAGAAACGTCAGGTACCATGATGGAGGCGCTCTCTTCCCAAACAATGCCAAACTACACAACAAAAATACAACAAAACCAAACCTTATCATAGCTGTAGGTACGTTTTGTGATAAAGGAGAAACATCAGCTCCCAAAGGACACCACTTCATCAGCGGCTCCAAAACATTGAGTTGTGTTTGCTAACTCACTAGCTAAGAGGCTAATTCAACACTCCATGCATCGTTCACACATAAACATACTAGCTCCAATGCTAACAATGCTAACTCAAATATCTTTATTAAATCAGCAGTAATTTTGCTCATATACCAGTCTAATTCTAAGTAGCCTAAACAACAATTCCCCGTAGCTCAGAAGACGTTTGTGGGTTGCTAACGATGCCGAGGAGCGAGCAACGAGAATGAATCAATGAATTTTTACTGTAAACATCCAAACAATGAAATGCAGCACGTCTTTTCAGCTCGTTCGCCATGATCAGGCCGTTCTCTACATTCACAAACACAGTCTTCTGCTCTCAGTCATGGTTGTCTAAGAGCTGGATTAAAGGGGCTTTGTGGCCCTGAGTAATGCCTTACAGGCAGCAGTTACTCTTGCACCGCGCTTGTCCAGCTCCTCTTTGTTCAAGTTTGGGTTGAGTCCATGGTCGGGTTTAGTTCTGCTAAAATTGGCAAAGTAGGTTGGATTGTAAATGTAGCTTGAGAGGAGGTCCTGCCTCATAGACTCAAATCAGGGCGAAAAAAGTAGTAGTGGACTCAAACATGGCTGCCGATAGATGTCCTGAATGAGCTGAAATCTTGTCCAGTAATTTTTTTTTTTGCCCATTTCATGTTTCAGAGTTCAGCAATGAGTTTATTCCTAATGAACAGAAGAAGTGGCAGAAAGGATGAGCCGTGATTGGTTTGTAGTTAGATGATGTCACTTCCCAGAAAGGATGCAGATGCACTGCAGGCAGCAACAAGCCTAAAGCGTGAAAGATGTCCACAAAACAGACTAAAGCATCACAGCGTTCACTGTATGTAAGTGTTTGTTCCTCGTTTCTGCCCTGACAGTGTGGGGTTATGGATTTCTGGCAGTCACTGTCATCAACTTGGCGTCTCTCCTCGGTCTCCTGCTGATCCCCTTCACCAAGAAGTCTTACTTCCCCAAAGTGCTGACCTACTTCATCGGCCTGGCCATCGGGACACTCTTCTCCAACGCTGTCCTGCAGCTCATACCAGAGGTTTGTTGGAGCTGGAGTGGGTCAAGAAATTCTTTTTGAGATGTTTTAGTGCATCGTTTACTAACGTGCCTCTAATATTCTCCTGTTAATCCACAGGCGCTGGGTTTTGATCCCAAAGCGGATAACTATGTGGAACAGGCAGTAGGAATATTTGGAGGGTTCTACCTCCTGTTCTTCGTGGAGAAGATACTGAAAATGGCTCTCAGGGTCGATCATGAGGTGAGATAACACTGCTGTCAGTGAGTTTATTAGGTGCAAAGCACTTTTCTTTTACTGCAGAGCGATAATAAGCGATAATAATATATTCCGGTTGTGTAACTGCCGGTAAATACCCTGATTTATTGTCTTACTGTGATTATTAATTAGTGACTACCCTGAGGACATACACATTACGTAAGTCACGTACATTATTTCTGTTTTAATCATTTTACACAAAGGTCAGGGTGACAGAGGGCACAGATTATGAACTTCAGTGAATTTACACTTAATACACTACGACGGCACTAATATTATTACCTAACAGAGAGGTTTTAAAATCAGCGCAGAAAACTGAATTTTGAAGGACATAAAACATTAAAATAAAGCTGTGCACTGACACACACTGCTGCACAGTAACACCAGTTCATACTGGTTCAGGTGTCATTCACTCACTCTGCAGGTTGGAAATGATGATGCTGAAAGAAATAAATGGTACAATTTGAAAACTTGAGCGCTGAAATCTTGAAACTTTGCTGTTAATATCTGCAGCCTGCCGGTGTTTGACACTTTTGTGCTCATAAAGTTTTGCAAACTTAAATTTTTGGGGATTATTGGACGAATCTTGGACGTCCACTCTCTTCCTCATCACATCTTGTTTCCCTCTTGTCCTCAGCATGGCCACAGCCACTTCACTCCCGCAGAGCCTCAGGAAAACTCCCTTCACAATGGAGACATACCTGACAAAAAGGACTCCATCGTTTTGACCAACATGAACACCATCGCCACAGACAGGAGCAGCCCGAAACCAGAGCTTTCGCATGGAAGAGCGTCACCTACTCAGGTACGGGCGCCCGGCCACGCCATCGTTAACAGTAATAAAACAAATGCTGAATTCAGCAGGTCGCCTCTTTGGACCGATCAGCTCACTGAAGGCACACGTCATATTAACATACACAGCAATCAGCACTGTGTCCAATCACCTCTTATCTAATGAGTAGCTGAGCCTGGAGTTGTAAAAACAGTGAGTCTTCCCTAAAATCTTATCTTAGGTAATAGTGCGCTTCAGGTTTGCTGTCCCCTACTGTCCATTATCACAAACACACCTGACCGGGATTCCTCATGGATGATAAGTGAATGATTGTATTTTAGACATCAGTCGTGGGGTTACAGTGTGTGTCGTGCAAAGAGTGAAACTGTGCAAACCAAGACAGTATTCCGAAATATGCCCAAAGAGGATGATGTGACCAGAAAGTTGCTGTATTTCATGTGTAGTCGTTTATTGAGCTGTTATGAGTGACGCAGTGCATTTAGAGCTGATGTTAATATTTAACAGTGGAACCTCTTGTGTCCTATGGAGTAGTGTGGCTGTGACGGGATCAAAAATACTAAACAAACAGACATGCCACAGAGGGATCGAGCGGTGAAGCCAAGCTGAAGGCCTCAGATCCTTTCCCTCCTGTTCGGCTAAATGCTGGAATTGTCTTTCGTGAGCACAAAGACTCCTTGTTCGGCCGTGGCTAATAAAAGGGGCATTTTGTCGCTGCAGAGTATCTTCAACCAAGGCCCAAATGCTGTTTCTGCCTGCCTGCTCTCAGGTTTCCCATTAAAAACACTTGTGCCATTATATTTGTAATTGAAGAGTTCCATTGCAAATGCTGCACGTTAATATCTGGAAAACATTTCCTGTAGATAAATGTACATCGCGTGGATCCCAGCAGGGCACACTTTGTTGATAAAAGCCTGAAGTCTTTATTTTAGCCACGCGAGCGTTGGACAGACATTCAGGGTCTCCAGAGGATCAATCCTTTAGCAGACCACCAGCACCACCATGAGTTTTTGTGTGGATGGGATGAGATGTAATACTTTTGGTGATTAACCAAATGCAGCAGCATCATCAGGTCAAAGTTTGTTTGTCCAATGTTTTGGATTATTACTAAATACCTGCAAAACTTATGACATTCCCATCATGCTCAGCAGAGTTAGACCAATAAATCAGCAATTACACAAACAAGGTTTCAGATCGTTGACAAACAGCATCATAATTCGATGGTTTCTCCACCAGAGACCACCAACAAGTTGATTTTTCAACTGCAAAATGGCTAAGTAAGTATTTCAGGCACAATTCTTAAATGGCAAAACAAAACAAACATCCAGTGGATTCATATCACGATTGTTTGTTTACTTTAAGTGCTTTTATCAGCTGATATTTGGGGTTTTTTTTTAACTTTATCGGCCTCAAGAATCATAATGTGATGATCCTCAGCCTCACTTTGTTTTCAGTGGTGACTGTCCAATGCTAGCATGCTAGCATGCTAACATAAAATGGTGACACTTGTTAACATTGAACCTGCCAAACCAAATCAGTATTTGATTCAGTTCAACTTTATTTATTTAACGCCAAATCACATCAGGAGTGGCCTCAGGACTCTTTCCAAACAGACTTCAGGACCAACAAGAGCTAGCACTTGGTGACGTCTGTTAACATTGTCATTGTAAGCATGTTACCATTCTGATGTTAGCATTTAGCTCAAAGCACTGATTTGCCTCAGATCAGCCTCAGGGCTCCAAGCATCACTTCTTTCAGGATTGAAATTGTTTACCGCTGCAGCGATGTGCAGTGACACGAGGAAAACATTTTGGTATATAAGCAAACAGATCCAGTCTTAATTTAAAACCTGAACATCTCCAATTTGTTTTACCAAAAGCAAAATGTTCAACTTTGTCCTTCATTTTCTGGATGATCTGAACTTTGGTTTTTAAACATAGAGGCTTCATTGTGCGTTATCTCCTGTGGTTAAATCCACATATGTCTTTGTTTACATATGGCTCCTCTTTGCTGTAATCAAACAGCAGCATCAGGCGTGTGCCTTTAACCTGTGCTGTCACTCTGCAGGACGCGCAGGTGTCGGCCGTCATGTGCCACTGGCTGCGTGGGCGACGCATCTCCAGCATCAAGACGGTGGCGTGGATGATCACTCTGAGCGACGCGCTGCACAACTTCATTGACGGCCTCGCCATCGGCGCCTCGTTCACCGTGTCGATACTGACGGGGTTCAGCACGTCCACCGCCATTATATGTGAGGAGTTTCCTCATGAGCTGGGTGAGTGGCTTTTTAATCCTCTTTAACTGGACTTTAAAGGGTTAAAAGCAGGTTTTATGTTTTCACTCAAACTGAAAGTGACTTCTGGAATCTGTGATCTTTATCGGCCTCTGCTGACAGACTGCAGAACTGCACCAAAACGTAAAAGTCCACCTTCAGTAAAAGTCCTTCCCTAGAAAGTAGAAAGTAGAAAGTATTTAAGTATTATCTGCAAGATTTGCTGAAAGTATCAAAAGTAAAATTACTCTGCAGAAAACTGCTCCCTGCCAGTGTTTTGCTCTTATATCTGATGTTTTTGGATTAATATTACTCTTATAATAATGTTCAAACTGCCTGTTTAAGTTCAAGCCTGTGTTTCGTTCTGTCTGCAGGGGACTTTGTCATCCTGCTCAGCGCTGGAATGAGCATCCCACAAGCCATTTTCTTCAACCTGCTGTCCGCGGTGTCGTGTTACTTTGGACTTGTGTTTGGCATCCTGCTCGGGAGCAACTTTGCCCCCAATGTAATTTTTGCCATCGCGGGAGGAATGTTCCTGTACATTGCACTGGCTGACATGGTGAGTTAGATTACACGAGCTGAGGATATTCCATTTTTTGCATTTTTACTTTGACAAATCTGCTTTTAGAGTTATTTGGTGATCAGATCCTGTGATCAACTGATCCCTCTTAAGACTTTCTGACTTCCTGCTCTGGTAAACTCAGTGTGTTCTACCTGCCGAGCCCTAAACAGTAGAAATTTTACCAGAAAACTTGTACTCAACTTTAATCTGGTGCTCAGAAACACTTGAAATGAATGCTAGGGTTACTCTGTGCCTGTTAGTTGTATAAACAGGCAGCTGTTAGCTGCCATGTTTGCCATATCAACCTTCCAGAGTGGACAGCATGTCACTGTTGTGCTGCCCCCAAGTGGCCGGAAAAATGAATAAATGTTAAAATTCACCATCTTTTTGTTACTAAAGAAGGCTCAGAAATGAGATGTGAGATATGCAGGACGCCACGTTGAACTTTCTATAAACTGTGAGCACTTCCAGCAAGCAAAGAGGGATTTTTCACACTTCTTGTTTGTTTGCTATTTCTTCCCATTTTGTGGACTGTTGAACAATAAGGCCAGTGTGTGTTAAAGGATTGTGCATGAGACACATATCTGTTTGTCGTTCTTTGTCTCAGTTTCCAGAGATGGACAGCATAGCACGGGAACAGACGCGGACCTCCGACAAGATGATCTTCTTCCTGATCCAGAATGCGGGGCTGCTGACCGGGTTCGCCATCATCCTGCTGATCACCTTGTTTGCCGGCCAGATCAACCTGGGCTAGACAGGAGCACAGCCCGGAAAGAAAAATGAAGAAATCAGCTGCTTCCGTTTCTGCGCACAGCTCACTCGGCTGGGCGGGA
This sequence comes from Chaetodon trifasciatus, assembly GCA_037975065.1. Taxonomy (NCBI): domain Eukaryota; kingdom Metazoa; phylum Chordata; class Actinopteri; order Chaetodontiformes; family Chaetodontidae; genus Chaetodon; species Chaetodon trifasciatus. The sequence goes on along the minus strand of JBBMOE010000054.1, from coordinate 3,093,153 downwards.
AAGTGAATGTAAAGTGAATGTTTTGTACAAACAAAACCAAACGTTTAAAGGCAAATAATGCTTTTATAGACGTTTTGACGATCAAGTTAGAGAAACATTTACTCCATTTAAAAAGGGAAAATCTTTGCAATCATTTGATGTATGAACTGTAGTCAAATCTGTTTTACGGAGACAATAAATTATTTTTTCAGTCTTCTTCATATATTCTGAAATATCTTCCATTTAATGCACCTCACTGATGCTGCAGTGTAATCTAACATAATCTGATTTTGGTTTTGCCTTTCATGGCAGCAGTGTTTGACCTCAGAGTTTTGTGACCTCTTTGACCTTCGCTGCTTCTTCTGTGAGTTTTTTCTTTTTGATTTGTCTTGTTGAATATAGTTTGTATTTTGATTTTTGGACAGTTAAGAAGTTAATGAAAATTTCTAAATGGCATGGACTTTGATGAGCTTCGTAGCCAGGTTCAAACTACACGAATCTGGTTGTATTTGCTCTAACGTTAGAGGTTGCCAACATCAATTATATTATATCAATTATATTATTCATTGTTGAGTTTTTCCCCTCAGGGTTTTTTTCAACGTTGAAAGCTTTTATCAGTGGCTGTATGATTAGTGCAATAAGAACATGAGATGACACAAATACCACTACAAATTAAACTTTTCAGCAATGCAAATGGACCAATTATGTAAAATATGACTGAAAAATAAATCTTTTTCAGTAATGTACTTGAACTTTTGTGTTCCTCAACTTAAATCTCTGTTTCCTGTTCAATTCTCTTCTCTTCAAATGCAAACTACTTTTTCCAAACTTGATTCTGTAAAACGGCTGATAAAATGCAGATGTTCTTCACTCATAAATATAAATGTCATAGGCTAAAAAGGTTGGGAAACACTGCTATAGAGATTTATTAGATTGAGAAAAATCCCTCAGGTTTATTTAATCAAGTCACTGAATGCGTATTTGTACGCCAACAATAAAGAATTAACTGCCAATCCTCACTAAACAGGAAGTTGCGCGAGCTGCGTTCAGGTACGTCGTGTATCTCGTAATTATCTTAAACCATGTTAACATTATGAGCAGCCCAGCGGGAAAAAAACATTTCACATGAGTTGTCGTTCAGCTGCGAGTATATTGGGAATGTTTGAACGTGATAGTTAAAAGAGTGTCAACAATTCTGGGGCAAAATCGACGGAGTTCAGTCAAACTGAAATCTCGAGCTGGAATCATCGGTTTTATAATTTTCCCATCCTGCCGATATCCAGTGAATGCAGCGTATGTGGTTGAGGGAAGTGTACACAGATCAATGAGACGATTGTGACTTGTGTAACTTTTCTGCGCTCAGCACAGTCACTCCGTTTGCCAAGCACCACAGTAAAACAGGTAAGTCATGTTTGTCTAACGCGTTTATTCTTCCAGAGAAGAATAAAATCAAATTAAAGCGAACAAATCCTCGGCAGCTTTGCGAGGCTAGCACAGATGCTAGCTGCTGTTAGCTAATCAGTGGTCTTGTCTTTGAACATATTCCTGAAAAAATATTTTTCGTTTATTCTCCCAATATTCATTTTGGTTAATGTGGAATGATTATGGGCTCAAGTTTGAATACCTTTGCTAGTGTTAATAAAATCTGGCTATTTGTTTAGAGCCATTATAACTGACCGTCAAGAGGCGTTTGAGGGTCATTGTTCTTTAATTATTCGTTACTGTCAAACTTAAACCTGGAGTGGTTAATGTTCATGGTGTGTTAACTGTCAGTTTGTTTCCACATCGACTTTTCCAGAATGTCTGTCTGCCTGCTGCATGATGCAGGGCTGCTCATAATCATTATTACTCATTTAGATTTACTGCTGAGATATGGACAAAAGACTAACATGAATGGAAAAGGTTCCAGTGAGTAAAAATACTCAATACCAGAATACTCCATTAAGAGTTAAACACCTACATTTATAAAGTAATCTACCATACGTCAAAGAGAATAAGTATTAAGTTAATAACACTTTCACTTTTACAGTGAAATAATGTCTTATTTTGAAAACGAGGCCCCTTTTGCACCCTTTCAATATTGATATACTACAGTTTCAGCACTATTTTGTATATTTGCAGTCTACTTATTCCACTTATTATACTTTAAAGTATAGCAATAAGAACAGAGGAGCAATGATAAACAGATCATCTGCCAGCTATTAAACTGATAATTGATTGATTAGTTTGAGTCCACCTTCTTAAATGTGAATATTTTCTGGTTTCTTAAGTCCTCTGTGACAGATAACTGAATGTCTTTGGGTTGTGAACAAAACAAGCATCGTTATGTTGCTGTTACCTTCAGAATGAGCTCTTTATATCTACAGAGGAAGTCCACCATGTAGCACCGCCATGTTTCTACAGTAGCCCTGAAAGGACAAAGCAGACACTGGCTCTGGAAATGGCCTTTTGCATTTTTCAGAGGATGAGGCGAGGGGGATTCAGATAGTTGCAATCTGCAACCTCACCACTAGATGCCACTAAATCCTGCACACTGGACCTTGATGTACACGCTCATATGCAGATTAAGATGCATCAAAATGTATCAAAAACCAATACACATAATGTACTACCAGGCTTCAGCACACTGTGATACAAAGAAGACACAAGACAAAACAAAAGGACAAAATAACGAGGATACAAATGCAAACTGATTTATTTAGTCGTTTGCAGTATTTTGTCACCTCTCACATTTTGACCTCCTGTCATTTCAAAAAGTAGGGCTGAGCCATGGCCAACATTCAGATCCGGAAGTATCGGGACGAGGACGCCGAGACAGTGAAGGAGATCTTCACCGATGGGCTGAGCGAGCACGTGCCTTCGTCCTTCATGCACGTCCTGAAACAGCCGCTGACCCAAATGGTGCTCATGTGCCTGTTCTGCGCTCTCATGGCCAGCTCCAAGTCCTTCCTGCTGCCCATCCTGGCGGCCACCCTCTTCCTGGCTGGGACCCGGCAGTTTGTCGTCTACATGTTCAACAGATATATTGACACCTCCCTCAGGAGTGACCTCAACAAAATCAGTGAGGTCTACATGCAGCAGAAGGACTCGTGCTTTTGGGTGGCTGAAATCGACGGTCGGGTGGTCGGCTGTGTGGCTTGCCTCCCTGCCGTGAAGTCGCCTGGCTGCTTGGAGTTGAAACGCATGTCTGTGCGCCGCAGCCACCGCGGGATGGGCATCGCCAAGGCTTTGTGCAAGACAGTAGCTGATTTCACTCGTGACAGAGGTTTTCCAGCAGTCATCTTGTACACCTCTATGGTGCAGACAGACGCTCAGAAGCTGTATGAGCACATGGGCTTCACCAAGATCAGAGAGTTCGTCATTCCTGAGCTGGTTGCCAAAATCCTGAACTTTACTCTGTTGGAGTACAGGCTGGATTTACAGGGAGACGGGAAGAAGGACTGAGCGGTCCTGAACTGAAGCACGCAAAGACCGCGTCACATGTCAGGGCAACAGTGCCGTCCACCCAGTTTCTATACTCATGTCTACCCAGCATGCATTGCAGCTAAGGCAACCGAGCGCTCAGGTGACAGTATCCACATGAGGAACTGTTAATTCAACACGATGGCAGTAAAAGGTCGGGCATGTTTTCTCTTTTTCTTGACACAAACCTGTTTTTAACGTCCGCAGTCATTGTGTTAAAATGTTTGTGTTGACTCAGCTTCTTGAAAGTCATTTGATTGTTTAATTTTGTAAACGATTTCACGAAATTGAGAATAAACTACACACTCCTAGAATTTTCTGGCAGTTTTTTTTTTTTTGGTTGTACCACTGATCAGATACACCGGATTAGTGTTGACCTTGAGACTGATCTCAGTAAGTGGATCATCTATCGGCCATGACATGACTGATCTGCATTAAATGGTGAGGGTTTTTTTTGTCTGTATCATTGTGAAATTCAGTGTTTCTGTTATCAGTTTTAAGTCACGACAGGCTGCCAATTCAGTTTTTAGTGCTGTGTTAATCCCTCATGGCCTCATGAGTTTTGGGAAAAAGAGCAGTGTCTGTGAAGCTGCTTGATATAAATGCTATAACTAATCATATGAGAGCTACTTTAAGAGCAAACTCGTTGTTTTGCATTCTTTTTACATCTGCCAAAAACAACCTGAGGGAGGCAAATCCTCTGCTGCTCTTAACTAGAGTGTTTGCAGCAGTTACACATACACTTAAGGGTTTAACAGACGTGCATGTGTGATTTGTACTTTGTTCATACCAGGACCAGGTTTGCAGTGTGTCAGTGGACACTGTTTTCCTGATTATCTGAAATATGTGTTGTGTACAGCAAACTGGAACTGAAGCCTTCAGCTTTGCTTTTTTCTTTCCTTAACCACAAATGTGCTGCTGCAGGCCTGAAAGAGAGTCCGCCACCTGTTCAGCCAAACAAGAGGAACAAGCCTCTTCTGTATGAGAGCAGGAGGGAAGTTGAGGCCGCAGGGCGAGGAGCCTGCTGGGAAGTGAGTCAGACATTAGTAGGATGGGGAAGTGCTGAGGTTCTGCTCTGCGGCCTGCTTTTCATACAGGATGCACACAAGCTGAGAGGTTGTCAGGTTGTTTTTATCATCACAGATCTGATGGATAGCTCATATCAAATGTGTGATCAGGGTACAAGACTGAAAAATAAAAAAACACAAAGCATATTACAGAAATACATACAACTGCTGCAACAACCACACACAACCTCACTGAAAACAAATGGGAATACACGAGCTGTGTAATTGTAATTACATTTTCACTTCCACTGTCGGTTTAGTTTTCTTTCGTTTCCTTCTTTGTTCCCTAATGTTTTTTTTTTTTTTTAATTTCTTTTACTTTTCCTTAGGCGTGTGAATTTTTAAATTTACAAATATTCCCCACAGTTTCCCCTGCTGCCTTCCTCAAGACACACACACTCACACAAACACATAAAATAATAAATACAAATTTATTTACACACTAAATAGAATTTAAAAAGTGCATCACATGGCAAAATAAACATGGATACTCAGGAAAAGACGATATTTGACATTAAAAAAAATAATTGTCCTTAATATATTAAATTCTCCCGTAAAGAAAATATATTTTCCACACGTTGTCTGTCTGTGTTTAAACCTTGTGAGCTGTTACCTACTTTCCAGCAAATGCAGTACTGTACTTGACATCTTTACAGCCAGCCACAGTGTTAACATCACCGTGCTCCTCGGCGTCTGTGAGGCGGCCCGGGTCAGGCAGCAGCTCGGACACCTCAGGACGGATGAGTCCGGTCAGACTTCCATGGATGGATGTAGCCTGTCAGGGACGAAGCTGAGCGGTTAGCCGGATTTTAGCACACAAACAGGTAAGATTTAGCACACATATGTCATGTGAACTGCGGTGGGTAAATTTAAAATGCATTAGCACGCCTGTCTAGAAATATATTTGTTCGTGTCTTGTTATAATTAGCTCGATAAAATGTTTTTATTCAGAAATCCAAACCGAAGCTAACGGCTAGTTATGCTAGCAGCTGGTCAGGGAGTGTCCCACAGACAGCTGACAGCGGCAAATATCAGCCTTAAAAGTGACCATTTTGTCACCCGCAGAAGTTAAAACGCGACATTTTCACATTTAAACGACTAATTATGGTGCCCAGACCGTTACAAATGTTTAATTAGCTTCGGTTGGTGATTATGGAGGCGGTGTGGTTACCCAGCCCTAATGGGATGAATGGGCTTTCTCCTGGTTTAAATCAATTAATCTCCCATTCAAGCTGTTTTTCCTAATTTCTCATCAAATTTGCTGAATCTGTCTGCAGAAAACGTCAAGTCAGCCTGCAGCCACACCCATGCTGTGATTTATCTTGATTACCCTCTGACATAACAGGCAAACATCAGTAATATTTCTCTTTTTTTAATTAGTAGCTGCTGATTATGTTAAATAAAAGGCTGAAATAACATTATTCAGGTGAATGAGTCAGTGGTTTTTCCCATTAAATGACAGATTCAGCTCTCACATTTGTTTAATAGACGTTTTTATTTATATTCTGTGGGGATTTGTAAAATTTTCCTTGCAGTTAAATTGGGCGTTTTCACGCTCATATCATCCATGTTGCAGAGAAAGCTCTGGTCCTGTTTTCTGTGCTTGACCTATTTTTCCTGCATGCATGTCACAGCGCTGAGATCAGCCTGAACATCATTAACATGCATGTAGAGGAGAGGAAGCCCAACATGTGATTAGCTAAGACTTATCCTCTATTGTCAGCTGAGCTGTTTTCATTATCAGCCCCTAAACTGATGATTTTTGCCATTAATTACTCAGAAATGTTAAAAAATTATTGCTTTTTGTCTGACAGACAATTAACTACCCAAAGATATTTGATTTTCAATGATGTAAAACAGATTTTCGAGTCATTTGAAACTCCGGACCTGTGAACATTTAACGACCAAAAGACCAATTTATTGATAAATCGCTACATATAAGGCTTACAGTGAAATTTCCTCAATGTAAAAGCTAAAACAATCAGTCAGTTAGATAATAGAAAATTAATTGGCCACAGTTTAGATAATCAGTTAATTGTGTGTGTAATTTTTTAAATAAAAATGCCAAAAATGATCTGGTTCCATATTCAAATATCAAATATTTGCTGTTTTTTTGCATCATGATCTTGAACTAAATATCTGTGGTAAAAGTAATTAATTCCATTTTATGATCACAGTTTAATTATTAGCACCTTTCTTTAAATGTAACCTCTACAGTGCCATCATGAAGGCGGCACCACTTTTACAGTGAGACACATTTAAAGCCGCAGTGATCTATAAAAGGCTTTTTATGATCATTTCTGGCAGCGACTTTGGCCAAAGTATCCTCATAATAAATGCTAAAATCGACTAGGGCTTGATTCCAGGTTTAATCAATAGTTTGAAGATTTTATCAGTTGAAAGAACAAATATTTGCTGTTAACTCTTAAACTCTTAAAATGTGTTTTAAGTCTTTATCCTGTGAAGTCACATTAAGGATCTGCAGACATCACTTTGGGGTCTGGAAGCTAACATTATCCTTGTTTGTTATGTACAATAAACAAATTACAAACCACCTCATTAAAAGAAATATTAAACAGATTAATTTCTAATATTTTCTAATTAATATCTGCAGCCCTCAGTGAAACTGTGTTACCTGGGAACTCTTTACCTCATAAAGGTGACACCTTGGCGACTCCTGACGAAGCAGTTTGCATTTCAGCTCATGATTAAACTCTACGCAGGCACAAACTCTTCCACCAAACTCCATTCATATTTCTCCTACTTTATCTTAATCAATTCTAGCTTCAAGGACATAGTCATGCTCGTCCTTACCTTGCTTAGCGGTGTCGATGTGTTCCTCCTGAACCAGCAGACCGGCGGAGGTGCAGTCTGGTCGTAATGTAAAATCCTCCTCAGATCCTCCCGTGTCACCTCTGTTCCTGCAACCTTTCCGTGCACCGGGCTGAAAAGGCTTCGCAGCGGCGTTCGTCTGAGCCGGTGACGCCTCTTTCTCTGACACCGCTGTCCTCATTTTCTGTAAGGAGGCAGGTCTTTGATTTTGGCTGCGTGCTGGTTGTCTCATTATTTCTGCGGTGAGAGATAAGGACTCCCCCCTCTCCCCTTCCTCCCACCAAACCCCACGCCCCCCCCCCCGGTTTTGGTTCTGCCTTTGTCATTTGCATAAGCGTTCAAAGAGACTGCAGAGGTTTATTTTGTGTCCCAAAACATCCCCAGCTGTGTCCAACACTCCCATGTCTGAAATCTTAGGATATTTTCTGGACTTTAGGAGTTTCATCCAGGCTGTGAAGCCAAAAACATATTTATTACCTTGTGTAGGGCTGATTTTGAGCCTACAGACAGTACATTTGGCTGCCCTGATCCACTCTTGGTTGTTGAAACGTTGTCAGTGATGCATTATTTCATAGGAAATATGTTCCCCCGTCCTGAGGGCTACGTCTCCTTTGTTCTGATGCTGAAATGCAGACTCTCACAACATCTCTCATCAGCCTGTAAGCTGAAGGCTTTTCACGCAGAAACCCTGCAGCGTTTGCTTCCATTGCAAAAAGATGACAACACAGAAAGAGAGAGGACTGAGAGCTAAAAAAGCCCCAGCCATGCAGTTAGCTGATAAAAGCTGATAAAGGAGAGCTAATCCTTGCTCTGTGATGGGCCACAGCATCAGGCGGGGCCCTAATGCAATCTGCTGGCTTTTGCTTACAGTGTGCTGCATTACAGAGCATCACCTGGGCCTTTTGTGTTCGACCACAATGAAACCGCATCAGATTGAGTTGAAAATGCTTACTGCCTGTGTTTCTGCACGTCTGTCCTCCTGGCGTTCAGACTCGTACTGTAGCAGAAGACAGAAAGTGAATTTGACAGTAAGTAAGAGTTTTAGGATACATCTGAGCTCTTTGACAGCATTTCTGAGCTGTAGTGATGGCCTTAAAGGAGTTGTTTTGTTGGCTAATTGATCACTTATAACTGCGAGTGCCGCAGGATTTTGTCCTTTAATGATTTGTCTTATCAGGGCTTGAACTGCTCTTCGATCTGCCACAGATCAGCCCTGAAGACGTCCCAGACAACTCCAGACCTCTGCACCATGCAAAATTAGGAAGACATGCATGGGAACAATGACTCTCAAGTTTATTTTGAGAAGCTTTTGAGAGGGTTATTTGCAGGCTTTAGGACCCAGCACCTCAGTCCGGGCCTAGACCGCCCTCCCTCCTGCAGAAGCCAGCACAGACTAGCGCAGCAGCGCAGTGCTGCCGCTCAGCTGATGCGCTCACAGCAGACCCAGCCTGGCTGTTTTCTCCTCTTTGCTCTGCTGTTGTCCTCTGCTCCTTTCATCGCCCCTCAGAAACTTTCTGTCGGAGCCAAAAGCTCCCACCGGCTTTCCTCCGGCAGCAGCAGAGAGGAGGGTCGGGGAGTGTTGGGAGCTCAGGCTGTGCTGAGAGGATCAGGAGAGAGATGGTGTGATTCTTTAAAGAGAAAGAGAGAGGAGGAGAGAGACGCTCCAGCAGCATCACCGAACACCCCCACCGCCTCCTCCTAGACCCCCCTCTGTCTGCCTGACGCTCACCCCCATAACACGCTCCCTCAGACAAGACGGCCGGTTTGGGGGGTGGCTCAGCGACCAGGAAACATGTCACAGACTAGGAGGAACACGTACACCCGGGTGAGTGCATACTAGGTGTTCATACGTCCCGGCGAGGTGAATGAATGGGCCAGACTGTGGTGTCTAAGTTAGTCCCGATCGGTGCGCCATTGTTCCTGTTAACGTCTGTCCGATTTGTTTCACTCTGTCATCTGCTCCGTGTTGATTTCTGCTTTGAATAGAAGGGTTTCTAATCCATTTCAGCGCTGCATTCCTCTGTCTGAATTGTCGCCTCTTTGTTCGGCTCAGATGCCCCTCCGGGTTCAACATTGCTGCTGTGGTGTTAAGGTTCAGACCTCTGCGATGACTCTGAACCTGTAAAGTAGGAGATGATACGTGACAGGCGGGTAATAGGTTCCTAAAGCTTTTAGCTATCAGCAGACAGCTGGACACACAATCCACGAGCCCCTGAAGACTTCCTGTTTGTCATCCGTCTCTGAGTCAAGCAGCCGCTCTGTCACCGGGAGGGATGACATCAGTGCTCGCTCTTAGATTTTAGTACCTTTCAGCTGCTCTTTTCTTTCCTTCAGATCACAGAGCCCCCCCTCCTTATGAGAATAGTCAGATTAGATTGCATGCTTTGTAATTTATCCTGCGTAACATGGTGAGTCTGTGCGCCAGAACATTTCAGGAGCCCACTTTTTTAAGAAAACAAAGCAAAACCGTCTTCAGGCCGACAAGTTTCACCAGCGCCTTCGTCAGAGCACAGTTACAGTGCAGCAAATGAGGTTATGTCACGGCTTTTAATCTTCTTTTTTGCACTGTAGTCGTGTGAGCCTGTGTGTGTTTAAAGAGTAGAGTGGCACTAAATAATTCAGCACGTCCTCCTCGGGTCCTCTCGGCTTCCAGCACATGGCGAACAGGTCGGAGCGGCGGCTGAACAGCGCTGCATGCTTCCGTACGGAGCGGCAGCCCGTTCAGAACTCCTTTGTTTTCATTATTTTATGACTTTAAAGAAGGCATGAGTTATAAACCTCGACAGGTGCCTGAATGCAGATCGTGTGCTCTCCCTGCAGCGCTGCAAACCTGCTCCTGTGGTGAATCTGAGGTGATTTGATGCCTTTAGAAGGATGCTAAAGCTGGAATAAAAGATCTGACGTCTCGACTGTGATGTAGAAAAAGGCTTGACAAAGACAGGAAGACTCAAGGACACGTTTCCTGCCTGTGACGAGTCAAAAGTCTCTCTCCACGTTGGTCATGAATTATAAGCGAGGTTAATTAGACTTTAAGCAATCAAGGGAATTCAGGGTTGGCGTAACTGCTGCTGCTGCTGCTACTTGGAACATCTCAGCGGTGATGTTAATAAAAGACCGTCACCTGCAGCTGTTAAACGGAGGCTGGTTTACATGTCAGTAGTAAGAAAGTGGAACAAGGTGTTTGGATATATCAACGATATTTTCTGAGGGAAAGAAAGTGATTGTAGGTCTGAGTTATGTCTCATAAATACGAAGCTGAGAATAGAAAAAGTGCTGTTTCCCTCTGGGTGTACACCTCCTCTGTATTTTGACCAGTAAGTTGCTGTAACCGCCTCTTAAGAAGTGACACCACCTTCGGGCTTAGCTTTAACACAACAGGCTTTATACGACCACATTCCAGCCTATGCTTTGCTTAGATTTAATGCTGCTGGTTGTTCAGTACAGATGGCGGGCTTCTCAGGCCTGGAGGTTGTCCTTCTGTTTAATCAGACATTATGTTTTGATGGGTTTTTACCTCCTCTCCTCTCCAATTTGGAGCAGGCAGTCTCCTCGTGTTGCTTTCAATGTCCCGTCTGTCTCCCCGGCTGACCTGGGAGGAGTAGATGGTAGCAGGTCAACGAGGACAAAGATATGATCCCTCACAGGAAGTGCAGCTGCGATAGTTAAGTGTTTTTTGCCATCAGCACTTGCAGGATTTGATGATATGGCCTACTGGAGATGTGTCAGTGGATGGCAGCCAATAAGGGACAATGAGTTGCAGCAGAGAAATGTGAAAGATATGTTTCAGGTGGTTAAGAACAGTGTCACCATAAGATAATTTATCCACCAGAGAGTGAAAACCAGTTTATTTCTCAAATGTAAAACATTCACAGTCCTTTAAATGCATCAAAAGTGTTTGTTTTTATGGTGTGTTTATGTAAACAAATAGATATCGATGATATTTTTGAAGAAACTTGCTCTTAATATGAAGAAAATGAGTCATTGGACTTTTTGTTTGATATTGTCAGCGTCAGAAATATAAATGCTTGAATCATACGAGCACTGTCTGACACGACCACAGAGACCTGCAGTGGACGGGACGGATCGGGATGTGATTCTTTAACGATGCTGTCTGTCTGTCTGTCTGTCTTAATGTCTGTCCGTCCGTCTGTCTGTCGTGACTCGCTGCCCTGCTGAGGTTTCTGTGAAGCAGCATCACATACAGAGTGTGTGTTTACAGTAAGCTCAAGGAGAGCGTGTTCCCTCCCGGCGAAACATCGCCCGCTCCTCGCTCTGCTGTTCTGCTGAGTCACCATCACTTCTAGGACATCACACTGTAAATTGGGTTATGCAGGATTATTTGATTACAAAATATGGCAGCTCGAGTAAAAGTGCCCCTGTTGAGGCGTTTTCACCGTGCGATTTGTTCTCACACACATCGGAGCTGCTTCGAGAGCGCAGGACTCGGCCTTGCTTTGGCTTTCTGTGCGGTCCTGAGCAGCTCAGTGGGTCAGAATGACGCGACAACGACTTTTCGTTCACCTCTGTGTGCAGACACGGTCCTGCTAATGGTCCCTTTTAATGCAAATGTCGCCTTCAGCGTGTGATGCTTTGCACTGCAGCCCTGCAGTCACGCACTAAAGCAGAGATTGAACCTGTGGCCACTTCATCAGAGCTTTTCCTTTTGCTCTGAGGTCGTGTCTTTATTTATCCTGTTATTTAAAGTCGTGATAATCATAACATGAAGTTTTAAACATTTAGAGGAGATATAATCCACATGCCTTCATCAATAAACCTTTATCAATAAAATATATTAGAGTGCGGGCCACTTTAAAGGGTCGTTAAGCCACAGCAGTAAAAAAAAGTTGCCTCATATTCCTCTAAAGGGCATCTATCCGTGCTGGGAGTTCTAATAACTGATGTATTTTTACAGCCCAGCTCTGTTTGTGTCTCCCGTCCCACCCAGACCACCAGCAGCGGCAGCAGCAGGATGAGCTCGGACGGGGGCGGGCGGCCCGTCAAGGTGGGCTCCCTGGTGGAGGTGATCGGGAAGGGGCAGCGCGGCACGGTGGCCTACATCGGCAACACGCTCTTTGCCTCCGGAAAATGGGTGGGCGTCATCCTGGACGAGGCCAAAGGGAAGAACGACGGCACCGTGCAGGGCAAGCGCTACTTCACCTGCGAGGAGAACCGCGGGATATTTGTGAGACAGTCTCAGGTAACTGCAGCACTACTGAAGACACACTGTCCAGTGAGAGAACCCTGAAGCAGAGGAGTGTCTCCACCCTCGAGTCCTCAGCCAGTCCACCCCCCCATCTGTCTATTGTTTCCTGTCCTGTGAGACGTTTGAGATTTTGTTTTCCTTTCTATTTGACGCAGTGTGTTTGTGTGGGGGCTGATATTTTCCTCTGTTGTCTGAATGCTGCCAGTGTTTTTCTGCTGCTTCAGGCTGCATGAAAAACCGCTTTATTATGTTCTCCCAGAAAAATACTGCAAAGTGTCCCTGCCTGTTTCATAACCATAGATTACTGATGGTGGCCTGGAGGGGACAGTCTCATCCATCCTAAGGGAAGGAGAGAAAAATGGGCTTAAATTTCATCCCCACTGAATGAACTCCTGATGCTTTCTCATTGTGGTGGGTTCCAGGTATCCTGGCGTGAAGCTCTTCATGTGTACATGTACACAGATAGAAGGGTTGAAGGTTCCCTGCAGGGTTTTCTTTGCAAAGTCTCTTTGCGTTCACTTTGTAGTGTATCCTTGAGGGTCTAACCGACATGCTGAATGCATTTCCTGCCTCATAAAACATTTGCATTTTTAAGTATTTTAAATCTTACATCTTTTACATCCATATTTACTAGCTTGCAGTCTTCTTCTTCCTCGTCTTTGCTGGAACGTTGCAGCGTTTCTTGGCACAATATCGCCACCTATCTCTCAGTGGAGTGGTGGGAAACCATCGGCAAGGCTGTGTCATGTCACCTGGGTGCAAATGCAGCTGCATGTGTGTCCTTGTGTGTGATATCTGATATCCTTCTTGAAAAACATTTCTCAATCCTAAACACGCCACTCGTTTTTCTGTGAGGTTTGCTCATTTGAACTGCGCGAGCGTCACTTGTAGGTGAGGGGGTGAGTGTCAGTGATTTTTGATCATTAGCATAATCGACGCCCCTAAATAGCTGTAAAAGGCTACCTGCTCTGCTCCGTTTGTGCAAGTTTCATGCATAAACATGTCAGAGTAAAAACAAAGAACATCAGACAAAACAGAACAAATGAAGCAGTGTCAGAAACAACAAGTGCTTTGTCATCAAAAAACTGTCCGTGACTGAAATGAGAGGAAATGTCACCGAGAAGGACGAGAGAATAGATTTCATTACAGGTGCAACACAGGACGTTACCCTGGGCAGCAGCTCGTGCATGAGAATACGGCGAGGAAAAAAACAGCGTACTATTTACATATATGATAGATTAATGTATGTGATGTTCACACGTATTGGTAACAGATAGTACACGTACGTAATACAGCTCTATGGATGTAATAATAATGGACGTGTGACTAACAGTGGTAGCAGCTGCAGTGGACGTCAGGCAGGACACGCAGCTGTAACCCACAATCCAGGCTCAAGCACTTTCCACGGGAACCTGCGAGACAACAAAGCACAAGTTATATTTTGGTAACATGTTTAAACTCCAGATTCATTCAGATTTGTGTATAACTCTTCATCAAACAAGTATTTTTTCTGCTCTGAGGGAAGGCAGACCTGAATATAACCTGAATTACCTGAAGTTCAGGACACTGGTGGATGCGACAGGTTGTCTTCTGTCACTTGCACGTCACACTTAAGAAAGCGTCTCCTGCAGTGGTTCTTGCATGAGGCCCACTTTGTTGCATGAGCCCAGAGTAAAGTGTGTCAGAGCTACCTGTGACCCGGCTGTACAGGTACAAACACACGGGTCAGCTTCAGTATCAGTCAGGTGTTGCATTACTAATCCTCTTTATTATGTCCCTGCTTGCCTTAAAAGACCGGCTGACCCTGACTCTGCCTGCACTGCAGCTGTAAAGGTTGCTGCAAAGATGGAGAAATGAGGACTCACTTGGGCAGTGCTATATCTGAACGAACATCACTAAACAAGCCACATCTGTTTCTGCAGCTCCCCGTTAACGTGCCACCTCCTCTCAGTCAGATAGTTGACAGTACGAGCCTGTGATGTTTTGGAAGACGTGGCTGAATGTCTCTCGCTGCCTGTTTCTGTGTCTCTCAGATCCAGCTGGTCGACGACGGGGCAGACACGACGTCTCCAGAGACACCTGAGCCCGGCACCGGCAAGGTTCCCAAACGAGGCAAGGACGCACACGTTCACTTTTCAGCATTCTGCTCCTGTTTCACCAGTCAAACAAAATGGGAACAAAGTGCAATCGTGACCTTTTTGAAAGGGAAGTTGTCTCGGGGACGTGCATGCACAGAACATTAAACGTGAGGCCGTGTTAGGGAGCAGTGAAAAGCTCTGCAGCATGAGAGCAGGCAGCTGAACGATCACCTCGTCGTGACAGTAATAAACGCTGTGAGCGCTCAGGCTGCAGCTTTTATCGCCTCCGCTGTGAAAGGGTCCAGGCTTTTCCAGGTGTCAGCAGCGTTTAACCAAAATAAACAGTCCCATCTGGTAGCTGCTGGTGCGAAACACCTCCTGCATCTTACCTCCTTTCTCCCGATTGGCTGTCTAATAGCCTATTGGTGTCTTTAGAATCACATGATCTGCAAGATGTGCTGACATTTTTTCACTTCCTGCCACCTTTTCTCCAATAAACGGATCATTTTTCCATCTAAAGAGGTCATTTTTCTATCAGCCACGTCTGCAGCTGTGTATGAGTGCTCTTAAGCAAGGCAGTGTAACCCCACCTGCTCACCCACTTTAAGCCACTGAGGTTTAGAGTTTCTGCTGAAGGCCTGAAATATAAATGTCTCAGTAAATATCTCATTACAGGGACACCGTCTGGTTTCATTTCAGTGCTGAGTCAAGCAGAGTGCTGCAGCGGCACTGTGAAGGTTGTGGGTTTGAATCCCTCTGTGTGCACCCCTGGTTCAGTAAAGCTCCCGGGGCTGAAGTGTCCTCCAGCGGTTCTTCTGTAAATGTCAAACTAAACTGATCGAGGCTGGCTTCCTGTTGACAGCAGACGTCTTTCTGCTCACATCCGGACGTGGACAAAGTCACAGTGACCGTGAGAAATTAATTTAATAGCAGCTGACGGACGATGAAAGCTCCAGAACAGCCACTGAGTCCATGATCGCTCCCATGAAATCTTAGATTTACCATCAGTGTGGACGCTGATTAATGCTCGCACCGAATTATCGTCCTCTCTCTGCTTTTAACACGAGAAATAAAAATTGCCCTCACTCTCCACATCTGGCCACCAATAGGATTTATCTACTAGAGGATGGAGCTGCACTCTGTTTCCATGGTTACGCCTCACTGCTGCTACCTAAAATCGGGGGGGGGGGTGGCGGCTGGTGCATTGTGCTCGCTTTGGTATTGTCTACTTCCTGGTGCAGAGAGAGGGAGTTGAGGTGGTGACACACTTGACTGAGCGATGTTGATTTTTCAGAAACAGGGAAGAGAAACGAGGCTCTGCCGTTTGTTCAGGTGTGTGCAGGTGTGTTTCCTCAGGTTAAAGCAGCAACACAGAGGAGAGCTTTCAGGACACAACAAGCTGCCCTGCACCAAAACTAAGATGTGACAGAGCTTAATGTTTACGCTGAAGCTGATGCTCGTCTCCAGAGCAGCTTACTGTTTAAGCCCCCTTCAGACGAGGAATGTGTAACGCTTCATCTTCAGTTAACGTGCTGGCAGTCAGACACGGATGACTTTAACATTAGTGTTACCTTAATTCAGACACGAGGCAGTGATGGACCCTGTTTTCTGTTTCCTCACAGGCTAAACCTCATTTTTTAAAGCTTAACTTCCCGTCAGCTCACACGGCGCATGCAGAATGTTTCGCTGGGTTTATTCATGTGCAGTCGACATGAATGACCATTGAAAATCTGTCTTCTGCTCCTGCTGCACCAGCAGGAGAAATACAGTTTTTATGGACTGATCTGAAGTCTTAAAACAGGCTCTTTCAGCGTGTTTCACAGTTTATTAAACAGGTTTTCTCTGCACGATGAGACAGCACAGATATCACATGATATCACATATTTACATGAATCTGATATGACTTTTTACATGCTGTAAATGCTAAAATGACCAAAATATAACTTCATTACTTCTGGAGTCACGTCTAAAGGTAGAAAGTGGACACAGACAATCTAGTTTAGGTGTTTGTAGTCTCTCATGGCAGTTTTTCCACAGCCGGCTGCGACTCAGTATCAGTGTTGACTCTAATCTTTTTGCACCCGGATCTTTGTGGGACTTTATACCTCGTAAAAAACGCTGATGATGGAATGAAAGTGCGCCTCTCACGTCCTTTGTTTGCTTGTTTTTTTTTTTTTTATCTCTTCAGAGATCCTGGAGACGCCCAAGTCCACCAAACTGGTGAGTCTGACAACGCTGACTGTGACACAAAGCTCCCCTGCAGGAAATCAGGAGCAGATACGGAGGAGCTCACCTGGACGTTTACACACGATCACACTGAGAGACTCACAAACGGATGCATGCACACTCACATACCTGCTTACACACACACACACAGCTGCACAAACCCCATCTTATGATGCTTGGTGGCTCTTCAGTGAGAATATGGACATTTATGTTTAGTATTCTTACAGCAGCATGTTGTACTTCAGTCTAAAGGAGAGTCACTGAAAATCTCTCAGTGCATTGAGTGTTCTGTAGTGACACACTGACAATAGATAGACTAATGCATATTCCTAAATACTCTAAATATTTATACGTGCTTGTTAAAGGAGGGAGAAGAATCTGAGATCATCTTCTGCTTTTTCTCCTTTTATAATTACACACAGTCTTCCTCCGCAACGAAAAACAGATTTCAAACAGTTTATAAAGATTCAAAATAATCTTAAAGAATCCAAGTTTACCAAGTTTAACAGAATCAAATTAGATCTTCTTGAATCCAGTGCTTACGGTTGTTTTCCAGTTTGACCAGCAGAGGGCAGTGTTCACTTATAAATACACCAGCTGTGTATGGAGAGGCATCATACTGCAAAGCAAACAGAGGAGCTGCCCTGAGATCAGTTTAAATAACGTAGGAAGCTCTGATATGTTATTCCTCTCTGAATCTGGGCGCATATTAAAGACAGAAATCAGAACTAGAGTATCATTAATTTGCCAGATGAGTCTGCATTTACAAACACTTTGAGCTGACAGATGAAAGATGATATAAATAACAGCAAATACTTAAATAAACACACACCAGTGATTAACATATCTCTATTGTAAGAACTCCTATGTGCACTTTATGTGAAAATGAGCTGAATGAAGAAATGTGTGTGTGTGAAAACGTGTGTCTGATTGACACCTTTGAACCACCAATGAAGAGCACCGACTCACGGCAGCCACGCCTCCGCCAGCATGCCTCTGACAAACTCTTGACCTTTGACCTCCACCCTCCCTCCTCTCCTTCCTCACTTCCTTCCCTTCTTTCCTCTGACCACGCAGCGAGGAGTGAAGCCCAAAAAGGTGCTGCATGTTTCTCTAAGCTCGGTACAGTGGTAATGTGATGATGATGACTGTGGTAACCGTGGTAACCGTGGCTCTGAATGGCCTCGCCGCTGCATGGCAACAGGGCCCCATCCCTCATTTACCCATGATTCCTCTTAGCTCACCACACCGCCATCTGTAGTCCCGTCACAACCTGCTCTGTTTGTGTGCGAGTGAATGGAAGCCAGTGAGGAGAGCGAGAGGTGACGCCTGTGTCCGCCATTGTGTCACGCCCACTTCCTGTCACCTGACCTCATCTCGCTCCGTGCTCCGGTCTGTCTGCATCGGCCCGCTCTGCGGCACATGCTGTGTGTGTTTGTCTGCTTTCTGTGCATTTTAAAGCATGTTGAAGGGGAATCAGCCTGGCAGACGATTCTCTGGGTCACACTGACCCACGTTTGATGATCGTTGGCAGGAAAACGACCAAATTCTGCAGTTATTTCTTATCAAACAAGGAAAAGTGTTGTTTTAGTGTGTCTGTGAAGGCACGATGGGCTTCTGAGGGGACATTTTTACTGGTTTTAGGAATTTGCATTAAAGGGCTGTCAAAGTAAAATGATGCACTGGTGTAACGTTGGTGAAGGACACGGGGGACACCAGCCTGGAGTGGACTATTTCAGACATTTAGTCGTCATCAGTTTTGGTACTCGATTGATCGTTAAAGTCATTTATCAGCCAAAAATGCATAACGTTCCCTGTTTCCTGCCTCTCAAAATGTGAGAATTTGCTGATGTTCTCTGTTTATATCAATATAAATTGAGCATCTTTGGGTTTTGGACGGTTGGTCAGACAAAATGAGTCACAACGTCACTTTTTAAAAATACTTTTAGACTAAAAGAATCAAGTTTGGGGCGTTTGTACTGTCGTATCGCTGCTCCTCTCTGCTGTCTTTTGTATTAAACTGGCAATAGATCGGAGTACTTTTTTGTGATTTTAGTAAGATGATGTCAAGTTTTAATGATGCTAAAATGGCGTAAAGTAACAGATCTGGAAACAGAGTCCAGCGGTGGATTTTTGGGTGTTTATTGTTGTCTTTTTTCTTGTGACCTGCAGCTGGAGGTTGTTCATTTTGACAGAATCAGTGATGTTTGAGTCCAGAATATGAGACGAGCCAGTTTGAGTTTGGTCTTTGTTTGTGTGCACTCGGCTCACATTAAGTCCAGTCATAACAGCTCGTTTCAGCTGAAGAAGGCGGCTTAGAAATATGATATATTGTGAGTGTCGTGCATCGCGGCGTCCATCACGAGGTCCACACTGACGGTCCGGTGCTCTTTAACAGTCCAGCTCGGCTGAGTCATACATGCAGGCGCTCGTCTGCTGCTCCAAAATGTCAGAGGATGACGGAGGTGAAATCAGCCGCCTTCCTGCCTGCAGAGAACAAACCTGCACCGTATGGATTTCCTGTCAGCTCGGTTCTGCTTTATCGTGTCCTGCTCTGCGTCTCCTGCTCACACCAGGAGCTCAGTTTAGTCTCAGCCTGGAGCCTTAAATATTCTCTGATTCACCTGCCAGATATGATGCAGAGAAGACAGAAGATCACGAATAAGACAAATTATTAATGAAGCATTATGTCTTCAGATTGTCCGTCCTGTTCTCAGTATCTCAGGAACAACGACACCAACAACTTGGCTGGTTTGCGAGTAGCGTCTTCAGCCTCTCTTTCCGCCTTCACCCACAGAAACACATAATATAATGCAACTTTTAAGATGCCTGAGAGGAGAGACTCAGGGCGAAAAACAGCTCCTGCAGACTTTAATCAAAGGTGACGTTTTTATCAGCTCCGGTCTTCTCTCATCTGGATAATGGTGAACGGACAGTTAGAGGACGCCGTTGAGAGAGATTTGAAACTTTGGAAAATGGGACACGCAGACAGAGAGGATGATGGGATTTCTAAAAAGTCCCATCAGCTGGTCAAAACCAGAGCGAATAGAGGAAGATAGAAGAGAAGCTGCAGATTCGTTTAGCTCCAAATATAACGACATGGAGACATTTTGAATTGGACACGTCCTCCTCACCCTCAGTGGTAACCTCACTCTGAAATAATAAACTGTGAGTTCTGTGCTTGTCCTGCCGTCACGTGAGATGAACGTCTCTGTCAAGTCAGCGGTACTCGAGGAAACTGTTTTGCTCAGGGCGGTGCAGGCCGAGCGTGCTGGGTTCTGCTGTCTTAATGTAATTTCACCCCCTCTCTGTCCTGCTGGAGGCGGCGGTCCTCCAGGGGCGTGCCGGGAAAGCAGGAACCCGATACTGCCGTCCCATCGTCCTCTCTGCCTGCCCGCCTCGCTCCCATCACTTCAGAGCAGCACTTAGTCTGTGTGGTGCAGAGAAAGTGAGGGATTACAGAGAAAGATGTTTAATATTTCAGCAGGACAGATTTCCCTCCGCTGCTCTGTAATGGATACGCACAAACAGTTTGGCTTTCTGCTCCGGCAGCCGCGGCTCTCAGCATTCACCTCTTTAATACTCACTGATGCTGATGTTGGAAGGAATCAGCCTCTGTGTTTATTATCAGCTGAGCCTCATTTAGCGTCATCTCAAATTACACTGAAAATCTAAACCCGCTACTTTTGCTGCCGTTTATCACGAGCTGCAATGAAAGATCTTTTCTGTGCACACGAAAGGCTCAAATATGTCCATCCACCTGACGGAGGCTGATTAAACACATAAGATCGGACGCTGTAGAAACATGTAGTTCCTGTGACTTCACCCAGAGGTTTCTGAAGAGCCGTTGTGAAGCTCAGTGACAGAGACAACTCCTGGTTAGTCCAAAAATGGGCGTAGAGATGGACCATGGGTAGAGCAGAGGCGGCTGATTGAAGCCTGGTTGCTAAATGCTAGCGGCTAGCTGTCAAATGTCTGTGCCCGTAATTACGCAGAACTTTAAGCCTTAATGTAGTTATCAGTGGTCACGGATGGAGAAATTAGCTATAGAGACCAGATAAATGGCATTTCAGTATGGGGGTCTATGGGGATTGAATCGCTTTTGGAGCCTCGAGTGGCCGTTTGAGGAATTGCAGTTTGTGGCACTTCATTTGTCATCCCCGGAGGTTGTCGCTTGATTAAACAGGATGATTGTTGATCACGATGGTCACAGTAAAAGACACACAGGCTGGAAGTTATCGTGGCAAAGGGGAAAACGCTCACTAATACGGAGAAATAATCCTCGTGTGTGCAGAGAAATAGACTCAGATCTTATTTAAACTCAGGGAAGATGCCGCATTTGTTTTGCTCCCGTGCCCTCAGTGTCAGAGTATTTCAGGTTTAAAGCTCACATCTAATCAGAGTATCCCCCCTGAATTAATCCTCTTACGTCCCTCTCTCTTCCTGCTGAGCTGCCGGTGCAGGGAAGGAGATTAGTGAAGCTGAGGAAGATATTACGATAGCTACTCAAATGGCTCTTGGCTGTTAAGGAAGGAATTGACCTATTAAATCACTTCATACACTAAAAACTCGTTGTGCTATAATCAGTATTACCTCTAAAGCTCGAGACTAACGTTTTGTTTGAGGCTTGTGGATTTTGATCCTGGATCTTTTAGCCTACTTTGCAAGGACTTCCCATTGGGAATTTACCATATATCTGTTTACTGTGAGACGACAGATCTTCACCCATCAGCCCTTGTTCTGAACCTCTTATATCTGCAGTAGCCTCGTTCCAGACCTTTGCGTTGCTGCCCACCTCGTAGATTCTTTTCAGTGATTCCTGCAGGATAAAATAAGTGGATTTAACGGCACTTCAGTGTCATTATCAGGCCACCACGGCGGTGCTGAGCACTTAAATATCTCCGGTTGTATTAGGCCATTGTGGGTAATGTTGCACATCCTCAAGCTTCACGGCAATTTTGGATTTAAAGGGGGACGGCACCGATTCACGAGGAGGACTGTTCAGCTGTAGTCTGAGAATAAATGTGATGATATGCAGCAGCTCTGCAGAAAGTTTCTTTGGCATGGAGGCTGAAAGATATGGCCCTCAACGAGCCACTGAGGGGCTAACGAAAGATGCTACTGAGTTGCGTTGTGGGAAATGTCTGCTGCTTCAATTTTGGCAATTTAAAAGAAGCCGTTCTCTTCTAAGTCCCAACTTTATGGACAATAATATGGAAACATCAAACTGCAGGAGTGATGAAGCTTCTTGATTTGCCCAGTATTTTATTCACTGGATGTTCCCATCGGATTGTGAACATTGAATTCTCTGAGTATTTATCATGTTGCAGCATGATGACGAGGTTTTATCCATATTGCTCACTCTAATGTCTCTATGAGAAATAGACATTAATTGCACTAAATATAAAAATAAAATTACCTAAAAATGAAAAAAGGTTTGTCAAATCCATCTTAAATCTCTTTCATTTGTAATGCAGATCAGGTGTTACCCCCCCATCCTCTGTGTTTTTGTCTCATCTTAATGAGCCCATAGGAGGGCTCGGCGAGCGTTGCTAGGAGACGACAGGCTCGCATCAGCGTCGCTGCTCATTTTCCCCTCTCACCTCCGTCCCCAGCCCCGCCTCCTCCCTCTCACATCCTCTGTCTGTGCTCAGTCACTGCCTCACACACACACACACGCACACACACACCGCCTCACCCACCCCTCCCTGTCTGTCTGTGGTAGAGGTGGTGATGAGTGGGTGAGCAGCAGCAAGCATGGGGAGGGAGGAGGGTGCGCGGTGATGTAATGCAGGAGCAGGGCATTGGCTGGGCCGACAAATCACAATAAGCAGAGCGAGGAAAAAAGGGGGGAACTGAGACAGAGGGGAGGAGGGAGGAGAGGAAGGTTAGGGGAGGCGAGGCGTCTCCCGTGGACAGTAGCAGGTCGGAGGCTCGCGGCAGCAAGATGTCAGAGTCGTAACCGCAGCAGAAAGGGAAGGGAGGCACCGACTGAGGGCTCCGGCAAATGGATTATGAGAGGAGGACATAAAGGAGGACGATAGCAGGAGGAAGGGACGGACGGAGGCAGGGAGGGAAAAAAAATCGCTGCGGCCATTTGCTCTAGCGCTGCAGCTTCCCGGCCTGCGTGCTCGGCTTCAGCTGCCTGTCTGTCCTAAACCTGCTCTCTGTGGATCTCTGCCTGTTGTATCACCTTCCTCTGTGTGTGTGTGTGTGTGTGTGTCTGTGCGCGTGTGTGTCTGTGTCTTCTTCTCTTGCAAATATGATGAGACAGACTCCTGCACCCCGGAAGGTACAGAACTCCGTCCGATCGTGTCTTTTGGGATGTTGTGTTTGTCACCATGCGTTTGTTTTGTTGGCAGAGCTGCTGTAAGGTCACGCCTGGAAGTTCAGTCCTTCCTCATTTCAGTTTGGTGGGAATGCCCTTTTTGTTCCTCTTGATATTCCCAGTGTGGACGTAGAAGTGTACCTGCAGCTTGATCATGCTCTTTGTTGATCTTTTTGTCAGTTTATTTGTCCCTCAGTATTGATTTTTTGCTAACTCATAGTGCCTTTTTTTGCAGAATCACTTAATGCCTGTACATGTGTGTGCAGCCGCTTTTTTTTTGTCCATCAGGGGAGAATCAGGTGATTTCACTCTTGGTTGCAGATGTAGGAAACGGGCTGATGTGATTTCAGTACAGCCTGTTCTAGCACCTACAGCACGACACTGTGGCTTAAGAGGGCTGTCAGCTCTTATTTGGTACAGCTGTTAGCTCGGGCTAATTTCTGCTGAATGGTCCGGCTCTAATCCAATAAAGAACGATAACTAGCCAAAACGATGCCGCGCCAAAGCTGAGACAGTCAGCGTGCAAAGGACAGGAAGAGGTGAAAGCAGTGAAAGTTAGACGAGAAGAGGAGGAGGAGGACTTCAGGGACGTCCTCTCAGTCGCTGTCTGCCATTATTGATGTTTAAGGAATTCCTTATTGTACAGGTCCATAAATTCCTCACAGTTTGCTGATGTTTCAGTAAATTTCCTGGAAAGAACAATGTCGTGTAATCTGGCCCTAATCCTAAATGAACCAGACAAAGTTCATCTGGTTCCAGTGAATAATTACAATGAACTGCTAATCTGTCATAATCTAAAGTCTTTAACTCAACAGTTAAAAATGAGCAGTGTGTCCAGATGAAAGCTTCTAATTTATTTATCATATATGAAGAACAAAGTGTCCGACAGTAAATGAATGATGGATAAACATCCACATTCTTCATCAGACTTATTTCTCTGTTTTTCCTTTAATTAGGACAAAATTACAGCTGTTCCTTCCAGGAAACTTTCTAGGAAATAATTCAGATATAAAGGAAAATTTGTTAATGATAAAACAAAATCTACAGTACAAATCAGTGACCGTTAATCATTCAGAAGAAAATTAATCTGCTGCTTCTCTTGATATTTGATTAATTGTTTGTCTTTTTTCAAGCAAAAAGGTCCAAAATATTAAGTTTCCAGCTGCTTAAATGTGAGGATTTTCTGCTGAGTAAATTGAACGTATCTGGAGAGATCGTATCTCATCCTGTGGACTTGTCTTCCGTCCCTACACCCGTGCACGTTGAAGTGAATTTGGAAAGATTTTATGAGCCTAAAGGTTGTAAATATATCTAAACCTGCAGAGAAACTCAGGATCTTTAAATTCGTTTCTCTGCAAATGCCGCCGGCTGTGCAGCGCGTCTGAAACATGCGATGCAGCAGCGTAACAAGCTGTTGTCCCAGCGCTGTCCACTGATCTGAGCCCAGATGAACCTCATCTGCTGCGTCCCCCCGAGACACAATGCAGTCATTGAGGTCACGGCGGCCGTACCAGTCACGGCGTCCGTGTCGTTACTGAGGTTTCTGGTCACGTGGGTGGAGGAGATGAGGCCCCGGAGACCAGCTAGGACAAAGAGATGAGCAGGAAGACAGTGCAGATCTGTGATGATGGATTCACTTTGGTGCTTTCTGGGTTTTTACCGTCAGTGTAAACGTTTGAGCTCAGAACTGTTTCATCCACTCATTTCATCCTTGTGTCTGATTTCCAGTTTAATATGAACTTCGCCTTGAATCACTAACCCTGGCTGTTTGTTTCCTTCTCCTCTCCTCCTCTGCTGCCCTTTGACCTTTCCCCGTGCTCCTCTTCCTCTCCTCCCTCTGCTCTTCAGACCACGGCCAGAAGGCCCAAGGTGAGCCCAGACTTCGACCTCCTCAGGGGCTTCTCGTTTCTGTCAGCTTCAGTTATTTATGTGTGATCGTAGTTCCACTTCACGCAGCAGTGTGTGTGGATGTGTGTGTGTGTGTGTGTGTGTGTGTGTGTGTGTGTGTGTGGATGTGTGTGTGTGGAATCCATTTTATCTTCGTTAGAGGAAGGAAATATTGGTTAATATTTGTATACTTAGTGTAACAAACACACACACACTGTTTTTCTTCGTCTCGTCCATCTTGGACTTCTTCACATTGAGTATTTCAGCGTTCATGTGTTCATCATTTGGTTTTCTTCTCTGTTTTCTTTCTTTCGGCCGTTGCAGGCGCAGCTTCTGTTGCTTTCGCTCAGTTTTGTCCATTTTGTTTCGGTTGTTTTAATGAGCTCCATGAAGTTTCAGCACATTAATTGCTTCGTTGGCTTTCTAATGTTGGTTTTATGTGATTTCGTTTTGAGCATTTTTCTGTTGCAGTTCTGAATTTGTGTCCTACATCAGATCCATCATGGAGGTCCGTCAGAGAATGGGCAAATACACGACTAGAAAATTAGACATAACCTAAAAATAATGTTTGTTATGTGTGTGAGTATAGTTCAGTTTGGTAACTATATAAGGAAAAGTGAAAAATTTAACAGTGAAGGATTTGAGAATCTGGAGTTCACCTGAAAAAACAGCTGGTTAGCTCAGAAACTAGGAAAGAAAAGCGGCTAGCCTCTGCTAATGCTAGTTTGTATAAATGTGTGTGTGTTTTACGTAGACATCAGTATTCTTTGTTATGTGTCGCGCATGTAAACGTCATATCTAGATCTCAGTTTCTGATAACTTCCTGTTTGAAAATGCATCATCGACTTGAGTTACTGGACCAGTAAAACAGAAGAATGTGATGGTGAACAACAGAACGATGTTCGACATGCAGAAATGAAAGTGTGACATGCAGAAACTGAACAGTCTGTAGTGAAATGAGCGATTGGCTGTGATGTTGAGGAATGGAAACACACCTGTTCACAGGTGATCAGAAATACTGTTCTGATCATCAGAATGAAGATGAAAACGAGGTTTCTTATGTTCAGTGTAAACATCTTATACTGAGTCTGTGTGCATGTAAACACACTCAGTGAGGGACCTCCATCATGGCCGCCATTTATACTCAGCGGGATCTTTTCATTGTCTTTTCATCCAGATGTCTTATAGATCTATAGAAACACCCTTTTCTCTTTGTTTCCCTCCTCGGTTTCTTCAGCAGCCCAGCCGACCTGCCGGTGGGAAGGGGGCTGCGTCCGGCTCGGCGTCGGCCTCCGCTGGAGAGATGAGCAGCAGCGAGCCCAGCACGCCGGCCCAGACCCCTCTGGTCGCTCCGGTCATCCCCACCCTCCACTCCCCCGGAAACCCTCCGGCCCCCATCCCCAGCAAGGTCAGTATCAGCCGGAAACATCACACATCACCGTGACTGCCAGTGAATTAGGAACATGTTGCGTCCACCAGAAAATACTGGAATAAAGTCTCCACTGAGAGATATTGTGAAGTGTGAGAGTTAAATCAGATGTGACGTTTTCTTTGCTATAGCTCCTATAAATATAAACTTTTTTGACACAGCTGTCAGTTTGTATTGATGCCATTCAAAACAAAAAAAAAATCTGAAGTGAGCCAGAGGCCTTAACTGGTATCTAACAATACATCAGGCAACATAAAAAAATGTGTTGAAGCTGTACTTGAGAAATGCTGTTGCATTAAAAGAATGTGGTCCTGCAGGTTTTGAAAGTCACTTATATTTTGAATGCATTGAACCAAGTGTTAAATGGGCTAAAATCATGTGGAGAATCTGGGATGTACAGCAGGGTGTCATCTGCATGGGGGTGAAATGTATTTGTAGCGTTGCTGAAAGCTAAAACATACCAAAGAAAGAGAAGTGGGCCCAGGATGGAGCTCTGAGGGACGCCACACTCAACACTACTAAACTAATATTTATATGAATAAATTCTATCTTAACTATCTAAATGTTGCATATAATATGACCAGTATATAACAATCTCCTGCTTTTGTTGTGGAGTGATTGTGGTTAACTGGAGATAAACAGGAAGTGTCTGCATTTCAGCTGATGGCTTTTAGTCTGCTGCTTCTTAGAAAGGAGGTTATGCAGCCAAACATTAGTCCGGTTGAATCGTTGATTTGAAGTGTCTTAACTGTCTTTGAACTCTTCTTAATCATGAACTGGGGACAGATTGAGTTTTATTTGAGCTGCTAATGGAGAGAAGCAACACGTATGCTCATTTGTATTGTCTGGAGTTTTCACTTCAGTCAGCTGCCATCTGGTGTTTCATTTTAAGGCGGACGTAATCGGTCTGATTCATATTGTCTCCCCTCAGGAGGACGTCACTATGGAGACACAGGTGCAGTCATGTGCTGTGATGTGCTGTTTTTGCTTTTGACACTGAAGTGTTGTTTTTCCTCACTAACATTTTAACAAGACGTGGAAAGTGTGACTTCTGATCTTTAATTGGAGTGCGAGGTGGCTCGGCCTCTGCAGGATTTATGCAGGAATGTGCTGCAGATCTCCTGCTGCTAAGTGGCGTGTGATTATGTGTGTGCGCGGATACACACTGTGCCGTATGAGCACATATTGTGTGTCCTCCCGACAAGGCATGCGTGTATGTGCTGATGCTGACTTTCTCCTCTCCACAGGTGGAGTCACTGCATGGCAAGTGAAATTAAAGCTTCCTAACACGTAGAGAGATAAAAAAAACGAGTGAAAGCTTTCTACCTGATCCTTTGCTTTTATTATTGGCTGAGAAAAAGCCTGAGGGATCATGAAAGTGATCTGATAAAAGACACGTTAAGGAGTGAAAAACTGAAGTCAGAGCAGGGATGAAGCCTCCTCGTGTGTCTCAGTGTTTTTAAATGCGTGATGATTTAAGCATCCCACAGCAACCTTTTCGTTACCCTGCGTCCTCTTGACTTCTCCATCCTCCTTCCAGGAGGAGGAGGCGCTGCGCAGTCAGGTGAAGGACCTGGAGGAGAAGCTGGAGACGCTGAAGATGAAGCGTACGGAGGACAAGGCCAAGCTGAAGGAGCTGGAGAAGCACAAGATCCAGCTGGAGCAGCTGCAGGAGTGGAAGACCAAGATGCAGGAGCAGCAGGCCGAGCTGCAGAAACAGCTGAAAGAGGCCAAGAGGGTAAGAAGAGCAGATGAGGGAGGGTAGGAGGAGATGGACGGGTGGATGAATGGGTGGGTGGATGAGTGAATAAATACACGTTATTAGTCCAAATCGGTGGGGGGGGTTAGCACAGTTTAGTACAGTTTATAGTGTTGAATATGATGTAAAGGGGACATAACCTCTCCAAACTCTGCTGAAAATAGTTTTTAAATGCAGCTGCTGATCGTTTTATATTGGAGCATCTGACACCTGAACTGCTTGATTTTCAGTCAGTTTATTACCGTGAACAGTCAGATCAGAACAGTTTTGTTCGTTTCCAGTTTTTGCCTTTGCTTTTCCTGCTAATTTGAAGTGGGTGTGACTCTGTTGGAACAAATTTGGATCAATATGGGAAGTCCTGATGACTTCTTTTTACCGTTTAACTTTATTTTCCCCAAAACTTAAACTTTGATTCTTATTAATTTAGACAGGACCATCAAATGTTACAGAGAAATACTTCAGACTAAAGTTTGCAGCAGCTTTAAGTGTAAAATTTGACAAGTGAAGAACAAAATTGAAGGTTTTTAGGCACAAATTAAAACAATGTACTTATTCAGTTGGAGATAACATACAATAGAGTAACCATGTTTTTCTTGTGAGGGTGGAGGAGACTTTGAACTAATATGAGCCAAACCCACACGAATTAGACTTTTTGAAGATTACATATAAGATTAGATTACATATTAGCACAATGGCTAACACACCCATTCAGCAGCAGCAGCAGCAGCTGCAGGGAACACAAACATTACGCTGCCTTTAAAAGAAGAATTAACTTAATAAAACACAAGTCATGAACTGGAAAAATATATCGAGAGAAAGACGGAGTTAAGACACTGTGAGCTTTCCTCTGTGTGTAGGAGGCGAAGGAGGCCCTGGAGGCGAAGGAGCGCTATGTGGAGGAGATGTCGGACACAGCGGACGCCATCGAGATGGCCACGCTGGATAAGGAGATGGCCGAGGAGAGGGCCGAGTCTCTGCAGCTGGAGGTCGACTCCCTCAAGGAGAAAGTGGACGAGCTCACCATGGACCTGGAGATCCTCAAGCACGAGATTGAGGAGAAAGGTACGACCACGACAGAGAGATCGCATTTTATCCACAAATAAGGATTATTACATGCTGATGCTGCGTCAGGCAGTGACCTTAAAGCATTGTTATTAAGGCAGCGTGGGTCATCACGCTCAAGCAGAAATGTGTTGGCCTACAACATGATTCGACTGTTGAGATGGTGTCAAGTTGCTCATCAGTGACCTCTGATTCGTCGATGCTTCTTACTTTCTGCAGAAGCCGCGGCCAACTCAGAGGAAAGACCATTTCTTAAATTAAAACTGGCCATCGTGCAGCAGCATCAGTTCTCCTGAAGTGTCATTTGGCGACATAAATTAAGAGCTGAAGTGTTTTTTTGAACCCTGCTGGATCCTGCAGAGCTCAGCTGTGTTTTGGGGTTTCTCACAGGTTCGGACGGAGCTGCATCCAGTTATCACGTGAAACAGCTGGAAGAGCAGAACGGCAGACTGAAGGAAGCTCTGGTCAGGTAGGTCTTCAGACAACAAACAGAGAGAAGGAAGGTTTGGAGAGAGAAGACACTGATGTGTTTATGATGTGTTTTCTCTGCGCATCAGGATGCGCGACCTGTCGGCGTCGGAGAAGCAGGAACACGTGAAGTTGCAGAAGCAGATGGAGAAGAAGAACGTGGAGCTGGACTCTCTGAGGAGCCAGAAAGAAAAGCTGCAGGAGGAGATGACCGTGGCAGAAAAGACCATCGACGAGCTGAAAGAACAGGTCTGTGTTTCAGCGTCCTCGTCCTCTGATTGGCTGAGCTGCTGCAGCACCTGAACTTTTAAAGCTGATATTGACGAGGTGGTTGATGATGAATGACTCTTTGGATTTCTGATGATGACGGCCTTTGTTCCAGGTGGATGCAGCGCTGGGGGCGGAGGAGATGGTGGAGATGCTGACGGAGAGGAACCTGGACCTGGAGGAGAAAGTGAGGGAGCTGAGAGAGACGGTCACCGACCTGGTGAGTGGAAACGCTTCCTGCTCGGCTCCTCTGGTGTTTCTATGAGGTCAGAGGAAATAAAAGCGCCACACTCTGCTGACTCATTTCATTATTGCTCTGTAGGTCATTAATATGCATGTGCTGCCCTCTGGTGTTTGTAATGTCTGCAGCCACTGTTGAGTAACTCTTTTAATCAGATTAGATTGAATTCACCTCCATCAGAACAAACGACCCTGGAGAGGAAACCTCTTCGTCTCAGTCTGTGCAGGATTTTTATGATGATGGCGTGTTTCAGAAACATTCTGGAAGCTAAGTGACAGTTAGTGGGATGTTGTTGACAGCGTCATTGACGTGCAGCTCAACAGGTTTGCATGTGTCACACAAGGGTTCCAGCGAGGGTCCGACCGTGTTTGTCTTCCCTTCAGGAAGCCATAAATGAGATGAACGACGAGCTGCAGGAGAACGCCAGAGAGACGGAGTTGGAGCTGAGGGAGATGTTGGATCTGGGAGCGGCGAGAGTCCGAGAGTCCGAGAAACGAGTCGAAGCTGCGCAGGAGACTGTGGCCGATTACCAGCAGACCATCAAGAAGTACCGCGAGCTCACGGCTCACCTGCAGGTGCAGACGGGTTTTCAGCTGCAGCACAGTTAGCGCGCAGCTCGCTGTGTGATCACACGTTTGAGTCTAAAGGTCCGTCCCGATTCTTCCTCTGTGTTCGCTGCAGGAGGTGAACAGAGAGCTGACCAGCCAGCAGGAGGCCTCAGCAGAGCTGCAGCAGCAGCCACCAGCGGAGATGTTTGATTTCAAGATTAAGTTTGCAGAGACGAAGGCCTACGCCAAGGTCAGAAAGCACGCGAGCTCTCTGAATAACGAGGAGTTATGACGGGAGTGTGATAACATCAAATATGATTCAGCCTCAGTGTCCTCTTTTCTCCTCTCTTTTGAGGTTGAAAAGTTAAAACTTCAGAAGTTTTCAGTAACTCCAAATGTTTGCTGCAGATTGGCTCTAAGGGTCTAAGCTGTGTTTTATTTTGTGTGTGTGTGTGTGTGTGTGTTCAGGCCATTGAGATGGAGCTGAGGAAGATGGAGGTGGGTCAGGCCAACAGACACGTTTCCCTCCTGACCTCCTTCATGCCCGAGTCCTTCCTTCGTCACGGCGGAGACCACGACTGCATCCTGGTGCTGCTGCTCATCCCCAGGCTCATCTGCAAGGTTCGCTTTCTTCACCACGTTTCCTCCGACACGTGAAGAAGAAACGCGAAGTTAAACTGCCTGTTTGTGCGCCCGCAGGCCGAGCTGATCAGCAAACAGGCCCAGGAGAAGTTTGACCTGAATGAGAACTGCGTGGAGCGAGCCGGGCTGAAGGGGGCCGTCGGGGAGCAGCTGAGCTTCGCTGGCGGTTTGGTTTACTCGCTCAGTCTGCTGCAGGCCACGCTGCACAAATACGAACAGTACGTTTCAGCGCGCTGCCTGAGAGCAAGGAGGGAGTCTGAGCAGGAGAAATGACAAGAAAATCTGTGTTTAACGTGCTGTCCCGCACAACATGGATGCCTGCATATAATTGACTGTGTGTGTATGTGTGTCAGGGCTCTGGCTCAGTGCAGCGTGGAGGTCTATAAGAAGATTGGCTCTCTGTACCCGGAGATGAGCGTCCATGAACGCTCTCTGGACTTCCTCATCGACCTGCTGCACAAAGACCAGCTGGACGAGACGGTGAACGTGGAGCCGCTCACCAAGGCCATCAAATACTATCAGGTACACACACGCACACACACACACGCAGAGTTACAGATTATTATTTAAGTTAAGTCTAATGAAGTGATAATTGTACATGAAGAGGACACAGTGAGTTTTGTTAAGGACCTGCACAGAGAACCTTTCAGTCACTACAGTCTGTCTGGTTTTAAAGAGCTGTGAAGACTCAAACAGGAGTATGATGAATGTAATGTAACATGTCTACCTGTTTAACAGCGTCGGTGTTGAAAAGCTGTATGCAAACACAGGAACTCCAGACACAAACCGTAACTCTGCGCCTGAACTTATGCTTCTCTCTCAGCACCTGTACAGCATCCACCTGGCAGAGCAGAATGAGGAGTGCACCATGCAGCTGGCCGATCACATCAGAGTGAGTACAGACGTCACAGTACAGTTAACAGACAGCAGAACCACGTCCGACGGTGACGTCTCACACTGTGGTAAATTTCTCCGTCCTGGTTTCCGATGACTCGAGGACTTGTGGAGAATTAGTTTGTTTACGTCACATTTCTCAGTTTCGATGTCTCTTCTTCGTTGAGTCCACTCCGCTCGCGTGTTGAAATCTTTAGGAACATTATGGCCGTGCATCTCGCTGCTTAAACAGAGGTTTCTCCACCAGCTGAGATCACCTGTTGTGTCCACGCGCAGTTTACCCAGAGTGCCTTGGACTGCATGGCGGTGGAGGTCGGTCGACTGCGGGCGTTCCTGCACGCCGGTCAGGAGAAGGCCGACCTGGCCGTGCTGCTGAAGGACCTGGAGACGTCCTGCAGCGACATCCGGCAGTTCTGCAAGAAGATTCGCCGCAGGATGCCGGGAACCGACGCGCCGGGCATCCCAGCGGCCCTCAACTTCGGACAGCAGGTAACCATGGCAACAGTTCAGCAGGAGAACCTGTCCATTTGTCTCCGTCTGGTGGTTTAGTCTCGTTGACCTTTGGCCCGCAGGTGTCAGACACGCTCTCAGACTGCAGGAAACACCTGACCTGGGTGGTGGCGGTGCTGCAGGAAGTGGCCGCGGCTGGAGCTCAGATGATGTCGCCTCTTGGTGAACAGGAAGGGCTGTCCGCCGTCAAACTGGAGGACGTGGCGTTCAAGGCCGGAGAGCAGGTACGCCGTGATATCTGTGTTTGTCTGTGCTGGAAAGAGTAACAAGTAACCGTAACGAGAGTAATCTGACAGCTCTGGTTATTGATCATTTCCAGATTTATGGATCCCAGGGCGCCAACCCCTACGAGTGTCTGCGGCAGTCCTGCAGTATCGTCATAGCAACCATGAACAAGATGGCCACCGCCATGCAGGAGGGAGAATATGACTCAGACAAGCCTCAAAACAAGGTAAG
This sequence comes from Chaetodon trifasciatus, assembly GCA_037975065.1. NCBI lineage: Eukaryota > Metazoa > Chordata > Actinopteri > Chaetodontiformes > Chaetodontidae > Chaetodon > Chaetodon trifasciatus. Next base: position 3,059,815 of record JBBMOE010000054.1, on the reverse strand, counting down.
TCAACCAAGTCTCACCTGGACGTGGTTTCTTTTCCGCTGCAGGGTTTGTTTGTGATTTCTCCCGTGTTGACCTATCAGAACCCTCCGCCTGTGGACGTGCGAGCGGCGGCTCTCCGAGCTGAAATCACCGATGCTGAAGGTCTCGGCATGAAGCTGGAGGACAGAGAGACGGTCATCAAGGAGCTGAAGAAGTCTCTCAAGATCAAGGTGGGTAGAGACGCCAGTCTGCTGAAACATGCAGTGAAGTCACGGAGCTGTGGCCTCCAGGAAGTCAAAAGCTTATTGGCTGAATGTGCTCTCAGGGGGAGGAGCTGAGCGAGGCCAACGTCCGTCTCAGTCTGCTGGAGAAGAAGCTGGACAGTTCGTCCAAAGACGCTGACGAGCGCGTGGAGAAGATTCAGACTCGGCTGGACGAGGCCCAGACGCTGCTGAAGAAGAAGGAGAAGTAAGAGCGGCTGCACGCTCACACGGTAAAGTCGTGTTCTGTGACAGACGTCTAAAGCCGTGCCGCGTCCTCCTCTCCGTAGGGAGTTCGAGGAGACGATGGACGCCCTGCAGGCCGACATCGACCAGCTGGAGTCGGAGAAGGCCGAGCTGAAGCAGCGAATCAACAGCCAATCGAAGATGACCATCGACGGGCTGAGAGGCAGCGGCCCGTCGGGCATCGCCTCAATCGTCACAGGGATGGCGGGAGGTGAGTGTCAGGAAAACGCCACTGCCGTACGTTTACCGACAGCAGGCTGAACAAATGCTGAAGACGCCACAGGGCTGCTGATCAGGAATGAACCCAAACCAGGACGAGCAGTTTCAGACACTTTCTGACCATTTATCTTCATTTTAACTCCTTCAACAACCTAAAAACCTCCTCTTTGTCTCTACTCTCCTCTCTTTGTGTGACTCTCTCTCTCCTTACCCTCTGCAGAGGAACAAAAAGGTATCCGCCTGCTCGTGTTTTCATCCTGCATGCTAAAAAAGGAAAATGACACGGTTTGACTGCATGGTTTGACTGCGGTTGAATGCTGCGTGCATGTCTCATTCAGGCTATCTGCAGGTCTTGTGGGGACAGCAGATTGTGCTGCAGGAGGCGGTTTTTAAGTCTCTTTGTGGAGTCAGATCCGTTCAGCCTGAAAGTGTTTTATTGTGTCTGTGAATGTGATATTCAGCTCATGAATCTGCATGATCTGCATCCATATTTACCAAAATAAAGCTGTTCAGTTACACACGATTTTAATTTGGACAAATAAGTCTTTAATAACTCTGAGCTGTTAAAAACAATCTTAAGTTAAAGCAGCTGTACTATCATTGAAAATAATGGAGAAATCTCACTGCGGTATTATTTAGTGCTATCATGTAATCTATAAGCTGAATACTCTGATGAGCTTTATTGATATTGATTATTATTGATTGATTTTTAATGCTGCAGCTGGTGAAGGTGAAGCTTCTACCTGTACACTGTTGGGTAGTTCAATCTGTTTTTTATTCATGTGTTCAGTTTGTTAAAAGCAAAGTAACTCCAGCAGTGAGGTGAATGTGAGAGAAAGAAAATGAACATTTAGCTCAAAATAAGGCAGAGAACAGTTTGCAGTCAAAGCAGCGTCTGCAGCGTTTACCCAACGTTATTGAACGCTCACTCACTCATGACGCGTCCCCGCTGTCTGTCCCGCAGCGAACATGGTGTCCGGCGTCGGTTCAGGTTCGGGCGTCCAGGTGATCGACTCTCCTCTGCTGACTCAGCAGATCGAAGCTCAGAGACTCTGCATCAAACACCTGAAGAACGAGAACAACAGGCTGAAGGTACGAACCGCCTCTCCGCCGTCTCAAATGTCTGTACAGTTCAGACATATTTATGACCGACAAAAATCTGTTTTAAAGCTGAAGTTATGACACTGATGGTCATCATTAACCTCATCGTGTTGAGTCTGAAGATTTCTCTCCTTAAAGTCTTAAATTAAAGAATATTTTTCACCTTACAAATCAGATCAGAGGAAGTGACTGACGCTGCTGTTAAACACTCAGAATCTCACTCACGCAGTCGTCAGTCGCAGACGTTGTTCGATACGTTTTGCCGCCGCACTGACTCATTTCCCCTCGCAGGCCGAGAAGATGCGCGCTCAGCTCGCCTCCCTGCCTCCTCTTCATGTCACCAAACTGCCCTCCAGAGACGGAGGCCGTCCTGAAGTGCTCTCCAGCGCCCTCTACCGCAAGACCGACCAGCTCCTGGAGACTCTGCTGCAAATGAGCGCCAACGTCAAGGTGGTGGACATCACCGGGAAATCTCCAGGTACGTGAGGCTGCTCGTGTCTTCAAATACACTGTGTGAGCAGCAGAGAGGCCTGTGGGCTGTCTTTGCCCTGGGTTTTGCCTTTCAGGCCACATAGAGGTCACCCTGGCCTTCTGGGTTGTGCCTTTTGAACCTGATGAGACGCTCCGCAGACACCACTACTGTCAAAAAGCTTCTCTCCCTCCTCAATGTGTTGGTCAGTCAGTTCTTTACAGCTCTATTCCAACATGTTTTTGTTTTTCTGTCCTGCAGTGACACCCAGTGCTCAGCTCCTGGAACAGACGGCTCGACTGCAGTCGCTGAGTGACACTCTGGGCAGACTGAAGGTAACTGCTTCACGACTGCATGAGACAAGGCTTTAAAACACAAGTGAACAAACAAACGTTCATTCAAAGGGAGTAAATAAGCCCCCATCACTGCACAAGCCTTCATGTACTCACCTCACAGGCTCATTCAGTCAAACTCCACCTTTTTTTCCCCCGTCAGGATGAAGTGGCAGAGCACGTCGTCAACCAGCAGCCTGGAGCTCGAGTCACGTCTGATTTCGCGACGTTCCCTTCGACCTCGTTTGTGAAGGTAAGAGCGGCGCTGCCGGTCAGAGCTCCTTTATGTCGTCCTCAGTCTCACTTTAAGACCGAACAGAGAGTTTCACGTCTTCTGTCTTTAGGCGAAGGAGGAGAAGCAGGGCGACTCGGTGCTGGTGGGTCGGGTCTTGGTGCCGTGTCCCCGCGGTCAGGAGCAGGTCCACCGCCTCGTCCTGTCCCAGCTTCAGCTGCAGCGAGTTCACAGCCTGCTGAGGACCTAAACTTCACAAACACCCCCATCAGCAGCTTGGCGGCCTGGTTTCCACTCCAGGGCCGAACGAAGTGACGTCACCTGTTGCACCAATTCCAACCTGCAGGAAGTGACCCTCACCTGCTCTGAAAGGCAGGAGGACCTGTGACGGTCAGGGCGGCGGCTTGAGACCAGTCTCACCTCAAAATCACTTTGGATCCAGGACTGGTTTGGTCTGCCTGGGTTTGTTTTGGCTCTCCTTTGTTTGGGGCGAGAGCTACGACTAGATTTTAAAGTTCAAGCTACAGATTGATCATTTCAGTTGTTTATCAAGAAAAAATGCTGATCATTCATTGGCTGCTGCTTCTCAAACGTTTCTTAGACAGTAAACTGAATATCTTTGGGACATTTGAGACTTTGATAAGTTATTATGGAATTTTATTTCAGTTTTCTAACATTTTAATGGATAAAAAAATTACATTTTAGAAAATTTTAAAGCAAATTTCACTTAAAATCAGGAAAGCATCATATTTACTTATTGTACCACTAACGAGTGATATCACTACTGTGAAATATCTCCTTCTCTATCCTGTCAGAACACGTCACAGTGACGAAAATCAAAATCAGACTCGAGCCGTCTTGGTTTCAGAGTGGCCTGACTGAGCCTGCTGTGCTCTCGCCTGCCGCCCTGCTCGCTGTAATGACGCACTGTGAGAGGAGGTCGTGGCTCAGGAGACGTAGAGATATTTGCATCTGCACTGCTGCATGCTGCCCAGATCCACTGCTGTTTCGTGTTTGCAGAGCATTTCTCGGCCTCCTCTCTGGCCCTGGTGTGGAAGCTCAAACTCGATGTTGTTCCATGTTTCTGTGTTCCAGTACTGACGCTGCCGTTAGCGCCGCACACGATAACAAGGATCGTGACTGTGTTGTAAGTTGTTGTGCGCTCCATTTTTTTTATAAAGGGAAAGGATTTAGAAACTATACTGAAAAAACAATAGTTTTGTGGTTTAAAGGCATTTTACTGTGGTTTGATCAAAGACACTTTTTGCACATGAGTCCTGAGTGACGGCTGAAACCACAGAGAACAGAATCCCGTTTGACTTGATGTAACTTCACGGCTGCGAAGACGTTTCACTGAGAGCAGAGTTACATGCAGGCAAACTCCAGAAAGTGTTGAGTTTTTCTCTGTGGTTTCGTTGAAACCTTCTGGACTGCACAGAACAAGAAACGCTGAATCACCTCGAGGGATCGACTGTGTGAAACTCAGACAAAAAGCTTTGGCTTTTGCAGATTTCTCATGTTTATTTAAAGACAGATGGCTTAAATTATTCAGTATTTATTACACTCGTGGTGTAAATTCCTGTGAGCTGTTACTGTGCTTGGTAGAAAAGGCGCCGGCTGAATCGCACACATCCAGAAAGGACCGTATTACCTTCGTTGTGCTGAGGTTGGTGTCGCTGTGTCAGAGCTGTCCGAGCCTTAAACCTGCAGAGAGCCTTGTGGTAAAGAGCGTCACCTGCCTTATTTTGGATTTGTTCACACCAAACCTCGTTTAAAGCAAAACTACATCTTTGCCAAAGAAGCTTTGTTTCTCTTCACCACGTTTGCCATGATTTTAAGAGGCTTTTACTTCATTAATCCATTAATTATTTTATTTAATGACGTGTTAGAGCCTGTTTACACAGTCTTGTCCTAACTTGAAGTTTTATTTTATGATTAATTTAACGATGGGCATAGTGCATCGACGTGACTGTAGTTTGAGAGGGAAAACGCAGATTTTTCTTATTTATTCATTCTGTTATTTATCTGTTGTGTCAGTGAGCAGCTGGTGTGCTGAATCTGCAGCTTGTCTAACTTGTCTTACCTTTTCCTCGTGTGGCTTCCTGCTCTTGCACAACCGATAACTGATCAATAAAAGACATTAAAGCCAGCGCCTTCCTGTCGTCAATCAAAACACAGAATTGAGCAGAAATGGTTAAAAATTCTGCAGAAATCTGGTTTATTTTTACATCCAAACACATTTTCAAGTTTAAACCAATTAAAACACTCCTCTGGTCTGGAAGTGGGAAGATGTAAAAATGACAGAAACTCCACTTTTCTACATAATCTTTCAAATCTAACCTAAAAATGTGGTCACAGAGAAATAAAAGCTCTTTTTGAGTTGAGCTAGGTAGTTTTGTTCTGTTCAGCTGGATTTAATCTACAGTAAACCAGTGTGTCTGTGATCAGTGCCAGGCTGCTCTCCGGCCCAGGACGCGGCTGGTGATTCTCTGAAAGACAGAAAACAGGCGTTCCTCTTTCACAAAGCTGCCTTCTGGCTCATTCTGAGCTCAGTCAGATTCGTTTCGTGGACTTTGTGAATGAGAAAAGCTGTTTTTGTTGTACCTTGTTGTAGAGTTGAGCGTTCAGCCGGTAAGATCGATACTCTGCCTTTCGTCTTTCCTCCTCTCTCCTCCTCTGCACCTCTGGCAGAGTCTCGTAGATCCTGGAGCGGAGGCGAAACAAAGCCTTTATGTTAACTTTACATGTTGTTATATCCTGTAAGTGAAACCCTTCTGCAACATCAGAGTCTGCAGCAGCAGATTTACTTTCACTGTGTACTGCTGATGATGTACCTGAACACTGAACTCATTTCATCTGCTGGAGCTGGAAATATTCAGGATGTTGTTAGTTCCTAAAACATTTCTTACTTATGATGGGAGCTTACTGTTTGGATCTCTGTATCATCTCCTTCCTGGGAACAGCCCTCCTGAGCAGAGCCGGGCCTTCACAAAGAAAAAACAGCAGCTATAAGTACGATTAATGAAGGACAGTTTGTAAAGCCTTCTGGATGTGTGAACCATGCAGCTGTGGGCAGAGCGTTCAGCCTCCTGCTGTTTCCTGTCAAGTACCTGCAGGCTTCGGCAGCCTCCCCGCTCCTCCAGACCGGCTGAAGAGTTCGTCTCTGTCTCTGCTGAAGACCTCCTGTAGCTTCCTCTCCTCCGCCTGCTGGGCCAGACGCTCCACCCTCCGCCTGGACTGAGAGATGAACTCCGGGCGATGCATCTGCAGAGCGTCCTGCAGGATCCAGGAGGAGCGTTAACGGATTCAAAGCACAAACATTCACGTCTTAGATCAGAATGGACGCCCAGCACTTCAACTTAAAGGCCCTGAAGGAATTTCCTCAATCTGTGAGGTTATTAAAGCTGCAACTAAAGATTATTTTCACTGCTGATCAATCTGCAGATTAGTTTCTCAATTAATTGATTAGTTGTTTGGTCAGAAAACTTCAATCAGTGCTTCCCAAAGCCCAAAATGACATCCTCAGATGTCTTGTTTCATCCACAGCCTGGAAGCTGGAATCAGAGAATTTGGACTTTTTTCCCTTTAAAATTGACACAAACTGATCAGTCGCTTATAAAAATATTTGCAATTAATTTAATAGTTGACTAATCGACTAATCATTGCAGCTCCAGATGTTATGAACCCACCATCTTCTCGAGGTACGTACTGGTTTTTCTGCACTAACGAGTCTCTCACTGAACTGATGGGCCATCCTCAGCAGCTGCAGCCTGTTCGCTCATGTTTTTAAAGTGGAATAAAAACCAACCTGCAGAGAGATGCGTTCCAGACCAGCAGGCGTCACTTTGGTTCTTGGTTCTAGATCAGGTTCGGGATGATGTGGAACACTGGGCCGCTTGTTTCCGCCCTCGTGAACTTGTCTCTGTCTGAGCGGTTCTCTCCACGCGCTGACTCTGCTGTACGGTTCGAACCAGGCAGCGCTCGGCCTCCACCCCGACTCCTCCTCCTCCGGCCGGTTCTCCTTCCTCGCCTCTGACCTCAGGTCGTCAGCAGAGATGAACCATGAAACACCTGGAGAGGACCGGCCGAGAACAAGGCTTCAGTTTGCTGTAGAACAAAGATGCTGCACACAGAGCAGCAGAGGAACAACACCTCCGAGCAGATGCCTCCTCTGCAGCCTGACGTACCTTCAGGGATGCTCTTTGACAGGCTCCTCTTGTTCTCTCTCTGTTTGTGCGCCCCCTCAGTCTTAGAGGGGCTCCTCTGCCCTCCTCTTCCTCTCTCTGAGCTGGATGAGGAAGATGAGATCCTGGAAGTTCTGGCTTCAGCAGGTGAAGGGAACGTGGTTCCGACATCTCTGGTGTGACGTCGAGTCCCATTACTGACGAGCTCCAGATCACCTAAGGACAGAGAAAAGAGCTGTGTAGTGTTGTAGTTTAATGTGTGTCTTTTAGAGTTAAAGTGGTCGATCTTCACTGCAGACACAGAGCGAGTCATCTGGCAAAAATTAAGAGGGACACATGATGTTTGGTATTATAGAAGCTCCACTTTTACACGAGAAAGGGCATCGAGGACACGACTCCGTTAGTATCTGAGATGTTTTCAGACAGAATTTCTCTGAAAGTGTTTCATATCTTCAAAAATCACTCCCTAAACTCATCTTATATTTGTGTTTTCTGTTTTGTAACTCTCTATTGCTGACTGAGGAAACAGTAACTCAGCCACTCACCGTGCAGATGCTGATGAAAACACATAAATAACCAAAACTTAAGAAACGTACAAAATAACCTCGGCAAAGACCGACCTGCCTGGATGCCTTTGCTGACCATTTTAACAGCCTTCTTGGCTGCCAGAGTCCTGGAGGGGCCGTGGTGTGATGGGAGGGTGTAAGTGCTGGTTGAGGATGCAGAATCAGCAGCGACCTGAGGACCAAAGCAACGACATCAGAGGTTACAGCTGCTCAGTGCCTCTGAGGATAAGTTACTGTATCTGTTCTGTGCACACACATCAGTCTTTCTCACAGAAAACACTTTGACGTGTCAAAGCAGGAGAAGCTCGGGTGTAAACAAATTAATCTTGGCCGAATTCCATTTAGCTGCTTCAGTCTCAGGGTGCTGGTATCGTGCATGCTGGCTCGGTCGTGGTTCACTGGGGCACTGAACAGAAAGAGTCATGAGCAACCTTTTCCTGCTGCGACACGTCAGAGCATCTGCTGCGAAACGCCTCTGAAACGGCGCAGATTTTTGTGGATTTATTCCAAATTCCACAGTCAGATGTGAAATTCAAAGACTTCTTGTTTGACTGTTCTTGTCAAATTCTGCTAAATTCATCAGTGTTTTCTCCAACAGCACTGATGTTTGGACAGAGAGTGATGTGCTGAAACTTCTTGTTGCTGTATTTTAAATAAAAAGGATTTCAAAGACTCTTTGTTTAAAGTTTTATCTCCTAAGCTTCCTTTTCTTTTTCTCAAATGTGCACACTTTGAAGGGTGCTGATGGATAGAGAGAGCTGTGTTTACTGCTCTGGCACATAAATCTGATCACCCTCATGTGTAATTAAACGAGCTTTACTTCAGAATGAGAGCGAGGGCGATGATGTGCTTACCGTGGATCCGTCGGTGCCGGTGGTCTCTGACAGTCTTCCTCCTCTCCTCTGTTCCCTCCCGTCTTTCTGCCTGTTGATGGTGTCGTACAGTTTACTGAGGCCGGAGCTGGTTTTCAGGTGCTGGACTCTGTGGGCGCCGAAGGCTCGGACCAGCCGTGCCGTGTCCACGGTGGACATGGAGCCAGACGTGGTGGACGCGGTCTCTGACTCGTCTCGGTCTGCAGGACAGCGGTGTGGACTCTGGGAGGAGTCGAGAGAGAAGCTGGAGGTGAAGGAGTCCTCATCTGCAGGCTGAGAAGCTTCCTCCACCTGAAGCCTCTGAGTCCAGGCCTGACGAGGGGTCGGAGGTTCGCCTTCAACCGCTTTCCCTCCTCTGACGTTCCACTCCACCCCTCCGGCCTCAGTTCCTACGCTCCTCTTCGCTGCTCCCATGTGCTTCTGTCCTTGCCTCCCTGCAGCGCCTCCTCCCCTCCTTCCCTCCGGGTCACAATATGCGTCTGACGTGTTTGTTCCTCTCGTGCTGTGAATAAGACGCGACAGGCGCTCGAGGCGCTCCAGCAGCGATGCCTCTCGGTCGCTGGTCGGTCGGGACTCCTCCAGGCTCCGCTCATCACAGAACCTCTGCCACAGCTGGTCCAGAGTGCTGCTCCTCTGCTGGGCAGCGGGGCGAGGGAGGTCCCTCCTGTCCCGGTCTCGCTCTGCGTGAAGGACAGAGCCTCGGTCCAGGTGATGGCTCGCCTTCTCGTGGTCCATTTCCAGGTGAACTGGCTGAGATCTCTCCCAGCTGGACTCTGGCTGATCATGACTGAGGAACTGCACTGGACTGGTCCCCTGGTCCCTGGTGGAGGCTTCCTGGTTGCTCGATAAAGGCACTCTGGTGAAGGCAACTGACACCTGAGAGGATGGCTTCGGAGTGTGAGTCACACTTGTTTGTGAGGGTCTACCTGCTGATACAGAGACACCTATGAGGAGAGAGACAACAGGAGTGAAGATTTAATTTGCATTAGACTTCTTCTGCACAACATATTTATCATCCAATGCACACTAAGTAGTTTCATACTTCTTGTCACAGCAGAGGAAACTGAGGAGGTACTGATGGCGTTCAGCTCACCTCTGCGTCCGGGCTCGTTCATGCTGAAGGCGGTCGTCTTCAGCCTCTTGCTGTAGATTCCCTCTGTGTGTCTGATGGTGACTCCGCGGTCCAGCCCCGGGTCTTGGTGGCCGAGGACCTCGCTGCTGAAGCGTGGGGGCACGGCGTCGTCCGAGCCTGGTCAGAATTGAAAGGTGGCTCGTTACCTCATGACGAGTGCTATTCAGAGAAAGTTAGACCGCTGCTGGATGAGAGACCAAAGCCTTCATTTTCAGCCTGTAACGACCAGAAGACGTTCAAAGACGTGGAGTCTGCAGCCCCCCTCTCAGTCTCTCTGCTGGGGCCCCAGCTCTGCCTTTGTCTCACTCTGCCCCCGAACATGAATAATGAATGCACTGGTGTGTGTTACAATAGACCAGCTGCTACTCACACCCTCATACGGGCTCAGGGGAAATGAGAGCAGAGCCTCCTCATCTGTCGCACATCCAACCGACTCTTCAGCTCTCTGGATTTGATAAATTCATTCATTTTTTTATGTAGCTTTTTGACTGTTTACGATGTTTGAGTTTAGTAAGTTGCAAGATAGAAAAGCTGTACACACATTTTTCAAAGGAAGCAATGTTTGTTTGCACAATTCAAACAGCTTTAATCTTATTTTTGGTTTCATGTGATGTGGCCTGAATTCTCATCTCTGTAAAAAATATAAAAAGACTTCATGAGAGACACTGCAGTACCTTTTCATTTGGATTTATCCATGTGTGCTCGATCAAAGCCTTTTCTTATCTATACATATTTTTTGTTTTTCTTCAATGCACCTTAACTACAAATATGAGAAATATTTTAGTCACTCCAGCCTCACGCTCGACTCCTCTATCAGCCTACACAAGCCTCGTGTTTTGCCTGGAAGACCCACACACTTTAAACCTTTGCCATCATCTGTCCTTTGGAAACATCAAATTTCCACACAGTCAGATAAGAACAAGCGTGCGTCCTGCTCAAAGTTTAAGGCCTGCCATGTTGTTGCACCTGTATCGCTTTGTGTAAGATGACACAGCTTAAAAAAATACATAAAAATAAAATGCAGACTTGCATCACCGACTTTTAAGGTGCAGCCTACAAATTATACCGAGGCAGAAATCGTGCAGCGGCTCCGGTGTTGAAGGTACCTGTGTGGGAGCTTTCCATGGTGGTGTCAGACAGGTCGGTGGAGGAGAAGTCAGCTTCTGTTTGAGGGACGTAGAAGAGCTCCTCGCTGCCACGGGGTTTATAAGGCAGAAGAACAGGCACTGCTGAAAGAGGAAAGGTGAGAAGGACACAGACAGTTTAGAATAAAGACATTTGGACATTCACATTCACTTATTATAGAATTTTGCCAAGAATGCACCATCAGCTCCTACAGGGAAGGGTGGAGTTTTATTTTCCGGTTAAACTTTATTATAAAACTCTGTTACAGAAGTTAAAATAACATGAGATAAGTTTTTAAATACACTTCATAACAAGCCTACCTGGTGATTCAGAGGTTAAGGGTCTCTGTGATGCCGACTTTCTGTGAGATGGAGCAAAAGGTTGTGGGGAGGTGGAGGCCATCTTCCCCTGAGGCACAGCGGGTTTGAACAGGGTGGAGGTGTCGGCTCTCTCAGGTCTGCGCTGTCTTACTGGCTCTCTGTTGTCGTACCACTCTGGCGGACTGCACAATCCGACGCCTTCGTCTGGACTGCTGGCAGCAGAAGACGAGTGTCTGAGGGGGACAAATTCCTTACGTGGCAGTCTCGTAACAGCATCAGCGTGACTGGAGTGGACAGCGGGGGCCAAGCTGTGATCGGTGGCTTTGGGGGAAAGAGTGAGATGGACATGTGAGACGTGACCCGTCCTGGCTGGAGAATCGGGGGTGGATGAACTGGCCTGTTCAGCCTCAGGACCAGCATCAGACACAGAGCTGTCTCGGCCAGATAACTCGTCCTCTCGCCTGAAAGACGGAGCCTTGTCCTCTTTAGCATTCACCTCCTCTCTACCTAAACCCAGAGAGGGTGGAGGAGGGTCTTCACACTGGCCTCCTACAGTGTCCTGCCTCTTCTGATCCCCTGGTGCTGACTGAGGAGTCAGGTTTTGGTTTGTGGTGTTCAGACTGCTGCTCGGCTCAAACACAGAATGTGGGTCTGGGGTGGTCTTATCTTCCTCATCCACAGTGGGGGGAAGCTGCCTGTTAGCTTTAGGGTGTTCGGCTGCTCCAGTGGAGAGCTCTTTCAGGTGGAGCGGCTCTGGTGCTGGACTAAGAGGAGCTGCAGGTGATGTGGAGGGAGAGGGGGAGGTGGAGCGCCTGCGGGTGGCGATGGTGATAGACGTGAGGGCCCGTGGGTTTGTCCTCGGGAGGGTTACCCCTTCTCTGGCAGCGATCTCACGTATCTGAGCCTCCAGATCTGGACGAGGAGGGTTCTGAAGCTGCACTCCAGAGTCACAGTGATCTGTGTTGAGGCTCTGCAGAAGCTGGGATGACTGGTTGTTAGCGTCAACGACGGCGGTGAACGTATGTGCCTGTTGAGCTGAATCCTGCCCCCTCGGGGCTCTAACACTGGACCCTGCACTGCTCTCTGTATCTGTGCTCCCCTGACTCTGAAAGGAAAGCAAAAAAAACACAACGTCTGTGCCAAACTGTGAAACCAAGCAAGGTCTTAACGTTACGCTGTGAATTCATTCACCACAAAGACTCAAAGAAAACCTGTCTGCATGGCAAAATTTCACTGAAAACATAACTGGGAACAGTTTAAATCATTTTTTTCCAAAAGTCTAACATGCATTTGTTGACACACCATGTCTGCAACACACCAGTTACCTCAAGCATGAGACCTGGACTGTCCAGAGATCAGAGGGAGGACATCAGAATGACAACAAAACATTATTTTTTCAAAGTTTTCATGATTCAAAGGAGAAATGTGTGGCAAAATAAAAAATACAGTTAATTTACAGTATTTTCAAATGTAGCAAATTGGTTTACCTTCAGAGGGTTTTTTAACAACAGCTCTCTCTTGATCTCTTCAATCCGCTCTCTGTCTTCTTTGTCCAGCTCCAGGGGCTCACACTGCTGTCCTGACAGCTTCATCTTAATCCACTCTGCAGCACAGAAACAATGAAGCTCATGTAGATGACAGTTTATTTGTGCAAGATTGTCTAAGTATAACAAGAGACCAGAAGGAAGTGACTTCTGCTGCAGGACTTGCTTGAAAAGTTTCTTTGACTGTTTCCACCGTGAACATTTATGGCACAAGGCTGGAGTGTAAAATTTGAACATGTGAATCCTCTTACCTCTGGCTTTGTTCTCCTCTTGGTCAGTGATGCTGGGTGTACTGGACACCATGGTGGCTGGAGACTCACTCTGCAGTAACTTGGCCACTCTGACTGCCAGCGAGCTGTCACTGCTCCCATCACTCATCACTCCCTGATCTGTGTCCTCGAGTATGGGCGAGGAGGAACTACTCTGTACATGACCTACCGGAGTCGTCTGTTTTGCCTCCTCTGTGGCACCCGCCTTGTCTGTAGATGTGAGCTGTTGTGCGCTCAAAGCTGGCGACGGCTTGATGATTGGTGGCTGTGGTGGGACTTTGTTGTCGGGGGGAGCAGCACTGCAGCCCTCAGGCTCTGCCCGCCGGGCTGACTGGGAGAGGACATGGGACGACCCTGGACCTCTACTGACAGCGCTATCTTGTGGCCTTCTGTATGCACCTGTGGGTGGCGCAGTGATAAGGGGATGTGTGGATGCATAATTAGGTTGCCTTGATGAAGTCGTGCTCTCTCGACCAACAGAGCTTTCTCTAAGTTTCTCTGAGGTTAGCATGGAGTCGGACGAGGACCTGGCCCATAGCAGGGAGGACCGAGTTCTGGGATCTGCAGTGGCAGACGAGGTGGAGAATGAGGAGTCCTGGAGTCTGTTGGTTTCCTTCCTCAGTGAAAGGAATATGTCCTCATTAGAGAGCAGACGAGGCGCTGCAGTAGATGGCGAGGACGCCGCAGAAGACCCAGCCGATACCACGTTGTCCGCCTGGGAGAGCAACTTGCGAATCTCCAGCAAGGCCTTGGAGCTGACAAAAGAAGCTTCTGCACTTTGCTCCATACTGTGGCTCGTTTGCAAGGGCGACTCCAGGCCTCTGTCCCCGCCTCTCGCCTCGGTAGCTAACGAGAGGTCAGAGTCAAACCTGTCTCCTTGCTGGATGGTATTCTGGCTGCTGGTTAAGCTGCTGTCCCTCTGCTGCTGCAGGGTGGTCTGCAGTGTGGAGGGATAAGAGTCTTCATCCGGATGGGAGGACGGTGCCAGTTCGCTTTCACTCTGGATAGCTTCTCTATCTGATGGGGGAGAAGGCCGCCTGGTCCGCTCTGGGATAGATGCAGCTGGACCAAGACTGTCCAGGCTGAAGGGTATGGATATACTGGAGTCCACTGACAGGATGCTGGATTGGGAAAACTCTCCTTTAGGTGGACTGCCACCTGAAAATGAAAACAGCTTTTTAACTAATATTCTTCTTCAAAGAGGGAAAAAAAAAAGTAGTAATGTAACTTTTTGTTCCTTCTGTGTGGTCTATGATGAACTACAGGCAAAGACATTCAGATACCATATAAAAATAAAAATTCTGCTCTTCAAGAGTTAAATTTTCTGTTTAGAGTGTGATTCTTAAAGGTACCTTCAGAGGGTTGGGTGCTCTTGGTCGGGGTTCCAACAGATCCTTTAATTGTACAGAGATCAGTGGGAGAGAATTCAGGCTCTCTGATTGGCCCTCTGGGTGCAAATGGAGTTAAGATTGTTGAGGGAGACTGGTCAATCCCCAGGTTATGAAGATACAACTGCAAGAAAAATAAACACAGAACATATCAGGAAGAGGAGTACAGGTCTACATCTATATAGCTTTTTTTTCTTACAGTGTGCATGCTGAACAAAATTAACTGGTAAATTTAGCTGAAACTGAATCTGCAGTAACAAAAACACATTTTCCAGTCTTAAACATATTCTAAATCATATTTTAAAGAATTTCTATGTGTGTTTATATATGATTTTCAGCTTTTTCAAATACCGGAATTCGTTCTTCGATGTTGAGCTGCCCTCTGGGCAGAGGTGGTGGTGGTGTTAGTTTTGAAGTCCAGTATGGGGCGTAGTTGTCCACCTCCAGGCTGACAGCAGAGGAAGCTCCAACAGAAGTTCCTAATTTGATTCCACTGTTGTAACTATCTTGGGAACTTGAGAGCGTCAGATCCTGATCGAGTGACACGTCACTGAACTGACCGAGGCTCAGGAGAGGCAAAGGCTGAGATGTGGCACTTGGCTGATGAACATCATCCTGAGTCTGACTCTTCTCTTTTTCTGCACGTCTCTCGGTCTGCTGATCTTTCTTAACCGACATGACAACCGTGCTAAGAGAGGAATGGGACTGTGACCTGCCGACGGGTGAGGCAGAGGGTCTTGCTGCAGAGCCAGTGTTATCTTTGTCACTGGGAGAGCTGCCCACCGCCTCCCCTCTTCTTGAAGAGGAGGCAGCGGGAGCCGTGGAGGAGCTCTGTGTGACATTCTGATTGGCAGCACTCGAAACAGGAGGCTGCTGTAAACTCCTCGCTTGCTGACTCAGGACGCGATTCAGGGTGTCAGATATTGCGTCATAAGCTTTCTTTTTTGGAGAGATTCCAGAAAATCCTTGCAGTGCCAAGCTATCAAACAGAGATGCCTTCCCAGTCTGGTTTGCCCTCCAAGCATCTACTTTCTGCATGTAGTTGAGACTTGGGAGAGACTGGACCTTTGCAGAGGTCGCTTCCTCTTGGCACTGATTCGATGGGTCTGGGCGATGGACATCTACCACAGGAACAGCTGGCTGTGGAGAGATCTCTGCGTTTGACTCATATGACTTCTCTTTATTGGATTCTATGGCAGAAAGTTGCCCTAATTTAGCCTTGACACTGGATTTGGCTGGGGCCTTAAAAACACCTGGAGTGGACTGAGACTGTGGAAGGAAACCCAGGTAGGACCCATCAATCCCTGTTTGGTTCCCTGAGGACCAGAGGTCTTGCTCTCTCTGACCCCGTTCGACACCGACTGAAAATGGACCCGTCCATGGCACGCGGCCCAGATCTGTTCTGGGGACACTTGGCTTGCCTTCAGATGTCTTTGTGGGATTTGGTGTGAGAGACTGAGCAGGTGGTGTAAGACTCCGCTGCTGGTTTTTAGACTCAGCTTCACAGCTGCTGCGCCGCTCTACCTCAGACAGCAGCTCCCTGCGTAATGCTTCACTACTGTCATCGGGTTGAGTGCTGCGGAGCCCCATAGTGATGTTACAGACCTCAGAAGACAACGTTCGTGACTGGTCAGGGTGTAAATCTCTGTCAGGTGGTTGTATCTGCTGCTGAAGAGAAGCTTCACCTGGAGGATGTTCTCTTCTAACTGTGCTTTGGTCAGTGTCTGATTTACAAACTTCACTGCTTTTAGGCTCTTTGGAAAAAGATGCAGCGATCTTCACAGAGGTCTCAGATGCAGAGGAAACAGCACTACTACTGCTGCTTGGCATGCCAACATCTTTCTGAAGGAGCTCCAGAAGATGCTGGGCAGGAATTTCCTTACTCAGAAAGAACGCCTCATCTTCAGCAGCCTCTCCCACTGGCTTGTCTGCAGGGTCACTTAGAGTCTCTGAGTCATTCTCTCTGCTAACTGTATCATCTTTACGTGGTACTCCCTGTTGGTCAGTGGTGGCAATCAGTGGAGGGTGAATAGATCCCTTTTGTCTGCCTTCGTCCCCTGGTGACAAACTGTACTGGGACAGAGAGCAGCAGCTGTTTGATCCTTCTTCAGACAGGATGGTTGCCTGTGCCAAAGGGTGCTGGGACAGCGAACCACGCTCAGAGGCCTGAGTGGTGTGATCCTGGGGTGGAAAGTGAAACCTCTCTGATGCCACGGACAAGTCAGGGTATGCCCTTTGAAAAGTAAATAAACATAATGAAAAACATTCACACAGCATTTTGTATAAAAAACTATGTCCACAGGATCAACAATTGACTTTTGATTGATTGTACTTTACCTTAAAGGGGCAAATTCAAAGTCACTTTGTTGGAATAAAGAAGATTCAGTGAACATGCGCTCCACTCCAGTGTTCACAGGCAACAGGGGAAGGGATGGAGACAGGTTACTATCCTGAAATTCTGATGACACAGAAAATGCTGAATGTTATCCACAGGGACTGTAAACAGTTTACAACTTACAAATGAAGCAAAGATCCCACAAACTTCATGTATACAAACCATCACTACATTCAACTTCCCATTATCATGAGATCCAATGTGATGAATTATCAACTAGACAGTTTGAAATGTGATTTTCCATGCCTACACAGATATCTTGAAGTCATGAGACAAATATATATTCCAAATACATACATGCCAATAAGTATAGTTCATATTCCGGGTCAAAACCACAGATTTCCAGTAACACATTGTACTTCTGTATCACCTAGTCTTATTCAACATTATGACAAAAAAGAGAAGAGTGTGAAGCTCATTGTTTTACTCAGTGTACATACTTGATTGCACTGAGTGCCCCCACAGCTGTTGAAGCTCCCAGCCATCTGTATCCTGTCCGGCCTGTCTCTGGTCCTGAGAGGCACCGCTATGACTCTGAGCTCCCAGATGGTTAATGGATGTTTGTCCAGCAGCCTGACTCACATCTTCATCCGCTGGCAACCAAGGAGACGCTGCTGCCCTCTGTGAACCGAATCATCCAACAACTCACTGTTGCTGTCCTCTTGTGCCATTTAACTTTGCTGTGTCATCTACAGCATGGGAACACTGAACCGTTTCTTCTTAAAACAACAACAGCTGCTGGTAAAAAGCTTGTAGCTGCTGAAGTTGAGAGGAGTGTCGTGCACAAACTGTTATCCATGGAAAATATTTAGCAACACCTCCACAACCTGCTGGTCAAACAGCAGAGCACCTGCAGCAAGAAACGTATTCAGCTCCTTTCTGACAAGGAACTACAGCAGTCATTCCTGCCAGCTGCTATCACTTTGTATAACGAGCATCCACTGTGTTTTGGACAGGTGGCTCCTCTATCATTAAAGCACATTTATTCACAATAATCACAAAGTCCTTAGCATCTATTATGCAACCTCACAACTCTAGATGATCATATAACAGATGTATTTCTGTCTTTACATAAACAGTAGTCAAAGTATTGTCAAATACAATAATATAAAAGGACAATCATAGAATATATTACTGGACACTATCTTTGCACAGTGCATATTGTACATTAGAGTTAGATTTTAGTCTAGTCTTAAGTCTTAAGTTGTCTTTTCTTCTATATTTCTAACATACTCCATTCGTTTTTGTGGTTTATGTGACAGCTGTTGTAACAACAACAATCACCTTTTGGGATTAATAACGTACTCTACACTCCCAAATGTTCACAATCTATCTTACAAATTACAAATAAAAAACAATAATGCACAGCAGAAACATTCTTGGGTCAAATGCAAATTACCAACATTTTAATTTAACTACATTATATCATATACCACATTTCAATAAGTTGTCATGCATAGCGAAAAGTTAGCTAGGGGCAACAAGTTAGTGATAGCTTGATGAGACACATGACCACGCTGTGTGTAACGTAAATCCGCAAACGAATAGCTAACGTTAACTTGCAACTGATTAGCCGCCAAACATCCATGCTACCATTATTACTAATGGGTGAAACGCAATATTTTGTCTGACAGTGGCATAACGTTTAAAAGGAGTAAGGTTACTTTAGCCGTTTGTTACTCAGCTAACGACCTAGCAAAACATTTAGCAGTTAGCTTACTACTGACAACAGCCATCGTTGGTTGAACTTTAACCAGATTTGCCGGGTAATAATTACGTAAAGTCGTACCGAAGGACGACATCAATGTGGTACATAACATAATTTTCATGACAAAATTACCTCTGGAGGTTCCATGTTGACGTTGTTGTTGTCAGTCCGCCACAACGAGCGCGCTTCCGGAAGCTGGTATCCATGGAGCGTGCAGCGTTGCTAAGAAATGTACGGAGAAAAACCCGGAAACTCGCGCGGGAGCGAAGAGGGCGCGAGATGGTTTAGATTTGAACTGGAGCGCCAAAGATCGTATATTCACAAGTGAGCTCCCTCGCTTGCGTTAAAAAGACTACAATTCTCTCCGTTCAAAAACACTGGTCCTACAAGTTTCTGTTTCTGTGTACAATTTCACCCAATATTACTATATGTTGTTTTGATTTGTGATTGTTGTCAACTATTTATTTCCTCTGGTTTGGCAGATGAAGAGTAGAAACATGTGAGTTCACGATTTTTATCATGTCTCAGAAATTAAATGGAGTAGAAGCTCTTTCCTTTTTGCATCTTTTCAGAAAGCTGACTGCTGGCGCAATACCCTGACCGACCAGTTAATTAATGAAACAGCATAGTCTTATCTTGTCACTGAGGAAGTTTTTAATTTTTGTTGAAACTATCGATTGAGTATTGGTAGTATTTTGTAATGTTGTTGTATTGGGTTGTTTGATACTAAAATATTTCCCCGAATGTATAATGGTGGTCAAGTAATATTAGAAATACTGAAAGTGAAACGCACCATTTCTTGTTTATATTTTGCTCACACGATGCATATTCCGAATGATGCTCTATCTAATAAAATTACCGCAAATCAAACACAAAATAAGTCTTATTTAGCAGTACATACACTGTAGAAGAAATTATCACTCAACGTCATATTTAATCACAACACATAAAATTTTTTGACCCAGACCCCATCTACCCATTAAGACAGGTAGACAAGCCAGGTAATAATGGAGAGTCTTATTATTTGACTTGATATTAAACAAATAATCATAAACCAACTCATAAATGGAATATGTGGTCCATGAGGCAGTTGCCTGTTTCACCCTGTCATACAGCGATGGCTTTATCTGATGAGTTTTAAAGTAAATACAACTGATAGAAATATGTAAATGATATGTTTATAGGCCTATATATTAAAGTTAAACTGTTATATGATTTATGTATTTGATGTAATAACCATATTGTGTGGAAGTTTACATCACTTCTGCCTGTTTTTACGTATATTTATTATTAAACGTAGCGAAAAGGCATCGGCAACAGTCATGATAGCGCAAACAAACTGATGCTGGGACTTACTGCCCTCAGTGTCTCATTCAGGCAGCACGCTGTATGCAAATCCAGCCTACTTCACCAGGATTGGCAGATACGGCATCCAATCAGAGCCCCAAACCGCAACAAAACTCAGGGATGATTGGTGGAACTCCTTGGGGGCGGGTGACGACCTGAACAGTTAAACTCAGGGCGACGACGGCTTTCCGTTTAAACGCGGAAAGCGAAACACACTCATCGCTGTACTATTGTACAATTTGCCTTCAACAAGACAGACATAACGTTAAAAATATCAGCGGGACACGAGTCCAAAGAAACAAGTTGGCATCATGCAAAGGAAGAAGGACATTTATCAAGGTACGACTAAAGCCGTGGTTTTCATTTTGTAATTTGACAACGTTCCCTCTTTCCGAGTTTCATTTACTGAAAACTTGACCTATTTCGTGAAACGAGTAGCTAACGTTACTTAGCTAACTAGCTAGCTAGCTGACACTGTGGCGTATTGTGAGTTCAGCGCAGAAACGTCATAAATGTGACTGTAGCATCTTAACCATTGATTTTGACTAAGGCCTAGCAACGTTAAAGTCATCGTTAATAAAGAAAATATGTCTGTGATGTATTTGAACATTTCCTCTTTCCACCTCTCAGGTGGCGCTCCTGTTGATAGATTTCGAGAAAACTCGAGACTTATGCACACACATGTGAGTATGATTCACCGGACAATGTACGTTGTATTAAAATTGCTGTGAGATAACAGGTATTTCCGGTTTACAGTGCGCTGCTGGTAACGTGTCACCAGGTCAAGCAAACAAACTGTGTTTAGAGACAGCAGTTTTCTGAAGTGTCCCTGAGTTCATGTAGTAGCATCCTTCATCCAATCATGTGTTCACAAAGTGGTGAACCTCACTCCATCCTCGCTTGTGAACGACTGAGCCTTTCCAGGATGCCCCTTTCATACCTAATCATGGAACTATCACCTGTTATCGATCAACCTGTCTACCTGTGGAACGATCCAAACAGGTGTTTTTGGAGCGTTCCACATCTTTATCAGTCTTTAGTTGCTCCTGTCCCAACATATTTAAAACTTATTGCTGTATCAAATTCAGAATATTTACAGATGTTTACAAAAATCAATGATATTGATTGGGTAAAACAGTACCTACTAGTCTCAGTGTTACAGCAGCAATAATAACTGTCAGCTCTTGTGCTAACTGCAAAAAAATAACATGACACATAATCAGCTGATCTTTCCTCCTCCTCAGGAATCTATGGTGGATTACATACATCGACGTCATGCTATGAACTCCTTCCTGGATGCCTTTACCGCTGGTCTTTTCGGTAAGGCGTTTTCTGAAGTGGCTGCATGGTATTTCAAAGTGATGATAGAGAAGAGAACTGGAGATAAAACACCTGGTATTATTGGACTTAAAACCAATGAACCAAAACAGACTAGTTTGCTCTTACTCGCCGACATTGCACAAGTACATACAGGTTGTTTATTGTACTTAGCGGTGTCAGGTGTTGGCAGGATGAGCAGGTAACACCTAGTCACTGCCTTCTTACTCAGTTCCTGAATCATCCAGTGAAAGTCCACGTCTGTGAATGCATTTGTTGTTAAAGATGCAGCAACAGGAAGAGAGCATGCTGCTAGTCAACCCATAACCTCTGCTGCTACTGCATTGTGAAGCTCAACCCCAGCAGGTTAACCAGCAGGTACACAAGTCCTCTGGTGTGGACTGTGGATGAATCTGTTGGACTTCCATAAAGGAGGCCAGGATGTATCAGCTTAGTTTTACGATCTCTATTGCAGTGCAAGATTCCTCCAAATAGTTCATTTCAGGTCTATAAGAATGCTACAGTCTAATAGTTAATGATTACGCTGTTCCCCAAGGTGTACAACTTTGCTAACACAGCCAAACACCAAGCAAATGCTGCAACACAAGACAAAACTTAGCAAGTCTGCTAACATGACTTATCAGTCAAAACAGAAAGATGGCCAGCTCAGTGTCTGTCTTGCAGTCTTTTATCTCAACAACGACTGAAATACAGTCTGAGAGTCCAAAGCTGTTTGGCCATCTGACAGACAGTTGTGATGGAGGATACTGGTGAGATTATTCGCCAAAATCAGTCAGACTGAGAAGAGTTAATGGCCGAGTTCTGCCTCTGCACATACAACAAGTAGCACTGTAAAGAGAACTACAGTTTACTTACCTGTCTAATCAGATTTAAATGTCTGTGGGTTCAGATGATGCGTGTGCTAACTTGAAATGACAGAAGATGAATGGCCGCTCTTTGTGTTTGTCTGTATCTCCCAGGTTTTGATTTTTTAAGGACTGTTGATGGAAACCTGGACGACGACAGCCTATATTCTGATGATGACGACGACGATTATGATGATGATGACTTCTATCCACGCAGTGTTTCTCACAGGCCTTTAGAACCACACCCACGAATAAGACAGCTTACTGATGAGGTGTGACTCTTCTGTTTCGCTCTTGGAAAGTGAAACCCTAACATCTGCTTCATTATTTATGCCTGGTTTGTCACTTGACTGTCTTGACTTCACTGTATGAAGAATACATTTAAGAACTTTAGAGATTTAAGAACTTTAAACAAAAGTTTATTTTACGGTGTCTTTTTAATTCCTTGGATTTCCTGAACGTTGACTCATCTTAGGTTTTTTTTTCTTTCAGGAAGCAGATAAACATACAAAGGAATTGATTGAAGAAGAGGAACGGCGTAAGGAGAA
Organism: Chaetodon trifasciatus; assembly: GCA_037975065.1. Taxonomy (NCBI): domain Eukaryota; kingdom Metazoa; phylum Chordata; class Actinopteri; order Chaetodontiformes; family Chaetodontidae; genus Chaetodon; species Chaetodon trifasciatus. Next base: position 3,037,398 of record JBBMOE010000054.1, on the reverse strand, counting down.
AACAAAGAGGAACAAGCGTAAGAAATTGGTCAGTATTGGCATAATTATTAGATTTAACCTCATTTTGAATGTTGTTTTTTATTAAGTGGAGATGTAACACACTCTAAGGGTTGTTGTCAGGTGCTGATCACTGGAAATGCCCCCAAATATGCATTTCATTAAGAGTGTGCAACAGTTCTGCCTTTGACAATGTCTTTCAACACTTTTCTTCATTATGTTACAGCGTAAGAAAGAGAAGAAACGATTAGAAAAGGAGAATGCAGTTAAAGATGTTTTACCTGTAAGTCTTGTTTTACTCATCTTACTATAAATTGCAATGAGTACACGTAAGTGTTATAGTCTGGAAATAAAATCCAGACACTGTGTTCTTTTCAGAGCCATGCTGATTACATAATGTCATTTTTTTTGTTATCGCAGGAGGAAGAACAAGCAAAGTTAGACTCCTCTGAAAATCAGGAAGAAAATCCTGTTATTGAAAATAATGCAGATGCAAATGAATCTCCTGAATCTGGTAAATCAAAAATTGCAGCTGAGGCGGTTGGATGTGATGAGAGCAGTGATAATAATAAAGAAGAAAATCATGTGAAGATGTATAAGGAGGAAGATCAGGAGCAAAAGGTTTGTGGAGATTTTAACACTTCTGTGTGTCGCTCACTGACTGTGTTATACTGTGCTTATTTTAGGCTATTGCAGACCAATAGCCTAAAATAAGAGTAAAAGAATAATTTAAATGGTTTTGGAAATATTTTGAAGTGATGCTTTGAGCGGCTGGTTTCATAAATGTGGTTAAAAACCTTAAACGTTAGAGATGCTATTTATTACATTCTGTTTTATTTAAGCTTTTTTGGAGTCGTGGTTGTCCTGACCCTGACTGACGAGTTAGCAGAAGTACTGAGACCTGCCACAGCATGTCAGCTGTGCACTCTGACATGCTGACTGGTGCTGGCAGGTTTTTGTGCTGTTTGTGCAACGGATGATTTTAGACATTGTCTGAAGTCGGACTATTGGTTTGATCTAAGCCACAGTCCAAGACTGCCTTTGTGAAACCGGCCCCAGATTTTAAAGATTGGTCCTGTTGTATCAGACAAAACACAGAGGTTCATTTTTGGATGATTACCTTTACACCACCATCTTGTTTTTCATTATCCTCCACAGAATTTGGAGGTAAATAATTCGTATGTTTCGACGGCTAACTCTGAGGTGCCTGAGGAGATGTGTAACCAGAGGCCTTCAGGAGAAAAGAAAAAGAAAAAATCTAAATTGCTGGAAGGTCAGGAGCCCAAGGAGGAAAACCTGAAAGTTGAGGAGAAACCTGAGGTTCAAAAGAAGGAAGAGAAACATGAACCCAATAAAGAGGTGGGAACGCTGAAAACAAGTAAAGCATTGAAATGCAGAAACCTGCTTGATTGCAGATATTTTACACTTGAGTCACACCAGACAGCAACTAAACCTTAAAGTTCAGGCCGGAGGAAAGTCCAGTGTTTCCTGCAGTGCTCGGCTTGCTTCACTTCTCATGTGTTGCTTTGAATTTCAACAGGCAGCAGTGGATCCTGTGGCAGAAGACTTTGCAAGAAGAAGCAGAGAGCTTGCTAGTAAGTCGTATTTCCATTAAAATGTTTCTCTTTGAGACTTTGACAAAATGATGATGTGAAGGCACTGAAGCGAGCACAGCTGTCCTTGGTCTTCCCTCCAGGTATTGGAAACCGTTTGGCTGCCTCTGGACAGTATGAGATGGCTGTGAAATACTTCACCGACGCCATTAAATACAACCCAAAGGAATTTAAGTAAGACCATGGACTTACATTTACTTCAGCCTTCATTAAAGCACCCACAGGCTTCTGTTAATGACCTTGAATTATGTTTACTACTGTTTTTCAGGCTATTTGGAAATCGGTCCCTGTGTTATGAAAGAATGCAGCAGTATGAAGGCGCTCTCAGGGATGCTGACCTTGCACTCTGCATTGAGCCAAAATGGATAAAAGGTTTATTTAGAAAAGGAAAAGCTCTCTGTGGGCTCAAGGTAAATCACAGATCCTGTATCCAGTTAACCCTGCTTACACTGTGCACCTTTTGTTTTTGTGTGTGTGCTTTCCCTTTATGTTACAAGTGGCTGAACATTAAAAAAAACACCTAATATTGTTGTAAAACCTGTGTGCAAGTGAAGAAGTTGGTAGTAGAGTCAAGTACACAATCTGCAATGTTAATTCCCCTCATTTCCAATGCTTAACTAAAAGTGCTTCATCACTTAATTAATGTGTTTTAAATCCTCTCTAATTCCTGCTTCACATCCTCTCCAGAGATACTACGACGCCTCGCTCATCTATAAGGAGGTGTTGCAGCTGGAAAGTTCGAGCATTGAAGCCACGCAGGAGCTGAAACGAGCGCAGACGTTGCACCTTATGGTAGGAGAAGCTAACGCACAGAGATTCACAAGGCAAAATATGTATGTAATGTATGTTAAAAATGAAAGGACTGTCACTCAGCACAGTGACTGAGAATAATAGGAAATAGTTGTTTCCTCTGCCGGTTTATATTTCATTCAGCAGTTTCAGTTCATGTTTTTGAGGCGTTCATGCTCACCACATGAGCAGTAGAGTGAGTCTGCAGGGTGTCAGTTGGAGGGAATTGATGATTTTATTAAGTTCTAATTATAAAATGTGTACATGCCCTTTGAGACTTTAACATCTTCCGTTTCAGGAAATGGGCTTCAGCTGGACGCAGAGCTCTGAGGCCTTGAAATCACACGCCACGTTAGAGGAAGCCGTCGAAGCTCTGTTTGGTGGTGACAGTAATCCTGGTCCTGAAGGTTAAAGTCTCAAAATGTTTCTCAGAGTTGGAGAGTTCAGCCTTTTCTTCAGTGATGTCCTGGTGTTTGAGCTCTGCGTTTCTTGGCTCTCTTCAGATGCCGCTGCTGTCAGTAGAGACATTGCAGAGCAGCCGGCGGTGGAGGAAGATGACGAGGACGACGAGGGAGAATGGATTGTCCTACAAACGAGCCGCCCCAGAACGCAGCAGATCAGAGAGTCTGATGCTTCGGGCCAAAGCAGATCGAAATCTCAGTCACCGACCCCTCACTCAAGAAATTCTGTGAAACCGTAAGTTGACTGCGTATCTTTAATGTATATTTTAAAATGGCCAATTGTTTCATTTTAAAATGAAAAATGCTACTTAATACTGCTTGTAATGCTTTAAAGTGGCAAAATGTCCACCTCACCACAGGTTGCATATGTGCCCCAGATTGCTACCTTGTGAAGGTTTTAGAGGCCTAAAGGTAATTTTATCCACAGTTACAATTTTAAAAAGCGAAAATTTAGGAAAAGTCAGAAAAATGTGAACTGTGTTTGGCAGCAAAAGTAAAAGAGGAACAATTTATATGTACAAAATAAGTTTTGCCTTGACCTTCAACTGCATCGTGGTGACATCGTGAGGGAACACAACACTATCTGGACAGATTAGTATTTATAGAGCGTAAATTGCTCTAGGATGGTTCCACCTCGAGGGGAAATGTTCAAGGTGGAAGGGAATGCAGCGCCCCTCCGACTGCACCAAATAACTTTAGTCTTGGCAGCATTTCATGATCAAGGTAAATAAAAGCCTGCTGTAATTCAAGAAAGCTATCCTTAAGTGATTTCATCACTGCATCAGGAGATGGCCCAGTGTCATAGAGGATTGTATCATCAGCATATAAGTGAATATGAGTGTTATTAACAAAATTAGGTATATCATTATATATAAATATGCAGAAGAGAGTGGGACCAAGTACTGGCCCCAGGAGGATGCCTTAAGACACATGGAGAGGCTACAAGAGATAGAGATGTAAATTTATACACTGCCACTATCAGAGAGGTACTTCAAAAACCAAGCTAATGAATGACTGGAGACTCAAATACTATCTAATTTTAGTTATTTTTAGTTTAGTTTCAGTTTTCCTTGCATGCATCAGTCTGCAGAGCTCAGTTTTTTAGTCTCACTTTGGATCGTGGAAATGTAGAAATATACATATCATCCATACAATATACTATTGTATATTAGTATCTTTTGCAGTAATAATCAGTCTAGAACAGACTGTTGTGCATGATGCAGTACTAGATTATCACTGTACATTTACAGACTGAATTTAAGCTGACTGTCCTCTGCACTGCTGAGCGAAGGTGGCTGCCTGCGCAAGAACAGACGTGAATGTGGAGTTCACAGATTTCGGTGTTTTCAGGATCATTTGCTGAATCGTGCTTGAGTGCAACATTATTTGTTTTATCTGTTTTCTCTAAAGGAAGCGCTTCCCTGTTTGGGTCGGATCCTTGGCGCCTTCTGTCACCTACGCAACACTTCACGAGCTCTTCAGCAGGTGAAGTGCCTCAGCCTGATCTCCTCCACGTCTCTGAGGATCGTTTCATTGAGTTTCACAGTACAGAAAGTTTCAGCAACAGGAATACAAAGAATTAAAAGGGCAGTTTGAAGTATGTAGACTGTGATAAAGTGAAGAAAACAAGGGCAAAGAGCCACATTTTAGCATATGTAACAGATGCAGCTCCAGTTTCATGAAATATTTTCAATTTGAAAAAACAAAAAACACTCACTGACATATTGATGCAGCGTTTGATTGTGGAGTTTGACCACCAGAAGGTTTAAGAGCATCGACTCTGAGCTCGTTAAGTACTTTTTGCTGCTGAATGGATGTGTTGATTTGTCCGCATCGACTCGAGGATGTTAAGCAAGTCGCCCCGCAGGGATTTTTAATGTTTATGCCTTTTCTCTCTCTCAGAGCCGGGACGGTCAACAGCATCAAGATGCTGCTGGAACACCAGTGTGCCTTTGTGAACTACACCAGAAAGGAAGACTGTGAAAGAGCCATCCAGTGTATTAATGTATGTATATGTTCACTTTAAAGGATATTATATGTTTAGGCATCCAGCTGATGTGATCTTGAGCCACTTAGATATGTCCAAGCACAGAATAAGCTCATGACATGTTGAGTATTGTGATATTTCTTGTCAACATTAATGTGACAGCGTTTTGAAGGGCGAGTTGTCAATCCACTGTCAGCAGCAAGTGGTTATTACATTTATTATTAATATAAAGCTTAAGCTGGAGCCAAAAAATGAGCACCTTAAATGAACATTTTGAACTTATACGTTAATAAAACAGGATGATCTTCCAATCCTGTTTGACATAAACTCAACTGACAACAGCACAAAAACAATATATTTAACATTTTACCTCATCAGCTTCATTGGCTTTTATAAATATCTGCTTATTCTGAATTGACGCAGCAACACGTTTCAAACGAGTTGAGACAGGAGCAACAAAAGACCGAGAAAGATGTGGATGCTCCAAAAGCACCGAGGATTTAAATTGCGTATAAATACAAAGTTAAGAAGGGAGTCAGAAAATATGTTCGGTTGTTTGTATTCACAACTTGGCAGGTTTTAAGTGGAGCAGGAAGTTGGAGACCAGGGGGAAAAGTTATTTTGATCATGTGTTGCTGAAGCAGTGACTGACTGCAGCTCTTCTCACTCTGTCAGGTTATTCATGCTTTGAAGTCTGCCTGCTTCTCTAAAACTGCAGCATTGTTTTCCCATCACACAAATCAAATCTGACATGAATCTTATCAGCCGTTTCTCCGTGAGGCGTCTTCTCTTTTCCTTTCTCTCCAGTACGGCTCCGTTAACCGTCACTTAAAGCATTTATTTTTCAGGACGGTGATTTTACAGTATGCAAGGAAATAATGGTGTTTTTATAAATGCAAGTTATCAGAAGTTGAGCCTTTCTTGTCCCGCAGCCATCGCGTTGACACTTGTTTGTTTGCACGTTTTCGGCTGTGACTGACGGCTTTTGTGCGCTGCTGCATAAATTAGTGCAATATTAATAACTGTCAAGCCATGACGCATTAAACTGAGGCTGAATTAATCTAGCTGTTATGAGCATTGATGAACTGTTAAATTTTTAAGCACAAATACGCTGGCTGCAGCTGCATCGCTGTGTTTCTTTCAGTCCTCCACACATTTAAAGTCGTCACCTTGGGTTCTGTGAAGCTGTTTAATCAATTACTAGAGAAAATAGACCGTAAACATTTGACAAGCAGCTGTTCAGAAGCTGTCAGTATGATGGAAAATCTGCTCCAGATCGGCCCAGAGGTTTGACTTACTGACTGTACTCAGTGAGCGAAATGGCTGATTTTAGCTGCTGTTTGTGTTGACGTGTTTGTCAGATGTTCAAGGTCTGTTTTCTCCACAGGGAATGGTGGTGGAGGGGTCTCCGCTGTCCGTGCGATATCCCAGTAAATTCCAAATGATGCCCAAATCAGCCGCTGACCCCTCTGCACAGCCCGGGTAAGAACATGCTTTTCACTGCTTTAGCACGGTTTCACTTCAGTTATGAATTGAGATTTTACTTCTCTTGGACTGTAAAATTATTAAAATCATAGAGGTTAGATGGCAGAAAATCAAGATTACTGTCAGGTGTATTTTATTTTACTGTTGAACTTTAAAATACAGTGGATGTAAGTAGGATATCTATAAATGTAAAGTATAAAATAAGCAATAAGAAGAAGAAAATTTAATGTATAGTTATTTTGCTTATTTGCTATCATTGAGCGGTGAAAAGGGGTCCTGTCACTACAGGCCTCCTGCTCCTTCCTGATCATAAAGAAACACATGCTAAATCATGCTTTAAGTGTTTAAACCAGCCTAAACTTTGACACGTGTCCTTAGACTTGAGTCTCGCAGTGAGAAATTGTTATTCCCGTCGTTGTAGCCCGTACAAGAAGGAGTGCTTTTTCTGGAGGACCACGGGCTGCACGAGGTCGGACTGCACCTACAAACACGTCCCAGAGCACAAGAACGTCGACCGGGACAAATTCACCAGTAGGCTGGGAAATCATCACATGTAGGAAATCAAAAACGACGAGCGTGCGTTATTTCCTTTGGTGTTCGACGCAGTGGTGGTGCCACAACGGGCTGTTTTTAGTCACCTCGGCTCCACCTTTGGTTTTGGATCTTGTGAAGTTTTGCCAAAAAAAGATAATTGTGTTTGGGTTGTTATTCTTCTGCATTTTTTTGGAGAAACCACGATGGCCTACCATTGTTGTACAAACGCAAAGGACACACTGAACCATGTTGCTGTTGTATTATAGTAATAACTCATGTGCGTCGTGCTTTGGGCATTCCTTTGCAATATGATTTGTCAGGGATTACTTGTGATGCTCTAATCTGTTTAAAGATTGTGTTAAAACACTTGATTTTCACTTTGTTGCACGATTTTAACTTGTTCTTAACAGGTTTTTCTGTTGATTTCCAGTCACCACTAGGTGGCACCATTACCTTTATCCCTTAACTTTGGGGCTACAAACTCTTCTGCTTTCATTTTAAAGGCTGTGATTTAAGAGTAGTTATGCTACCGGCATATTTATTGTGCCATGTTTAGTTGTGCTTTTTTTTTTAATGTGCAGAGTAACTGTTGGTTCATATTATGTGTACATTTTGTACTGGCATGTCTGTCGGAGAATCTGTTTAAGTGTAGTGATGTTTGGATGCAAACTGTTATAATAAGTGCCTTTTCGTAGCACTGAGGCTGCAGTTTATCGTGGATCAGCCCAGAGGGAATCAAAGCCTCTACTGTGAGCATGTTTATGTTGTGCCATACACATTAATATATATATACAGGACAAGACCAAAGACTGGGTGTGGGTGGAGCAGTGTAGAAAGATATGAGCCTCTAGTATACACACAGTACAGTCACCTTCATGATAAACTGCATGAGGTTTGTGAGCGGATCGTTCAGGCCTCAGCGTGTAACTCAGTGTAATTTGGGATATCGCTCTGCAGTCAGGGGAAGCTGTGACTTTAGGATGAGAGCCCCAGTGGTTCTGCGCTGTCCCACCACTAAAACATCCCTAGATTAATCCCAGCAGCAGCTGTGTATCCTGTTGCAGTGTCCTTGAGTGAGAAGCCCTCTGCAGTCGTCTTAGCCCGAGCCGGAGTTAGAGTGCCAGCTAAACACCTGACGAGTCACCATTGTCCCAGAGATTTTATCTAAAGCCAGGTCCTTCTAAGCCTAAAATACCTCCCTCCAATCCCCCCGACTGCGTCTCCTCGCCGTTTATGTGGGTGGGATTTGTGCAGATCCCTCTTCACGAAAGCCCAGCAGGTTTGTTATTTGACTTGAGCAGTTCAAGGTCACTTTTGTGAGTCCGGTTATGCAACGTGTGGGGTGTGAATTACAAAACCTTCCCAAAGAGCTGAATAATTGCCTAAAAATGAGCGCTGGAAAAAAGAGTTGGAAAGTGCTTAGTCTTGACCTAACAGACAGAGCAGCTGTACTCGTGGGCATTAATTGGCTGATTGTGGCATGCCTCACAAAGCCCTTTTGATCTGCGTGAGATTGGAGAGCATGAAAGGCCTGTAATAGTAATAACATGAACTCTGGTTGAACCCATAGGCAGCACTGAGCCATGCTGTTGATACATTACCAACTCTATATTTAATCTCACTGGTCCGCTGGGCTGTGCGCTGCTAAAAACCTGTTCAAATGCAGATAAAGACTGATAAGAGGTGAGGGTTCACAAACTGGCTGGAATCAACATCCCGCCGCTCCGGCCCGGATGAAGCCAATCCCTCACTTAACTAAAGCAAACAGCAAGAAGATTAAGTGCATCTTGTTAAAAGGCTGCTCGGTTTGTAGAGCTTTTAACAGATTTCGCTCTCCCTCCCGACAGGAGGGAAAGGGAACAAGAAAACACAGTAACAGAAATTAACCAGCAGACATGACATGTTGCTCTCCCACGCTTTGCTTTTTGATATATGGCTATGCAGCAGAAAGCCTCCTCACTCCCCCTCAAGAGAAGTTTTGAGTTGGAGTAATTGAATGCGTTTCTTTTAGCGCAGGGATACATAATCTAATTTTTATTCTAATTCTGTGGTTTCCCTCCGCCGCTAAATCAGCTATTGATGTGACATGAGGGAGTAGCTGACTCATGCTGTATATCAACAGTCTGATTTGTTTCTCAGGAAGCCCAAATAAACGCTCCACAGCAGCTCTGCAGCTGCTCAGCTTACAGGCCTCTGCTCCAACCTCATAACCTTCCCAGCAGGGCTGCTGCTGTTTGCTTGCCTTTTTTTAAAGGAACGACACTTCAAACACAGCAGTGTGTGTGTTTTGGAGCAACACACCAGAGTTATAGTATTTATGTATTTCCAACAAAGTCTTGCAGGAGCATTGTCTTTGCAGTCTAAAGGCCCAATCGGCTGCTCGCTATGAGTGAGGAGGTCCCGCATGAACAAGAAAAACCTGTTCAAATGCTGATTTTGGGTATTTTACAGGAGAGATTTCAGTCAAGATTTTGCAGTATTAAAATCAAAAGCTGATGACAGTTAAAGGGTTGTTACCAACCTAATGCTGTTATTCAAATGTGAGCACATTCACAAAGTCCCAAAGCAGAAGATTAAGCAGTTTTTTGAAGGTTCAAATCTAAATTTCTTTTATTTAATAAGGAATATTTAACATTGCAGAGAAATCCTCCAAATAAGACAAAGTTTTCAGAGTTTTAAAACTCATTGGAGTCATGTTTAACATACACGAAAAGACAATTGTGCACTTTCTTCCTTAGAAATGTTTTTTTTTCCCTAAATATTTGAAGAATTTCATCTCAGAATATAAAGATTTTGGTTTGTTGCTACTGGAAATTCAGTCAAAGATCTCATAAAATTACTTATGTGACCGGTAATTTAAAAGGCGACCTCCTGTATTCTTTATGTTGGAATGTAAATGTATAATTATGAAGCGAACAGATTGTAAAGAGCGCGGTGACTGAGATCTGTGAAATGATATGATGGTAGACTCACACAATGGGGAGGCATCTGCTTCACCGCGGCCTCTTCTCCACCGTTGCTGGATTTCTTTGTTGCACTGTGAAATGAATACAGTAATTGTCACAATGAGAAATTGACCTTCTCTTTAATCTAGACAGAGGCCCCCTTAACAAGTTAAAATAGCGCAAACCCAATTAGGGAATTGATTGCTTGCTTTCATTTTCCTCATTTGCATCAGGGTCATATAGGGAAGATAAATGAATGTCTAGTCTTTTGTCCACACTGTCATTCCTGATTATGGGGTATCTATTGCTAAGACATGAGCGGGAGAAAAGTCTTTTGTCCACCCTTGAACTCATCTCTGATAATGTGCTGTTAAATACCTACAGAAAGGACGACCTACAGAAGATTAAAAAGTCCTCTTTCATATCTGCTGTACAAAGACAGAGGTTTTTATGTTAATCACATCCTTTGATGTATCATTCAGATGTCTGTGTTGATGCGCAGGTCAATAAAGGCATACCTTACTGGTGTATTTAAAGGCTTATAAGAGGTATTTAATGAGAGTTTCATGTTTATTGATTAAAAAACGCCACTTGTAGAGACTTAGGCCTTGACCACATGTGTGTGGATTTTGCAAAACCAACATTTTCCTCTGCGTTGGGGCTTCCTGTTCACACACAAACAGTCCTTTAGTTTTTTTTGTTTTTTTTTTAAATGCCTTCTAAAGTGCAGATTTTACAAAACTCTGCTTTCTGTGTGCACACGTGGCAACAATGACGTCATCACCTGGATTCACGCATGCACATCTTTGCTTTGTGTAATGAACATGTGTCTGACATGAAAACATTGGCCAGAAAGGTGTTAAATAACTACAAATACATGAGTTATTAACTATTACTGTTTGTGTTTCTCAGTTACAACCGCTAAAGGAAAACAAGCTGATGCTCATTATTATTGGATGTTTTATTGAGAATTTGTTGCTACCTACTGGGCTGGCATGCTTGTTTGAGAGTTTGGTGTGTACAGAGGTATTTTGTTTTAATGGCAGAGACAATATCCGTATATGTGTGGTCAAGGCCTTAAAGGATTATTTTTTCTCACTCGACAGATCCCATGAAAATGCTAAAAACCACATTACATAAGTCCGTCTCTGAGCATTTCCTGTGGCGCTGAGCCCCCGGCCCATTGGTTCCTACAAAATATGTAAATCTTTATGTTGTACTTTCATTCAGAGGAGGCTCATTAATTTGCTGAAACAGCTGGGCTCTGACACTTTCAGCAAACGCTTACCAAACAGAGGAAAATGGTGCATTATGCTGGGGACTATTTCAGCTGTGGATTAATACACATTTGGTGCATTTTGAGTGTTTACAGCTGCAGGATAGTGAATGTGTGACATGCCCATGTTCACGTTTAAGAGGAACTCCACCTATTTTACACATCAGTGACCGTTTGCGGGTGGGCAATACTGCACGTGAGAAAAGTTTCTAAAGCCTTCTGTGGCTCCAGAGAGAGCTGCACTAAATCTGATTAACAGCCTCAAGTGATGTCACTTGAGTCAGCATCAGTTGGGTCTGAAGACAAGTTTGAAAATGAAAAAAATCTGAGGACGAGGAGTTAAAAATAAGTTTCCAGACCTCTGTAGCCCACCTCTCATCTCTGCTTGAGGCTACATTAGCTGCTACTAGCATAACGCACCAGAATCTCTGACTGAGCTGTCACTGGTGGAGTTGCATTGTGGGTAATGACAGTGGCAGGTTTTGACAAGGGAGATGAATTTGTGGAATAAAAAAAGACTATCTATCTGTTTCTGCTGCATTGATTTGGTTCTTTTTATTAAAACTGTTCATCATGAAGCTGACAGAGTTCCAGGAGTGCAAAGCTAAATCAGTGCATCATTGTTGGTTTGGGCCTTTTCATGGAATCTATAAACCTTTTTTTTTCCCAGTCATTGCCTAAAAAAATCTAAAACACCACAATGCTCAACGCTTTAAACAATATAATGATTACAATCGCTGTAATGTAACATGTAAAAACACTGGTTTGCTCCTTGTAACATCCATGATTTGTATGTTTCTGCGCATTGAGTATATTCACTCCTGTTTCTTTACCTCTGAATAAATTATTTAAGTGTGCGGGTTTTTATGTGTACATGTTTATGTTCACACACACACAGACTGCAGGGTGACGGGGAGGATAACGCATTGACTCCCTTTGTTATCTTCCCTGATAAATGGCAGTTTAAAGGTTGAGCCTCACATCTCTTTCATCTCCGTCAGGCGTGAACGGACACGTATTCTGAGGGTTGTCGCTTCATTTTGGTCTTTGTCTCTGTGATCGATTGGAAAATGGCCTGAACGGGAGCACAGTGTCATTAACATGATTAGAGGCCTGTAAACAAAAAAGACCTCTGGGTTTTCACGGCACCGCTGCACACAGCGTGACGTAAGCGCCGGGCACGTCTCAACTTGTGTTTCCTTCAAGTATTTTCGTGACTCAATGGGGCAAGAACTATGTGGCCTTTGTGCATTGGAATCATTAAAACCTCCCGTCAGGTTGTATTTCATCCTGCTATCGACCTACATATCTGGAGGTAACATGTTCAAGGGCATGAAGAATGTCGTGGCCTGTAAATCCTCTCATTGTTGCCTCAAGGAGTTTGACTTCCAATAACTGATGCCCACTTCCATACATCACCTTCACTCCTGCACAACTCTCAATGCTAAACCCCACGCAGGCCTCTCTCACACATTGTCCAGTGGCTGTCTACCATTGTGTGTCATTCATTTTTCAAAAACCATAGATTAACCTCTACAACACCATACAAAATAACGTCACCATTAATCTGCGGTTCATACCTTGGACAGTGATTTATAACAGGAGACACATGTAATAAAACTTTGCCCTCCAGGCTTTACCAAACTGCGTGCTTCCTGTACGAATGAAACCTGCTTCCTTTAATACAGATAATGCTGAGTGGCACGTCGGCGCAGTTTGAGTCTCTTATTAAAAGGAGCTGGTGTTTGTGAAGGGGTAAGGAAATATAATTCACTGCCGATTTTTGTCATTCACTCCCTGAAGCCATCGATCTTGTCTGATTTATCTTCGTTACTTAACCAGCCCGCGCCACGCCGAGCTTTATTGTTTAAACGCCTTGTGTATGAGTGGGACAAGGCAAACAAGCTGGTTTACTGTGTAATGTTTACCACCCATTTAAGAAGCACTGAGGAGGCTGTTTATCTCTCTTCTGGTTATTGAGGCTGTGTAGCAACCAGGATGTCTGGGACGATTTAAGACTTCCTCCTGCTCGCCTGCTTGCTTTCCCTGTTTGAAAATGCTGCAGAGGATCCATCTATTCCTCTCGTTGTAATGAACCTCCCTGGGGGCCCGGGCACACCATGTGAAGATGCCTTAGTACCAGAGCGATTCATTACCTCGGAAATGTGAGCTTTTGTTCCGTTTTCAGCAGAGCCCCATTAATCTTGGGCTGCCTCCTGGCATGCAGGCCAGGTACTGCTTTGGTAATTACAGTTAATCATCATTCAGACGTGCACATGGACTGCAGCCTCCTCAGTGGTCTCCACACAGGGGCAAATCTACGCCCTTACACTGTTGTTTACCCCCCTCCAACTGTAACTCTGTGTCCCAGTTGCGCCATAAAGACGCCTCATTTCTCTCTTTTTTCCTTTGTGTCCTGGTAAGTGAACCACAAGAGTTTTGGTAATTGTGTCCAGTAAGGTTTGGCTCCAGTCGTGCAGCAGCCTCCCCTGCACAAACAAGTAAACATCCCAGCCCCGCCTCCCCCCGCCCCCTCTAAACACGTACACTATCCAGCTGTCAGTGGTGCAGTTACTGGAGCCTACTGTTCACCTGCCGTTTATGATTGTGATTAATGGACAGATTACAAGATGGATGATTTTCAGGAGCAACAAGCAGAAAGAGACCATCTGTATGTTCTCGCGGCAGAGGAACACATGGAGGTGGATAACTTCATCACCCGGGTACTGAAAACACGTGGAGAGCTAAAGGGACAAAACAATACATATATCACTGCTTCAGTTGGCAAATCAGCAACTATTTTGCAGCGCTGGACCACTTTGGTCCAGTCTGAAATATCTCAACTATTATCAGAGGGACTGCTGTTAAATTAAGTACCGACATTCGTGGTCCCCAGAGGATGAATCCTACTGACTCCACCTCCAGTGCCACCACCTCAGACACCTGCAGTGTGGGTTTTAATTAAAAGTCTTTACTATTGAGTGGATTGCCATGGAACCATCATCTTGCCAAAATGTTGTTTTGTCTAATATTTGGTTTACGTCCTGCAGAGCTAATGACATTCCCATCTGCTGCAGCTATACTTTGTGTTGAGCACTGATTAGCAAATGTTAGCATGCTAAAATGCTAAATCAACCTTATACCTGTTAAACATCAGCGTGTTAGCATTGCTGTCACGAGCATGCTAGCATGTCGGAATCAGAATCGGCTTTATGGCCAAGTATGTGTGCACATACAAGGAATCCGGTTTCAATATTTCACTTGTCTACTTGTCTAAGACATCCAGCTCAATGTGGACAAAAAGAAAAAAAAAGACTGAACAATAAGTTAAGTAGTGAAGATGTTGGCATTTAACAAGAAGTAACGCTGTACCCATGTGTAGCCTGATAGCACAGTCCTTTAGTTTTAAGCAAAAATTACAAGACATTCATTGGTCTGAGCCTCTCAAATGAGAATATTTGCTTACCTTAGTCTGAATATCTTTATATCTAAATGTTTTGGGGTTTTCAAATGCTGGTTGGACAAAATGAGCAATTTAAAGGCATCAGCTGGGAAACTGTGAAAGGCATTTCTCACTATTTTCTGACATTTTACAGGCTAAACCATTCTAATGCATGTAAACAACTGTTAATTGCACCTATTTTTATATTCAAATCCCAGTCAGGCAGCGGAGAACAATACAAGCTTGGCTGCTGGTAGATTTAGTAGAAAGTGTATTAATAACCCATGCTGCATTATTATATAATTCTATGGGAATAAAGCATGACTTTTATCGTTTGTCATTTATTATTCAGCATCGCTAAAATATTGAGTAAAAGTAAAACTGTTACAATTTCCAAAGGAGGACATAGTTGTTTCATCTATGTGTGTGTTGTCATTTTATTTCTGGTGCACCATTTTCCTAAAACTAGCTCATCTACCTCTGCTGCGTTTCCCAGAATGGCTTTGACTCCTGGAACGTTCCTGATGTCGCAGGATTCATCTGTCGGTTAGAAAGACACTGATAATATAGTCAGAGCAGAGGAAACAGGGAGAAACCCTCGACAGAGGAGACAAAGGCCAATGTGTGCACCCACAGTGGGAGGAAATGTACCAGAATGTGTGCTAAGGGTCACATCTCTCATTCTGACGGCTGAATGTTGATGCAAAATGGTGGTTTAAAATCTAAGTATTTGCATATAGATCCTAGTCTCGTTGTTTACTGGTACCTTTATTTCTTTAGGCGAGATTTTCCCTTTTGAAGCAAACCTCATCTTGAAAATACATCCAACTGTGTTCCTTTTCACGCCTGATATGAGTCATCTCGCAAGAGAAGGTGTCACTTTTTAGAAATGTTTTTACAACAAAACCCTTCAGCTGTGTAGTTCCCCAAAAGAGCACCCAGTCAGTCATCCATTGAGCAGACTGAAAAAACACGAGCATCCAGGGAAACTGTGAAGACTCTTGATCAGCTCGCTGTTGCACATTCCTCTAAAGACCAGCCACAGGCTCTCTGGGTATTGATTAACATTTTAGATATGAGCAGAGAAGAGAAACGCCGATTAGCAAAATGTGCCCTCAGAGGTTTGTTGTTTGTAATTTGAATGAGGATAAACTCAGCGTCTAAAGGCTGCAGCAGCAAATGAGATAGAGTTTTAGTCAGGTTGACCTCCTTCAAGGAGAACAAAAGCAAACGCAAACAAGACCATGCTGCTGTTTGCTTTAGGTGATAAAAAACAAAAAGCAGAGATGGTAGTGATGGCAAGGTATGCTGAAGACATTTGGGTCCCATCTGTCAGAAGTGAGAAATGAGTGAGGCCGGCGGCCTGCTATCTGACGTCGGGGTGGGGGTGGGGGATGGGGGGGGCTTTTCTTGGGTTTGTTTCACACCTGTTGGGTTGTGTACCAACCGTGCACAAAGGAGGAAGAAGCTGGAAGATGTCCTGACGGTGTCGTCATCCAGACTCACTCGTGCATGCACAGGAAAAATCATCTCTTTTTCCCCCTTGAGAAATTCCTGGGAGCCAGGAGCCAATCACAGAGCTGAACACTCACACATCTTTCTTCTGTGGGTGCAGAACGCAAAAGAAAACCTGTGAATTATGTCCTGAAAAGACAATAATGTTGAATGCTCCCAGTTTAGTCCATTAGTAAAAATTATGTTTTGAGCCCAAACTGCCTTTTCATCACATTAAGACATATTGAGGTTACATCACTCTGCATCTGACAAAGAACCAATCTGGGTTCAAAATGCAGCATTTTACTAATGTTATAAAAACAGAAATCTTAAAAGGAGCATTCAACAGTCTCATGAGTGTTTGCATGACTTATTATTATTGTCAAGAAATCCCATGAAAACACCAAAACAGACCATGAACCGATCCTGAGATTCAACCTTTAAACTGCCATTTATCAGATAAGACAACAAAGGGAGTCAGTGCCATTATCCTCCCCGTCACCCTGCAGCCTCATGCGCGCACACACACACACACACACACACACACACACACACACACACACACACACACACACACACACACACGAAAACCTGCAAGCTTGAATAATTCATTCAAATGGAAAGAAACAGATGAATGTACATTACGGAGGCAGTCAGACGGTTTTGCTGAGCATACTTCATGTGCAGAAACATATAAAATATGGATGTAATAAGGACCGCTGAAGTGTTTTGCCTACATTAACTACTGTGATCTTTATATTAGTGCTGATTTTTATACGCAGTGTTTTAGGTTTTTCGAATGCATTTCCATTCTTTACAGGCAACCACGGGAAGAAAAATAACCAGATCAAAGCCAGCAATGAACTGATCTTATTAACAAGCACTGCCTGTGTGTCCAAATCCTGATTTATCTGCTTCCTCTGTGCCATCGAGCCACAGTGCAGCACAGGGTGACACGCTCCTTCTTTACCATCAGCACACACTGTGTTTTACTTTAACTCAGATGCACACACACCGTCCTGATGCTGTAAATACTCAGTGGTGCACCAAATGTGTATTAATCCACACATGAAAATAGTCCCATGTGCAGCATTTACGTATATTTGCACAGTGTTTGCTAAAAACTGCAGCTCCCAGCTTTAGGAAATTATTTAACCTTTAAAAAAAAAAACAATACTACTACTGCTACAGGTGTAATATGTAGATTTTGATTATGTAACGCAGAAACAAGCTCCGGATTCTTCCACTGCTTTCAGGCTCGAGCACTGGAGGAGTTCAGGAGTATGAACGTCTGAACGAGGCCTCGCCGATTGTTTGCTTTTACCTTTGTGTCCTCCACACCGCTGCCACCTTAAACCGCAAGACACCTGTCCCTTTGTGTGACACTTTCCACACACACATGCGCACACACACCCATTGAAAACCTCTGGGGGTTTCTGCCCAGTCATTTGGCACATTTTTGATGTTGAATCAAAAAAGACAAAATGAGAGAGCGGGGAGGGAGAGGGGAGGGCGAGGGAGCAATCTAGGCTTTCCACTCCAGTGAAAGGCACTCTTTGTTGAGCACTCCTCTGCAACCTCCACCCCCCCCCCCCCCCCGCCCAACTCAACCCTCCCTCCATATCCACCCTTCATCCCCCTCCCTGCCCTCCCCTCCAAAGCCCGGGTGGATTTTTCATTAAATGCTATCAGAAATGTGACTGGTCCTATTCATGGGCAGATGGAGGGCTGGCTGTGCGGCTGGAGACCAATACCTTCAGTGGAGAATGACAGGAATCTGGGCTGTAGGTGAAGGTCCGGGCGGGTAGACCAGGCAGACTGCAGAGGACCTGACAGAGAAAGAAAAATTAGCTTTTCTTTGTGCGTAACAGCCCCTTCTGCCAAATGTGAACATGTCTGATGTGTTCCTCTGTCCCACTGCGCTCTCGCTCTGATTTTCTCAGGTTAGGCCTCCTTTGTTTGCAGAGAAAAGAAAAACACCCTCACATTTGTTATATTCAATGGCAGCTCAGTGTTTTCTCTCTCCGCTCTGAGGCTCCTCCAAGTAAGACCTCCTTGTCCTCATTTTTTAAAAAGCTACTTAAAGAGTTAAGAGCACTCTGCCTAAACAAAACAACATATTGTGCCGCTGTTCCCTCAGACAAACAAGGTGACCAGATCCATCCGTTGTTCATTTCTCACCAAAGGAAAGAGATGAACCTCTCATATTGTCAGAGCTCGGTCGATTATGTCACGGCACAATGGAAGGCAGCGGGTTGGAAGAAAACACAAACAATGATTTCCGCAACAGCAATTTAATCCTCTGGCGTTAAAACCTGACACAAAGTGGACAAAGGCGAGGAGGCTGGCACGAATAAACCCCCGAATCTGAAGATTAAGCAAAAAAAAAAAAAGAGAGGATCCTTTGTGTAAAAAGGCCCTTTATCTGCTTTTGAAGTCTGTGAGACCTGCCAGCCGTCCTCAGCCTCTCTTTGTAACCGGCCCCCATGTCCCACAGCAAACCACCACCTCACTTTCATCTGCCCGTCATCTTAGGGGGCAATTAATGCCATTCAGGTCTACCCACTATACAGCGAGCGAGAGGGAGAGAGATGGTGGGAAGGCTCATCTACTTGTTGAAACAGGGACTTGACAACAGTTTAGTGTAGCCTAATTTGGTGCATATAAGGCAAGTGCCATTTCTTATCTGATAAAATTCAGCGCCGCTCTCCTCTCCCTATCATTATTTATATTTGATTGGGCTTCTGTTTACAGACAGGCAGCGTGGAAACCAGCCAGGCTGTTGCTTAATGAATATTTCACTGCCTCCACACAATAAGCCTCCCATGATAGCCTTGCGAGTAACGTCCCGCTATGCTCTGCAATTCTGCCGTGCGGCGCGCAATAAGTCCAACTCATACTTGATAAAGCTGCATATGAGGAGAAGCCCCGGGTTTTATCGTTGACCTTTCCGCTCTCTGCTGTAGTTCCTTTACTCTGGGGACTCCCACTGTTTCTGCTTTGCTGTTTTAATACAACGGCCCCAGCCCCGGCGTCCGCGAGAGGCAGGGGAAATAAAGCCTCCATTTGCATTACGTAATTTCATGCATTATTCAGAGCTTCAGAGAATCATTTCACCTAGACAACTCCTCAGAGGGCAGTGAGGAGATAACTGTTAGTGACAGGACTGGCTCATGAAATGCAGAGTGACTTAACCACCCAATCTGCAGATATTATCCCGGCCTGAATTGGAAATAGACAGTGGCACGCTCGCACAGACGCGCTCTTACAGAAGCACACACTCGCTGTTATTTTCACTTTTTCTTTTTCATCGCTGAGGGAGAACAAGTGATATCAGATGCACATTTTTACGGTATATCCGTTTTATGATGCTGTTGCTATTTCAAAAGGATTTCAAAGACCACAGGAAACTACAGCATGGATGAATAGTGCTGTACGGGTAGGAGTTGATCTGTCTTTTTCTACCTCGCACATAAAACCACAAAAGAGCCGAAGATTTTGAATCCGGATACTTTTAGATAATGATGTTCTATTTCTGCTTGTGCTTGCTCTTCACGGCGCCGATCCTCTGCAGCCTGTTATGTTGCAGTCGTGTCGAAATGGGGAATATGTAAAGATTTTATTGTCATAATCTGTCTCTTTTAATGGGCCGCATTAGTTTGGAAGCAGAACTCGCAGCAGCGGCAGCGAGTTCATCACAAGGCAAAGAGAGTGCAGACAGGCCAATTAGGGCAATCAAACAGCCACTGTAGCACATAAGCTGCATAGCTGGGCTGCTCACAGCAACTGGACATTGTGTCTTTTTTGTCCAAAGCTCACAACAGAAAAGAGTCTGAAAGAGCCCACAGCCCCGATGGTGGAGCAGTTGTTATCGCAGGCTGCAAACACTGCAACACAAGACCTCAGAGAAATAAAGCTTTCTCCTTCTAATCATAGACAATGGAGTGTATTTCATTAAGCCAGATAATGGTGTGTGCATTTCATTACCATAGATAACTAGGAATATTTAGATGAGGGATGAGGTGCTCATAAAGCGCCAGTTGGTAGCCATGGTAACCTGGATCTTGGCAAACAAAAGAGTCGGGGAGAAATGTTTGCTAGGGGATGGAGAGAAAAGGGGGAAACAGAGAAAAGAGGGAAGGAGGTAGACTGAGAGGAACCGCAGGGCTAAAGACAGTCCCAGGCCAAAGCAACCAGGCCCAACGCCTCCACCTTGTTTTTCCTCCTGCATCCAGAAAGAGACTGAGGTGATCCTCCTTTGTTCTCAGAAGTTAAACAAGCTTCCCTCCGTAGGATACCCGGGATAATCACATGCTAATGCAGCCGCGGGCCAAATAATAAACTTAATCACCCAAATGTGGAAATCAATGTGCAGTAAGAAAACCTATCCATCCATCTTGCTCCGCTCCTGCGAATATTACAACCCCCACGTGCCCTCCGCACGCTGCCAGTCAAACCTGACTTTATGTTTTGTGAATTTCAAATGAAGACGCTTTCTGACAATAAGAAGGGCCTCCAAGCCTGAATCACCCCCGAACCACGACCTTGACCTTGGGAGATGCTTCTCATTCATCCTGTTTCTGAGCTGTCAGCTTGAGGACAAAAAACCAGGACAGCTTTTATTACCGTGGGTGACGCTAAAGCAACGGAAATCCATTTCTTTTTGGCAGCAGGCAACATTAAGCCCTGCTCTTCAGATATGAGCATCATTATTAATTTTTGGCTGGAAAATTAAGCGCAGAGAGTGAATGACAACTCAAAACAGCTGATTTTGGCATTTGCAAAAAATAGCATTGATGACAGCTGCCCACATTTTTCATCATAAATTGGCCAGTCGAGTCTGTGTACACTGTAATTACAAGTCACGACTGTGTGATTTAACAGATCAAAATATATTTTTCACTGTCTTTTCATTTCGCCTAAATTAACATTTTTCTTTGGGTTACAGCTGAAAAGACAGAAAGAG
Organism: Chaetodon trifasciatus; assembly: GCA_037975065.1. NCBI lineage: Eukaryota > Metazoa > Chordata > Actinopteri > Chaetodontiformes > Chaetodontidae > Chaetodon > Chaetodon trifasciatus. The sequence continues at coordinate 3,016,409 of JBBMOE010000054.1, read as the reverse complement.
AAAAATGCTATTTGATGACAACATTTGTCATCATGCGTTTCTGTTTTAAATGTCTCCTCTTTTCATGACTGCGTCTAATTCTGAACAAGACTAACAATCTAAAGTCATGCTAAAGGCTCTGTGACTTTAGCACGTTAGCATGGCAACATGTTCACAATCATAATGAGCAGGTATACTGTTCACAATGTGCACCATCTTAGTTTAGTCTGTTAGCGTGCTAACAAGAGAAAAAGTCAGGGGGGCACTAAAGTTAGTACGATTCATCCTCAGGTGACCATGAACGTCTGTCCAAAATCCATCCAATGGTTGTTGAGATATTTCTGTCTGGAGCAAACCAGCCGACCACAAAGCTGCCATCCATAGAGCCGCGCTGCTAAATTCTAAGGCTGATTATTTTAATAAAGAAAAAGTCACCAGCAATCATGAACTTTCCCAACCCCTAACCAAAGGTTGCCTAAACTGAACCACAGTCCGGACCAGAATCCAGTTCTGGTGTCTCAGTCCTGCACCCGAACACCTTCCTGTGCCAGCACAGTGCATAAAATGTAGAGTTGCATTCACTCAAACAAACTTTGGCTCAGAACAAAAGCCCGGCAGCAATTATGTTTGTCAGCACAGAGTAATTATGAAGGCAAATTAGTTATATACAAACAGAATTTCTAGGAGACAGGGTTGTGTATTTAATTCACTTATTGTATTAATTTATTCTTTTTACGCATCACAAGCTTCAGTTTGAATCTTTTCCTTGCGTTTACATTCTGAAAAGCACCACAGCAGATGACACAGAAAGCAGAAAATAACTACACATGACCTTCACGTGGAGTTCAGCCATTAGGTGAAAGCAGATAGGACTCCATATGGGCAGCCTCAGTCTTCTTACCCCCGACACTCCACTTTAACAGGAATGTAGCACTGCTGTCAGACCTTTGATCTAAAAAAATTCAGCTTTTTAAACTTTTATTTATCCTGGGAACTGTTGTAGAGCATTCGGAGTATGTTTTCACTAACACGCTGCCTCACATTCAGCAGCGCTCATCCATATTTGGAAATCTCAGACTGCAGCTGTAATATGAGAAGCTCCAGGAGCAAATTCATTTTTTGATCTTTGTACGTTAACGTTTTAGGATCTGATGCAGACGAGGGTTGACAGTATTTGTGTGTTTTGGATGTCAAAGAAGAAGTGAGATTAAGGTTATGGGGTTATATTCATGTATGAGTTTCCAGATAAATAATTTTGATATTTATGAGGTATTAAATATTGGCCAGTGGTGGTCCACAGCTAACACGATGGTTGTTAGCTAACAGGTTCTGCACTCAGAAAATACTGTGGGGAAGCAGCGCACACACCCCAAAACAACATTAAACATGGACCATGGAAAGTACAAAAACATCTCAGTGCTGGGCTTCAGAGAAGATGAGCTGTGTTTCATTGGTGCTGGTATCCAGCATTCCCCCGTCGAGTAACCTGAGAAGGCACCACTTTCCTGCTCGGAGAAGTCATTTTTTTGTTGCCGAAATATGGGAAACCCACATGGAACCAGATTTTTCCGGTTTGAACACCAATGAAAACATCTGACAAGCCACACAGGTAAAAACACACACACACACACACACACTCACAAACAGGGTGAATCCAGACTGCGACAGTCAGGCATAATAATGTGGATTCCCCTGGTGATGTGTGTGTGTGGAACCAGACTCCAGCCTTGGCCCACAGTAATAAGATCAGCCTGCTTGGGCCTGACAGGCTGAGCCTCTCTCAGGGTGGCCCATCTGGCCAGCGCCCAGGCCACGGCGCCAGCCACCGGCTCCACTGTGCGGGGACCCATCTGTGGTCCTGTGTGGTATCAACCATTACACTGCCAGGCCTGTGCCGATCTGCACATGGGTCCACCGGTCTGCGTGTGTTCTGCAGATGGGATGGTTGGTCAGCTAATAGCAGCAAATCACTCTTAGTGATTGTTTGAACCCGCCTGAGGTGCACAGATGGGCAGGATTTCCAGCAGCAAGATGTGTCAGTGGGACAGCGTCAGGTAAGCAGTCAGATGCAGGAGAGCATTTTGGAATTTAGTAAAATTCACTCAAACTTCTGCACACATTGAACTAAGCTTAAAACCTTAAAAATGTCAGTTTGATGAATAATTAGTTATCTGATGAGATGTTGGAATGTGAAACTACGATAAGTTGAGAGGAAAAGTTAAATTACACCTAAGATATTACACTGCAAAGCTCGTCGTCACCAGAAAAACGGCCACGTAGGTCATCTGTAGGTTATTACGACCCTTCTGAACACAGTCCACATATAGAGGAGGCGGGTCGGATGGATGGGTCAAACAAACCCAGATCTTAACCCAGGAGACTACTGCCCATGTCCCCTTGTCTACCCATGCAAACTGCAACCGTTTCACACTAACCACATGACGACAAAGGTCCAGTACCAGTCCAGTCCAGTAAGGTAGGGTTTATCCCCAAACAAAGCAAACTGTGACTGTTTCAAACATTATCTACGTGATGACGAGAGTGCGATATGATGAACCTGTGGTACTGTCCACCGTCACACACGCCGGACATGAAACAGCCATGTGTGTCGTTTTAGGGGTCATTAGTGCTGATGATCAACAACCACGACAACGACAAACACTGCAGACGTGCTGATCAAGACCTTAATTTGATGATTTTCCTTCAACTCAAAGACTTTTAAGTTCTGAAGTGGCCTGGAAATAAAAAGTAGACATTTTACGTTTAATTAATTTCTTAATAAACCTTACATATTTACATTCAGTTAATGAGAAAATGCAGTCGTCCCCTTTTTTGTAGTCAAAAATAATGCTGGCGTATTTCTTTAATGTATTCTTAACAGTTTGTAATTATTAAAAAGAAGAAAAAGGCCTTCGGGGAAATATCATAAATTTTCCTTTTCATCTCAGCTGGTCGGAGGGGTGTGCTGGTGTTTGATTGACAGCAGCTGTTAGGCTGAGTGTCGCCGTTACACCGTGGGGAACGAGAGACAAAGTAAACGAACTTGAGCTGTAGCTACAGTACAAATCATGAGCAGACGGCGTGCTGTTACAGGTACTGAGCGGTAAGGACCACACCTGCATTCAAACAGACTGAGGTGGTATTTGCAGGTATGTTTACATGCTGTTTAACGTGCTGCAGCTGAGCAGCTAATTAGCTCTCTGGCCTACAAACTGATGTGAGCGGAGCACTTTTCCCCAGAGAACGTTAGCTCGTACCTGTGAGATGTCGCTGCTTATCATTTTAATACAAAACAGACGTGACTGGAAACTTGCTCAACTGGACTCCATTAATAAACAGCAATAATAAAAACAAAACTATCTCTGGGCCTCCCTTTTTTGCCCCCAGTCGAGACCTAGTCTTACACATACATGGTTTTTTTTTAAAAAAAAGTGTTCTCCAAAAACAAGCCCATCCAGACGGGCACTGTTTTTCAAAATCTATTATTATTTTAAAAAAGTTATTAGTGCTAGGCTACCTGCAACTAGAGGTGCGACTGGGTCTCGTCCGACACCGGCGATGTTGGCGGCGGGGTCTGCGTCGTGGGAGTGTTGGATTATGTAGCGGTGACCTCTGAAGCACATTCTGACGCCTCTGGTCCTCAATAAAAGTGGAGGAGTCACTGAACATTTCTGGGTAAACATATAAAAAGTCCTGTTTGCAAGATTAGCGCGACACTATTTTGGCCTCATTTATTTTACTTTGGCCTGTACAAAATCTCCTCATGTAAACAAAGGAGATAACAGCGCACACTCAACAGCCCAAAACTCAACACTGTAAACAGTTTCTTCATCCTGGAGGGAGTTTAACAAAAAAGTCCTCCATTTTCAGTGACCCCGACCTGCAGTCATGTGTACAGAAGTTACTGAGTATTCAAAAATTCCTGTGTTTTGTGAACTAGGCTCTCACAGCTGATATCAGATCAGAGCCTTAGATTTGAAGGTCCACATACTGTAGAACACCCGTACAGCCTGAGAATGGGACTGCCATCCAACCATGTAAGCAACTCACCCCCTAATATCTTGTATCTTGTCTCCAGTGTACAGTTTCCTTGTAATTCAGTTTCAGGAAAGCGAACGCGAGACGAGAGAATTCAGACATGACAGCAGCTGCATCGCTGAAAGATCACAAGAGACAGTCGAGCATGAGCTAATATGAGACAAGACACATCTGCCTCTGAGATCTAATGGTCTGTGAGGTAGAAGAGCGTAGAGTTAACTAATATTAGCTGCAGAGAACAAACAGGACTGTACTCTCTGAGGACAGGATTTTGGTACAGAGCACACAAAGTATAATATTAAGAGTACAGCAGAGTCAATCTGTTTAATCAAAGGTAGGTTGGAAGATAGGATTCAGGTTCTTAGGCAGGATGAAATCACTGAACAGCACATTTCAGCTTAAACTGTGGCTCTAGAGATGGAAATATTGGTCCATCACTTTAGTCCAGACTGAAATATGTCAATGACAGGACATTCATGGCCACCAGAGGATGGACCTGAGTGACTCAGGTGATGCCTAACTTTTCCTCTAGCACCTCAAGCAGCTCAAAAATGTCCCCTTTCCAGTGAAAAATCTTGGTGATCCCTTTGGCTTTCATCCAGCCCCATCATCAAGTCAAGATCTCTATTTGTCCAATATTTGTCCATCATCATCAGGTGTGCTTTAGCCTCAGGTGCACTTCATGTTTAGTACTATTAGCACGCTCACATGCTAAACAAAGATGGTGAACATGGTAAACATTATCATCTAAACATCAGCATGTTAGCATTGTCATTGTAAGCATGTTAGCTTTGTCATTGTAAGCATGTTAGCATGTTGACATTACCATTTAGGTCAACCTCGCTTGTTTTCCTGTGGATTCAGTGGAAATAATTCTACCACCATACATTTATCAGTAAGCTAATTAGCTAACTCCTTTCAACGGTTCTGAATGATTGATAACTGCAGCTGGCATTTCTTTTTCATATTTCTGAGCAGTTACTTCCTTTACTAGAGGTTCGCTGGTTAGCCACAGTTCTTTGGCTCTGCCTGCTGAGGTTGCGGTCGGTCATTAAAACTACTTCTCTGCAGATCAGCTCCCAAACTGAGGAATGTTTCACTCGTCATTTAGTCTGTAGCCTACCTCATGCACAGCACTAAGACAATGGGAGCTCACAAGGGGACAATGTAAGATCGTTTGGATTGTTACTACCGAACCTTTTACCTTCCTTATACACTTTCACCACTTTATTGCGCTATGTTACAACCCATTAAGCTCCGTACTACTGCATATATTTTAGACATGGGTGGCCACAGTGGCAATTAAAGCCCTGGTAGTGCTAGTGTTAGCATTATGCATCAACCATAAAGTAGATGCACATATCAGCATTGTCTTAGTAAAGGTTATTTCCACTGGGCGAAAACACTGCAAGCAGACTTCAAACGCCTCACGGTCCACTCGCCTGGCTGCACAGTTTAAAAGCTCGACATGGTGTGTGGGACAATGGCGACTCTCGAAAGCATTGTGGTAATCAGGGCCAATGGAATTTTCCCTGCATCATTAAAAAGGGATTGGTCTGTTCACTGTGTTCATGGGAAGTGCCGTTAGTTAACCCAACAAAGGTGCTCTGGCTGCGGACCCCCAGAGATGAAGGGCATCACAGGGGCTCAGTGAATCCACCTCTAATCCTCTCGGCCCCATTGTACCGATACACTCTAAAACCTTTGACCACTTCCCGCTCTAATCTCCGCAGATTTGGGTGAGTTAAACAAGTTTCTGATCCGTGGGCCCACAACCTCCCTCCTCCTCTTCCTCCTCCTCCTCTGCTCGCTGTGGTGACAAGTTCAGCTACAGCGACTGGAATGAACAGAGTTTTCAGTTCCTCATTTAACAGTAATAAACAGATGTTTTTAAAAAGACCTTCGTGAAACAGTATTACAAAGTAAGCAGTCACATACTGAAAATGTTTTCATCTAGAGCAGAAAAGATGTGAGGATTAAATGATTAGTCAAGCCAGAGAAAATCAATCAGCAACTATTTTGGTAATCCATCAATAATTCAAGTCATTTTTGAGCAAACAAAGACCAAATGTGAGTATTTGCTGCTCTTCTTTATCTGTTGTGATTGTAAACTGAATATTTTTGGGCTTTGGACTATTTGAAGACATCATATTGGGATTTAGGAAATTGCAACTGAAATTGTTATTTTTGTCTATTTCGTGACGTTTTACAGAACAAACAATCAATCGAAACAGTCAGATTAATTAATAATTTGGTTGTGCAGCTCATGATGGTGTTTGAACGCCCAAACACCCTGTTGATCTTTTCTTTTTTTCAGCAGTCCAGTCATTTTAATGAAGCTTTTTAACAATTTACAACCTGGATGTCTTGGAAACAGAATCCACATGATAATTCGGTAAATTAATTATAAACAAAGCTATTACAGAGGATGTCAGGGACCTCCTGTGTTTAGGGGTTATGAATATGCAATCACTGCTCTTCTGAATGTTTGTTTAAACATTAAAAACTGGTCTGCCGACTTAAATATTGAATGAAACAAGAGTGAGAGAGAGACGAAAGAGAATAGTGAAAAATGCCCGATGCATTTTCCCAGAAGTCTTGAGATTACTTCCTTTGTCCAACCAGCCCAAAGATATCCAATTTATAATGAGGAAAAAAAAAAAAAAAAACAGGGCAAAACAGCAAATCCTCACACTGGAGAAGCCAGAACCGGAGAACATTTGGCATTTCTTCACCGTTTATTGAAACAATAAATCAAAACAGTTTTAAACGTGCAAATTAAAGTGCACATTTAGGTTTGCTTGGCTGTCTCGCTCTGTGGACATTGATCCGCATTCCTTTCAGTCCCACCACTTCCACCATGTCAAGAGGATATTGTGCATATGTGTGTGTGAATACATGAATGCCTGGTTGCTGGGAGGAGGAGGTTTTGGGTAAGTAATAGTGGGCCGCATTCAGAGAGCTGGTGGTCGTGACAAAGCACTTGACAGACCGAAAGACACCCCCTAATTTCAGGTTGACCTTGGCTTGTTTAGCATTCCCCATTGCTGCTGGTGACAGTGACACGTGTCTGGGGTTGGGTTGACTCTAGGAGCTGGGGTCTTTGTGGGGGGAGTGTGTGTGTGTGTGCAGATGGACGGACCGTTAGGGATGCAGTCCTATATTCCCATGAGAGGAGCAGAGGTCAGGGATCAAAGCTCCAACTGACTCCCCTCCCAGCTCTGTGTCTGGGGACGCACAGAGATCCAGAATGAAGCGCTCCTCCGGCCGGCCGCATTATGCAGTTTGTGCAATTAATGCAGCTACAGGGATGGCAGGGGTGCATGGGAGCGGCGGGCTGTTTGTGACTGTGACTGTTTGCATGGAAGGCAGCCTTGTGTGCATCTCTTGTGCCAGGCTGTTGCAGCTTGCACAATGTAGCAGTGCAGCTGGCACGTGCCACACACACACACACGCACACATGCACGCACACAACAGCAGAGTCTAGAGAGGTCTTTTAATTAAGGGATTTGTTAATTTTCTATTCAACTTGACAGTGATGAATGGGGGAGCGGTGCCTGCCCATCTCAGCCTCGGCTGCTCGGCAGACACGGCCGCCTAGGAGGCCTCTGGGTGCGATCATCACACTCTGAAACTATATTCACACATGAAGATTTTTAACTCTTTACAAGCCGGTCGCTGCCCTGACTGGAGCTGAAAAAAGCCTACTGGAAGTGGCTCACACCCTGTAGCAGCCTGTGTGGAGGCCAGACAGGACTGAGAAGTAAACAGAGTTAAACAATGGCCACACATTGTGTGAACAAAGCCAGAGTTGCTGCTGCTGTTTGGCTACAACGGAAATAACTCTTAGACTCTCTCGTTATTTTGGACAGTTACCAGTTTAAGCTTCTCATACACTCTAAGTGCCTTTAAGTGCCTAAAATGTACATTAAACCTTCTGTTGCTTTGTCTATTGACTTTGAGGGGGGGGAGCAAAATGCTAATTTTATTATCAAGTACATAAGTATATGCAAAAAGCTGTCAACTTGATGTAAAATTTCAATAACAAATAGCATGTATTAGTCTGTACGCATTAACTGCAGCACATTCAGAATGATGATGCCAGTTCTAATAAGACTGAGGAGAACTGAGGACATTACTCATGTTATTACACTAGTTTCCACTTAATTGGAGAATATATTTTAAAGATAATGCTGCTATTATTCTGTATTCCATGAAAAGACCCACACCAGCAGAGCCTTGGTCTGTCTCTCACTACTTTCTGATTTCTCTACCCCATCTGCAGCGCTCATCACCGAGCCCAATGCTCTCTAATGAAGAGGTAAAGCTTAAAATTAGCTCACAAATACATATTTTAAAAAGGCTCAGCTCTTTCATAAATTATCTGAGCGCTGTAGCTTTCAGCAAACATTACTCAAACAGGAATAAACAGTCTATTTGTTACTTTGAGCAGTGAATTAATCCAGTTTGGTGGGTGGGCGTTTACATCAGTGTCTGTCAGGTTGAGTTAAAAATAAAGCGCAGCGTCCATGTTCATAATGAAGAAACATGAAGCTGTGCAACAGCGTGGCTCATTGATGTGCTTTTAATAGTTTTTAGATAACAGTGGTGCACTATGGCATACAGGCTTTGATACACAATACCTGTGAGAAGGATCAATTCATTGTAGGTTTTTTAATGACATTTGCCAACGATAAGAAAATATAGAACACATCAGCCTTGTCCTTTAAAGTGCAACTGCCTGATTCATATCACTTAATGTCCGCGGGGGCAAAGTACACTTCTGATAAGCTTTAAGAACACAGTCAGTGACCAGTTTGTTAGGTACTCCTTGCTAAAAACTAATACAGTCTGGTACAAAAGTCCTGCAACAAATCCAGACTTCACACAGGGCATAAAGTTCAGTTTCTGTCCATCACATTCATATCAACGAGGGTACAGTAAATAACAGAAACACCATAATGCAACACAATTCACCAGCAGCACAAACCACAAGCCTCAAAAACGACCATAAAGTTGAATCAACACAGTTTTCAGAAAACTGAGCAGTATAACCTTTACGAGAGTAGGACTTTACAGCCAGGTGTACCTAATAAACTGGCAACTGAATCTATAAACCTAAGCAAGATGAAGCTGTGTTTAGATAATCCTGCATACAGATAGAACCAACTTCCTGATTATCTTAAGCGTGCCTCTACCTCAACGTCTGTTGAGTGTAAATCAAAACTTTGTCTCCTCGAACGTTTAATTTTCTCTAGTTTCCATTATTAAAATGCTTTATTCCTGCACTGTCGCGTCACTATAAACGGTGTATAATTTTATTTGTTTTAACCCCGCTTTGCCTTAAGCACAGCGCCGTTTGAATCCCCCTCTACAAATGAACTTGCCTTGACTCCTGTTTCACGGCAGAAATCCTAATGTAAGATCAGCTGCTGCCATTTTTCAAGTGACGGTACTCTGAATGAGACCCTTCAAATGTAAAACTGAATGCATTTCATATTCATTATCAATATTTTCTTTGTTGCTGCCCAACACGTTTTACATTAAGAGTAATACAGGCACCCTGAAGCAGCACAGCCACATGCCATATTGGCCCCCATGCAATTTATCTATTGTGATTTGGCAGCCATTCATCTTTTAAATGCTCTCTCATGATTTCCTTTGTGCATGCAGAGCCGGAGGTGACCTTGAAAACGGACCGTGTGGTGTATTCTGATGATAATTTATTCTCACATACAAGAAACTGTCTCACTAACATGATTTTCTTCATGCTTTTGTGCCATCTACAAGCGCTGGTGAACTTTATGAGCAGCAGCCAATGTAGTCTCTTTTTCAAAGAATCAAAGGGGGGATTTTAGCACGATTTAACATCAGATTCAAACCTTTTGTAACACCAAATACAGGTTTCTTACTTATGGATTGTCAATGTACACAAACCTTGAAACACTCTTAAAAACACATTTATAAAGTCATGATACACTAGAGTAAAAAAAAAGCAACACTGAACCCAGAAGACGTTAAACTACATTTCCCATAATCTTGGGATCATTTCCAGAGACTCCCTTTTAGTCTGCGAAAGACTGATATTGATTTATCTTATCAATAAAACCCCCCACCATGGTGGCAAAATGGATCTGAGCTCCAATTTTAAAATATAAGACGCCCAAATGACTTTTGCCTCAACTTTGACCATCCTTAATATTTCACTCCAGTGTCTGACAAAAATAGTCACAGTCATTGTCTCCTTTTTTTGTGAGCTCTGACTGACACGCGCATGCACACACACACACACACACACACACACACACACACACACACACGCGGCACACTCCGTTTTAATGCATATTAATGAAGTTAAACGGCCCACTGTAGAGAGGAGACAATGGAGCAGAGGAAGGCTGGTTGTGAGCACAAAGCCGTGGACTCAGGGGAAGCAGAACAGGTGCGGGGAGGAGGACACTGCAGCGACTCACTATAGGTTCATCAGCGCAGGAAGGGATCTGCTCATGTGGTCAAAAGCACCACCCTCATCTTTATGCCTTCATTTTTGTGTCAAAGTGTCATATTGTGGCGTCGCCGCACTGTAAGCACTCTTACTTTTTGGTTGATGATGCCCTCATTCTAACTCTGTATGTCCAGAATACTAACTTTTAGGACTTTTACGATGTAAAGCATCATTTAGCTTAAAGGATATGTTCACACACTTTCAATCCTGTCTTAACACAATACTCAAACATCCATATGTACATTAAAACAGTCTTGGGTCACTGTAATCGTTCCTCCTCTAAATACGGACCATGACAAGATTCCTCTCTTACGTATTATTATGTATGCATATATTATACAATAGACTTGAAAAATGTGAACCTGTCATTTAAGACTTCATAATCTCAAACTCTTTGGGACCTAGGTGTAACTTTTAGGTTTGTAACACTCTAAAACAAACCCTTGTCTACTTCTGACCTCTTGCCTGTAAGTTGTGGTGACTCTTCTCTCTCAGATTGTTTTATCTGAATAATTTTTAGAGTCCTGAAGCGGTGAAAAAAGCTAATATTAGAAGAAAGAAATGGATGTTTTTTTAATGCAGCCTGATCCGCAAACACCAGTCAGCATGTTCTTGTTTATTGTCCATAATAATGTCATCAAACGGGAAACAGACTGCAGTTGCAAATTTCTGGCATTTTGCCGAATGATTTTACACATAAAGATCAGTCTAATGGTCTCAGTTAGTGCGATAATAATGTACTATGTAATGTTTTCTGTGGCTCTGGAGAGGCTTTGTCAAGTCTGAAAAAATAAACCTGAGCTCAGTCTAGACCAGCATCTGGGCCTAAACCTTTAGGGTGAGACACAATAACTGCATAGGATTCAGTGTTTTTGGAGCTTGAGCCAAACTGGGGACAATAAGTCGAGGTGTTGTTTTCTCTGCTGCATCGATTTTGACTATTCCCTTTCAAATCTGTCTTTTTTAACTTTGTGGGGGCGTAACACAAAACCAGTGGAGGGCCCCTTTAAATAAGATGTTGCTGCTGCTGCTGCTGCTGCAGGAAGCAAACAAAGCATCACTTCTACTCCTGTCGATTAAAACCTTTTACAGCCTGCCTGTGATTTAAAGACTCCTGTTTGTCAAAATTGACCCAGTTTGTGTCAATACAGCACCAACTCAGCTATGGGCTGACTTTACTCAGCATCCATGAGAAGAAAACCACCCAAAACAAGGGGTGGTAAAGCAACACAGGCATTTTGGCCTATTTCTCTCCAAGCGTCCGTCTTAGATTTAAAAATGTGAGGATAAAACAGCTCAATAAATAATCATGAGAAGGAAACACACATGAGTCTCTCTTAACCAACAGGATGAGATGCTGCTGGGGCACAAAGAGATACTCTCTCCGTGCTAATAGTCATATTGTGGGAGGGAAACTGATTTCCCCAGCTCAGTGAGTCCCTGCTCTGCTCGGTCGACCCTCCTATGGGGCCACAGAGATAATCAACTTGAACCAAACCACGCCCCCCTGTTTTATTCCGGGGATTTATCAGCGCCTACATGTTGAGTGCGCTGCACACTGGACCCAGCAAGAGAGGAGAGGAGAGTAGATCACCTGCACAGACTACCCATGCTGACAGACACACCGTCCGAAACGCCTTCTCGCCTCTGTGGACATTAACCTCTGCAGCTCTGACAGGATGGATTTTCTGGACCGCGGGTACCTGGAAGCGCGGTCTCCGTATGATTACACCTTTAATTTCTGGAACGACTACCTCGGCCTGTCGACACTTGTCGCCAAGAATAAGATCAACAGCCCTTCCTGCAGCCCCAACTCTATAACCGAGTCTCTTAAAGCGACCCTGGGCTTGGAGGACGACTCCCCGGTTTGCTCCTGCGTAATTGGGCACGGCAGGGACAGCGACGGACACTTGGAGTGCTGCTGCGCGGCCCCGGGCTCTCCGCCGATCTCCATCTATGATCTGAAGGAGCGCATCTCGCTCCTCAGGCCGTACGAGCACCTTGCTGGTGACTCGCCGCTGGGAGACAGAGATTCGCCCTCTTACAGGGGAAGCTTCGCCGGCCTCGACCTGCTCTCCATGGACAGAAGGCGCAAACAGACTCAGAGGGGCAAGCCGGAGCCGAAGGTGTGCGTCTTCTGTCGGAATAACGGCGCGCCGGAGGAAGTTTACGGCACCCACATCCTGAAGACGGCGGACGGCAGAGTCCTGTGCCCCATCCTCCGGGCGTACACCTGCCCCCTCTGCAGTGCCAACGGCGACAACGCGCACACCATCAAGTACTGCCCGCTTTCTAAAGACCAGGCGAGCCAGAGAGTGGCAAAGGGGGGCAGAGCGCCTGGCAAAAGGCTGAAAATCTTCTGAGCGCGGAGACGAATGAAGTTTGACTTGCACTGTAAATTGCTAGTGTGTATGGCAGTAAATTTGCCCCATTTCATGCACAAGACAAGTCTGGAGAGGAAGATTTTAAGAAAATAAGATTTTTATTGATTTTTTTTGCATATGTCACGGCTTCATTTGTAATGTTTTCGGCTACCTTGTAACTCTATGGGCACATAGTTTACACTTGGACGCATGGCGCGCAATGCCCCCCCCCCCCCCCCCCCGCAGCACTCCTGAGGACTCGGTGATCAAAAATGAACCAAAGTACTGTACAGATCGACCTGTGAATGACCACCTTCATGCTGTAATCAGAAGTCTGCTGTGTTTCAAGAAGCACAGAGCCAGCGCAAACAGCCCTGTGCATGTCAGCGTGTATGAATGAGACGCCAACATAAATGAATATGCAGCACTCTGATAAGAGATGAATGTTTAGTCTCATAGTTCATTGGCCCGTGGATGGAAGAAGCCTGACAGGCCATGCAAGATATACTCCTTTATATCGAGCACATTTTTTTTTCCTGAGATAAATGTTTTCTACCAAAGGAATACACTTTTGTATTGAAACTTAGCCTAAAGGTAATTTCTGTATTGTTTATATGTTGGATGTCTTATATTCTTTATGTGATCTTATGTGGATAGTATTTCAACTGAATGTAAAACAGCGGAAGGTAGATCACCTACATGCTCTTCAAGTGGCTCCAAGCTCAATTATTTCAGTTTACTGTCATAACTTAAAAAAAAAAAAAAAGGATGGTGAATTGACTTTTTCACGTGGAAACGAATTCCTGCAATTCTTGTAAATGTATTAAAGGGGTGAACAATTTTAGCAATGAAAAGCCCGACATTCCAAAGTCTATCTGTCAATAGAAATGTTTTTATTTTTACCTTATGTATCATTGGGAAATATATTCACTGTAAATGACCTCTGAATAAACATGTAATTTGCATTTTTCTTTGACTATATGGAGCTGCAGCTGATTTAAAAACACCAGGAATCTCCCACTTTGTGATGCAGGTGACTCCATGTGTTATTCTACGCTGAGACAACTGAATTAGCATTTGCACAACTGTATCTCATCTGATAACAGCTGTAGGCCAATCGTCACACTGACATGCGATGCAAGTGCGACACCTAGTGTTCAAAACCTTAAACGACAACTTCCCCCGCACTAAAGAGCTGCACTGGACTCACGTAGAAGCGCTGGATTGGTTCTTGAAGATGATCTATTTGGATTTGTGATGGATTGAGACAACATAAGGAAGGTGTTTTAACATCATCTCTGAACAGAGCCTCAACCATTTGGGACAAAAACTAAAATCTTCCCACTCAATGACAGATGTTGGGCATGTTTAATTTGGGCTTGTGATAGCAGTTCTAGAAGAAATTTTTCAAAATAAGATCAGTGTGTTCCTGTGAGTAACCATGTCCTGTCTGAAATAAGGCACTGTTGCTGAGATCTTTCTGAATGTCGCTTTTTTTGAGGTAAATGAGTGGGAAAATATTTTTTATTTTGGATGAGCTGGCCCTTTAAATGTTGAGCGATCGATAGGCTTCATTGACCTCTATTCGCAACTGCTAAAAACTGCAACAACACAAATAGGCCGTATCCCCTCTATGACAGAGATCAATACGCAGGAAAGCATGCTGATAGCGGGGTCAGCGTTTGTGCAGATGCCCAGCATTCATGCTAAACCATGTTTTGACCTGTCGTGCTTATCGGGCTCTGCTGTCATAATAAACACTGAACCCTCTGCTGGCTGACACCGCTCCCTAGCCCTGATCTGTAACGTACCTCTAAGCTGCCTTTAAATCCTACAGTCACAGAAGCCAAGAGCAGATCCTCAGCTGTGTGGCCCGGCTTTATATCTACACTGCAGCTGCTCACGTTAAACCACAGCCTGGTTCCAATAGACTTAGCAATAGCCACCAGTTAGCACCTCCACTGGTATTAGAAACGTTTTAGAGATGCCTCAACAGTGTGTTCCAGCATCCCAGAGCCACCAGCCTCTTTATCCCCCCCCCCAACACACACAGTGTAACTCTGCCCTCCACAGCAAGTTACAGTCAGTGATAAAAACCTTTGTGTGTCACTGAGACAATAAGCTTTTTCACCGCAGACATTTTGACTTGTCATAACAGGAGGAGCACCAGCGTTACTAATAACAACATTAACAACAGCTCCGTTCGTGATAGATGAAGTATTCAGACCTCAAATTTAAGTAAAAATTGTAATAACACAATCTAAAAATATTCTGTTACCAGTCCTGCACTCAAACACTTACTTTTTACCTAAGTAAAAAAGGTAAAGGTAAAAGTATTAGCATGAACGTATAGGGAAAGTACCAGCAGTAAAAGTGGCCCATTTCAGAATCAAACATTATATCACTGGATTATGCTTAGTGATACATTAGCAAACCGCTGGATAGCTTAACCTACAATAAGTAAATGTAGTTAATGTTTAGTAAATGTACTGAGTCACATCCAACCAGCACAGCCCTGAAACTGTGTACTGAAACACTGCTGGTAGAAAGTCCGTCTAAATACAACTTTTTGCAGTTAAATCTGTAGATTCCTGTGAGTAACCACAACGTGTTTGCAAACAGACGCTGCCACTGAGTTTTTCAAATGCCCACAAATCACCTGTAAACTGTGAACTTGCAGCGTAGTTTGACTAATCAAGCAGAAGCGCTGAATCCCCTCCAGCTGGCGCGCTAACCGGGGACAGGAGCTGCAAACCCAGCTCAGCTGAACGCCCTGTGTTCTTTACATCTGTTGCATTGTGACAGAAATGTTCCTGCTTTTGTTGGATGAACTGTCCCTTTAAATGTTAAGCGATCAATGAGCTCAATTGACCTCTTAATGGTCATAAATAGAACTCAGAGCATCCCTCTTTACAAAAAAAATGGTTATAACTGATGCAATAATGTCACATTTTTACAATTTAAAGGAGTAAACTAGCTAACTGGATGAGATTCTTCTCATGTTTTAGTTTGTCAGGCGTTAAGATTTCAGTATGGGAGTAAAAGCTGACTGAGGACTTTCACTGGCTGAATGGTGTCACCTGCTGGCATAAGAATACCACTCTGTCGTTTGCTTTTTAGGCTTGAAAACAGCAGCTTTTAGCCTTTGTAGCTGAAGGGTGGTGTTGAAAATAGTGGCAGCTGTGTGGCAGATTTTTGACCACCAGGCTTTATTCATATTTAGGATGTCTTAAGGCTAATTAAGGTTTTAAAGTAATTCTGGTGAACAAAACATTCAAACAGATGTTTCAGCAGCTGGTGGGACGAGCTGAATCATCAGTATTTTTTAGATATTTTAATTGTTTTCCTTTTAAGTTGTTTGATTTTTAATGTATTCTCCTTGACTTGCCATCTGCAGAGACAAATAAATGTCAGGGGTCAAACAGTGATCCTGACACCCACTCAGAGTATAATGTCGGCTTTAAACAGACTGTCCTCCAACTGTCACCGGTCTGAAAGCGTCCTTGAGCAGAAATCTGAATCTCTTCCTGCATAAGAACTCCGGCTTGACGCCTCTTTTTCAACAACACGAAGGGTACCTTTGACTCATCTCTGGATGTTAAACAGCGGGACTGTTTTTCTGTGTCAGCAGATACAGATAGCACTTTCTTTCTCAGCGGTGTCTCCCACACACTGTTGGCTCGAGAACATCAGTGACTCATCAGTTTGCAATCTAAATAGATCAAATAGATCCGTCTGAAGATACTCGAGGAACAGTGGCAGTATTTAGGGCACTGCCAAGAGGTTTCTATCAAGTAAAATCAAAGAGAGGAGATAATCAAAAAGAAAGGTGGATAGAAGAAAACACTACTTTTGGAATATATGCAGGGTAAAAAGTATAAAGGTAGTAAAGTAAAGCACCAGCCATCTGTGTAATGTTCAATTAGCAGGAAAGGCTTTTGATATCTGTGTATGTGGGCTAATGTGGGATTATTCAACAACTATTCATATATTCAGCCTATTCATATAAAACAGCGGGCAGGTTTCAACCACATCAATCTATTTAAGCACCAAGCAGTCTGTCTGGTAATTAATTGATTGTCTTCTATGACATTTAAACCTTTCAGTGCCCGGCTCTTAAGGCATATGCTCCTTCACTCTGTCTTTACGCACTATGTATTGATTCTCTCTAAGTGGGTTGTGGGAAAGACTTTGTTTCAAGCCATTTTCACAAGGTTTGCTCCAGTTTTTTTCACTTAGCAATGTGGATGTGTTTATTGCTTGAGAGATGTATCTCAGCGTGCATTGAGGGCATAAAGTACAGAAAATATGCCTCCAGAAATGCATGCAAATGCAAGTAACTGATTGCAAAGCCATTTTTAGGTCAGATTCAAAGAAAACCGGCTCTACCACATCAAATCCACCTGCCGTGGCTGAGAGTGAGTCTGAAAACCAACCTCCTCTCTCCTCACTGCAGCAGGCTGCTATTGGTCTGGTGGATGCTGACAGCACTGATGTTTCTCTGTGGTGGTGGGGGGGGGGCAGCCTCATTCTATAAAAGCCAGGGATCTGCAGCATCACTGAGCTGGTGCAGTGCAAAAACGCTCGCTCATCCTCACCGATGGTGTGCAGAACAAGGGGGACATAAAAAACCTTCCGAAACTAAAAACATCCATATCCTTTTCTTAAACAAACAAAAACAACAACAAAAAATTCATCATGAGCTACGATTCCTACCTCTCCTACCGCCGCCCTTGGGACAGCTTCAGAGGCTCCCACTCCACCACCAAATCCTCCATGTCTTCCTCCCTCTTCTCTTCTCCTCGAGCTCCTCCGTCTGGGAAGAGGATCCTGAGGCTGGCCTCCTCTTCCCTGCCAGATGGGTCTGAGCGGATGGACCTGGCCCAGGCCAGCTCCCTCAACACAGAGCTGCTGGGCCTGCGCTCCCAGGAGAGGGAGCAGCTAATGGACCTGAATGACCGCTTCGCCACCTATATCGAGAAGGTGAGGCACCTGGAGCTGCAGAACCGAGCCCTGTTGGCCGAGCTGGAGGCGCTGAGGAGGCGGCAGAACGACCCGTCCCGTCTGCAGATGCTGTATGAGGGCCAGGCGCGGAGTTTGAGGGCCATGATAGACTCGGAGAACGGGGAGAAGATGCGGATGGAGGCGGAGAGAGACTACCTGCGTGATGTGTATGAGCAGATGAAGGAGCGCTATGAGGAGGAGCTGAGGCGGCGTATGGATGCTGAGGAGGCCCTGCAGAGGGCCAAGGAGGAGGCCGGCAGGGCCACGCTCTCCAACTGTGATGCCGAGGCCACGGTGGTCTCTCTGTGTGATGAGATGGTGTTCCTGAAGAAAGTCTTTGCAGAAGAGCAAGCAGAGCTGCAGGCCCAGCTGCAGGTGGCTAACATCAGCGTGGATGTGGAGGTGTCCCGGCCCGACCTGTCCACCGCCCTGCGAGACATCCGGGCGCAGTACGAGCGGCTGGCAAACAAGAACATGCAGGCCGCTGAGGACTGGTACAAGAGCAAGTTCGCGAGCGTGGCAGAGATGGCCAGCAAAAACAACGAGGCCGTGCACGCCATCCGGGAGGAGACCATGGAGTACCGGAGGCTGCTTCAGTCCCGCTCCTCGGAGATCGAAGCTCTCCGGAACGTCATCGACTCCCTAAATAAGCAACTGGAGGATCTGGAGGAGACGCAGGCCAAAGAGGTGGCAAAGTATCAGGTGAATGAGGGATATTCGGATCCTGATCGGCACTAGTATTCACCCAGTAGGTGAACTAATATGTGGTGCCTGGTCGGCTTATCTGCCCATTACTTGAGAGGTATTCTGCTCTCAGATCAGAAGAATCTTCTTTTTATGCTATTTTTAAAAAGCTTTCCTGCTCCTGACAGATACAAAAGGAAAAGTGAGGAAAAAGCTGAAAAGATGGCGTGTAAAGGGCCTTGGCCTCAAGGTTGGGCACAGAGATAAGATGGAAATATATTAACAGACAGCACCCAGAATGAAAGAAAACACTCTGTGCAGAGACACAGCAGGAGGAAGCCATGATTCATTTTGCTACAAGATGTAAATATATTCTCTGCAGCAGCTACACCCTCCCCATACTGTAGTGCTCAGCAGGAAATGATGGCAGACTCACAGCAGAGGTGAAAATCTGCAAGGTTACCGTCTAATTAAACGGAGAGAGCACGCCATGGCTACACCCAACAACTGACCAGGGACTTCCAAAAAGTGTCTTTCTTAATTCACCGCTTTCCAGACATTTTGAAGCAAATCTCTTCAAGTAAAAACAACCTGATTCTGTGTTTCATCTTCTGTGTTTTTGGGTTTTCTTTTTTTGCATTCACAGGTGAGGATAAGTGAGCTGGAGCGGGATATCACTGACGCTAAGCAGGAGATGGCGCGCTACCTGAGAGAGTACCAAGACCTTCTCAATGTGAAGATGGCCCTTGACATTGAAATAGCTGCGTACAGGTGAGATCTGGCTCCTCCACAAATACTGGACAAATTCTAATTTCATGACTTTCTCATATTTTAAAACACCTTGCTTAGTGTATTTTTAATCTCACTTTGCCAACAGAAATCATATTTGTATGCAAACAAAAACACCATAAAGAGAATCCGTTTGCTTTGTTTTTCAGAAAACTTCTGGAGGGGGAAGAGATTCGACTGGCTTATCCGTCCCTTCCTGCCCTAAACTAAATCCTAAAAGCCACCAGCCTGGCAAAAACCTGAATTCTTCACACCCCGCCATCCCTGCCCCGACCTGAACACCACCCCTCTCCTTCCCTCATTTCTTTGACTTTCTCCGCTCTGTCATCTTTCCCCCTGAAAAATCTTTCTTCCTTTACTCCTCCCAGAACCAAACCGCAAACCAAAGCTCATCGTTCTCAAGACAGATGCGCCCTTGTGCTAAACAAGAGGACCACCAGAAGTCCCCCTTCTTCTACACACGTTCTGACACCACACATCAAGAAGATGGCAAACTGTAAAATGCAGAGTGGCTGCACTGCATTAGTTACATAGCTATATCGGACAGCAATATTGTTTTGGCTGAGTTCCTTTCTGTCGCGCGTTAAGGTCCAAGCAGCGGGGTTACGATTCGACTCCTCTGAACCCTCACTGTGCAAACATTTGACCAATTGTTTGTGAAGGAGGACAAAAATGCCTTTTATCTCCTGATGCTTGGATTTTATCTGTGTTTAAACTGATGCAGGAAACCTGCAGCATTATTGACTGGGAGCTCTACCAATCGATTACGCATTGTCCTGCACCCCTGGTTCTGTAGTAGTAGTCAGTGAACCAGTAACCTTAACAATTTCTTTTCTCTATATTAAAACCCCATTTTTGTCCTTTTTAATTATTCTTCCACTGCATTTACATCCACACAACTACTACAAGTTTTGGTTGGTTTAAAAACCAGAGTGAGTTTGGGTCTTCCTATTTGGCCGGTTGTTTAGATTTCTAATTTCTAATGAAGCTGTGTCTTTTCTTGCATAACCGTCTGGACATGTAAATGCTGTGGAAGACTAACTGTTACTGGTTTCTCTTAATATTCATGCAATGTGTCTCGCAGCCTATCTGCATTCAATTTTGTTTCTGTTCTGTGAGTTCATTCAAAGCTAAACAATGAAACTGAAAGATAACTGCAGGAGCCCCTTGTTGTTCGTCAGCTGGTGATCTAAAAGGTGCGTTACATCTGTGAAACTAATACAAAGTCTGCACCATTACGCTCAATGTACCTGTAACAGCCGGCAACAAGCTGAATAAACATATAACTGACCTGCAAATCAGTTCACGTCTCGTGTTTTCCTTTGATTGCATTTCAAAGATGTGTCTCCTCTGTGACTCATATACAGCATAATTATTTCCCTGTGCGTTGCCTCGTTTATAGACTAATGTCTGATTACATATTTAAGGGGATATTACATTTGTGATTGAGAATGGTAAATATTTGATTTGCCTGAGTTTGGAGGCTGTAAACAGTTTCCTCTGAAACACTCTTTTAACATTAGCAAAACATGCATCTTTTCATTTCCCAGCACCTTAAATTTCTCCTTACTTACAGCTCTCACTGTCACAGGAACGACACACAGTGGCACCGCACCATTTCCCATGATTCCTTGTTCCTGGCAAGCTGACTGTAGCTGTAATGTGTTGGTGCCTTGCCTCAATAGGATCATCAGTCACCAGGCTGACACCAGGCATCCCAGGCGACCCGAAGAAAAACAAAAAAATGCAAAAGAAAATTGTACATTTTTTGCACTGAACCACTTCGGGAAAGGCTAGAATTAAAGAGCAAACTCTGCCGTCATGGCACACCTTCCACCTCTTTTTGCTTTAAAAGCTACTGTGAAAAGTTCCCTGACAAACGAAAATTATCAGATATCAGCGAATTGTTTACCATCTGAATGCCATATAGAAATTTTTCATGGCAAACATTTGACATGTCCTACAGCAGAAAAGCACAGATGTGATTATTAACATCACAAATGGCTGCATCCCATTTAGTTCTTGCAGGTCCAGGGTTCAGGTATTGTCCATCATGTCTCACTGGCATGGATCATTGGTCAGGTTATTAGTTCCACCTGCACTTTTCCTGCCATGACAACCAGGATATTTCATATATTCACATACTGCAAATACAAAAAACTTTAATTATCCAACTTGTTTATCTCTTTGGCATACAGTAAAATGAGGCCTGTAACGGCAGTACGAGGACATTTAGCCCCCATACATTATCATTCATTGTTAATTACATTAATGATAATACACGAGAGGCATAAACTGGAGCTTTAAACAGGACATTGTGCACAACACGGTGTATGTTAGTCGCAAAATGTGTTACGATCTCTCACTTAGCTCTCTAGCTTGTTTAGCTAACTAGCTTGTTAGCTCGCTAGCAGTCCGTCGCTTGAGTTAGCTTAATGGCGGGCCGTTAAATCACAGCTATATTGGTGTAGGACAGTCGTGGACGACGAAAACTGTCTTTAAAAGCATCCATTAGAAGCACAGACTGCTTCCAAACGCCTTTCTGTCACCTACAGATGGCAGTACAGCTTAAACGACGTCTTAGCTACTTTGGTAATTACTTCCTCCGGTCAGAGGACATCAAGATGGCCGCCGCCATTTAGCCCTAACGTTTCTGTGTCAATGTTAACCCACAGCGCAGGTTTCCCACCCGAATATTGTGATTAATCGTCACACTGAGCGAGTAAGAATCTGCACCGTTACCACACTTCGACGCAGACATGTTCCAAGTAATCGGCGGGAGGGCTGTGCAGGCGGCCCGGCTCCTAGCACCAAGGAGGGCCGTGCTCGTGGAGGCTGTCCGGGGCAGAAAGTCCCGCACCGACACGGTTGCCAAGTCCAAAGAGGGGCGAATCAAAGTGCCTCCCCCGGTCGACCCGGTGGAGATGGTCGTCCTCAAGGAGAGATACGAGGAGTACCGTCTGATCATGAGGGCGCTCCGGTGCGTTCAGGTCCACAGGGTTTAAATGAGAGTATTTTAATTGGCAATCAATTGGCATGTTTATAGTCATGTTTATGATTTGACTGAAGTTAAACACCTGAAATAAGGAATTCACCTGTTTTTTTTCCTCTGTGTTTGCCAGCCTGGAGTTTAAGGAGGAGGTGCTTCGAAAGAAGTACGAGGAGGAGACGGGCTCCCTGGCAGAGCAGAGGGCGAGGCAGGAGGCGGAGGAGCATAACGCCCTCATGGCCTGGAACAACCAGGAGAACCTCCGCTTGCTCAAACTCAGGTAAGACGAAGCTCAAAATGACCACACGAAGAATAAAATACTTTGGATTTTGTCCTAAGAGTGATCGCTCACCTTCTCCTCCGTGTCTCCCAGGATCCAGAGGATCCAGAAGGTAAAGGAGGAGGCCGAGCGCAGGCAGGTAGAAGCTGCCATTCAGCGTCAACGGGAGGAGGAGGAACTCCTCAAAGAGAAAGAGATGGAAATTCTGCAGCTGCAGGTGTGATTTCCTCAATCTTTGTTTATTCTCTCTGTTTTCTCCCTCCAGACTGATATTTTTCAAAGAAAAGGCATAAAAAAGCACCTTGCTTCTAATCCAAAACACTGATAATCCAAATTTAACCTCTGGCTTTCTTTGGCTTTCACTCTTACAGGAGGATGCAAAGAACTTCATCACACTGGAGAACTTGGATGAACGTATAGAAGAAGCTCTGGACAATCCAAAGAATTACAACTTTGCCATCGACAAACAAGGGAGGGTTGTTAAACAGACGATGCTGCAGTGAAGCACCGGACTGGGCCCAACAGGTCCGTCGCAGAGGATAAACAAACACAGACGAACGCCACTCTGTCGTGGTCAGGACTGTGATCCGAGCTCAGTCTGCTTCACAAAACATGAACAGTGAAGAGCATTCAGTGTGAGACGCTTATCGCACCTGTCCAACTGAGAAATATGTGATTATCAGCAGATAACTTCATCAGCAAAGTATGAGCTGGAGTCCAGAGTGAGGCCGTGTGTCTGTCTGTTTCTGGATATGTGACGGGCGCCGCCTTATTTTTCATGTTATTCCCTCCTCTTCATCATTACTGTCTTCTCATGTATGTCAAGTAAATATGTGTTTATTGGAGTTTCCACTGAATCAGCTTTTTAATTGGTGTAATATGAAAGTGATTAGAAAAAGACAACACGCAGATTCTGTCCTGAGTAAAGTTGGACTATCATTTGAGGAGAAGTGGGAAATTTCCTCTGGTACCCTGAACGCACCACATTCACAGTGTGGTTTGTAGGAGTTTGTAGTCAGATTATTTCCTGTTAATCTTGCATCAGAGTTTAGTTTTCCTGATATTTTTTGAAACTTTTTATACAATTCTCTATTATGTATTTGATTTTTAACCATCACACACACTTAATAGGATTCTTTTTTGACAGATTTACTGTTTTCTTCTCCCTGATGCTTGGCCGTTGTTCTGTTAGCTCTTTGGTGGTTTTAACGGGCTGTTAAGCAGAGAGTTTAACTCTTAAATAATAATCTAAACTTTAAACATTACAATTGCATTAGTTTTCTTCACAGAAATGAGACAACACTCTGAGACACGGGCCAGCTGCATAGTTTTAAAAACAGTTCTCTCACTTGCCTTAATATCATCAAAGGCGCACAACCCCCCTGTGAAGCGTTGGCGACCCCTAGTGGGGGTCCGGACCCTGCGGTTGGGAACCAGTGACTTTGGAAACAACAATGGGATAGAAGTGGAGACTTTAAATAGACACTTGTATACATTTCTGTCTCATGAGAGTTTTCACATCCTCTGCTTCTGCACTTGATGCTGCCGTCCTGCAGGAGGCGCCGCGTGCAGCTCTGCTCACTGTCAGCATTTACTGACAAACAGGACTTAAAGCGGCTCATGTTTGACAACGTGCAGCTGAACCAGTGTAATCCTCTTCGTCAGGCCGGGCTTGCAGGTTGACAGGATGATGATGATGATGATCAGAGGTGAAGAAGTCAGGCAGCGACTTTAGTGTGAACAGGGACTTAAATGTTTACCTCCACAGCGTTCGTGTCACATCGACAAAGTGTTGAAAACATCACACATACACTGAGTTGATCAACACATGATGCGCCTCAGTAATCTTCCCATTCAAATCCTTCATCTGTATCTCCTCAAAAATATCATCGGTTTAAGTTGAGCGTTTGGAGAAGAGCGTTTGTGTTGGACAAAACAAGACGTGAAGACCTTATCTTGTCCTAAACCTGCTCATAGTACAGTTAAAGCACGAGGATAATGAGCTAAAAGCTAATGTGGTTTTGTTGTGGACGTCTTATAAAATAATGGTGTGTTATTTCTGCTGTGTCGGCGTTAAACCTGACGGGATGTGGCTTGAGCTGTAGTGTGGCGCGCATGGTTAATGCGATTGGTAACTGAGGTTAATGGGATTGTTCAACCGTGGCAGCAAAGGCTGAGATCAGAGGTAACAGATTAGCAGCTGTTCTCACAACTGTCAGCGCGTCTGATTTGTAAAGATCAGAGGCCTCATGATTCGTTCATAGCTCCTGAATCACTGTGTTTCTGAAACAGAGGTGAAAGAATTCACTGCTTCTGTTCTATTCTGATGCACCTCAAACTTCATCTCTTACAGTTCCAGCTCTTATTTAAACCAGGCCTCTTTTTACAGCTTCAGATGAAGCAGAATCCTTTTCCAAATGGTACATTAATCACAGTGTGAGTGTTTTGATTCCTCACGACTGCGTCTGCGAAGCAAAGACAGGCTGTGATGAAGGTCGGCGCTGGACATGCATGAGACGAGGACAAATGAAATCTAGGGTTACGCAGACTGTTATCATGGCGAGATTAAAGGAGAGCGGGGAAACATTTCTGTAACCCCACATTACGTACATTTTTCAGACTTTCCTTTAATCTTGCGCTCTTGTTGTGAAGCACTGGATGATTTTAGAGGACAGAAAATGAGGCGCGGTTCGAACAGCACGCGTGAAGGTCGAGAATCTCGGACGTTCGAGAGCGTGACTTCAAACCGTGAATCATTTCTACTGAAATAAGTCTCTGGGATGCAGCACAGTTATTACTCCTCTCCTTTTTATTCGGTGCAGCGGGTGTGATTACATCAGCATACATACAGCTATTCTTCAGGGTAATTGTATTTTTTTTCTTTGCCCAATAACATCTATGCTCTGACTCTAAATGACTATCATTAATACATACAGACTAAAGCCAAAGGTGCTTCGAACTGGCTCCAAAGCCCTTCAAACGTACAAAAACGCTAATGAACAAGTGTTGTTCTTGAGCACCTTGATATCAGCAATAAATACATTCACAAAACGTTGTAACGGTGGAGGCAGGCGCGTTATGACTTGAAGCAAAACCAGTTCAGATGGTAGAAAAGTGAACAGGGATTGAGGTGGAGACCTTTTCCTGTGAGCAGCATGTTCATTATCAGAGCCAATGATCCTCTGATGCACCCGCAGGCCCGTCTGGTCTGTCCATAATACCCAGTATGAAGCTGCACTCAGACCAGTAAGAGCTGCACAGCGCTGCATTTGCTCCAGTCTATAGATGATGCTAACAGCTCAGGTAGTTGTGAACCAGCCTGCTCCAAGTACAAACAAACGCTGGTTATTAAATATTACCTCATTCATAACTCAGAACATTCAACAGAAGGCTGTACACGTGTCATACAGACGGCACGACTGACTTTATAAAATCCTATTTCGTGATAAAAAATATAGCATTAGCTCACATTAGACTGAGAAAAGAAACTCCAGAGAGAAAACACTTGAATATTCAAGTATAATAACTCAGACGTACAACATATTTACCGGAGCGAACACTCTGCTGGCTTCTTCCATGACTCCATTATCTGAGATACGTTGGGGAATCCATTGAAAACTACAGGTTTGTGTGTGTTTTTACTCATTCAACCTGCACTCTGGCTCTCATGTTGCTGTTAAAATGACTGTTGATTAGGAAACCTGGTTATTCAGCTGTCCGGGGTATTTCTCAAACCTCCTCTCTGCCTCCTCGCTGAACGCATCACCTGCAGGGATTAAAAAAAACACAGCGAATGAAGCAGAGAAGTTTTAGAAGAAGACATCCACATCTGGCACTGTGTGTTTTTTTACTTCTTACCAAGGTGACAGTTGTGCAGCCAGATTCGATGTCCGTCATACTTGCAGTTGCATTTCATGCCGTTGTTGGTGAAGTCGCTCTCAGGCACCTCGTGATTTGGATTGATCACAACCTGCAGGTGAATGTTTGTGATGATGCATCCAGATAATCCAGATTAAGACTAAGGAGGAGACTCATCTCAACCCATAAAGAACACTTCAGTTACCAGAAACACTATAAATCACTGAATTTGGAGATACGTGCTTTTCACTGGACGGGATTCGCTCTGTGTTCGAGTGTCACGCACTGACCTGAAAAATGTAGTTTCCAGGTTTGACGTCTGTGATGTCGATCCACTGGCAGTCGATGTCGTGACGGTACAAATCCCAGCAGCCCACAGTGATGCCCTGATCGCCAAAGTTGGCGCACTCGTACCGCTTGGAAACACCTGAGTGGCAGAAAGACTCAGTGATGTTCAGCAGAGGAATAGAAAGAAGTACATTTAATACATGAGGTGGAACAACCTAATGATGTGTAACTCTGACTTTTCCATTTTTTAAGATGTGCTAGTGAATCCACTCGTCTCTCCACTCAAATGAAAACAGTCGCTGGAGGTTTGACTCTGAAGCGTCAGACTCACCCTCTTGACAATCCGTGTCCTCCAGACAGAAACTGGCTTTGTGTCCCTCTGCCACTTTGGTGCCGTTGGCGTTCAGCAGATCGTAGTGGGTGAAAATATCCATGCTGTGGTAGTGGCTGCATGAACACAAGGTTTTACTGTCACATCACTGTAAACTGCTTTTCTTTGGGTTTTTTAAACTCTTTGCCTGCTTGTACTCTTCATCCGTTACCTCTGCCCACTGAGAATTAGATCACTGCATCATTAAAACTCCAGTCTGCTGTCAGTAGGATGAAACAGCTCATCTAAACAGTGACATTACCCGTGACAGGCGTGCCAGACCCACGAGTGCCGCCCAGCCTTCGGCTTGAAGTCTGCCCGACCGATGTTGTGGATCTGCGAGGAGAAGCGGAGCAGGCGTCGGTGTCCGTAGGGCCAGTTGGCCTTGGCCGCGGATTTGGACAGACAGTCCTCCTCGGCGGCGCAGTAGAGCATGTGCAGTGGGCGGTCCTCGATGTAAACCGTCTGCTGGACCAGAGGGGCGTTCAGGACGAGGTCAGAGGCCGCTGGGCACAGGGGCAGTAGCAGGATTAGGCTCGAGTTATGTTCCTTACAATGAATCAAGATCAGAGAAATTTGTCTTTGTGGAACTGCTGGAAATCTACAACATGAGCAACAAGGCCTCATTCATACAGCACAGATGATGTCAAAGCTGCTAAACAATTCGGATTACACTGGACGGGAAAATGACTGTTAGTGAGCTTCAACCAGCTGGATTTATGGACAGCCCACTTCAATAACTTCATGAGTTATGAACCATGTTAACAAGCACGTTACACCTGTGTGCATCATGTTTTAGTGTCCCCGTGGAAACCGTTTCCCTTGTTGTCTGGGCTACTTTCAGCATTTCTTCTGTAATGTGTTTTTTATCAGGGCCACTGTCCTACATCACATACATTCTCATTGAGCTTTGGTAGGACAAAATAATGTTTGCCCACTTAAATATATGCTGGATTTAGTTTTTTCTGTTGTCTTTCTGTGATTCTGCGTTTTCTTTAGGCTCTTGAGGTTTGTTCAAACGTTTCCATCGTCTCTGCTCTGGTCGCTCACTTTCAGAACAGATGACTCCTGCTGCAAACTTCGCTGCAGACTTCTGGCAGCTGATGGTTTTGTGATGCTGGCACTGACTCAGAGACATCTCGTTCCCCGTGCACTTCACACCGCTCATCACCATCTCCGTCACGTTGCTGCTGTCCCAGTACCAGGTTTCCTTAGATTCAGGGCGAAGACGACAGCGAACGGACAAACGTGCACACAAAAACAAACAAAATGCATCGATCAGGAAATGATGTGCAGAGAGTTCAGGGGGATGTTGCTGCTCTGAAAAACAGATGTCCATGACTCATTATTGGCTGCTCACTGAGGACACAGAGTAATGCTGAGTTTACGATCACTGCACGACAATAACTTTGTGCAGATACCAGAAAAGTAACTGTAGACTGAATGTGAAAACTCCAGTTACCTACTTTATGTTTGCAAAGGCTTTTAAAAAAATCAGCTATTTTTAATCTACAATTTAAAGCTCAAACTTCTCCTTTCAGGAAAAATCCATCAATGCACCCTCTTTACATTAGTTCATGTGATATGTACATGAAGCTCCTTCCATGTCTTTAAGTCTCTAAATCAGTTTCAGTGGTTCATGTATTAACAGCAGACATTCTGTGTACGTTTTCTTCATGATGCATCTCGACAGGTTCGTCCTGTAAACGATTTGTTCAGTGTCTCACTGTGGAACAAATCTCTTCATTTGAGCCTACTTACATTGATGGCATGCATGGCGTAGCCGAGCCCTAGCTGCCTGCAAACCACCATGGCTTCCTTTGTGGTCCAGCCTGTGCTGCACACTGTGCCCCACTTGGACCCAACCTGAACCTCCACCCGGCCCTCATAAGTGCTCCGGCCGCCCACTATCCGGATCTGCAGAAAGGCCCTGCTGGGAGTCAGTGAAGGGACACACTTCCTGTGCTGTCTCTGAGCTGTCTGGGCTGAAACTAGCGCTGTTCATGTACAGTCCTCAGTGGACAGCGTGTTGTTAAAGCAGCAGTTTGGTTAGACTTTTCTAGGCGTAGAGAGCATTAACGTGGTTTCCAGATGAGGTCACCACTTGGCTTTAGTGGTGAGTGGATTTGGAGTTTGATTAGAAACTTCATGTGTGTCTGTTTTGTCTGGAAAGATCAAAACAGTATTCTGTTCTTCCATAGAAGAAAAGAGACGTCTACTCCATATGGAACTTATAATATACTGTCATTAATACATGCATGCATGTTCAAGTACATTCAGGTATACATCTGAATGTGTTCTAATAACCAGTATTAGTGTGCTGCACATATAATATTGAATATATTTGAACATGTATGCATAGAAATAAATGTAGTCACTACAATGAAATGACAGGAATGAGACTTTTTTTCGTGTACAGAAAAAAATGGGTGTTCATGACAGTATATCATATTTGCATATGTCAAAAATACTACAAGGCAACGGGTCACAGCAGCTCCTCTCTGCTGCACAAGGGTGGCCTCAGGGGTGTTAATGACCTACTTGCAGGCCCTGGTTAGCGTAGCCCAGGCCCAGCTGCCTGCAGGCCACCGTGGCCTCCCTGGTGCTCCAGGTCTCTCCACAGATCAGACCCCAGCTCTGCGTCCCGTTAGAGTCTGAGCTCAGCACCTCCACACGGCCCTCGTAACGGGTCCGTCCTCCTGCGAGCCGGATCTGTGCGGGGCCGAAGGGTTAGAGACCACAAAGCAGAGCGTAGATACACAAGAGCTGGGTGGGTAAAAACTCTATTTTTATCTGTCAGATGGTCTGTTGGTGTCATTCATGGTCTAAAATCTTGAAGGTTAATATTTAAAATGTACTTTACTGGTTTTTATCCCACTTAGTCCAGCCAGTGTGTATCTACTGGAAACATGGAGGAGTATGATCTGGTGATACAAACTGCACAACCAGAAAAACTCTGTGTTAAAAGGAAATCACTGTAGTCACAAAAAAGTATCAGCAAAAATATTATTTCACAAAAAATAAATGATCTTCTCTTATTTTTCAAACAATAAGGTCTGAGCTGGTTTCAAGCTTTTTAACTAATTCAGCACAAACGAATATGAAACTTTAAAGTAATA
The DNA here is from genome assembly GCA_037975065.1 of Chaetodon trifasciatus. NCBI lineage: Eukaryota > Metazoa > Chordata > Actinopteri > Chaetodontiformes > Chaetodontidae > Chaetodon > Chaetodon trifasciatus. The sequence continues at coordinate 2,986,143 of JBBMOE010000054.1, read as the reverse complement.
AAAGACGTACTGATTAATGATGATACTGTTTTTTGTGACAGCAGTGAAAAAGAGAGATTTCTGTGAGTATCAGCTCTAAATCTCACATGTTAGGGAAAACCATAGAGCAGCAAAGAACTGACTGAATGGATAATACAGTAAAAACAATGTAAAAAGAGCCAGTTTTCAAGTCCTCTCCTGCGCTACATTAGTCAAAGCAGAAGAAACCAAAAAGAAATTTGATGCAGTTAACTCATTCAGCATAATTTTCACAAGTAATCTACATAATTTCCTGTACTGGCTGATGCAATAAACAGTATAATAATAGCATAAACAACTTTTCCTCGAGTTAACAGCACAATTTCAAGATGAGGAGTGAGGAGGTTCAGCTCTGACCGAGTTCTCGAAGCCCATGTAGGGCACGTTGCAGCGGACAGCGGCGTCCTCCATGTGCTGACAGTCCTCTGATGTGATGTTTTTAAAGGGGCAGTTCCAGATGGACTTCTCCTGGCCGAGGCACTTCACCTCGTTCATGTAGATCGGACCCAATCCTGCACAGACAGACAGCAGCTTAAAGCTTTCAATAAAACAAAACTGCTCGCTAACAGTACGAATGCAGACAAGCTGGCAGCTGTTTCCTTCTCTTTTGCAGATTTAGGTATTTTAATGGCAGAGGTCACGTGCAAAAAGAGCAAAACAGACAGTGATTCACATGAAAATGTCACAGGTGATTTGCTTTTCATCATATCAACTAACAGAACTATCCGAAGACGCACAGAGACACGTGTGGACGGATCCACAGCATATTTACCTGCTGAAACCAATCTGCAGCTCACGTTCTGACCTGAGGCGTGTTTGCTGAGCGTGCATGTTCTCCGTCAGCGACACTCTGCTGTACATTCACCCTCTAAACTCTCGCTCCATCACCTCGAGTCACAGCACCATGAGGTGATTGTGTTACGAAATTTCTGTGAAAGGAATTCCTTCAGCGGCGCTCGTTTCCGACTTCAGTGACGTTGAGGAATGTTTCTTGGCCTGATTCAGCCCAGAGGTGGTCTGACATCCATCTGGGCACAGAGCAGGTATGCTGCTGCCTCAAAGAGATTTTGTGATGAAGCTCCTCCACCGACTTCCTCTGTGGTGGAAGGCATAATGTGCACACACGAGAGCAGACGTCCCCGCCCGGCGTTTCTGAGAAGCGCCCTTCAAAGGGCTGCTTGTTTCATCTTCAGTGGAATCTCAGGGTAGTTTACCCAAAAAGTACACACATGTTCTTGAGGAGAATCACTAATGAGGAACACACACACTGAGAGAAATACTGTAATACTGAGCTGGCACTTTTATTCTGAGTGACATGGCAGCGCTGGCTCAATGCTTTCATTTGCTGTCATTATTCACAGCAATCTTTCACTTCCTGTGACCTTCCTCATGCTGTCATACTCTTCACTAACGCTGCTTTCACTCATATGAGATGGACGGTAGAGACAGGAAAATCTCATGTTCATGATTGCAGAGTTGGTCGTGTCCTCAGTTCAATACAACAGAGTGTGAAATATGTGAGTAATTAGGGCTTGGATGTTGATGAAGACGCAATTTACAAGCTGGAAACTGGAAGATTTTTAGTTCTGGTATGCATAGATAAGCATCATCATTTATACTGATAAGTGCAGAGATTTATGATTTGCTGTCACTCAAGTGGAGGCCATGTGACTCAAACACAAGCTGGACTTCTAAGTGCCTAATTTTCACATGAAACGGTCCGTAGCCTAACCCGAATAACACATATGGTTTTCATTTGTAAAAAATGCCTGACACATGCTGGGGCAGGGGTTATCTAGTATTTGTGAAAGAGACAATTAATAGATGGAAGTGATGCGCTGAGATTTGTCTATTATTGTAATAAGTTGGTCAGAAATGAACAACATATCTGTCATGTCTGTGTTTCTTCTGTTTCTTCACACACAACATTCCATTACTTATCAAAATAATCTCCAAATGAGGAATCCATGTCGGAATGTGGGCTTTGGGGTGAAGAGATGACCTGACAGATAAGCTGCAGACAGACATCTGAAGTCCAGTCTGAAGACAGCTTGAGGGATCTGATGCAAAGCACGTAATCGACTGGGGGATCAACATTATTGTCACGCAAGACATTATTTGTATTAACACCACATCTCTAAGGCTGTTCTGTCTGGTGTTAAAAAGCTAAAATAATTCTTTACCTCAAATTTAAATGCACTACATGTACATTTTGATTAACAGGCCAGCTGACAAATGAGGCACACTGGATCAGCGTCAGCCTTGTCATATACTTCTTAGATGAGAACTGTTAATTTATCATCACAATTACCAAGCCTTTCAACCTCTGTTAGTGTTGGCACAAGCCTTTGTTTCCTGACCTTGTCCCATGCGGGCTCCGGTGAGAGCCTCCTTGGCGCTGCCGAAGCCGAGCTCCCTGCAGACCACGCTGGCTGACTGCAGGCTCCAGCGATCGTCACACACCGTTCCCCATTCGTTGTTCTTAAGCACCTCCACGCGACCCTCGCCCACCCTGGCACCTCCCTTCAGCCTCACGTTGGTCTAGACAGCAAGCAGACAAATAAAATTATGTGTTAATGAGTCTTTTGAGCAGCCTGGCAGGCGTCAACGGTGATCTGATCAGGAAATGGTCTACTGTTGGCTAATTAGTTGTACAAACTGTGTAATGAGAAAAGTTTACAAAATGTAAAATCCTTAACTATTTCCATTCCAAATAAAACACAAACATTTCACTAAGAATTTGTTTTTGTCATGTTGGAAAACAGAAATTGGACCATTACAGGACTGAGCTTTATCTGGAGCGTTCAAACACGTTTCACAGTGTAATCATGTGACCAAAGATCCACACTGTACTCAGATCTCGTACTAAATCTCTTTTCACAGAGGACATTTTGACACGTCACAGCAGAAAAAGCACAGGTCAAAATAATAAAATGAAAGACGGCTGAATGCCATTTAGCTGCTTCAGTTCATGCTGGCTCACTGTCACACCGTCATGGCACTCTTGACTAGAACAGAGCCATTGTTACTGTTATTAGTAACACATGTGAAGTCAAAATGTCTGCTGTGAAAAAAGTCCTTTTGAGCCCTCAAGTTAAAAACTACTTTACCGAAGTTTTAAGTTTCTTTTTCAAGCCACTGTTCTGCATGAAGAGCGGCCCCGGCATGCAGCTGACCACAGCCGCCATGCCGCCGGCGCAGGTCGAGGTCGCGTTTGGCTTGTTGAACTCCAGGGGGCAGGCTGCCAGGTGGACCTCAGTGCCCGTACACGCCACAGAGTGAATGAGGAAGTAGTTCTTCTGACGCTCCAAATACAACCTGAGGGGAGCAGAGACAGGCCAAGGACTGTAATGACAGAAACATTACAAACATCACCTCCACCCACAGTTTGCTATTGTTTTTTCCAGCTGTGAGCATTGTGGGGGAACAGTGTCCATCAACAGCATAGCATTAAATAACACTGAGTGTGGACACAGGGGGAAACAGCTAGTCTGGCTGTGTCCAATGTGTCACAAAATCTGCCTCTAAAACTCAACAATTAACACAAATTAACGTTACATCTCGTTAACTTAATCCATATTTGTATTAAACCAATCTTAGTATTAAACTACTGGTAGGCAAATCTTGATACCTTACAGACTCAGGCTAATTGTTCCATCTGTTTCCAGTCTGTATGTTAAGCTAAGCTAACTAGCTACTGGCTGTAGCTTCATATTTAACGTACAGACATGAGAGTGGTATCAATATTATTTTTTATATTAAGGCAAAAAAACGAATAAGCATATTTAACAAACTTTGTCAGTGTTCCTTTATCTTTTCTACAGTGGGCTCTTTGTAAAGAAAAACTGAATTATTTGCATAGTACAAGCACAAACTGTACATAAGGTGCTACACTATTCAGCACATCCATTACATTAGTACTTGGTCTTTTGTTGGATGAAGCTCTGGGCTTTTGTTCTGAAAGGCCTGGATGTTCCTTCTAACTGGCCACATGTGGACAGCTTATACTGGAGGGGATGGATGTGGCTCAGAGAAACAGTTTTTTTCCACTCTTGGGAACATCCAGCATTTTCTGGCAAATCCCCCTGATGTTCTTATCAGTTTATATTATTATTGGTACTTGTCTGTGGAAGCAGCATGTGTGTGGGTCTTTTCAGACAGCTTGAATTTACCCACTGAACTGTTTATCCTCAGATTACCTTTTGCCAGGGCTGCTCTGTTTAGACTTAGAGTTAGCTTTAGCTTTGGATGTCGGCCTGCAAGGTAAACATGGGTTAGACTGCACAGTTAGGAGAAGAAAATGAGGTGACGTGAAATATTATAATAACAAAGGCTACATGATGGACAATTCTGGTAAAAACTGCTGTTAATCACATCAAAGGATGTGCCTCCTTCAACACAGCTGTTCAATTCAGTTGTCAGCACTTAATATATATTTCCCAGTGTGCTTGTTGTATTCAAAAGTCCCAAATTCGTTGAAAGTGACACATCCTTTTTAAATGCAGGTAAATGACAACAAACACAAATGTGACAAAGAATTAAATCACTTAACATTTAGACATTCATTGGTTATTTCATCACGTTTCATCAGGCTCATATACACTGCATGACCAAAAGTGTGTGGACACACATTTTCTTACATCACCTGAACTCAAGCCCACCCGACACCTTTAGGATGAACTGGAACTAGAACTAACAGTTTCAGTTGTTTGGGTGTCCATACACCTTTGGCCACATAGTGTATGACATGCAAAGCATGATCATTAACATGTTTGTTAGTACACACAGTCCTACTGTGGTTGTTGCCAGTGTGAACCTCTCGTTTCCACATTGATTTTGTTTGATGTAGGGCATTGCTTTTAAGTAACAGAGGTCAAAGCATGATGATGCACGATGATACATGGTACGAATCACATACGGTCTATGTTAGTGGGTTCTTCAGCTTTTCAGTACAGGTTTTAGAATAAATGTGCAGTTTCATTGTATGAAAAACAGCCTCACACATTGTGTTATTCTGGTCCAGACCCGAGTCATCTCCAATCTGCAAATGATTATTATATTGTTTTAACAAATCTGGAGTGTCAGTGTGGCTCCTCTGACACTCTGAGCAAACTAAAACAATCACTGTGAATCATTTGCAGATTCCACCAGACACAGATCACTTCTTGTCATGTGGATTCAGGAGACTCAGGCCTGTGACTTCTTAGCTGAAGAACCCAGAGTGAAAAGTTACTGACCTCCTCTGAAAAGCATGCCACTGTGGGGAATGGGATTTCCAGCTGTTGCATTGGAGTAAAAAGGACTGAAGGACCTGTTTTCTGTGGAGAACTTAAGGCCCAGTCACTAACACAGCACAGACTGATGAAGGGCCTCAAAAGGTCAAATAAAAAAATTCCCCAATTAACATTATGTGTACATTTACTCTACCTATTAACCATTCTAACTAGAAATGAGTTGTGCAGTAGATATTGGATTTCCTTTGTTGAGGTCAGTGTTTTATAATCTGTGCCATGTCAGTTAAAAAGAGAAAGACAAAACTGGAGAAATGAGAAGAAAAAAACTAAACCTCAACACACGGCAACCGTGAGTTTTACCAGGATGAAATAAAAATACTCAACCCATTCACATGCTGCACATCATAATAATATGATATTAGAGAGAGGGGAAGTGGTTGAATAGCTAGAAACAGGAGCTAAATGGTTATTGTCTACTCCAACAGGAAACCCACTGTCAGGACTACAGTGAACAGTGCAGGCGGAGGTGGACGGTGGGTTTTCCCAGTGTACCTTCCACCGGCTGAAACATTAACCTTTGGCCTGGAGACCCTCTCAGCCGCTCGCTTTTTCAGACGTCTGCAACAGTGAGACAGCCAAATTCCATCACATACAGGAGAAAGACTGCATGCAAACACACACACATACACACACACACACTCTGTATGTGGGCTGCACACTTATGTGTCTTTAAGGAAAAATCCTGGAGGGTCAGCGGTGAATAGCTTTTTGGACATTCCTCAAGTCTCCTGTATATTATGTTACAGACTTCAGAACACCAACACGCCATCACAATTACAGAGCTATTCCAGCTATTCAGGATTCAGCAGCTACAGCAGCCCAGTGTCTACCTGTTTATAGCTGGTGCTGCTCCAGTGGGCATTTTTGATTTCTGCTACTGGTGCCAGTCTAGGTTTAATATAAATTGATAACAATAACAAAATTAACACTTTAAATAGGTTTTTCCTATTGTCACAAAATGTGCAATTAGTAAATAGTCTCAGTTTATGTCTGTTTGTATGTATCTGCCTTCAAAACACCTTTATGACCAATCTCTATGACTGTCCACCTTCAGCCCTCCAGCGCTCACACAATATAACTGTGTGCAGGCTGGCTTCACTCCAGTCATTGTTGTCTGTGCATTATGAGACCAACCAACGTCCCCTCCCCAACCCTGGACCATTCCCCTGAGTCTCAGCCTTCACACACATTTGAGAGAAAACACACATTTGCCCTCATACGACTGTGAACCGTCTGCAGGGGATGAATGAAACGGCTTCAGCTGGAGCGCAGCCAGGAATGTGTGCAGTCATACTGGAAGGACAAACTGGGAGAAGAAAGTGGAGGTCGGAGAGTCCAAGAGTCCAATGTCCAACTGTCCAGTGCTGTTTATTATTTCTACCCCTCTGGATAATTCATGCCCACGTTGAACGAATTAAACGTGTATTAAGATTTTCATCTTCATTGTTAACTACATCTACTACTTCATAATTTAACACTACAATAATTTTTATTCAGGGCTGAAACAGCTGATTGATGATTAATTGCCAAAAAGTAAATTAAAAAATTGCGAGGATTTGCTGGTTTTCTCTTTTTCATGTCATATAGATCAAATGATTAACTGAGAAAATAATTGGCAAATTAAATAAATAAATCAGTAATCACATTTGTCGTTGATAATTGCTTCAGCTGTTTTTTTTTCATACTTTGGATGCAGATTTCTTTGATTTTCACACTGAGCCAAACAGAGCCCTGCAGATGTGGAAACACATGGGACAAATCACAGACTGCTTCATACTTTTCCATCTCTGCAGGAAGTCATAATAATCGCTCTTCAGCTTCCTCTGCAAAGTAATGAACACAGACCGAGAACATGAAATATGTGACCCGACCAGGACACACACACACACACACACACACACACACACACAGTTTATCCACAGAAAACAAACAACAAAAACATCCTCTGAAGGAAGAAATGAGGAGCAGAGCAGTCAGAAGCTCATTGTGCTTTGTTGTCGAGCTGCAGTTCTGACAGACAGAGAAAGTCTGCAGTAAACAGCTGTTCCTATATTGTCCACTCTTTACCGAACAAAGACTAAGATCCTGCCTGTGGTTTGGTCAAAGTGTTGCCACTTTGCTTTACAGACTGAAACCACGGGAATGTCAAACAGGCTGCAACAAACATCCCATCCTGAGCGAATGAGAAAGCTGCAGCCACTTTGCTAAGTGGCCTAATTCCCACTGCTGATACTGGAGAACAAAGCTGAGAAATGAAAGTCTGCCTGCTGGAATAATGGCGTAACGACAGCTGAGACTGCCTCTCTTCCTTTGCTTTTCTCACAGTCTGGTTTGATAAACATGAACCCTGAAGTCCAAACTTTTCTGTGCTGCATGACGCCGAGCATTTCACTTACTTGTAGAAGTTCTTGTTGACTTTCTTCTCATGTGGGAATCCCAGCATGCCGCAGACCACACGCGTGTTTTTAATGGTCCATCCCAGGTCGCAGATCTGCACCCAGCCGTCTTTGTGCTTCACCTCCACCACGCCTTCTGTGATGGGCTGCCTCTTCCTGGCCAAAGGGACCACCGGCCGGAGTCGCACCTCTTCTATCTTGTTCTCATCGACATGAGCCTGTTCAGAAAAAAGCACTTTTCAATTAAAGTAATTCCAGGTTTAAATTTGCTTCCAGTTGTAAAATCTGAGAATTAACTGATTATGAATGCAAACTATGTCATCAGTGGGCTTCATTGTTTGACTTCCATTACCTTTGTACTTAAAATGTTATATAAACCTTAATATCTTACACAGTAAGTCTTTCTTCTTTTACATTTTTTACTCTAGATTTCTTTAAAATCAAACACTGATGTTTGAAGGCTTTAGCTGTCTGAAAATCATCATAGGTGTCGTTTTCTTTATAATAATCACACTAATGCATGCGTGCACACAGACAAGCTCATGTGTGCACGACTCTTTAAGACTCTTGATTGAGAGGAGCAGACTAAACACTGAGTCACAGCTAAGACGGAGAGTAATTTAGGTCTAATCCTCTCACTAATGGCTCATTAGTGGTAAACGTGACTCTCTCTGATTGCCAGCTTTGCAATGATTCACTTCCGCTGTGGTTTATTTGGAAAAAAAACTGCCTGTGGTCACAGACTGAAGTCTGGACACTGCATCTGACTGAGCCTGACTCGCAGCAACAGGCAGAAAGAGGGAGAGCGGTCATGGATCTGAAAGTCTGCCGGCTTATTCTTCTGAAACTTTTTGTCATAAGATCCTTCTGTGTGACAGAGACACCTCATCCAATCATTCAAGCTGTTTCCGTTGATCCACGGTCTAACCTTGTTCACCTCGGACCAGCCGGTGACACAGATGGACATCAAAGAGGACAAATGGAAAATGACGACCAGCTGGAAACAGCTTCAATCTTTATGTTTCCAGGGAGAGTTTGCTGAGCGCACTCGGCCTTTTTTAGAAACACTCTGCTTCACTCACTCAGCCATTGTTCCCACCTGAGAGTACATGAAGTACAAACTCTCTGAGTGGTTCTGCTGGAGGTGGTGGGCGTGAAGTGCCTCCTCACTCAAGGGCACAAAGAACAGGGCTTGACAAGTCAGTATCACTGACTGTCTTTCCACATATAACAATGAGATTAAATAGACTATTATTTACAGTTAGGACATTTATTAGGAGTTTATATATAGATCTACTAATTGTTCAGTATTCATGATTAAGACGAAAGGTGGAAACTGTGATGCATTACACTCTACATCTGGTTCAGACAGACATTATCTGGCTGATATCAAGCACTGCGATCGGATCCCAGCACAGGTTTCATATTCCTCCGTTTACACCACAACATAATCCAGTATAATGAGTATGAGCTGAGGTTTAGAGCGTCATACAGACAGTATAACTTCAATTGCTTTTAGTGCACAAACGCTGGGAAAACGGCATTTGGCATTTTCAACAGCAATGTTTACTAATCAAACACAGACTTACAGTATGTGACGATTGAACTGAGCAGCGTTAAAAAACTGCACTTTCTAGTTTAATTGTTGCCTTTGGGAGAGTTAATCCTTTAAGAGTTGCCCATATACTAAACCCTTAGTGAGAGCTGCTGCTGAAGGAGGGAACAACATCACAACAGCAGGATTTCACATCTGGACTGCCCACCGTGAGGTCATGACCCTGCTCCTCTCCACAGCCCCACAAAAACAAAGGAGCTTGCTGCTCTCAGCTCTGGAAGGTATGCCAGGTTTACTCAGAAAGCTTTCCACTCACGGCATCACCCCAGCACCATATACTGCTGCTTTTAACAGACTCACACACATGGCACTGAGCAGCAGAGCTAACCAGCACCATGTGTGTGGCAGCTACAGGTGGCGTCACACGGAGGCGTTGAATGTCTTCCATGTGGGTTAAATCTTACAGTCTATAGGCTGTGGAGCAGTGGGGCGTGAATGCAAACATTTATGGTCTTTTACCAGCTTCTTAATTAACTCTGAACAGATTTTTTACAGCCGCAAAATTAAAAGTAGTTCAAGTGTAGTAACTTACGTCAATAACGTTTGAGTCCACAAAGCCAGGAATCCTCTCGTCTTTGCACACAACTCCGGCATCCTCATCATGAGTGCAGTCACTGTTGCCCCATCCGCGAGACCTGCAGAATTCAATGCTCTTCTCACCCCCGTTACACAGCACGTTGTCCAGCCAGATTTTCCCTGGACAGGCAGCAGACTGTCAGTGTGGCTCCATCACACCAGGCCTGCGGAAAGTAATCAGTGCAGGCCTGGAAGTGACACTTATTTCCCTGTAACACTGGTGCTCTGGGAACGAATGGCAGCTCCACAGCTGCACTTATTCTAGACAAGAGGCTGAAGAAGATAAACCTAAAATACAGATGCAGCTCAATATGTTTAAAATCATTCCTAATACATTTGAGAATTTTTGCTTTTACAAAATGAAATCAACTTGATCATTTTTTTTCCAGTTTTGAGACAACTGGGGTGGCTTGGAAGTTGAATCAAATGGTCATTAATATTTTTGTCAACATGCTAACATGCTCACAGTTACAATGCTATTTTGCAGGTATAATGTTAGCCATGCTCACCATCTTGATTTAGCATGTTAGCATGCTAACATTTGCTAACTAGCAGAAAAAAATACAACTGAGGCTGATGTGAAGGTTATTAGTTTTGCAATTATTCTGTCATAAGCTAAAATATTAGACAATTGAAATTCAGACCTGGTAGTAATCTCAATAATCATTTAGTTAGAGGTTGACATGAATGGACCAAATTTCTTGGAAATTAATAGCTGTTAAGACATTTCACTCCAAAGCATAAATGTCAACCTGCTGGTAGCGTGAGAGGAAAGTCAGGGGATCACCAAAGTCATTAGGATTCATTGTCTGGGAACCAGGAACGATCTATACAGCAGATGTTGAGATATCTGACACACCAACACTGTCATCACCCAGCCATCTCTGTGCTGCTAGCGTGGCTTTAAATGTGATTATGATAATCCACATTGTTCAAGTATTTGCTGCAGTTTAGACTCTTTATTACTGACACAGAATTCTGTGATTCTGTGCAACTTATTTCAGAAAATCTCTGATGTCTGCGTACATCCAAACCATTTTGAACCTAATACCCATGTGCAGAACACACAGTGTGTTAAACCAGAGAGCGGCTGAGGTCACTCTCACAGTACCTTGGCCCTTGCCGTATTTAGCGCTGTGGGTCCATCCTGTGGCGGAGACGAAGCCCAGCTGGCGACACAGCACGTTGGCGTTAGCTATTGAGAAGTCGTCATCACAGATGGTTCCCCACTCCCCCTTGTAGAAAAGCTCTACCCGACCTTCGTTGTGTTTTCGTGGGTATCCAGTCAGTTTGACCTTTATCCGTTCGGTCTGGGTCTTGGGGGACGGGGATGGCGTGGGTGCCGGCGTGGCTGTGTTTGATGGTGTGGTCTGCGCCAAACAGCAAGTAAACCATAACGCAAACAGAAGGTTGAATGGTAACTGTTGCCTGCATCCTGACTTCTCCATTACGTCAGCTGCAGGTGAAGAAAAAGAAACGAATGTCAAGACAAATCTGAGGACATGTGTTCAAATACAATGACTGGTGTGATTTCAGGGAAAAAATGGACTCAAAGACCTGTGACCCTGCATGCAATGGTGGTGCCCGATTTCCATTTTTGTCCCTGTGAGACTCACAACTGTTTATGTTTTATTACAAGTAAAGCACGACTGTTCATTCTAATAATATTTATAATATTTTGTTAGAAGACACTTTCATTTTTTGTAACCAGAAAAATACATTTTAAGTGTCAGAAAGTGCCACTGCAAGAAGACCTTTGGGTCTCTTGGATGGAAATGGATTCACAGCAGTGTTTTGAAGCACAATACATCTAATGTATTTTGTAAATAGCTACTGGTTAAAAACCAAGAGGTGAAAATATGCCAGGATATGGAAGTAGGATTGATGTAAGAGTGTAGAGCTGCTCCAGCGGTTTGATTCAAACCATCTGGACACTGTTTGACAGAGGACACAATAACAGGGAAGGTTTCAGGATGTGTTGGCCTCATTGACATAAATGTTTATATTTATGAAATTAACAGCTGCACTTTTACAGCATGTTTATCCTTTTTATGGCCTTTCTCTGCAGTTTCTTTCAATGTGCTTTTGTTCAGTTTTTATTGAGAAGACATCAACATTTTCCTCTGGGTTTATATTTATGCACATTTCTTGATAAAATAAGCCGCCTTCTTCCTACAGAACGTTCACTCTGCTCCCTTAAACCTTTCCTGTGCAGCTCTGGTAGGTACTGAATGCTAACATAGGCCTGCTATTGATAACTTGACAGCTACGCTCCGTCTTAGCTTTTAGCGAGTGGGGGGCTTTTCCTCCAGAGACACAGATACAGTAGTGTGATGTGTTTGTACTGAAACCACAACCTGAACGTGGCCTTTCCAAAACATGTCTGAGAATGACTGCGTCGTCTGAGTCCAATTTCACAGTGTATGGAGGGACACACACGTTCATACTAAGCTCTAGTCAGCAGGGGATTTTAAAGGCACAGTTTACACACCGACCTCTTACTCCTGACCTCCTGTACTCGCCGTATCATTGCATACACACAGTTTTTCTGTGCTGTTAGGGATTTTTACCAATATTTCAGGTGCACTCACTCTCGGTTGTAGTGCCAAATAAATTGGTTTAGATGATCTGGTTTAAGTGTTCACACCTGTTCACCTGTGTGATCACCTGACCTCTCATGTGACTTCACTGCAGCCAACTCACCACGACTCCAGACATCAGCAAAAACTTTTGTAAGTACAGTAACATAACTGATAGAGATGATGGCCAAAACTACAAAAATAAGACTCAAATTGAATAAACTGGAATTGTCCTGTAAAGAAGACTGGCCCATTGACAACCACTGTGGACCATTAATTAAATAAACAAAATATATTGCAGGCTCTACAAGATTATTTCATAATTTACATAAAAAGTGATGATTTTGTGGCTTTGGTTATGAGGAATCTCCATAACATCCCACAGCACAGTCTGGCAAGTATCTGATTTAAATAACAAGGCCAACACTTATGAATCAACCCTAATTCAAGCCAAAAGTCTCTCTCTCTCTCTCACACACATTGAACTGTTACTCTTCCTCTCTCGTCCCTCACTGAAGCAGGGACACTCCATACCAATGTGCTCATGGATCAGGTCTTGTGAAAGGCTCAAATCAACCAGGCAGCAGTTCTCTGGATCAGCATGGCTCTTTGCTTTAACATACAGAAAACTCTGGTCATCACAAAGCCTTGACCTGAGACACAACATGCACACATTCCCACCAAAACACACACACACACAACCACACATACAACTTGGAATATGTTTGCTGATCACTACCAGAGGTCTGCACCTTGTTGTGCTAGTCTGAAATAAACTGGAAATGAAAGTTCTTTGGACAACAGAGAAGATTTTCCTCCCGTGCTGCAACACGTTGTTGACCTCAGAGGCACTATGTGAAACTTTATACCTAAACCAGTCAACATGAGCACGAGCCAGATCAAAGTCAGTGTATGACTGATGGAAGAGGCTGCATTACAGATGAACAGTGAGGGATACGTCTCAGATGTAGACGGAAATATATAGAAGGAAAAAAGAAAACTACAGTTGCTCAAAATAGAAGCACATGGTGGTCAAACATTTCCTCGAAGTTCTGAGGAAGTGCAATTAGGGTTTGTTGGCTTTCTCCACCAAACCGTTTTGTGAAAGGAGTCCAGTTGGAAACCATAATGCAGAGATGAAATCGTTTCCAAACTCCAGAGAGAAATTTAACAGTACCTCTTCCTGAGAAGAACAACTCTTGGGTTGCTTTTGGCTGCTGTTTATCAGCTTCTGCATGACATTTGCCCTGTCTATTTAGCTCTTTAAGAAATCAGACGACTCCCACCAATGAACCCGTTCACCACTTATCTTCTGGAAAACAGCTGCAGAGCATCCAGATCAAAACCCAAATATGAACAATTTATACAGATTTTAAACTGCTGGTGTGACAGCTTATTCAAATGAATGTACTAAATCATTATATACATTGATTATCACAGAAAACATCATCTAAAAGCAACCCAAATGTTGTTCTATGGTGTCTAAATGAGCTATTAAGCATTAGTAAATTACTAAGTGCCATTAATAGCTATAGCTCCAACTTGTACACCAGATATTTGGCAGCAGGGATTCCTGTGAATACACCTCAAACTATTTTTCCAAGTCAACATTTGGTTTCGGGAGTATTTTGCTGCTTCCTGTTGCAGCATTCCTTTCTCATCTCCAGTATTCAGCATCCTAGAAGTGAAGTTTTACTTGAACAGATCTTATGAACAGATACATAGCAGCAGATGGGGCTTGAGTTTGCATGAAGCTACTTTACAGAACAAAGCTGCCTCACAGGTACTAAAGCAGAACCCAAATACAGCAGACATGACTTTCACATGTAGTTTGGTACTTTCTTCTTTTACATTAAGGAGTTTTACTGTTCAAGCACACCAAAATGCACGTTTTCAACCCTGTGTTTCTGCTTATCTGGGTCAGTAAAAACTGAAACTATTAACAAATCTACCTTACCTTAAGTTCCTAGTATGAGGAGGTTATAACGGTTCCAGTGGAGAGGGGCAGCTGGGTCTTAAATTTTGGCGATCCAGAGGTGGATAAACTGTACCCCCCGGAGACAAAAGATAAATTAATATTCAAGTACTTGTGCTAATTCATCTTCATCAAACACGGGTCCAATTTGCGGGGCAGTGGTCCACCTAGCAGCCAATTACTCCTTACGGCGTTACGGTCTGTAAATTGCCAGCTGTGCAGCCCTCACTGAGGCGGAGGAGGAGGAGGAGGCTGCAAGGCTGAAGTGGGCTGGATTTATTCCCTGGAAAGACACTAACTCTTTCATGGATGGTTCTGTAACAGAACCTTCTCTTGCATAACGCCAAAAAACGTGAATTTCATTTATTTCAGACGGGGGCTACGTGCCTGTCAAGGAACGACGTGTCCGCGGATTTACAGCCGGAAAAAAACAGCTGCAGATAAGCCTCTTGTAAAAATATCTTGACAGTAAAATCAATAAGACATGTTTACATTGACCTGCAGTTCAGTTAGACTGCCTAATAAGACACAATGGTGAGTTTACATTAAAAATGAATCTTTATGTTGTATTACATTAATATATACGGAAGTGTAACGGCTCAAAAAGATAGCAGGAAAATGTTACAAAATATAAATCTACTTCAACCCAACTATCATCCCCTAGCCTCAAAAAGCTAGTTCAGCCTTTCAATGAGCCGTGAACTTAAAGGAATTCGACTTTTTTGAGAAATAATATCACACTACCAAAAAGACCAACTGGAACAAGATAACGTTAGTCTCCATCGGTATTTCAATTAGCTAAACATAAAGCTAGCTGCTTATCTTAGCTTAGCATTAAGACGGGAAACACGGATAGCCTTACTCTGTCCAAACTACGGTAACAAAACCAGCCTACAGGTACCTCTAAATAATTAGTAATTAGCACGTTATATGTCGTTCTTTAACCTCAATATAAATTGTTTAAAAAAAAACAACAAAAAAACCCTTTTTTGGGTTTGGGTTTATGTACTCGATCATCTCTTGGCGGGAGCAGTGACTTCCTGGAATCTCCAAACGTTGCCTGGCAACCTGTGCCGGTGACAGGAACGTCCTTGTTCCTGTGTCTTTATGCTAAGCTAAGTTAGCCAGCTATTAGCCGTAGCTTCACGTTTAGTTTCCAAGTGTTGAAGCAGTATAAATCTTCTCATCCAGCTCTCAATAAGAAAGCAATTTAACTTATCTCTCCAAACGTCAAATGTTAAAAGTCCTCCCATGAAAACAAGTAGTCACCAAAATAAGAAACGTTTGCATTTAATGGGGACAATGCAGTAAGAAATTTGTGATCTCTCTGTTACAAAAGAGGTACAACGTTTTCTTTGCAATGTAGAAGCAAACAAGAGGGACACCTTGAGATTTACATCAGTTCATCTCATTTTAAATCACTTTGCCAAACAAATTAATGTATTCTATACAAAAGCATGACAGGCACTTCATTTAAAATGAACTTGCTGTTTACACAACTTGCAGATACATTTCCTCAAGTAATGGACATGAAAAACTGTGACCACTGAATTTCCAACTGTTTTGGGAGTCAAACCCCTTCATTAGGTAGATTAGGATTCATTATGGGCCCTGTAATGCATTCATGGACCGATTACCAAACAAACAGATTACATTGAAATGGGACGGATAAGCATTAAAGGAAATGATGGAATGAATAACACACACATCAGACACATACACTTCAACATGTTTCAAGTTCTACCATTCTGAAGTCCTCTTCTAGAACAAAAGCCTCAAGTAGACTGACCAAAACGTAGCTTAAATTCAAAACACTGACATGTAAGTGTACAATAAACATGCTCAACAAGACAGAAATGGTCTGGGGGGGTCACAGGACTTAAAACCTCCACTGGAGGTACGCATCAAGTTTCTGCATCAAAAGAACTTTTCTTGAACCTCGGCACTATATCAGGGATATAGCACCCTAAGTTTAACCTCCATGATCCATTTTCACGTTCATCAATAGCTTTCAACTCGCTCTGATGTCTCTCTATGAGGAAATGGATGCAGTGGCTCAAGGGCACTTCAGCAGGGCAGGGGTTTGGGGTCAGAAAGGGACTTAAATTTATCACTCATATGTTACAGTGCGGCCTCGCAAACCCTAAAACTGATTGTCTAGATTTCCTGACACGAGCGCTGCTGCTAAGAACAGCTTGGGACTTAAAATCTGATGAAATGGTGACCATCTGTATTTTTTTTTATCCATTATGGAAAATGAAATGTATTTTTTTGTTGCAGCAACTGTTAAAAAAAAATCGTTTACCCTTCACAAACTCATTTAAAGTCAAACTGGCGACAATGAGCAAATGCTCATAACAGATAAAACAGTAATAAGTGGTTGTAAATGACTCTCAGTGTTTTGTTTCAGCTTATTAAGACTAGCAGATGGACAGGAGGACTATGAAGATACCTCACCTGACACTACAGGAAGGAACCTCAACAGCTGAATCTGTGCCGAGTACTTTCAACTGTAGAGTTCAATCAGCTCGGCTCTCCAGATAACATCCATGATTTTTGTTAAGTAAATAAATGTTTATGAAGTTAACCAGTGCTTTTTGAGTTCCTGTAGAAGGACGGGTACGAAGAGCTGAAAGGATTAGTCGACAAACAGAAAGATAATTAATCGCAAAAATGTCAAAAGAAATTGGTGGTTCCAGCTTCTTAAACATGAAGATTTCCTGCTTTTCTTTGATTTATATGACAGTTAATTTTTGTGTTTAGATACCAAATCAAGATTTCTAGTACCTTTAAGTCATCTTTGGCTGTGGACACTAATGTCGGGCAATTTTAACTATTTTCTGATATTTTATAGACCAAACAATTAATCAATAACATATACGGCAAATAAAAAATGATGAATGAAGCTTTTCTGTTAAAATCTTTCATCTGATGATCTTTAAGTTCAAGCGCCCTCCGTGTTAACTCACACAGTCCAATCGAACAAACTCCCATCCACCTGGTACCTACGTAGTGTAAAATAAACCTTACAAAGTACTTGCAAATATTTGGCCCAGGACCTGATACTCACTGACGGTAAGTTCAGTGCACAAGAGAAGACTACGTGATGACTAGTACTTTTGACCTACAGTATTTCAGGCAACTGCGGTGAATTTCCTTGAGACGTTTCAGCCTAAACTTTGCTCGTTTCTGAAAAGTCCTGCAGACGATGACTGTCGACTTTGCTGCGTACAGCTTTGGTGAGAACAGGACACACACTTCTGTCCACTGACCACAACAGCAGATGTGTATCAACGTTTAGGAGCCACCATTTTACAAAGCACCTTAACTTATAAGTAACAGGACCTCCAAATTTTTGGACAGCTTCGAAACTGAGCAGTAACTGACTGAGAGGTGGCACAACACTGTGGAATTCATTCTGAACAGGCTAAAGTGCTAATGGTCTTTGCAGCAGATTGACAAGTACTTCTTTGGGTGTAGTTTGGACGGATTAGGACGGATGCAGAAGCTCAAGCAGGGCTCCAACCGCCCCAAAGTAACCCTAAAAAAAACAAGAAAAGCACATTAAGTTAGAAATCATTGAGCTCATCAAAGCATGAAACCACATTTTTGGTGTCTGAGGTCAGTAAGGGGTGGAGTTTTCACCTCATGCTGGAGGAAGAGTGCCTTGAGCTGTCCTTTAGACCAGTAGTCCATGGCGTAGGCCAACAGCTTCATGGAGAGCGTGTTCACTCTGAGGAAGTTGCCCACAAACACCACTCTCTCTATGTTCTTAAAAACGAAAGAGAACGAGGATGAAAACAAAGTGTATTATCTCCAAACTGTATGAGCACAGCTGACAAATATCACCCACCAGTCAAACTGGGAAATCTGTTGAGGTAGATGTAAAACTGTCTCTAAAAACGCTGACAGTGGTATGATTTATTTGTAAATGTGTACTTATTATCGCTACAGCAGACATTAATAGTGGTAGAAGCCATAAAAAGTTGAGAAGTACAGTGTACTTAGACACATCAGCATTTTACTGGAAATAAAGCAGCACAGAACATTCTTATCAGCAAAAACACACTACATGCCACCGTCTTACAGATAGTGTGTGGAGTAACGATTTATGGTTTCCATAAAACAGACGACTCAACTAATAAATCACACCCACATAAAGGAAAACTGTCCTGCTTACACGATTACTGTGTTTCTCTGCAATATGCTTGTATTTTTTGCTCATTTTAATGATTTAATTACATTTCTAACTCATCTGTAGAGCGTTTTGGTCAAAATTTGTACATTTAAAAACCATAAATTCTACATTTATTGGTCTACTGATTAAGGTTGTGTTTTTGAAATGTGCTACTTTGACTGCTGAACAGACAAATCTCGTTCATCACTGCTGGCCTCTTGTGTCTGTCACTGCTTTCTGAGCTGAGCGCCTCCTGCTCCGGGCCATGAAAGACGCGTGGTCAATGCAGCTTACCTCCTCTACGCCTTCATAGCCCTGTACAATGCTGCTTGATCAAGACGCCACAAGGCAGCACCGTAAAGAGGCTGAATGCAAAGAGGAAACGGCCAGCAGAGACGCCGACGTCCATCCATCTTGGATTCTTTTTACGAGTCAGACACAGACGGCAAAAAAACTCTCTCCAGCAACTACAGTAAGACCCCCGCCCCACATCACTAACCTCATTGAGAGCACACATCCTGGTGATGGAGCCGATGTTATTCGTGATGGTGACCAGTGTCGCCCTGGCCAGGTCCTCTTTGGACACCGACTCCCTCTTCTCCTTCGACATCATGTTGCCAAAACTACCAAATCAAACACAAACACGTTATCAGACGAATAAACACTTCAGAGATCTGTTAAAATTCAGCATATCAAGGCTTCTTGTTTCCACCCTGGGACAGGAATCAGAGTAAATTTAGCAGTGTCCTGGTTTCCTGTCTCGTTTAAAACAGGCTCCTGTCCTACAGGTTAAAAATAAAAAAAGCCGCTGTAAACCCGCACCTTGAGGCTACAGCCCAGCCTGGCAGCCCAAACCTCTCATAGTCTCCCCCATAGATGTCCCGAACCAGCTTGTCCACTCGGGTGCTCTCCCCTTGAGAAGCCATTTCTAGAGCCTCCTCGAAAGTAGAGCAGCCAGTCAGCAGGCAACACAGGCCCAGGAAGGTCCCACCACCAAGGCTGCAAACACACACACACACACACACACACCACAGGTTAACTATTAAAGTCAAGGTGGAATGATACACATGGACGATTTCAGTAATGAGGGTGATGAAGGTGTTGAAGGGGACAAGTGGTCTTCTATGACTGACTGGAAGCTAGTGTTCAACTCTGAATCACTGTATTTCTCCATATTTGTTCGGACACACTCAATTTTTTAACATTCAAAGCAAATTCTCCCAACATTACATCCACTCTGCCTGTTCCGTTTCACTGGGAAATACTTCACGATATGGAAGCTTGATACTCTCGAAATGCTGTTTCATCTGGACTTCAGTACAAATGTAAAATCAATCAGTCTGGAATAGAAATCGACTGTTGCTATGCAGAGATTGTAACGTCTCGCTTGGAGTCTAAAACTTGAGGGCAAAAAACGCCAACAGTAAGACTGACCTCTTTTAAAAAAGGTTATGTACATTATACAACTCCCAATTCAAACACGCTCATCTAGTGTTTCCTTCTCGGCACAAAGGGCCATTATGTCGAGGCAGAACTAAGCACTCATGGGTCCTTTCAGAGCCACCAGACAGAGAAACCACATGTAAAAATAAACCAGAGGAGACGAGGAGAAGGGAAAACCGTGAGTTCGGCTCTCATTATTTTTAACTTTAAACCCAAATTAGACAAACAAAGAACCATTTTACCTCAACGGACAGCTAAACAAAAACAAATACATAAATATGGCGCTACTTTTCACACAAAGGCACGAGGGGGATCCCTGCCCCACTTTAGCCTGGTGTCAGCCTGCATGTGGTTATTTGGGGCCTGTGACATGAAAAGCAAACCTCCACATATTTAAATGATGATGCTGCACTCAACATAACGTTTGGTTGTTTTCCTTCTGTCTTTCTTAAACTTGTTCAAAGACTGTAGAACATTATCAGACCTCCAAACAGCATCTTGAATCTGTCAGTGTCAGATGAAGGCTGAGTTTGATGACATCAGTAAGTACCATGGGGTCATGGGAGTTGTTGTCTTCAACCACTATTACTGATTAAAATAGTAAAAAAACTTGTGCTCTCTCTCAATTGAGCAATACAAGCAATAGTAAACAACACAGTGGTTAGCTTGCTAGTTCGAGCGCACAGTAAATGTCCATCACTGATAATTACCTGGTCCCTGTAACTCGTTTGTAGTTGCTCTCAGAGTAGACGGCCAGGATGCTGACCCCAGACCCTATGTTGACCAGCAGCAGAGGATAAGGGTTCTCCAGTGTGTAGGGTCTCTGGATGCAACGGTCGGGGTCGGTGGGGTTTTCAAAGTAGTAACACTCTGAGGGTCCGCTGGACACCACCGAGTCGATGTACAACACCCCCCGAATCAAACAGTCCAGCTCGTCCAGCTTGTGAAGCTGCAGGTCTGCCATCTTTTTTTTTTTTGTTTTGGTGAGAGGAAAGAGAATATGGATTACATCACTGAGGGGATGTGGTCAGGAGAACACAGGCAGGAAACTGGGGTAGGAGGAAAAGCAGGGGGGTGAGAAAACAGGAACCTTTATTAAAATTCAACTACAACATGTCTCACCAACGAAGACAGACAGATAGAAAAATCACATCTATTGTGATGAATGTTTACAAGATTGATTTTTTCTTGCCTAAATTAACTAATTGGGCAAATGTACATCCCACGGTTTGATAAAAACGTAACACATGAAGCAGTAGATGATGCAACAATCATGATTTATCTCATCATCATCACTGTTTACTTTGTCCAAACGAATTAACCGATGCTTTCTCATGGTCGAGAAGGAAAAAAGGGATTTTACCAATGTGCCAGAAATTTTATTTCTTTGATTTGTTAATGACTATGTGAAGACTTTTAGAATGAGACATGTAATAAAATGCCCTTTTGTGGCTTAGTTGCTCTCCATCACTGGCCGTTTTGCCATGACTACAAGAGTTTCCACCTCATGTGATGACATCCTCTCTCCTCTTTTCATCCTGTCCAGCCTGCAAAAGCAAACAGAAGAGAACAACTGCAGACCCACCGTGCGGAAATCAGACTCAAACTTGTACGCCCCCCCTCCCGTGGCGCAGAGGGTGGTGTGGAGGCTGGAGAAGTGCTTGTTGCGGCCCATCTGCAGGAAGGCTGGCAGGTCATGTGTGGGGAAGCGGATGAAGTGCAGGTTGCCCGTCCTGCCGCACAGTGTCAGGTCCTTTAGCTCCAGGTGCACGTCCCTGATGCCCGTTTTACCATAGGCAGTGTTGGAGGTTAGGTAGCGCCGGATGCTCTTGAGGTTCTCCACCTCTTCCTGCTCCTCCTCTGCTGTGATGTCTTTGGGCTCAAAGTACACCAGCTTCACCAGGGTGCCTCCAATGTCCATCCCAAACCAGGGAAACGCTGCAATATGTGAGATAATATATGCAAAAAAAAATGTTCATTAATCATCATTGTACACTGAATGACAATATCATGTAGATTAATATTTAAATGCTTTGAGACTGGGCGGACAAATGGAGCTAATGTCTCATTGCTGGCCGACATAATGACAAGCAGCTCCATCCACAGGAGCAACGGTACAGTGTGTACCGCGAACGCCATCTTGTTGCAAAATAGATTCTGGCTATCTGCTGCTATTACAGCGCGCCGATATTACATTGTAATAGCAATGCCAAAACGGCTTTCTCAGTTTTAGCATCCCCACAGCAAATTATGTAGCTATTTCCAATTTATTCTGTAGTATTCATACGGCCCTTTGCAGGATTTTCGTACCAAATCTGTATTTTCACTGCCTGTCTTTTCTGGGGAACGCCTTTGATTTTTGTAAACATGCTACGGTGCCTTCCCCAGTAAATACACTGAGCCCACTCTAGCAACGTTTAACACCTACGCGGCCTTGTTTTCTTCACCGAGTCGATCCGCTGCCTCGCCGTCGAGTTGGAGGTCCGCCGGTCGGATGCGGCTCTTCCTGCGGACGCGGATGCCTCATTGTCGGGCTCGTTCCTGTAACAAGGCATCTCCTTGTCGGACCGCGACTGCTTCGTGGGCGTTTCGTCTTCGTCGATAGTTTCATCGTCGCGTTGGTGGCCATTGAACGCCATTGAAAAGACAATTAGCTACATATATGCTGTATTTTGTGATAAATTAAACCGCTGAACGTCAATGACTTCTGTGGACAATTAAGTCCAACGCTCTACAAGCCAGCTAATTAGCTAGCTAAGTAGCTGTGTCGTTGCACTCGGCCGCGGTACATGTCCTTTTTATGTTCGCTGTCAAGGCAGCGGTGGGCGTGCTCAGGAGGTGATTGAGGGACACCAGAACCAATCAGAGTGCGAACCCGCCAGTCATAAAACAGTTTATAAGAAGAGGCCGATGTCACATTTTTCTTCAGTTTTTGGTCACACTGAAAAAATACCATGTGTGCATAAATGGCAAAGATGAAGCAAGCAGCATTTCACAATCCCAAACAACTCCTGAGAATTTTTTTTTTAATAATTTCAGATTTATTTGATTTTCAAGAGCAGACCTAGACAAGTGCATAAAAACTGAACTCAGACTTTAACTGAGATTATAATTTACATATGTATTATAATGACGATACAGTTAATCTACAAAGCATCTTTGCAGCTCAAACATCCTCTTAAATGTGCAAAACTTTCTACATATTTTTTCTTGTGACATTTCTTGTATTGACAATGCTATTTACAGTAAAATCTCATGTCACAGAACACGACACAGTCAAACTTATTTCTAATTAACGGGGAGGAAAACCTATGGAAAAATAACATATAATCTCAAACAGTTACAGCAGATAATACCAGGAAGCACACAGTTGCTTTTCTAGACCGGTGGTTGCCAAAGTGGGTTCCTTCTGACTGGAACACAATTCGCTAATTTCCAATTTGTTATTGGACATTTTTATGCATCTCATAGCATAAAAAATAGGTGATGTTTACATTAACAATATGCTGAATATCTGAGACATTGTAACTGCTTCGGAATGTCAGTTTTTCTTAAAATACATCATTTCATATCTATATAGTGTACATATATGTACAAATAAATAGAGACAGTGCACGAGCCATCATTTACAGCACCACTTCCCACTATCAACAGGAAAAGAAAATTTACCAAGTGCGATGCTGGTGCTCTTTCATCAACAGTCCACAGCCAGTAAAATTCAGGTCTTTGGTACGCTGATCCTCACTGGATGACAGCCAGGATGCCTATCTCAAAAGTGCTTATCACACAAGTGAACATACAAACATTTCTATCATTACAAACCACATATTTGCAGCAAGTGCATAGATAACCTGAGATCTCAACCCAGTTCCTTTACTTGAATAAAGAGGGTAGATTTGGTTTTTGCTCACTGGGGTCACCTTCATTTAACGGTAAAAGGATAAAAAGCAGTCCAACTTAATATCAGGCATGAAAGTAATGACATGACCAAAGGTCTGGCAAGTCAGGTATTATTACTATGGGTAATTATTAAACAGTTGCCTCACGCTAGCCCAGGCCAGTGACTACAATAAGGCACCATAACCTTAAGATCCTCTTTCCAAAGCCTTAAAGCCTAATCCTCTCTTCCTTTAAAGGTATTAAATCCCCTTAATTCTTAAACTTCCACGCCATCAGCATTGCACAGGCGCCCACTCCTGCAGCGGCCAGAATGTACTTTGTATTAGCTGGCAGGCTGCGAGAGGAGGTCTTCTCCTCTGAATCCAGCAGTGTCTTCAGCTCCGGTGAAATATCAGCAGGCTCAGAGGGGTGGTAGTGCTGACTGGCAGGGGCGTTTACACTCGATACAGTATCAGCAGTAATGGTGGACAGCGGTGGTGCAGAGGTGATCTCCTTGGCTGCTTCACAGTTGACGCTTTGAGCTCGTGGTGTCGAGCTTTGGCCGTCTAGGTTCAGGATGGACATCTCCTCGGATACTTGCACCACATTCACCCGCACATCCTGCATTTCCAAACTCTGACAGGGTGACTCGTAGTGGTTTTCCTCTGGTTCGTTATGGTTAAGAGCTATACCGTTCTCCTGGCGTGTCAGTGCAGACGCTGTATTCACGGCGGTGGAGCTGACAGCAGAGCATGTAGGAACGTGGGCAGAGCTCACAGAAACACTGCTTATTTCCAGTCGCTCACTGTTACCCGAGTAGGGCCCCTCTGGTGAGCCGGGTGCAGACACAGAAGGGCTGCCATGATTTCGTGGTTGGATGCTGATGAGTTGACCTGGCTTGCTCAGACACACAGTGTTGTCATCAGAGAGAGAGGCGTCCATCCCAGCAGCAGCAGGCAGGGGTGAGGCTGTAGCTACGGCTTCTGTCCGCGGGCTGCTTCCAAAAACCTGCAGGTGAAATTGATCAATACGTGTCAACTTTATTCTTTTAACATCTTGTCTAAATCATTCAAGCTGTTCTACTGATTGGCAGCCTGCTGCTGTAACGCAGCAAAGGTAAGAAAGAAGAAGACTGCAAGCTAGCGAACATGAATGTAAACAACACACCATTTCAAATATGTGAAAAATTCAGCTGTTTTATGATGAAGGAAAACCATTTAACACATTTGTTGGAGCTCAAGGACACACTTAATGTACTTTGGTCAGTAACAATGAATGTACTTTGTTTATGGGAAAAACTCAACAGGGTACCTGTAACTTTGGCCTCAGTAGCAATTAGAAAAGCACAAATCCCATAATAAAAGGGAATAATCCACCAATAAAAAGTCTCCATCCTAAAATGCTTCAACGTGATTAACAAAGTAGACATTTTTGATGTGCGGTGCTATGGTTTTATTGTTTTTTGGTGTGTTTTTGTTGTTCCATTGATGACTTTCCCAATGTAAACAGGTCTCAAACCTTCACCAGGTAAAATTCATGAATTAATTCAATTATTTTTGAAGACAGAAAAACACTAAGTACCAGAGAGTGACAGTGCAGATTTGTTCTGTTAATAAGAAGTCTTAAATTTCATTTTTAGGTATTTACCTGTGTGGCAGGAGGTTCAGAAGTCTCTTCGGGCTGCTGGACAGCAGCAGGTCTTATGTCCACAGGAGGGGTGGTGTCCTGGACTGGAGGCTTCTCTGGGGTCATTATGGGGAAAGAGGACCCGTTGGTCCTATCTGAGTTTATCTGGCTTGGAGAGGGACCCTGCGGTGGCCTGACCTCTGTGGTGGTGGATGCTGCTTGGAGAAGATCTGGCTGGGATGGAGTACCTGTTTCATGCTGTTTAACGGGGTGGGATGGCGGAGGAGTGGCCACAGAGATGATTGATACCTCGCCGTTTCTCACGCCCACCTGATCGGGGACCACACCATTATCAGCGGAGATGCCCTGGATGTCTGATTCAGAGTTTTCCACCGGCTCCTGGTGAGAATGAATCTCCCTGTGGGGTGGGGGGGTTGTGGTTGCCTGATTGTGTTGAGTTTCAGGGGATGGAGGAGGTGTTGATGGAGCAGGTGCCTCTTCAATCTGAGCTGCCTGTGGAGGCTCAGCGACAGGCTCAGGTGGGGAAACAGCCTCAGGAACTTGGACTGCTGAGCCCGGGGAGGCTTGTGGCTGCACGGGGATTCCCAGAGGGGGTGAGGCCTGGGCAGCTGGCTCTGGGGGAGTTGATGCTTCAGCTGGCAGAGCAACAGCAGCCTGACTGTTTCCACCACTCTCTGGGACGGACAGATGACTGGCAGATGGTGCTGGATGGACGTGCGCCCTGATGACAGTCATTGGAGGGGAGCTGGGGTTGGAATCTAGGGCAGAGCAAACAATGTTGTCATTTACATCTGTTTTGAATGCATATGACTAAAGCGCCTGAAGGACCAGCCAACCCTGAAACTGCACAGTGCATCATTTGTCATTTACCCATTTACTGGGGACTCAAGTCCACAAGTGCAGCAAACATACAGCGAGTTATTCCCTGCAGCCTTTTGTGGGAAACTGACAAACAGCCTCATGTTCGATATGATTTTGACCTTTTACAATCACACTAATTAGCACATTAGTGAATATAAAAAGAATACGAATAGTAAGCACAGCTAGTAAATCAAAGAGTAGGCCAAGATGCAACCAACTGAAAAATACAGAGAGCTAAATATAAAGAGAAAATTCTATTAAATTCTACACTTTAGTACTAACACTTGACTTGCTGACTTACTGTTGATGCCTCTCAGAGCGTCGTATTCTGCTCTAATCTCAGCTGCCAGAGTTGTATGATCACACGCCTCGAGTGCTGCGATGAACTGCTCCGGCCAGTTCTCTCTTCTCTTTAGACAGTCCAGAAGAAGCACCATGCTGTCATAGTTTCCACATGTCTCTCTTTTTGCCTCTATGTTTTCCTAAAATTAGATTATAAGAAAAGAAAAGCATAAGAAAAAAACACTAAGAGCACAAAGGATAAGTACAATTTTGGACAAAGTTCATGTGCAGCTTGTGTTCGTGCAACATTCAATATTTGAGAGCTTCAGTTTAAGATAAGGTAAGTAAGCATGTTTTTTGATATGTGTCCTGATACTTCAGCATTGTATTAGCTCTGGGGTTAATTTAGATCCCAGTACCAGTACATTATATTCAACCCCAGTTCTGGGTCCTTATGCCTAATGACACCTACCCTGTCGTGATCAGTCAAACAGGGCAGATGGATCACTATCTCTCTCACTTTCACTTTGCTCACAATGGTGGGCATATTCCGCAGCAGGTATCCTTTGTACAGTCTGTCATTGGCAAACGACATCTGAGAGAAAGTGGACAAAAACAGACAACAGGAAAAAACGTTTAGAGTTTTTACTCTTAACATCTGCTTTGTATGGTGGTGTTTGGCAAAGGAGTACTTCAGTAAATACACAGTGTGCATTTTAGAAACCACCTAAGACAACAAGGCACGCTGGCCACATTCCCTGCTTCTAAACTTTCTCTTTACTGCATGTGAGATATTAAAGTAACCTAAAGACTGATGAAACCTGATGTTTGTTGTGTGCAATGATCGCAGCCTCAGTTGGGGGATTTTTATTCAATGAAACTGAAAGTGAAAGTGAATATCAGCCAGCCTGCAGCTACAGGAAAAAGGAAAAATTTCATTTTCCCTTCAGTTTCGGCTCAGGAGAAACATTTAAGAAGACAGGAAGTGACTCTCCGCACAGCTGCAACCCTTTTTGTCATTTTCAAGGCGAGGACGTCACTCCTACGTTTCAAGGTTGCCAGTGTCTGGAGAGAAAAGTGAACAGGTCCTGACTAGTCACTGATTAATCACCTCCAGTTAAATACCTGAACTTCAAATGTGCAGCATGGAGGTCTCAGACGTCTCACTCCACACACACCCACACACTGCTGAGGCTCGCCAGGGTCAAAGAGGAGGCCTGACCACACTTCTTTGTATTGAATACACCTTAAAACCTTCACTGTGTTTGTGCCTAAACAGTCATCTGGAGTAATCTGTTGTCAGGTTCAGTCAGGAGGAACGTTTTCACAGGACAGCGAGGAGCGGTGCGTTAAAGTTTAGTGTAAACGTGCGACAGCAGCAATCTGGCAAAGTCTCATACCGGAATAAATGTCAGAGGCAGCAACCAAAGAGCAAAGTCTTCCTCATTGTATCATTAGCCATCAGAGGCCATGGTTTTGCTGACACACACGCACACACACAACCTGTCAGGTACACACACTGCGCTGTGTTCAGGTCTATAGAGGAATCTGGGAAATTCGTATTACTTCCAAGCATGCATATAAATTGATGAGAGATTGCAGATTAACAAGACAAGGAAGGTTGTGTGGGAGGAAAAATAAGGACCTTGAAACAAGGTCAAACTGTGCAGAACTGAGCCAAATGAATGACCTCTAAGCTGGCAGGTCACGACTGCCCTTTTCTTGCAAGTCTCCTCCGCTTTCCAAGACTCTGGGTCGAATTTCAGCCATGACAGATTCGTTTCAGCAAAATTTCACATCAACTGCTTCGTGTCTCGCTCTCTTGTTGATCTCAGGGAGCTTGCAAGGAAAGAGAAGCTTGCAAAGAGTTGACAAGAAGTGAAAGAAGAGACGTTTAGATTTATGTGTTGGCATGAGGAAATAACTTATCGAGCCAGTTTTGGCGAAAAGCCACCGTCGGTTAACAATGGCTGCACACAAACAAGGACGATGAAGACATCTGCCTGTACATTATTGAAATATCGTGAACAAAGACTATTTTGGGGGTAAAACAACTGACTACAAGGGTTGTTAAGACTGCACACAAATGAAACAGACTGATACCTGCATGTAAACTGTTGAAATAGGTCCCCAATAACCCCAGGAGAGCTTCCGTTAGCGAACAGAAATGAGCCGTTAAAGTTGTGTTCACGCTACTTTAAACTAACTGACAAATACGACACAGCCTAAATTAGCTAATGTCACCGCTGTTTCCGCAGTTGACAGGCCATAACTGACTGAAGTATTCAATGAAACACTTAATTTAGGTTTATTTCACGTAATGTCTCATAATCTCGGACTCACCTTTCGTGTTTCGGTGCTTCAGCAGTTCGTGAGTCCCTCTCTAACGCTCTCTCTCCTCTCACTGTAACCTGCGCTGTCTTCTTCTCACACATCTGCGCAGCGGTAGTCCCGGGAGATCCGCGTTCTCTGTTTCCATTGGACGAGAGTAGCGTCAATCAGAAAATAGACCAATAGAAACGAGGTCAGGCTTTAAACGAAGGCGGGATGTGCTTAATCTTGACCCTAAACGTGACATTTCCTCTGCTGTGAGGGCAGCAGAATGAGATTGGACCGCGACTTCTGGTTTACATCTGCCTATAATCCCTGATCCTAATCCGTTCACATGGACAAAGAGGGAGAGGGGGGGATATACTGTGTTATCTGTGCATGCAGTAGACCGTGGTAGATTGTGAATACATATTTTAACTCAAATACTGTGCAAATTTGACGCACTTGTGCATGAATATGTCTATTTCATGCTGCTTCAAACCTCTTCTCTACATTTAAGTGACAGCTCCAGTTCCTCGTTACTCTTCAGATTAAGATTTTACATGCAAACCATTGATGATTGTCAGAAACATGGTAGACTGATAAAATAACAGTACACAAAGCAGTGACTACTTACACACTGATGCACCCATACTAATAATCCAGTGTTATAATGATTTAGAATAACACTCACAGGGGCCATTTTTCTGCATTGAGTACTTTTACTTTTGATATTCAGGTAGTTTTTATTCATGTTTCATTCATGGTTTTACTTATGTCACATTTTCAACGCAGAGCTTCTACTTGTTATTGAGTATTTTATTGCGTAGTCCAGCTACTTTTACTTAAATAGCCTAAATAATCTCAATACTTCCACTGGAAGGATAATAAAATAGGCCAAATGTACACTTTCTTCATGGTATACATACTGATATTCAGTGGTGAAGAAAAGCTCAGATCCTTGTAATGTACTTGCTGTTATATTGTGCTATTATTATCATGCATACACAGTGATGTATTTTAGTATGCAGCACAGATTGCAAATGTACTAATCTGCATTTAATCATGATTAATCTGTGTGCAACAACCATAATCAACAGCAGTGGCAACACTGGTTTATTTATTTTATTATCTATACTTACCCTCATCCTTAATCCATACTTCTATCTGCATATATCTCAGCAGCGCTGCCTTTTTGACCTTTCAGCAGCATAAACAACAACATCAACACCTTGGAGTTACTCTGTGATCTAACATTATAGTTCTTTTGCAGTTCTGGTGTTTCAGCTCTATGAACTGACTGATTACCCCTGCTGAGAAGCACAATATTATATAATATTATCATATTACCTGAAACAATAAAGGTTTTACAGCTACAGTTTGACACAGGGCCCTTCTGCTGTTCAAACCACAAGACAAGAATGAAAACGAAGAACCTGCTGTAAGGCCCAAATTATTTCAGGCACTATTCTCCTTTTGTGGTACATCATGCCAAACTAATTTGCAGTTAATCTAGTTAAACAAACTAATTGCCACACAGGGAACTTGAGGCTTTTTCAGGCCTTTTAGGGGCCCCTTTGTAGACCGCTTTGCCTTTTTACACTTTACCATTCTAACTGTCATAGTTCTGAAACTTGTCTGAAAACTAGATAAATTTTATTGATCCCGCGCTGGGAATTAAAGTCTGTAAAAGGTAAAACAACAGATGAGCCAGGTTTTCTATAGTCTGCATGTTTACCAACATCTGCCAAACAATAACAAACACAATAGTTTTATGACCTAAATTACAGGTATTGCAGTATGTAATTACCCCACAGCAGCAACATGAAGTGGAATCATGGTTTATGCTCATTTCAAAACAGAAGGTGGCGCCATTGACTCACTGAGACACGAGGAGTCTGAGACTGCTCAGCAAAAACACAGAATGCATTAAAAATAACATATAAGAGAAATGATCATGCCTCCAGTGATCTTTATTAACATGAGATCTGTCTCTGCGTGACAATGATCTTATTGAATGCACATCTTTATTAACAGCTGTGTGTTAACACGAACAGAGTCCTGGTGATCTGACTGTGGGACGGATAATGACATCAGGCAGGATGTTGATTCATTTTATTGCGTTTCTGTTAAACAGGGATTTAATTTGATGATTTGATTGCTTTGTTTGAATGTAAAGATGTTTTATGATTGCATGCTCTTATGTTTTATTTTATTATATTTGATTGCCTTATAGGTTAAATGCACTGCCCTCAGTAGATTTATGATGCAGAGAGGGAGACATCGCCTGTGTGACAGACACAGATTCGTTTTGTCAGCACCTCAATTCATCTTTTTTTTTTGTGAGAAAGCAGAAATAAACACCTCAATGACACAAAGCTCTCATTATATTGAGGGTGAACTTCAGAGTAACAAAGGTTTTGTCATATTTTACATGAGACTGATGTGCTGGTTCAGTGTTTTTCCTCCTTTTCTTCTTTCTACATCCATCTTGTACTGTTGTTTTGACTAACTAAATCTAACCGACCTGAGTCTTCACAACCCTGCAGCACACCTGCTGGTGCTCATTGCTGTGTCTGTTCTGCACTGCACTTCCCAGACATCACCTGTCAATCAAATGTGGGTGGTACTACTTTGTGACATCCCCTTTCATGCTTTTCTTTTTGCTGTTTCTGCATCCGGGTGGCGCTCCTGTCTTTGTCTGCTCAGCCTCGGGGGCTGTTGAATGTCTTCTCTGTATTTTTGAGTAAACTGAATTGTAAATGCAAAGCTGCCACAGGATTTTCCCCAGGAGGATGTTTAGAAAAGTAAATGTGATCTGGATTCAGGCTGAATTACTGTTGTGTTCAATTGGCTGCATAGAGTTGGAAACCAAAGATGTGTTCTTATGAAAATCTGATGATCTGAGTTTATCATCATGACGCTTCCTGCTTTTAATTATGTGATGAAAGCACTGCTCATATTTGGCCTGCAGTCTAGACACAGGCAGTTCATTATCACGGTTATTATGACATTTTTAGGAATAAGAAAATCACTTCAGAGCAATATGAAACAATACTAAACTATATTTACATGCTACAAACTCTCCATGCAGCTCAGAGGAAATACTAAAACTATTAGTGAGTCCTATTTGACTCCAGTCTGCTTCAAACCTTTCATATCTTGCAGGGCAAACCTTCTTTAGCAGGAAGGAGGAGACAAATAAAGCCACAGCGAGCGCCTGAGGCTGTAGCAACAATCCATCACGGTTGAGTGGGGAGAAAAAACACCACGTACATCCCAATAAGAGAGCAGGACTGTACTCTGTTCAGAGGCCTTCAGCTTTAAAAGTACAGCACGCTGCTAAGAAACGCTGGCAGAGAAGACACGCAGCACAAATGTCTCAGCTCAGGCTGCAGTACTGATTCAGTTTGGCAGTGGTGGAGGAAGTATTCAGCTCCTTTACTAAAAATGTACTGAAAATGTTACTGAAATGAAAGTATGTCAGTATAAATGATTAAAAGTAGTCCTGGAGTACCACTTGAGTAATACTTGAATATACTTGAAGTGTAAAT
Organism: Chaetodon trifasciatus; assembly: GCA_037975065.1. Taxonomy (NCBI): domain Eukaryota; kingdom Metazoa; phylum Chordata; class Actinopteri; order Chaetodontiformes; family Chaetodontidae; genus Chaetodon; species Chaetodon trifasciatus. Next base: position 2,953,537 of record JBBMOE010000054.1, on the reverse strand, counting down.
AGTTGCTAAATGGACACAACTTCTTACAAACTTTATGAGTACTGAAGTACACCAGCGAAAATCAGGATTCATGATCAAACCCAGTCAAGTGAAAAACACAATATTTCCCTCTGAACTGTAGTGGAAGCTGACAGGAAAAGAAAATACTGCAACAGTGATTAGCTCAGTCTTGTGCAGACATGGCTAACCCCTCCTTTCTTTACAGATGATTTTTTCAGCATTTCCACTTTGTCTGCGGTGGTGACAGCAGGAGAGAGGCAGCGAGGGGACTCAGGCTGGAATCCAACCTGGGCAGCTGCATTAAGGACTCCATGCGGTTCGAGCTCTACCAGGTGAGCTACAGGGTGCCCTCCAGACACGGCTCACCCTTCACCGACATACCAACAAGCTCACTGACTGCATGAATGATGAATGCGATGGCTTTCATTGATGTATTGACCTATGTGCACGCTAAAGAGAGCTCTTCCTCCTCTGTGAAGCATGCATGTAACATAAGGAGTGTAGGCCCTTATTGACTTTATCCCCCAAAGGCAGTTTAATTTCTTTCATGCCAGCATTATGTTTAAACAGCCAAATGAATCAAGCATTGTGGCCGCATTACACAACATTACATAACATGCATCATTATTGCTGCTTAGAAAATGGAAATTTCCACATTCTGTCTATATATAAAAAGATGTTTGGTGGCTGGTTTCTTTTCATTCAAACGCAGCTGTATCGTTCATGAGGAGTCAGCAAGGAGACAGTTGACCTGCCACAGATCGCTCTGGGTTATGAGAAAGTGTCTCGACCTCGATCCTCTGCTAAGTGCATGAAGGCTGCGTCTGCCTGATCTGTAAGTGCCTGGTCCGGGTAGTGCTGTGGTGTGATCTGTGTTACAGTCAAGTGCAGTGTGTTGTGCAGCCAACCAAAAAAACAGCAGATAACTGATCTAAACAGCAAGCCAGGCCAGTTCGAATGCATTGAGATTCTTGTTTATTTGAAGTCATAACGAGCTTTTGAGCTGCATCAGACGCTCGGACGACTGCGATCAACAAACACCAGGAGAGGGGTTGATTGATTACCTTCTGGCTCCTGTGATGTCTGATTGGAGCTCATCAAGAATTCTATTTTTGGATCTGCTCTCTGAACTGGTGACTCTTGGCTTCTACTCATCTTCCTCCTCATTAACCGACTCCCTCTGTTAGACACGAACATTTCTCCCACCCTGGACTCTCCCTCTCGGATTCTACATTTTTACCAAGAAAACAGTGTAATCATCTGCAAACAAACTGTATTTACTGACCCTGCCACACTTCATTCAGCCTCTGACCTGCTGCCATTGCCCTCTCATCTGTGCACCTGCTCAGCTGGTGCTTTTCCACACTCAGCCACGCCTACTTGCCCACTCACCTGATTGCACACCTGAGACTCATTCCAATCAGTCCAGTACTTAAGCTGCTCTCCCACACTCAGTCAGGGCCGAATTGTTCTTTGTTTCCATGTAAGACTTGACCACGTCTGTTCTCCTGTTCCCTCGTGAATGTGAGCGACTGAGCCTTCCCAGGATGCCCCTTTCACACCCAATCATGATACTCTCACCTGTTACCAATCAACCTGTTTACCTGTGGAATGATCCAAACAGGTGTTTTTGGAGCATTCCACATCTTTCCCAGTCTTTAGCTGCTCCTGTCCAAACTTATTTGAAACGTGTTGCTGCATCAGATTCACAATAAGCAGATATTTACAAAAATCAATGAAGCTGATGAGCTCAAACATCAAATATATTGACTTTGTGCTGTTTTCAGTTGAGTATTAGCAGTGTCACATTCTGATTTAATTATGTTTTTCACCTGTTTTCAAGGTTTACCAGGTTTTATATAAAATTGACTTTTGCATTTTTTCATTCTTTCTTTACAATTTATTCCCTGAAAGTTTATGAGCACATTGCTGTCAGCAGGGCAGTGTCTCTATCTTTAATTAATGTTGGGGAAAAAGTACAGGACAAACCATTTTGTGGATTTGTCTATTAAATTAACTCCTTGATTGGCTGAACAAAAAGTCTGTTATTCAGCGTCGTATCCTCGTATGATGGAGAGCATTAAAAACAGTGAATGATAAAATGAAATTCCAGGTGACCTAGGGGCAGACATTTGGAGACATGGTCTATTGTCAATGAATAAATTATGTGCAGAAGCACAATCATGCTGAAGAGCTTGTTTTTTTTTCTCTTCAACCTGTAACCTTTCTTTTCACTCAGGCAGACTAAAATGTCAAATCAGCCGGGGCGTCGGAGCCACGGGCAGCTGCTGCTTTACTGGTAAACACACAGATGACTAAAAGCGGGCTTCTTTTCACGACCACTGAAAGGTTACCCTGCTGACGAAGGTTATGTGGGGTGGACGGGTTGGTGGGCATCTGTCCATCCATATACATCACACCAAAGCCTGCAATGTCTACATCACGAAATACCCTTTTAAAGTACCTAACAGGTCTTGAGTTTTCATTTTAACTCTTTAAAATGTCAATAAACTGTTTTTATGACACAAGAAGTCAAAATTAGCTCCTACTACAAACTCCTGTTGTGTAATAAAAGCTTCAGTTCTGCCTCTGAGACATTTATATGACTCTGTTTGTACTTTTATTCGTATTGTCTACCTTTAAAAGTAACTATGACCAAAAAAATAAAAGTACTTTAACCCTCCATATTTGCAGCTATAAGAAGTCCATAAACGTATAATAAATTGTTTATAACACATTATAATGTAGTTACATGCAGATGACAGAGCAGCTTTTAGTGTTTGGTGAGGTAACATTTCATTTAAAGTCTCATATATTCAACATGTATAAGCAGTTTATGAAGGTTTAATAAATGACTTATGACACACTATTATGTATATTAATATGACTAAATGTCCATATGGATAGTGTGCTATGAGCCATGAGTTAAATGCTTATATAATGCTTCTAAATGCTAATAAGGGGAATTAAAGTAAAATGTTACTAATCAGAACTCCCATGAGATCATATTTCATATAATAACTGTCATTTATACTTAAGTACATGTACTCAAGGTACTTCTACCTTGTGAGTATTTCCACTGTATGCTACTTTACTTGTACTCCACTACAGTTTTTTTATTTCACTGCATTTATTTGCTCACATTAATTACTATTTACTTTGCAATTTTGGAGTACTGTAAAAACAGCAACTACATTATGTTGCATTATTGTAGGTTAAAATAAGACTTTCAAAAGCTGCCCAGCAGTAAATAAAGTAATCAAAATGAACTCCACCATTGCCAGCTACAACATTAAAGTGATGAGAACATGAATGCATCAATAATTATAATCCAGTGATATGTAAATTATTCTGGTATGGGCCGTTCTGCTTTTACTTTTAGTACTCTGAGTATGCCCTGATACTACTGCCTTTCTGCTTTTACTTTTAGTACTCTGAGTATGCCCTGATACTACTGCCTTTCTGCTTTTACTTTTAGTACTCTGAGTATGTTCTGATACTACTGCCTTTCTGCTTTTACTTGAGTCAAATGTGAATTCAGGACTTTTACTTGTATTTCTACACTGTGGTACTGCTACCTTTACTTTACTTCTTCCACCACTGCTTATACATCCTGAATATGTTTTGCACACATTAATTAAACATCTATGCTCTGAAAATATTACCACATAATGCACTTTTCTGACCACTTACTGACTCAGGCTGTTGGTGTCATGTCTTGTCCAAACTGCCAAAATGCTGCTTTCACTGAAATCTGATGATTGACTTGACCTAAAACACGCAGCTGGATTAGTCATGAATTTAATATGGAGAAATGATCTGTTTGCACAGTGCACGTCACCTCCTAATCTTCTGAATTAAATGGAGAGATTTGAGGGTGGAATTGTATTTTATCTGGGATTAAGGTGAGTATTTTATACCCTCTGCAAAAAACACACGCAGCAGTCCATATTTGAGAATGTTTAATATCCACGTTTTTCACCACACGTACAATCACAACAGACCCCTTGATGCTTGAGTGTCCTGGATATTTACACATATCTGTACAAACCTCAACTAATAAAAGTGTTATTCTACTTAACAGCGCAGCAATACTGCAGGCAAGAACAAAATACTCAAAATAGATAGTAGAAACGTGTAACACCAAAACATGGTCGCGTACAAGTTTATTTTACATCTAATCAAGCTCACGACAGCAAACAGGCCACTACTGTGGGTCAAACACACTAGAAACCAGCTGAGAACAAGATGAACTCTTCTGCTAAAAAAAACATCTGATTCACTACAACATTTTCTCCTCTCTCTCCCACGGAACCGGATCCTGCTCCTCCTCGACCTGCGTGTTCCTGCGCCCCGTCCAAAAGTGCTCCACGTCCGGGAAGGTCTTCTCCCTGTCCGGTGAGACCGCGTTGGCGACGGCGTTGGCTCCGACTTCTGCCCCGTTCCCCTCCGTTTTCGGACACTTGTTGCTGGGGAGTTGCTTTGAGCCTCTGCAGGTCGCGATGAACCAGATGGCGATCAGTCCTTGGCGCACGTCGTCGTACATGGTCATCAAGATCACCGGAGAGATGGAGCTGCACGCGTAAAGGAGGACTTGCGCAAAGATGATCAAACCCACAGGAGGTTTGTTGTACCCGAGCCTGATCCAGGTGAAAGTCCCCCACTCAGGTAGCAGCATGAGCCCGAGTGCGCCGCTCAGACACAGTAAAACCAGGATAACCTTGCTCTGGTGCTGCGGGCTGGGCGCGTGGTTCACCGCAGAGTGCAGCGTTTTTGTGTAGTAGGCAAGTGTGAAGATGACCGGCACCACAAAGGTCGCAGTTGGATAAATCTTGTAGAACAAACTCATGAAGTCAGACGCGCACACTGGCATTTGAGAGACGCAAACAGTCTCGCGGCCATGCTGCACCAAAGAGGCGAAAAGCATCTGGGGAATCGGAAACATCATCGACACAATCCAAACGAACGCCAGGGCTCCGTGAATCCACGTCGGGCTGTACAGGGGCCCCGTGGCGGTGCTGGGGACAAACGTGTGTTTGGCTCTGGTGGTGACTGCGAGGATTAAAGTTTTTGCGACCACACACGAGTGCTGGAACCAGTCCGTGGTGCTGCAGACAAAACTCCCCAAGGTCCAGGTCTGCTTGTAGTAGGTGATGGCGCGCACGGGGGCGCACAGCAGCAGGATCACCAAGTCCGTGGAGGCCAGAGAGGCGAGGAGCGCCTTCACCTCAGAGCCCTTCCCGTTTCTAAAGTCACGGATGAAAATCAGCAAAACGAGCAAATTCCCAACTGCTCCGGACACGCAGATCCCGATCAGGATGACAGGCATGGCGGTCCTGGTGTCCTCCCCCTGGAGAAGTTGAACTCCTCCAACAAAATCAAAAAAGGAGACATTTGCAGGTCGATCAGTATCCATGTCTTCCCTTGTGACTTTAAAGTTCCTTCAAGTAAAAAAAAAAAAAAAAAATGCAGTCAAGAAATGAGATGAAATGTTGTCGAGTTCCACTTTCTCTCCGCAGATTGAACGTCCTGGAGGGGAAAAGGCGGTGGAGCTGTCCAGCGCGCCGCGGTGCTGAAACGCTCTTAATGGGGTCGCGAAAGCATCGGCAAGTGGGTGAGCGGGCTGGCAGGTAGGCTATTTCAAGTGCTGCCATTTAGCATCGTCAAGCACTCACGTCATTTTGCCAGTGTGGCTCCAGGCTGCAGCCAGCCCAAATGTTAGCGCAGCGTGATGTGATTTACATTTGAAACCACTGAGGGATCCCGGCTGGTGTGGCGTGTCAGAAATATGTACACACACACACACACACACACACGCACAAAACATCTTCTGGATGTCTGTTTGTTAACTCTGTGTATGTAAGATGTAAGATGTGAAGCACAGAGCTGTGACTGACTGGAATCCCTGACATATAATGGCATGCTGTACCACCATATGAAATGTTTGAATACTTTAATCAAATCATGTAATGGATAAAAAAAAGGATGCAACTACAAAACACCCCTTTCAAATCAACATAGTTCTCTTAAATTGCTGAATTGGTGGCTCAAAATTTCCAAACTTTGCATACTTTTAAAACTATCCCAACTTCAGTCGGTCCAAACATTAATGGCCTGAACCGTCCCTTCTGTGGCAAACTGAGAAGAATAAACAACATTTATGGCAAAACTTTGGTCTACTGAGGGTCAAATCAAGTATTTCTGCCCCCTTAAGACACTCAATCTGTCCATTCACAAAACATTTAAAGGTGCATTGAAGAACATTTAAAGTGACACCGTGTTACTTTTCAAAAAGTTTGATGTTGCTGTTTCTCTCACAAATGAAATGTTGAACACACATTTGCTTCGTTCAGTACACTCTGAGGTTTTGCTGTTAGAGCCTCACTTGGTCTGGTATGACCACTAGCTCATAGTAGTGAAACGTCTGGTAGATATTGTTGTGTAACCAGCCTTTCTGAGTCATGTTGATGACTTTCTCTGCTGTGCTACTGTAGCACTGTGCTGTAGTATTTATCATCATCCAGAACCTTCCACCTGTGACCACAGTGGCTGCTGCTCAGCAAACACTACAGTTAAAATAACTTGATTAAGAATTGTATCAACGACATTTTGCTGGTGCCACTTTCAAATAAAGCACCATTTATGTGACTAATTATTAATAATGCATCACTTATTACTACTTTACAGATCAGTTTTAAGCTGTTAAATACAACATTTGGATCAATTAATCAGCCTGGTTAATATATATTGGCTGATACAGGCCAACTCGTCACATATGGACATATGGATGTAGCACTGGATACCCCTTTAGCATCCCTTTTCAACATGCAGGGCTTCAGGTCAAGCTAACAATAATAAATATATAACGTCCTATTACACTTTCAAAATAAAGCTCTGAGAACAATAATAAACCTGTTTTCAGTGTTGTGAAAAGTCCACTTGTTGTTCAAGCAACATAACAGCTTGGTTATGTTTAGGAAAAGATCCTGATTTGGTTTAAAGTATGTAAGTTACGTACATTAACAACTTCATGAACACTCACACCTGCAGACTTGCTAGTTTATGTAAAAACCCTTTAAAAATGACGTACTAACATTTAGAAGTTTACTGCAGACACGATGGTTTATTAGAGATTGAGAATCCAATGAGTATTTGTTCATGTTAGCTTCATCACCAAACCGAAAGTCAGCTTTTTCCTCCCATTATATAGAATCTGAAACCTCAGTTTGGAGTATCTGCTGAAGCAGATCTGAGTTAGCAACCTGCTAACTAAGGAATGTGCTGATCGTGGAATCACTGAATTTTTATAAGGACACCGGCAATGAAACTGTATTTAATGTGGATCACATCGTGGCACACCCGATCTGCGTCACAAGTTCAGTACTGAGGTCAATAATAAATATGAATGAGTGAAACAACATGACAATACAGGCTCATTATCAGTCTAACGCAGTGATTGTAATGCGTACGTGCATGAAGCAGACTGCACCACAGAGCGAGGTGTGTTTACTTGACTTGAAGAGCATCCGGATGATGAAGGGGAGAGAGGGTGAGGGGGTTGGGGGGTGAGGGGGGGTTGTATGTGGAGAGGTGAGGGTGCCCACTCAAATGCTGTCACCTCCTCTAAGAGGGCTGGTTGCTAGGAGACCGGAGCCACCATCACAGTATGGGGTTAGGAAGATGTGAGGCATGATGAAGTAGTGTGAGATATGGATGGATAGAGAGGCTTTTTAAGTGACTCTGGAGCTTCTGATCTAATAAATGAACAGTTACATAGTGTCGGTGCAGAGGGGGAAAAGGCTCTGGTGGTATTTAGAGATGATATAATAGCACAAGCAGGAGTGCTGCCCTCATGGTGTGCAGTAATCAGAGATAATTGATATGTTGTGGACTGTGCAAAGCTAAGAATACAAGTAGGTTTCAGCTCCCACTGATTTCACCTCTGGAAAACTATCAGTAGTGTGAACCTAACACTCAAATGTGCATTTGTTTAGACTGTGATGCTGTCATAATTTCTCCACGTAACAAGACCATATTCTCATTGTATTTAATAACATAAATAATAATAACCCAATTTATGTAGCAGATTTCATGCAGAGATGCAGCATCATTAAACAAGATTACAAATGAAGTTAAACAGAAAACAAATATTTAAATTATTTCAATAGAAATTCTATGAATAAAAAGTGAAGATCTGACATGGTCTGATTATCCCAAATTAAAAACCAGATTAAAAAGATATGGTATTTAGCTTAAAACAACTAAGTGTCCACAGCCATGCTGGCAGCTCTGTGAGGCTGTGCACAGCAGTGTATGGAGCTTAATGCTAACATGCTAACAGTGACAATGCTAGCATGCTGTTGTTAATCAGGTATAATGTTTACCATTTTCACCATTTAACCTATCTAAGTTTAGCTTTTTAGCATGCTAACATTGGTAATTAGCACAATACACATTAGTTTTGCAGGTATTTGGGCACAAACCAAAGAACTGGACAAACTGACACTTTGATGGCACTATGGAGGAAAAGTCAGGGGATCACCAGAGTCAGCTGGATTCATCCTGTCATCATGAATACCTGCATAAAATTTTGTATGATGTTGTATAAATGAAGGGCGGCACGGTGGCGCAGCAGGTAGTGCGCGTGCCTCACAGCAAGAAGGTCACCGGTACGATCCCCGGGTCTTTCTGTGTGAAGTTTGCATGTTCTTCCCGTGCATGCGTGGGTTCTCTCCGGGCACTCCGGCTTCCTCCCACAGACCAAAAACATGCTCATTAGGTTAATTGGTGACTCTAAATTGTCCCTAGGTGTGAGTGTGAGCGTGAATGTGTGTATGTGTGTTGCCCTGCAGTCGGCTGGCGACCGGCTCGGGGTGTACCCCGCCTCTCGCCCATTGACAGCTGGGATAGGCTCCAGCCCCCCCCAACCCCGAAAGGGATAATCGGGGTATAGAAGATGAATGAATGAATGTATAAATGAAGAAAATAGAATGGGCCCCAGTACGCTCCCTTGAGGAACTCCATAATCAGTTTCAAGCATGATACAAGACCAATCTATTTCTCAAGTCTATAGATTAAAAAGACTAATGAGTCAAATGCAGTACTTAAATCTAGTAGTTTATCACCTTAAATAAAGCTGTACTATGGTTACTCCAATAGCCTCACAGGAATATTTAGCCATGCTAGTGACATAGCTCTTGGGATGTTGATATCAGTCTATTGGTCCATCACTTTACTCCAGAGAGAAATATCTTCACTAATTAATGGATTTCAATTAGATGCTGTGCAGATATTCATGGTGCCCAGAGGATGAATCATAATGAGGAGGACTCTAAATGACTTTGGCACCATCATCAGGTCAGTACTTTGCAGAACTGTTGACCTTCCTATTAGCCTAAACTGTACTTTGTGTTTGGTGCTTATTATCAAATGTAAGCATGCTAACACACTAATGGCAAACATTATACATTATCAATCAGCATGTTAGCACTGCATGCTAGCATTAGCATTTAGCTCGCAGCAGTGCTGTGCAAACACAGAGCTGACAGCATGGCTGTAAACTCTCCAGCTTGTTCTAATATACTGGGGGTGTGAATCAATGAAACAAATCATTGTCCATTCAAAAGCTCAATTATTAATCCATTTGAGGGAGAAAATTACTTGAAAGAAATTACTGGAAGAAGATTTAGCCCTCATGAGGTGTTATCTCTGTCAGTCATTATTGTTATTATCGTTTGAAAGCTCCATTAATGTGCTGTCAATTTCTACTGTGCACCATTTGAAAAAGTTGCATCTCGGCACTAAACGGCTTCTCAGCAGGATCTCGAAAGGATGAAAGAGGTATTTTTGAATTGTTCGTGCGCCTACCTTTAGTGTCTGGTACTCAGACTGTAATTGTGGGTCTTTTTCTTGAAAACAACCCAGACCAACTCAGATATAAGAGCAAATGCCTTTGAGTTTTTTCTTTTCTTTCTCATCTCTGCACCCACCACTCCAGCTGAGACTGAATCAGTATTGTGCGAGAGTTGGATCCCTCACATTCCCTCAAGGCTTTTAGAGCCGGAGAAGGACAAAATAACAGTAAAAGAAAATGAGAGAGAGGAGGGGGGAGAGCATGAACAAAAACCCAGAGCTCAGTAAGAGTCTAAATGAACTCCAGTAATGTTCCCTTTGGAGATGGTCCCGAGTAGAAACAAAGATGAAGTACTTTTTCCACCACGGGGATATCTACCATAAAAAGCAACCCTTGCCATGATACATTTTTGTCCCGAATCCCTTGATGCATAAAAGCTTTTACAGTATCAAAGAAAACAAAAGCAGTTTTTTGTCACTGGCGTCATTCAGAGAGATCAAAGGTAAAAGGGTCTCCTCAGGTAACCGCGGACATAAACCGTGTTGTTGCCAGAGCCTCACCTTATTGATGTTATTGCTCAGAAGTGGAGAAGTGATTAGCAATTTGTTGTTGATGTTGCGACCCTGTTTTGCATGGCTGCTTTCAAGTTCCCCAAACATGAAGCAGAGTTCATGATGGAGAGCGATGGCTGCCGACATCAAGTGGCTCCTATAGGCTGTTGACTGACTGACAGTTACCACGACAACCTGTGGATGGAAGCCACTTGACTTGCAGCGTCTTCACGCACCAGATAGCAGATGAATTTCAGCTCTTTAACAGTTTTAATTTTGCTGCTTGTGTGGATAAATCCGTGTTTGATCAGTGATGAGCTGCAGGAAATCATTATCATTATCTTCATCGCTGTGTTGTTCATTTGTTTCAGGCCTCATGCAAAGGGATAAATGACTCCCTTTAGCAAAAGGGCAGACTCCCGCCTGCAAAATAGCAAATAATTAATGTCAGGTTTTTTTATAGTGTGCATGGGAGGGGGAGCGGATGGAAGCTTTCTTTTTCTTCTATAATCATAAATACATAAAAGCCAAAGACATATGCAACTGGAAACACGGCATCGGCAGACACTATACAGATACATATGGTTTTAGTGAATATTATTTCCATTGCCTTCATGCTTTGTCCCTGTTTTTCATGTTTTATGCAGATGAATGTTACCTCTGTGCTGCTACCTGCTGTGCCTGATAGCTCACTGTGTGCAGAGGTGGAAGAAGTATGTTTGTTTATTACAGCATGTAGTAGTACAGGTAGTACTGAGTCCTGTGCCTACATTGTCATCCTGATCGAGACAGAACAGCAGAAAGGGTTATTTGATCAGAACCCTTATTTCTCACTCATATTTAGCAGCAATGGATGCCATAAAGCTCTTTAGCCTGTCTGTCCTCTCTTTCCTCAGCAGCTTGTCAGGTTGCACATCTGGACTGCAGGGTATGTTGGTAAAACACATTCTGCATTTATCTGACTTAGAAATACTGCTATTTACAAAATAACCTTTAGTTTAAATACAGTTTTATGTTTCCAACTTTCCAGAAGCTTTTGACCCTGGCACAGAGCTTTTGGAGCATCACTCAATGCAAATGAAATGAAACACTATTTTTTTCCTCACACATCTCAAACTGAGTGCGGTCACCGTGAAGACTGTGGAGCATCACTCAAAGCAAAGCAGTCAGACAGAAGTCAATCAATGCTCCACGCTGGAGGAACACCAGATATCTATTTAAAAACAAATCACTTGTTAACTGTGGAAAACATTATTGTGAACTGCTGCTCTCCTCTGCTGTCACCTGAAATGAAACACTCATTTCTCCTCACACCTCTCCGTTGTTGAGACTGATGGAGCTGTGAGCCTCCGCTTCTCCTGACTTACTCAAAAAACTAGACTTATAAAAAAAAAAGCTTAACCGAGTCCCTCTGGAGAGAAAAATATAGTGTAAGACTGTTACAGTAACGCCATCTTTTGCACACACTAACAATGTTTATAAGCTATCTGAGGGCTAATGGTAGCTAACATCAGCATGACTGTTAGCATTATGCAGATCAAGTCTTCAGAGAGCATCTCAAACTTCAGCTTCAACACGACTGAGGTTAGTCGACTTAACATCCCTCAAGATAAAATGAATTCTCCAAGAGTGAAATATGTCTGAAAAAGAAACATGAATGAATTGTTTGGTGTATATTTGTGTACTGAACAATCCACCATCTCCTCTTTTCTCTGTGGTTGAGGTGGAGCTATGCTTAAACTGTTATGTGGAGCGCTGCAAGTAATTAGTGTTTTCATTATGGAAGTATAAAAATACATCAAAAATCTTAAAATAATTCAAAGGAAAAGCTGCAAATCTGCACATTTTAGAAGCTTTAGATGAAAATGCAAAGTACCTCCAATTTGAACTTAAGTACATTAGTTGAGTAAATGTACTTCACCACTGATTGGGTGTCCCATTTACAGTATTAAGTTGTGGTGGAAGGTAACAAAGTACATTTACTCATGTACTGTTATATCACACTTGTATTTTATTTTAGGGTTTCCTTTTAAAGCTACCTTATACTTTAGAAGGAAATGTTTTACTTCACCACATTTATTTTACATCTTTGGCCGTGCTAACAAAGATATCTTGCAATGAAAATGGAGGATTAGAATCAGAGTAAAAGTGACCCTGGAGGCAAAATCTGATTTCCAAAATACAGCAGGTGCATCACATCAGAGGGTTTTACGCTGCTGACTGTTAAATAGTGCAGAACAATGAGGTTTTGCGGGGCTTCGTGACTGCAGTGATGACATACAGTATATGTGACCTGCAGAAATACTAAGGGAAGAGCGCCACCATGTGACAGAGGAGCAAAAGGCCACATCAGTTCGACATTTTTCACTCTGAGCATTTAAAAAAATGTCTTTTCGGTGTTTTGGAACAATCCTGCCAACATGCACAGAATAGAAGCACAAAAATAAAGAATATCTCTGTTGGTTTTTATCCCCAAAAAATACGTCATTCTAAATGTTTGTATCATAATAGTAATTTACCACATTGATTTTCACTTCCCCACTTCAGTCTGATAAACTACACGCTGTCAGACTACCTTCTTCTTTGTGTGTGCAACACATTTTAAATATTAAGAGAATAACATTTCATTTCATGAAAACATAAATACCTCGATATCACCAGTAGATGGCAGCAGTTGAGAGTGTTTAGCAATAACCTTGCAGTCGTTCAGCCTCTCAGCCACTAGATGGAGACTTTGACACATGAGTTGTCTCAGCAGTGGCTGGACTGACTGACTCTGAATCAGTCAAACTGTCATCAAAACAGAAACCACAGCGGGATTTGATCCCGTGACAGAAACTGAGAGCAACATGAAGGAAAAACTTCAAATCACTCACAGACCGGTTTGACTGTTATTGGATGAATTTGATCTACAAAAAAAAAAATATCTCCTTGATTAAAATGAAAAATATTTCAAGCAGGTCGCTGAACCTAAAATATTATACATATTATATATCACTTGTACTAATTTAGGCATGTGAGAATGCTGTGAAAGTAATTACAGCCACTTTCTTCAGCAGCTGCAGGGTTGAAATTATCTAAACTTTGACTTTGCACTAAAATAACTATATTAATAATAATATATATAATTATTATTATTTGTAGTAATTAAACTTTTCTTGCTGGTGAAAAGAGAAAAAAGTTTTTCCCATATGATGTACAGCTGAGTCGTGCTCAGTCGTCTGTGGTGTTGTTTGTATGTGCAGCTGCTTCTGTAAAACTTCAAACAGACTTCAGTCACTAATCCATCACAGCATCATGTCAGCTTTTCCACACACCACATACACCATCCTGCGGCTGAAAACACTCACTAATGAACCACATGTGTATTAATCCACAGCTGAAAAAAGTCCTCAACAAATAAATAATTTACTCCTGTTGCAGTAATGTTTGCCAAAAACTACAGTGACCATTCATTTTAGGAAATGACTGAGCCTTTTTTTTTAAATTATTTTTTTTTTTTTAGATTTTTTGGTTGGTTTTGGTCTTTTCCTGTGTTTTGCTGACAACACACATTTAATAATCTGACCTTATCGGGACTTTCTGTATAACTTAAATCACTCGTTTGTGCATCGAGTGTGAAATAACAAACAAATTACACTTCATTTGGAGACAAAAGGACCCTATGAAACCCCTGTAAGACCTGAAAGGGCTTGTATTCAACCAGTTCCACATGTAGGCGGATTAATAATTAGGTCAAATGTGTTTTTCATGCTTTATGAATTTGGTGAGAGACAAAAAGCCTGCAGCAGTAGCAATCTGTGTGTCTGTGTGCATGCATGTCAGAACGACTACAATATATTAATACGAACACACAAACACACACACGGTCAAACTGATTAAAGTTAAAGTTTTAATGCACACAATAAGAAACCAAATGTGTTTTGTTTATGGACCTGTGCTGTGGGAAAAAAGCTGTTTTTATTTTATCTAGATGACTTGTATGTTCCCACCTTTATGCACACAAGGCCCCGCTAATCTTGTTCTCCATCGGCCCCTGTGCATAATGAACTTCTTTCTCCATTTCCGCTGAGAATAAGGTGAATGCCACTTAAACCACGTGACCGGCAGAAATCTCCCAGGACCCATAGGTGCCATCGCTGGCTGGAATGGGAACAATAACTCAGAGAGAATAAAATGAAGAGTTCAATTGGGAAGCGATTAAAATGAATAGAAGCTTTGACTAGATAAGACACATACCATTTCCTCATCTATTTAACATTCATTGAATTGAATAATCCGGTCTTATTATCGTAAATAGTCTGCATATTTACCCTGAATATGCTAATTTATGTTTGCTGCAAGCCCTCTGCGACTTAATAATTTTTCCATCAATATATGCATATCTCTGGCTTTCTCCTATAGCTATTTCTAAAGAGGAGTGGAGAGAGAGCGGGGGCGAGAGACCTAGAGACAGAGATGAACACAGTTATATAGTGCTCATTGTTTCTGTAACTTTTCTATTCATTTTTTTTTTTTTTGCACTTTGCCCAGGGCCAAGCGAGTTACATTTCAATCAAAAGATTCATTGTAAAGTCATTATCCCAAACTAGGCCCCGATAATTGGCTGTCATTTTGCATAGTGGTGGCACTCTGGCTTAAGGGCAAATGACTGTGGTCTTATCTTTCACTTTTAAGGAAAAATAATGGACAATTTATCATTAATCTTCTCTGGGAAATAATAACAAGTTAAATGTCATTCCCCGTGTCGTGCCTTACAAATAAAATTATGTTGCTCTGCGCCTGGGCTGATCGTGGACTGACCTATCCTCTTCACTGTGAAGGTGGAGGAGAAATTCAACACTGGCAGCAGGATGACGGGAGGTTGGACTAGAAGCATCAACAAAAGTGCACTGTAACACCTAAATATACACGAAAACTTGTAAATCTTGAATTTGTAAATGTGTTAGTAGGAAGCATCTTTAGTGCCGTCCAAACCAAAGCAGTCAACAGTAAACAGGAAGTCAATGTAGCATCATATACTGCAGCAAAACTTCTAACACCAACAGTTTTAAAACGAAAAATAATATGCTGAATTTTGTGTTTTTACTTACAATTGCTTAGAGTTATCAATAGTCATATTGTTTAGAGTGAGCAACTTTATGCTAACATGATTTAGCCTCTTAGTCTGACATTGTTAGCATTGTTAGCAACATTTTGTAATTTCAGGTATAATGTTTTATTTTAGTCAAATTTAAACGTCAAATGTGACTGATTTAAAAACAATGTTTTAATAAAGTATCTCATCAGATGCGTCAGCTGTATTCAATTAGCCAACTTAATCTTCATGTTTGCAAGCTGTTAGCAAGCTAACATTAGCAATGTCAATTGGTAGTTAGCTGCTCAGCTGGCATTTACTAGCTGTAAATATTTTGTAAAAACTAATTTCTATGCCTGAACTAGTTTATGTTGTACAACCTATTTTAATTTAGTGATGTGTAAATCTCCATTTAGCTAACGCTTAAAATTAAACCTTAAATTTCTAAACAGCTGGTGCAACCGAATCTGGTGCAAGGGGCTGTTACTGTTTTTGAGGTGAAAAATGAACTTTGAAATCAGCTTAGAGCCAACATGAGTCAGAAGTCTTTCAAGTGCCAAAACAACAACAACAACAACAACAACAACAACAACAACAACAAATAAACAAAAACAGGAACCACCCACGGGCATGCTAACAAGCTGGTGTTTATGACATTTTCCATGCTCACCATTTTAGTTTGCTGTGTTAGCATGCTAACATGTAATATTCATCATTAGTAAAGCTAAGGCTGATGGGAATGTCATTAATATTTGGAATAAACTTTGACAAACTGAACATTTTGATCTGTTATTGTCACTAAAGTTGATAAAATCCACTTAACAGGCGTTGAAATATTTTACTCATGAGATTAAAAGTCGGCAGGGTTCAGCCTCTGGAAGCATGAATGTCTGCACAGAATTTTATGGCAATCCATCAAATAGTTGTTGAGACGTCATCAAAATCAAACATACTTGCATTTTGTTAGGATTAATATTAAGTTTGCAGTAAAGGGGCTGAAACCTCAGCGAGTTGCTCAGTCTGTGATGTTCATTGACAGAAAAACACTTAATTGTCAGCTGCTGCTGTTACTTTGTGGTACTGTTCTTTTCAAGAAAAATTTGAGGTTTTCCTTAACAAAAGCAGCCTCGGTGAGTGACCCTGTCCGTTTCGAGGGCCTCATCAGTAAACAATATGAGATAAATGGCGGAGTGAAAGGTTGACATCAGCAGAGGACGACACTCATTCCCATTCGTTTATCGGATTAGGCTGCTGTGAGAGGACGAGGCGGAATGACTCGTTTGGCATTCAAAGGAAACTGTGGCCCAAAGAGAGCCTGTTTGAACAGGGATCAATTATCAATCAGTCTGTAGGCGAGGAGGGGAGATTACCAAAGCTATACGAGTCGTGTTGACAAATAACCTCTCAGATCCTGTCAATGAATGCACACGGACAAACGCCTTTGGCTTTGACACTGGCCACCGCTGAAATTCAGATTAGAGTCCATCTCATCAGCAGATTAGTGCTGTTTATGTCTGCTCAGTCATCGCACATCACTTCTGCTGTCATTTCAGGCGCATTAAGATCTTCGCTGGCTCCTGCACAGCAAATTACGTCCTTGTGAGCTTACAGGCTGCTTTCACTTTGTTAACAAATCACGTTTGAGATATATATCCACGTTACACATTTGTATGTTTAAAATGATGTAATCATGGGAAGCAATCTCACTTGGAAAATACATATTAAAAGTTGGGAAAATGACACTTTTACAGCGACAGGTGCAGCTGTGCAGACACAATGAAGCCGCTCTGAAGGCCAGGAATTACAAATCATCTGGAATCAATTTCAATTCATCAGGTTTTTAATGAACAGATTATGTTTGGCTGCTGTAATTAATCTGAGACTGGTGGAAGAAATGGATAATTTGCCTTAAATTAGTATTGATAAAGTAATCCAGTTTATCACAATGTTAATGCAGCAAAAGAGGCAAAAAGGAGTCTTCTGTTGAGAATGAGCTCAATATGTTGGCTCTATATTTTGTCATCATTATGTGTGTGCGCGCGTGTGTGTGTGTGTATTATATATAAGGATTTTTCTACACTCATCTCTCTTAATAAAAACATACTCAAAAACAATTCACTGAACAATGTAAACCTAAAAAACACATGAATTAAAGGATGGCGCAGCATAAAAACCAGCTGCAGTGATAATGATAAACATTCAGCACTTCATCATCACGTGATTACATGAAGTGAATTCTTAATGGTCATGAATTTTACATCTTTGTGTCCGCAAACACACGAGAAGCTGCCTGTTTTTGTGGTGAAAAGTGCAACAGATGAGGATTAATTTGGCCAAATGCTGCTGTTTGCTGATGCTAATGTTACAGGCTGACGTCTCTCCTCTGCAGCGATAAAAGAATGAGATGGTAACACTCTCACAGTGGATATAAAGAGGAGGTCTGACATTGTTCTGAGAGCCGCTGTGCTCACGACTGCATCAATAGCAGCGGTCAGTGTGTCAGTTTGGAGGGCAGGTTGAAGGTTGCGGGGGCCTCAGAGAGCAAACAGTCCCTCGTAATCCCGACCTTCCCTTTCTCCCGCTGGTTGACCGTGACGGTTAAGAACCGCCGGGAATCCACGGGCACGTCTGGACGGCCTCAAAGTCGAGGTGACAGGACAGAGGCCGGTCGGACGGGCCAGGAGCGAGGGATGATGGGAAAAGTGCAGCGTGGCGTGAAGTGTTAATGAACAGGAAGCAACATACTTGCAGGGCTGTGAAGGAGAGAGATCCTGCGTTCTGGTCGTGTTCTGTGCTGCTTGTTTCTGTGAATATTGAGTTGATGAGGAACAGAATAACAAAATGTGAAGCTTTGACCAAAGCGTTTTTGTATTGTTCCAGACTCTTAAAAGACCTTCACGGGTTTGGAGGAGTTGTCGGTTGTATTCCCAGCTGGGACACCTGATCCCATGCTCATGGTTTTTAGGTGGAACATGAATATGGAAAATGCACAAAAAGAAAGACTCCATTTTCAAAGCATTACAACATGCAATAAATGTCTAGAATGCAAGAGCAGAAGAGTTTGCAGAAATCTCACGTTTAGCAAGACGCCAGATTCCTAAATCGGCTATTTCAGGGGGTTTTTTGTGGCATTTTGGTGCCAAGTATATCTTCTTCTCTAGCTTTGGCAGAGCTGTGACATCTTTCCCTTTGATTATCCTTGAATGAAGTCAAAGGTTCTGTAGGTGGCGCTCTATGCTCCGCCTATCTAGCCAGGGTGGCTATCACTATGCTAACTCCCTCCATGTGCTCCAAACAAGCCGCTGTTGCTGTAAAGTAGATTACATTACTTATTGTAGACTTAACAGAACCACGGCTTTCTTTCACATTCATGGCTCCAGGTTGAGTTTCTTTCACGCTTTACTGCTCATGAGAGACTTTTACTCACATGCAAATATCTCAGATTTCCTTAAATTGTTGCTAAAGCCTTAAAAGAATTGTTATTTTCTGTATGTGGAGTGTTTCCAACAATCTGCCTCTTTCTCCAGGCATTTATCTCACGCACACACACACACTCACACACACTGAGGAGGGTCACGCTGCTCTTCTGCCCTCATGACCTGCGGGGGGTCAACGAGAGCAGCTTTACAAATCCTGACTTTATAAAAACACTGGGAGAAGGTCCTCATGGGAATTAACCCTACCCAGGCAACCCCAAACAGTAAATTACAGGGGGCTTACATGATTCCTGCGCTCCCCGGGGACATCAAACAGTCAGACGGGCTCCGTTAAACTCGCCCTGCTCGCTCCACTTTAGATGCGCCTCTCTCTTTTGTTCCACTGTATTAGATCAGTCTCTTAAAGACTGCAGGGAGGCAGCCCGGTCTCTACGGGCTCTCTGTCTGTTTATGAAGACGTTTTAAAAATGATGCCTTCCTGGGCTTGTTGGCGACCGCAGACTCATCTGATGTGACACATGAAAGTTTACTGGGAAACAAGACCTTCTTTTGTCGCCCATGTGTGTCAAAAAAATCTACATTTTAAGGGTAAAAGATGCTGCAGGATAAAGGCAGAGCAGCTGCAGATCCAAGCGTTTTTCATACGTGTTGTGGATGCTGTGAAGGGTCTGTATATAATGTTATTTCACTTCTCTGAGTCCATAATGTTCTGCCTCTTCTACTTTAGTTACTAATGCACTGACCGACATAACCAGTGTAAACTTGTTGCATTTTGTGTGATTGAGGTGTGATGAGAGCTTTTCCCAACCAGAAAATGTCGCTTCCTCTCCTACAAAGTTCATTTTTCATGTGTCTGGTCTGCTTACGCTGAAATCAGTTGCTTTGCTTCATCTAAAATGAGCTTTGATCTTAAAATTGGTGTAAAATATTGAGTCTAGAAGCCCGTCTGCAGTTCCCAGTGTAAACTCAAATGGTCATTTTCGTCCGGTTATCAGCAATAATTCAACAAAATCAGCACATGGCCCTAAAATACATCATCAGCAGACTTTTTTCTTAATGCGCGCGCATGATTTTCAGTGTTTGAGTCACTTTTGGCATGAAATCTTCAAATCAGATCAAGTTTTGTATGATTTACTGAAAAAAAGTGATGTCAAACACAGCAAAAGGCCTAAAACTACGTCCTCAACAGTCAAGTTTTGGGTTTTTTTCCATAAAAAAAAAAAACTGCTGTTCAGTCTAAGAAAGTTTTCAGTTTAATTCTGATATACAGAATATGAATCTTGGAGCGTTTTTTTGGCCTGAAATGGTCAAATCCATATACATATTTCTGAGAATAAGTTGCTGGTTTAAAGTCAGTTTGGTGCGTTTTTGACTTACAATTTGATCCACAAATGAAGGTTCGGTACTGTTACACCAAAGCCCAAAACATCAGCACAGAAATCTGAATCATCTTTGAGAGGTGTGGTTCCTCGCTGCTGAATGGGGACAAAAGCTCGGACGTCTGAGCGTTTTCTCTCAGCTCCTCGTTGGGAGGAGCCCCCGCTGGGAGCAGATTAGCCTCTTCATGGGGGATGTGACGCCCAGAGAGGAAGTATCAGAGGAGGACAAACACAAGGACAAATCATCCGGCCGTCACTTAATATTCAGCACAGACAAGCAGCCAGCAGGAGAGGGCTTCCTCTGAGCTGAGACCGAGATTTCCTTTTCTTCCCCTCTTTGTTTTCCCCCATTTTGATCTCTATTAGCTGCTACTGAGACGATTGCCGGCCGTCAACAGAGGCAGACATTTTATTAAGTAACAGCAAAAGAGAGGGAGGTGGCGACGTTTATGAGAGCCAGTAGAAAAGATCATAATCTGTTTAGAAATCGCTGTCTATAAAATGATAAAATGTATGTCAAGGTTTAGTTTTTTTGACTCTGAGGTTTTCTATATTTTAAGGGAAGAGTTTTTATGAGAGCTTGAAAATCAGGAATAAACACTATTTAAAGGCATGATGTAGGAAATCTGTAATTAGAAATTGGTTTGTTTCCAAGCAGGTTTTCACTTTCAAGGGACTCGTGGTTGTGTTTTAGTGCACATTAAACATAGTAAGAAAAGAGGGGAAAAAAGTGCTGAAAAAGCCAAAAATCATAAATATAAAACAAAAATTTACCATAAAAAATGTCAGATTTAAAATGAAAAGAGCTGTAAAGTGCTTAATGTAGAATATATTTCAAATATACAAATGTTCACATGATGAAGAATATGTGCAGAAATCTAAATAAGTGTCACATACAGTGAGAGACCAGAGAAAAAGACACCACTTCACAGAGGCTAGGACTGTAATCCAAACTGCTGCTTTATTGTTATTTATTGTTTTTTTTTTATTTCTATTGGTATTTATTATAATAGTGTCTCTCTAGCATCACATTTATCCTTCAAATCTGGAGCTTTGATTATTTTCCAGAGCCTCAGAGCGTGCCTGGAGGCTTAAATCAGACCACCATCACAGCAGAAAAGTCCCATTTTGAAATGCAATGATGGAAAGTAACTAAGTACATTTACTCAAGTACTTGTACTTTACTTGAATACTTCATTCTATGCAGCTTTTCTACTTTACTACATTTCAGGGGAATGATCTACTTATTACTCCTCTACATTCATTCTAAATCTTTTCAGATTAAGATTTGACACAGCAGCATTTAATCTTATGAAATGCGTTTTTCAGAAATCAACCAGCGAAACCTTTTTAGCTCCAGGCTCCTCACAGGAAAACAGTTTGAGTCTCAGTTTAGGTGTCAGTGAATTTAAATAATGTCTTTTTATCTATTCAACTCACGACGCCTCAGATTTATCTTCTGACCCTCTGGAGGGGCCCGACCCACAGGTTGGGAACCATTAACGAGCTGACTGCACATATTGAAGCTCTGGCTCCACCTCGAGCAGCAGTGAAACGCTGATTACACACTGATGCATCACTATTAACAATCTTTGTAATGGAGTGTTTTCACATCGTGGTACTACTTTTACTTAAGTATAAGCCATGAATAGTTATTCCACTCGTGTATTTGCTTATCTTATAAGAGGAAATGTGGCCCAAAAGGCAGATGTTGTTAAGACAGAGCTTTATTTAGCCCAATTAATCATTTTGCAGTACAAAGTAAATGTGCACTTTGTCAAACTTGTTGTAATACCACGTGATTTCTGCATTACCTAAAGCGTATTTTTCTGTCTTCAGCTTCTAAAAGTCTTGACAGGTGAGAGAATTCAGATCTCTGACTGCATCTTTGTCCTGCACAGGTGGACTTCATGACCAACAGATGGCGTCAGACACAAAGTTATTTGGGCTGAACAGATCATATCAGTGAGATCGCCTTTGATTGGAGGAATGTGGGTTAGAAACCTGAAATCTTTTAAACTCAGTATCATTGTAGAAAATGAGACTCCGGGTTGAGGATCCTCTTTACTGCTGCATCACAAGAGTTTGAAAAGAAATTAACCAATTAAAAGCCCGTAACACCTGATTTGGTGCCATATTGTTGGACATTTTAAATGTTCTTTACATGAAATAAATATATGAAATATGAAATAAACAGCACATGTCCTCTCTGTCCACTGTCCTCCTCCTTGCTGGGTGATTGGCAGCTGCTGAGGTCAGCGCTCGGCTCTTTCCCACATGGCCCCCAGCCGCAGTTTAGCAGATAATTAAAATATAAATCGGACAAAGACCACTAAGACTCTGGTTAAGCGTTACAAAGGGAGAGCCCACATCCCCAGAGCTGGTAAACCTACACCGTATTATTGAGCCCGCAAAGAAAAACACGCCGCTCTCCGCCAGCTGTTCACCGCATGTGTTGTTTGGTGCGTCGGCCCGCGGAAAGCGGCTGCGGGCCGCGGGAGCCACGCTGCGTTCAGGGGCGGTAGGAAAGATGACTATCCTGAGGTTACTGCGCATTCATGATCATATCTACACTCAGTTTACATGACTCTGGAGAAATGAATCAGTGAGCACAACGAGGTTTCTTCTTCTCAGCCTTATTGTATTCATCTAAATGTGAATAAATCAGAGGATAGGCGTACAGCTAAAAACAAATGCAACAAAACTGAACAAATATGCTTAGAAATAAACATATTATGTACAAGTACTGCTGTTGAAAAAATATGTGGAGGCCTGTATAAATATAAGACACACAAACCAGACACCAAACTTTTCTATGTTTGGTTGTTGAAATGTATAACACCTGTTTTCAAGGTGTGTCATTCAGTCATCCCTACTCTCTTTCCTTTTAATATGAGATACTGTTACATGTGACACAGTTCTCCTGTCAATGAAATTTGTAGCCACTAATGCGCATGAACCACTGGCGTCCTTGTAAAGTTTAAACTGCACATTTGTTCTCCTTGTATCGCTGCTTTTGAAAGTAACTCTTTCCTGTTCATCCTCACCATGCGATGTTGTAGCCTTTAAAATGACTGACGGCACCTGAACGCAGCATGCAGGCCGTGCTGGGAGGCTGCAGCTCTGCGGGCTACATGGCTTTTGGCACTGAATTAATCTCCTGTGCTGTTTAGAAAGGATAACACTCATCTACCTCCACACAATGAAACACAGAGCTGATCTGAATTTCACAGATCTGCTCACATTTTAAATGAACTCCTCCTCTTCAGACAACACTTTGAATAAACGCCTCATGGTCGTAATGGAAAATACTGGAATATGTTTTTGTTTTTATGGAGATTGAGACATAATTTACAGCTACAAATATCCGTGTGCAGAAGAAGAAAGCATGCTAAACACCTGAAACACTTTAGCATGAGAAATACATCTGCTGAAAACTCAAAGAGGCCGTACAAATAGAAATATCTCTCTCGACCTGAAATGTTGCTGACTGAACGTCTTCTGGAGGACTTTGTCTTAGTTTGGGTCTCGCGTCCTCTCTCTGTCTCAATCTGGATCCACGATCTCCTGTCCAGTCCAGATAAAAACTCATTATGGACCCTCAGGTCCAGCAGACACCTGATCTCCTCCACACAGTCTAAATATTTGGATTTATATAAAGCCCAGTAAGACCAGTATCATTCTCACTGGTCAGTGACAGCTGCTGCTCACCAGCAGTGCAAGTATGACAGACAGGAGGGCTTGCAATCGTACTGTGTTATACCGACAGGGGTTTCTATTAATTTGTCCACCATGTTTGAGGGGAAAACAGAACATTATAACCTTAATGGAGGGAAGATTTATTACAGTTGTTTAGTTTTAGTTCAGAGTAGATAAAAAACTGGAAACTGAGTGTGTATGTGATCACACACACGTCTGTTTAATTAGTACCAGTTTAATTGATGTCCCCTCTTTAGCATTTATAAGCAGTGTATAAACATTTACTAACACACTGTGATGTGGCTGTCAGCAGATATAAGGTCATTTTAATATATTTCACAGTCATTTCAACAGTCACAACTTCTTCAGTGGAGACATATTTTATATTATGACAACTGTGTTGTAACATATGGTCACATATAATCTGTAATCTGCCCACAAGAGGAATTCTATCTGCTTACAACTACATCACAGTGTGTTAGAAATCATTCATCAGATGTTTATTAAATGTGGATTACGAAGACTTGAGTTAAATTATTACTGTTTAAATTAAATCCTTTGTGTCCTTCTGTTTGTTCAGTTGTTTTAACCTGAATTTAAACGTCTGCGTGGGATGTTTTCAGTGTCATTTCTTTATGTGAGTCAGCTACATAAAATATCTTAAAAGTAGTACAGTGGAAGAAAACAGGTCTGTGGGAACAAAGGAGTTAGTGCTGGGCCTTTTAGAGGACTGTACCAGGGTGTAATTATAGACGGTGCAGGCGGTGAGGCAGCACTTGGGCCCGTGGGGGGGTCCCGTAGAGAGAAAAGTAATTCAGTTTGCCACCTCTGAAATACACTTTGTTGAAGAAGATGTCACATTAAATTGAAAATGGTGCCACTGGCTGTGTACACCCTCGAAAAGGCATCATTGTTTTCATTTTTGTTGTTGTAAAAAAAACAGTAGAGATCTATAACAAAATGATGGTAAATGGACTGCATTTAAGCACTTTTACAACACACGTCAGCACCATTCACACACACACATTCACACACAGGTGGCAGAGGCTATCATGCATGTATATATAAGTGTGTGTGTGCATATGTATTCTGCATAAACTATAAAAACTATAAATAAGCTATAAGAACTAATCAATTAAATAAATCATTTATTCAATTCTTTGTTATTTTAGTCATATACTTCTGTTGTCCAGTGTCAAGTCTACATGTGACCATGTGACCAGATGATGTGTGTGTGTGCTTCATAACTAGTAACCAGCGTGCACTGTGGTCCACCACAACGTCCTTACACCTCCGCACTGTAGTGAACAAAACTACAAAACTTGCACAACCTGCAGAGTATTTCACAATTGCAGCATGGTGCCCAAACAGCAGCTGTGACCACAATCAAACCCTTCATTCATGGCAGTTCTACATTATCAGCGTTAATAGAACCATTATTCCCAAGCTTCAGCTTTGCTTCCCAGCATTTACAACAATAATTAATTCCTCCTGTCCTCCACAAAGCCCAGTTGTTGCTCCCTCTTTTGGGTTTTTGTGCTTGCGGCACGTCAGCCGACACGTCGTGATGCGAGGTGTGTTTTCAGGCAATCACAGCTGTTTTTGGAGCTCGGTGAATCTGTGTCAGGGTGAGCGTCACGTACCAGGACAGGAGCCTTTCATTACGTTCATCAGGGGTGAGAAAGTGAGCCCTGATTAGGTTTCTAATTACCCAGTTTAAACTCTAAGTAGGCCATTTGCACTCCGGTGCTTGAACTGGATCCATCTCCGGCCTTCGTCTATCTGTTTCTCTTGGCTCCACAGAAAGTGTGTGTGTGGCAGCTGCTGTCCCTTATTGTCTACCAGAGTGTGTGTTCATATGTGTGTGAATATCCATCTTACATGTGGATTAGCTGTGGTTATGTAACAGCTGTCGGTGTCAGGATCTGATATGAATCCGCGAGCCTGATGAGGGGATGATTGACAGCTCGGCTCCCAGAATAGATGAGGAATCTTTCTTTGATGAGGCCCTGAGCTCCGAGCTGATCTCTTCACGGGGCTTTCTATAGAAATCTCTCTGTCGTCTTCGTGATTGCCGCAGATAATATCTTAATTGGACAGATTAGTTTGTGAAAAATATTGCTAAGCATTTCACCCCTC
The DNA here is from genome assembly GCA_037975065.1 of Chaetodon trifasciatus. Taxonomy (NCBI): domain Eukaryota; kingdom Metazoa; phylum Chordata; class Actinopteri; order Chaetodontiformes; family Chaetodontidae; genus Chaetodon; species Chaetodon trifasciatus. The sequence continues at coordinate 2,927,402 of JBBMOE010000054.1, read as the reverse complement.
ATTTAGAGCCTGTTAGATGCCTTTAAGGCTCTCAAATAGGTTTTGTCTCTTATGTGATTAGAGGACGTCGAGGGATGTTAGGCAGCTTTAAAATCTCATATTGGTCTGTGGAGCATTAGGAAATAATAGTCTGTTTGGCACTGTGTCATGGAAAATTACACAGTCTCTTCACAAGGTTCGTTAGTAGCTCTTCTGTATCACACAAGCTTTCTGGTCAAAAAATTAAAACTAAAAAGCTCATACTTGACCTTCACAACAGCTGACAAAAACAGTCTCAATGGGGAGAAACTGTTTAATCAGTGGTGTTGAAACATGAATTAACCAAAACATGTTTTAAGGCAAGTAAAAATGACACATTTTCTGGTTCCAGCTTCCATTTTTGCTGTTTTACACCAGTGTAAATAGGATATTATGGGTCTTTCAGACAAGACATTTGAAGACATCGCCACGAGTGTTTTATGATTAATTGATTAGCATATAAAAAATAATGAAGAATAAATGCAACAGATTCTCTGCTTCCAGCTTCTGAAATGCTGGGATTTGCTGTTTTTCTTTGGTTTATGTGATGATAAACTGAATATGTTTAGCTTTTGGAGTGCTGATTGGAAAATGTGAATATGCCACTTTCAGGTCTGGGGTCCATTTTTCACCATTTCCTGACTTTTTAAGGTGATATCCACATTACCTGTCAGCAGTATTGGAGTCAAACCTCTGTTGTTGCCTGCGGTGCCCATCAGAGGGCGCTGTATGCCTCAGCTGGTCTTGCAGCCCATGCTCACTGATCCTGACTGCAAACTGGATAACCTGTGTTTCCAGTAACGGGAATGCAGCAGCAAAAGAAAGATGCATTAAAGAATAAAAGTTCTTTTGTTGAAGAATTCTTAAAGAAATCTCAACAACGTCAGAGAATCCTCTTCCTGTCAGCACAAATTGGCTCATGAAGTCAAATTTGATGCGTTCACTTTGAAATTAAGGAACAAGTGTTACTCTTCAGGCTTTGAACGGTTCAGTGGAGCTCCTCTGTGATTTACATGGGATTCTTTTTGATGTGGTTCTACTGAAGCTTTTATCTATTCAGGACAAAAAAAGAAAAAAGTTTGGGTGTTATAAGACTTTTAAGTGTCCGTCAAAACTCAGCTGTGTGGGTGTAACATCAGCAAGTCCTTCATAATACATGAAAACCCAAAATGAAACATAAATTCTACTTTAAGAGTGTACTAACTTTGTGCTACTTTTGTCGCCTCGAAATACACTTAAGTGTATTCAAAGTAGTCTTTGAGTACCACTTGAGTAATCCTTGAGTATACTTTATGAGTACTGAAGTACACCAGTGAAAATCAGTATTCATGAGAATTCAAAACACACCTGCAGTACAATTGTATTATATCACCAATGTGTTGGAAATGTGCTTAAATATAATTAAAATGAAGTAAAATTAAAGTACACTTTCACTAAGAATGCTAACATTGTATTACAGAGGACTTGAAAAGTACACTTTCTTACTGTTAAACCTACACTTACAATTTATACTACACTTACAATAAAGTACACTTTTTATGAGTACTTAAAATACCATTTCAAGTATTGCAGAATTAGTATATTCATCTTTGATATATTTAAGTTGGACTTAATGACGCCTATTTAGAAGTACAGCTTTTAAAAGTATAAGTCAAACCTACTTTAAATTACACAGAAAGTATTAGTGTACTTGTAGTGACTTTTCTATACTTCACCTGGGTAGCATGTCAGCTATGCCTGCACGTTCACTGCGTTTTGATTCGCATGGTTTCAGAGCAAATATTCATATGATGTGAGCGAGGTCAAACTGAGCTCAAACACTTTTGCATGTCAGGTTTTTTTTTAAGTTACTGAAGTTCAGACACAGAACAGGTTTACACTGAATTCACTCAAATCGCCTCGTCTCTTTGAAATGTACCATATTGTCCTTGGCAGCAGACTCCTGGCAGTCGGAATAAGATTTTTTATCGTATTGAGGTTTATTTGCTGATGCTGTTTGATGCAAGTCTGGACAGAACAACCATGACGCCTGCCCGCTGCCCTCGCTGCCTGTAGGATACAGTAACAGATATCTGGACTTCTACCAACAACCCGCTTCATCGCCAAACTCACATCTTTCCTCAGCCAAAACTTCATCTTGGCACTGCCAAAATATTTCACGAGCATCTTCCAACTCACAGAAATTCCATAAAACTCAGATTGGGGCATTCATCAGAGCCATTTTCTCCCTATGTTTTTCCATTTCTGAAAAATCACAACCTTTGCTTTGACACCTGCATTTCAGACCCAGAAGCTAATTTGTTTTCTAATCTCATTACTGTTTCCCTTAAAATTAATTTCCTGTAAAACATTGTGGACAGATTCCTGGTATCTAAAATAATGTGGCCACAGCGGACAAATGAAATTTTGAGGGAGGTGATAAACTAGACGTGTGGGAGTCAGAACATCCTTAATATTAGAATAAAATAAAATAAAAATCCCCTTCATTCATGGTTTTATTTAGCATTCTCTCTCTGTTTGTGTGGCAGATATTAAATACTCTGTTGTGGGTGGAAATAAACCCGAGAGAGGACAGAAAAGAGGTTTGTGGATGGAAAGAAATGTGAGGCAAAGTCAGCCGTACTTCCCCGTTAACTGAAAACTCTCACTGCTCTTCAGATTTCATGGATAGAATAATTTGCTAAGTGGGCCGCGTCGCCTCCCTCTCTGTGGTCACCACTTCAGAGCCAGTCTGTTGACTCGCTCTTTACCTGAGTGGAAAATCTCAAGTGCTTCTGTCAAAATACCCTCAAAGAACAAAAATCCTCTTCCTGTCAGCACAAATTGGCCCATAAAGTAATATTTCATATGTGGGTCACGCAGTCGATCAGAGGAAGGAGAAAGGCTGGCGTCTGACGTGAAGGCACTCACTTCAGGCCTCTAACAGCTGCTGATGTGCCTTTGAGCACTGGACCTTGTCTGTCGCTGCTTTAGAGGAGCTGCTCAGTGACCTAAACAGGAAGCTTTTTAATGTAGTTGTGATTAAGTTTTTATCTATTCAGGAAGCAAGAGAGACCTGGGTACAGATTACACAAAATATCAGAAGAAAATTCAGTAGTCGTCACTCATTCACTGATCAAATGTTCATAGATATTATTAAAAATGTCAGTCAGTAGAGCTTCAGGTGCTTCAGAGGAACGAGTGTCTGTCCCACTTCAGAGCTGAGAAACTTTAAAAATTCCACATTTTGGTGGAGATCAGACGAGAAGATCAATATCACTCTTGTAGTTGTTCGTTAAATATAAGGATCACTTCTGCCACAACTTCTTGGAATCTCAGCAGCTCCCCACCAGGAAATAGTCCTAACCCCTTAAAACAGCAGATTTTTGTTTTTGTTGTCTGTTTTTGTCTCAACAAATGAGACGTTATGTGTTAATTAGTAAGCTTTCTAGGTGCTGGTAGACGGATTTCGGACAGAGCCAGGGTAGCTATTTCCCTTTTTCAGACTTCATGCTAAGCTAAGCTAGCTGCTGGCTATAGTTACATGTTTATCATACAGATTAGAGTGGTACCATCTAATTTGTGGCAAGAAGATGAATAACTGTGTTTCCCAAAATGTCAAACTATTCCTTAAAGGTAAAAAAAGATACGCAGCAGTTTCAGTGATTAGCTTTCTGACGTTGTCCCTCTTTACAGGACCCCACAGCTCTGGAACACCTTCTGGAGGATCTGGATTAGTTTGGACTAGCTCTTCATAAATCCATCCTCAGGTTTGTGCATAAAGTCTGCTACTAGCTAGCTTGTTCTATATGTGGAGAAAAGTTAACGGTGTTCACACAGATTAGAGCGAGAGAGAAATATGTGAACACAGAACCAAACTGACATTATTTGGTCAATAGGCTAATGTTAGCACTTGTAGTTTTAGGTATATATTGTTATTTTGGTAAAATGTAATATTTAATGTTTAATCCTCCCAGATCACATCTTTATTCACAGCATTTCAATCAAGTGTCAGGTCAGCTGTGTTAGCCAAATGACCTCTTTTACCCTTCTATCTAAATGGGTGACACATGCGCAAGCTAATGCTATTAGCAGTTAAGCTAGCTTCGTCAGTTAGCCACAGTAAGCGCTTACACCAGCGCTTTGTGAGATAAAACCCCTTTTATTTCAGATATATGTGAATGTTCACTGACTGTAGTGAACTTTTGCATTACAGTTAGGTTCAGTTTGATTTTCACTCTTTTTACTGAGTTATATTCTATTTTTGTGCTTTTAATTGTGTTCTTTAATGTGCAGTGCTTAGTTTACCTTTATAGTATTTTTATTCATATTCCATATGTATTTTAGATTATATTGTTACTGTTCTCCTTTGTGTGGGAGGAATTATTCTTGTTTTTTAGCTCCATACAATTACGGCCATATATAACTTGAGTAACTTGAATTACTATAACCATCTTTAATAACTTAAGTAATTTCTGTTGAAATGTGGTAACACAAAAAATAAAAAAGATTCAGTAATTCACTAGTTGTCCTTATATAACCATAATTTCAGTAATAATAAACTTTATTTAAACAGCTCTTTTTTTAACTAAGTTTTTTAGGGTTAGGGTATAAAATAAAAAATAAAATAAAATAAAATAAAATAAAATAAAACCAGATAAGGCAGATAAAATAATAAAAAGGTCAAAGAAATGAACACGGGGACATAAAGCCAATAAAACTTATAAATGTGAAAAAGATCAAATTATTAGGAATAAAAACCGTGTAGACAAATATATCAAACATTTCCAAAAGCTCCAAATATGCTTCTAAAAAATACATTAGTATGTTAGGTCTAACAGACTGGACATCTGAAACCTTTACAAAAGTAAAAACCACTTCAGAGAAATATTACTTACAGTTGCTTTGAAGTGAATGTAGCACATATTCAGTGCATCACAACACTGCTGAAGTGCCCTTGGACACGGTGGTAAACCTCAAACTGCTGCTTTGCTCCCAAACCTGCACTCAGTGTGTCTGCCTGTGGGATGATGTACATTCACATCTGCTGTCGAGAGGACACATATGCCATTAATGACTGTAAATTAACCAATTAAGTACCTCTAACCTAAATGAATGATGTCTTTAACTGCTTTGTCAATAAATAGACAGAAATATGATGCACAGCGAAGGCCGACCACTTTCCTCAGATCAAGCAGTGGCAAATTCTTCACTGTGTATTGATTTTCTCACATGTCAGCTGTGCACAGTTCAGCTCTACATCACCGACACCAGCAGCAACATCCACTGGCCCAGTCCTCCCATCAGTCACTCTCAGGCAGACATAACCTCACACGCCCCGGGTCGAATGAGGTCTTTCACAGCCGCACGTCAAGTAAGTTCAGACAGACTGAAGCAGGCAATTCAACTGGGAACAAATTCTTCTCCACAATGACAGCTGGTGAGACGCAAACAGGGTCTCAATAGTGAAGGAGGGACAGAAAGCAAACAAAGGGAAAGGATGAGAAGACTGCCAGTGTGCAAAAGATAAAAGAAGCGAGAATTAAAAAAGACTGGCAAGTATGCAGAGTTGAAGACTGCAAACATCTTGACAAATGACACGAGTAAACACAAGGACACTGCCACAAGCAATTAAAGCATGAGCAGACATAAGACAGCGCTGGCACAGAACTTAATCTACGGAGAAACATAAATATGGTAAAGGTGACTTTACCTACACACAAGGGAGTTTTTTTTAAAATCCTGTAATATGTGATAATCTGGTGTTACGATGTTTACTGTCATGCTCTGGAAACGTAATATAATGAAACCATAACAGGATGTGGCAGAAATATCAGCCAGTATACTGAATTTCAAACATAGTTTACTTAATGTCACAGCCATGCTATTTTCTCTGTGAGGCTATATGTTAGCACAACGGTGGTTTGAACTAAATGCTAATATCAGTGTGCTAACATGCTCACAATGGCAATGCTCACACGCTAATGTTTAGCATGTATAATGTTCATCTTTTAGTTAGCATGCTAACAGTTAGTAATTAGCATTTGTAGCAAAGTAGTAGAACTGAGGCTCATGGTAATGTCATCAGTTGTGCAGAGACCTGAAAGTGGCGCTAGAGGAAAAAATAAAAGTTCATCAAAGTTAAACATGAAGCATGAATGTCTGGGCCACATGTCATAGCAATCCATTCAGCAGGAGACCTTTCATTCAAAGCCACAAATGTCAACCTCAGGGTGGCGCATGAGGAAATAGTTGTTGAGATGTTTCAGTCTGGACTGAAGTGGTGGACGGACAGACTGACATCCAGGCAGCCGAGGCAAGAAAACAACTGACTGATGCTAACTCCAGCAGGCTGCAATCTGGGTCATATTTACATTTATTCATTTATTCATTTGGCAGATGCTTTTACCCAAAGTGACGTACAAACCAGGGACAATCCAAACCAAAGCAGATCAAGGACAAGCTGCTAGGAGTCAGTTAGAGCGCGCTCAAATCCATGTTGCTCCAAACCAAAGTACTACAAGGCTTGCAGGTGCATGAAATGAGACATACCGGCTTTGGGAATGAGGAATGCTTTTTTAATGACAGATAGAGAGGGCATATGAGAATAAAAATCTGAAATATGGATTTATAACTATTTTATAATCATTGTGAAATCTTTCCTTGGCCAAAGATCCTTTTAGCAAAGCATTAATGTGTACTTGTTATCCGATCGTCACGTGTCGACCTCCTTTGCTCTCAGACAGAGAAGACTGAACTCAGCCAAGTCACAATAAGGCTCCAGAAATGGCTGCCAATAACTCTGTCTGGGACATTTGGCCCAATGACACAGCTTTAAGGAGCATCTCTGTACATTCAACCTCCACATGCACAACAGAAACATGAGCGTTAGGTCGTAGTTTGAATGTCAGTACACTCAGAGACTCAGATGAAACTGTGTCAATATGAAACATGGCATGACTTTAAAAAGGGCAAAAGAACCTTTACTGGGTCAAATGTGTTGCAGAGATGCAGCGTTTAACCTTTGACCTGATGGATAAGGATCATTAAAATTTAAAATAGCCTTTGTTACTACATAAATTATCCAGATAAAAGAAAACTTGAAGATTTGGATGGATCACAAGTCATCGTCATCCATCATCAGTGTTACTCAGAAAGACTTCAGAGCACAGATTTTGTTTTGCAGCCTTCTGCTGTCGAGCAGAGGCAAACTGCTGAAGAAGACCATGTGATACGGTTGAAAGCTGGGAACTTCATGCTTAGAGGTGTTAAGTGTTCAAACAGCTCCTGAGCATGCATGCCAGTGCATTGACTGATGAAGGTCAGGTGGTGTGGTTGAAAGCTCTGAAAAGCTACTACATGGACGTTGAATTGGGATTGTTCTGTGAATTAAAACTGCCAGTTTTTGAGCAATTTCTTTACAAAATAAAAATGTAGTCTGGTTTTATGAAAATGTATATGCATGTCTACTTTGATGGTCTCTCTTGTATAGTTTGTGCACTTATTGTAACAGATTAGAGCTGCAACACTTGATTGATTAATCCAAAATGAATTGATTAAAGTCCGTTTTCATGCAGAAATACCACTGAACAACTTTGGGATTGGGGCTGTATGAAACTGCAATGGACATTTAAAAAACAAACAAACAAACAAACAAACAAACAAACAAACAAACAAACATAATTTGTAACTCTCTGCCAGATGTGAAATAACATTTGAAGTTTTGTTATTAAGTCTACATATGTTCATGGAAATCACTTAAAGCAGCCTCGACTGGCTTTCATGTAGTTGTCAAAAGAACATTTTCGAGCTTGTGGTACAGAGGCCTTCATCAGGGTTTGTGCTGATGAAGGCACAGTGTGGACAGTCAAGCAGAGAGCAGCTTTGCATTCTTCCAGAGGAGCGCAGTTGATTTGCTTGATTAAACACGAAGAGGCTGTAACACACCCTCCGTTCCCGCACAGGCTGACGCTGAGCTCTCTGTGCATGCAGCCCATGTGTTGTGTCGGAGCGGAACTTCCTCGTCCTGCAGAAGAAGGAGGATAAAGGTGTGACGTCGCTGCCCGCAGAGAGGCCCGTACGGCAGGAGGAGAGAGGCAGGGACGCGCCGTGCGGGGACGGACGCCGCCGCTGCCGCAGAGCACTACTGCTGCGAAACGAGGAGCAGCCGGAGCGCAGAACAACCGGCGAAACTTCGCAGAGACGACACACGGCCATAATGCGGCACCGCCCGCCGACCCCGGAGCTGATGTGACTGTGCACGCCCAGAGCAGGGAGGAAGCGGCGGACACCACCACCACCACCTCTCCCCGGTTGCCTCGCCTCGTCGCGGCAGGTCGGTCGGTCGGTCGGTGTGCCTGTCTGGAGGGGGACATGTCCTCGCTAACCGTCGAGGAGGACCAAAAATGGGTACCGACGCACGTCCAGGTGACGGTGCTGAGAGGCAGGGGTTTACGGGGCAAGGGCAAGCACGGCACCAGCGACGTGTACACCATCATCCAGCTGGGGAAGGAGAAATACTCCACCTGCGTGGTGGAGAAGACCACCGAGCCGGAGTGGAAGGAGGAGTGCTCGTTCGAGCTGCAGCCCGGCGTGCTGGAGAGCGGCGAGCGGAGCAGCTACCCGGCCGGGAGCAACGAGCTAGTCCTCACCGTGATGCACCGGGCGCTCATCGGGCTGGACGTGTTCCTCGGGCAGGCGGTGATCCACCTGGACAAGGTCTATCATGAGAGCAGATGCGTGAAAAACCAGTAAGTCCAGCTGTTTATACACGTAATAGTTGTGTGGCGTCAGGATGCAGATTGGGGGGGACTATGTGGCCAAAAGCTACATGCTTCACCTGCCATGACTTTCTCTGTTTTCCCATGTTCATTGAACTCATCAGGGTGTTTCTTTTCTTTCCAGCCTGCTTTTGTCCAGTTTTAGTTGCTACACAGTTTGTGCTCAGATATAAACACAGCTGTCAAATCTCTGGTGCTGCATCAGGGCCCTGCAGACACACCCTCCCTCCTCCCACAGATACCAAACTAACTCTGAGCACATCTGACCACTAAACTGAGGCTAAAGGCTTCCCCACATGCACACCTTCTAGAAACCTCCCTTCCTCCTCCTCCTCCTCCTCCTCCAGGGTTTCCACATTAGGGGCTTCTCGTGTTTGTTTTGCTGTGGGTTCTTGAAGCGTTGTTTCCCAGTAGCCCAGGCATGACGTAAAGCTAGGGGGATTAATGCCTGTCCCAATTCCAGGGATTATCTAACAGATTCATGATCTGAAAGCTCCAAGGTATTTTTAGCCTAACGTGTTGTTTTACCAAAGCCCGTCCGCTGGAGCTCAGGCGTGGCTGCGGAGAAGTGAGGCAAAGTTTGAGGGTGCGTTCATTAAACAGCCAAATCTTTAATTCCCACACACTTCCTCATGACCCCCATAATGCCTTTCAACACCTCCCAGAGAGCAAGCCTGAACTTGTGGCAGTCAGCTGTGTAGTATAGAAATAGGCAAGACAAAAAATGATGTTAGCACTCTTTAACTCAAACAAGCCTTCTGACAGCAATGCATTCTGGTCAGCCGAGGCTGCTGTCAGTGGAGATATTGGACTGTTTCTTCAGTGATTAATTTCTTACAGTTTGATTCCAGATTGGTGCACAATTTAGAGTGTACTTTTTTGACTGCTGCTGTTGCAGATCCCTAAAACAATTCCTGCAATCCAGCCATAATAACATGTGATCCTGCTTTGTTTACGTTCTGCCAGGCAGACCTGAATGACTGTCTTTTCAAAGGCTAGCTTAACGCAGGCACCATCACATGTAAAACCTGACTTTTTTGGTCATGATTCATGCTGAAGAGGTGAATTGCACCACCAATCATCAAACTCGACCAAGCAGTAAAAAGTGCATCAGAAGCAGGTGCCGTCGTGTTTACTCGTGGATTATTCTTTACTTAACATCAGTCCAATATCGGTATCAAAACTGGAACACGATCTAAGACGTCCTCTGTCCATCTGACAGCCTGTTGACTCAGCACAGTTAAATATTTTGTCTTGTTGATGAACACAAAGGTTCCTCTTTAGTGTCTGTGTCCTTTTACAACAGTTTGATTGAAGTGACGACCGGCCGACCCGACCGTTCACTCAGACCTGTGAATATGAGATGAAAGGGGAACCAGTCTCCTCTGCCGGCCCTGTTGGAGCTGGTCACTTGAAGGTTACAGGCAGCCTGATGGAAGTTGAAGTGTCAGCAGTTTGGTGTCTTGATACATTCAGAGTCTCCATGTGGTATTCAGTGAATCCGGGCTGGTCAATAGCAACACATCCCACAGTCAACACTGCCTGCTGAAACGTCTTTCTCACCTGTTCGACGGAGAACACATGAGCCACATTTTAGGTGAAACTGTTGTTTTTTGTGCTACTTGATGCTGGTGCTACAGTACACCATGTTACAGACAGAAGCTGCATATTCAGTCACAATCAGCTGTACAGTTTAATTTGTGAATAAGAGAGAGATTAGAGAGCATGGTTGGTAGTTTGGGTGTGTTTTGCTAGTAGCGGCTAATGTAGCCTCAAGCTGCAGAGGTCTGTTATCTACTTTCTAACTGCACACCCTCACATTGTTGTTGTTTTTAAGCTTGAGGTCTTCAGAGCCAACCAGCCCTGACTGGAGGGGCATTACTTGAAGCACAAAAGGCTTTATGCAACTCTCCTCACGCAGGCCGTAGCACTGCCCCTGATCTCAAAACACACTTTGATGTGTGAAATTATTTCAGTTCCCCTTTAAGTTCAACATCGTATTCAGTTAAGAGAGTTGTTATTGCCCTGCTGTCTGTGAGCTGAACTTATTAAGGCGTTGGTTCCTCAGTCATGACTTTGGCTTCATGGAAGCATCTGGATATCAGTGTAAATATGATGCTTGAGTCTGCATAGAAATACCAAACCTGTATACTCATAATGCTTTTTAAACTTTGACCACATGCAGCCATTGTGTGTGTGAAAATGGTAAATTTAAGTTTGTGAACTGACTTGATGCTTTTTATAGAGCAAAATATATTTAAAGTTTGCTGCATTGGATAACATAAAGCCACTGTGAGCTACTGGTCATACCAGACCAAGTGAGACTGAAGCAACAGCACTCCTGTGGTGTATTGTACTGAGCAACAGTGCCTTTTATTGCTTATGAGGGTAACTTTTCATTTTGGAAGAGAATTAATGTGCTGTTTCTTCTTTCCAGAGTTACACAGCGTCACTTTAATGTGTGAGTTTGCGGCGTCTTAATGTGTTTTCTAGAAGCCTTACCAAAGTCAAACTGCTGAAATGCATCATTCTTTTATTTCAATTAATTACCAAATTCAAACTTTAATCACAAAATCAATCTCCACTCCAGAACAGGAGAATAGCTTGACCTTAAGCCGAGATGTTTTGTCATCAGTTTGATTATTCTCTGTGTAGTTTTGCATACATTTTCCATATAACGATGTGTGTATCATGATGGGGAAGATGCTGTTGATATTATAACATTGATTTCAGCCATATTGCCCAGCCCTAGCCATAAACACAGTTGAGTTGAGGTTAAGTATTGAGGTTTGAAACCCAGCCATAGTGGTGACACAGCGGTTATTTCGCTTGTTGGTAGTAGAAAATGTTTTGAGATCAAACTGATCATGATTTGCTTTATTTTTGTGCACCTTAGCTTTAGGGTACTCATGCATGTTTATCCTTCAGGAGGATTTGTGGTTTTGGGCTGGTCCCAGTACCGCCGTTAAAGGGAAAGCAGTCCAGCTCGTGTCATGTTTGGGCTCTCATTATAGAGTAATAATAGGATTTTTTAGGATGAGCCTTATTTGCATAGTAATAAATGGTGGCAGTAAAAGTAAGCAGTGGCAGTCAGTAAGCTGCTCAGGTGAGATGGAGGAAGGAAAACCAGCTCAACTCAAGACAAACAACAAAAGCCAGTGTACGTACAGATGACCTCATACTGTAGTATTTAATTTCTAAAGTCCACCAGAGGGGTTTTCAGTCATGGTAGTGTTACATTTAATATTGCAAGGTTGAGGACTGAGGTCTTTGCCAAGACTCCTTCACTTTACAGTTTCTAATATTTATAAAGGCCTGTAGAGGAGGCGGGGGCTTCACAGTGATATAGTGCTCTGGGTCGTATATTACAGCAAATGGAGATACGGGAGGTCTGGATGGCTCTTTTCTTCTTAACCTCTGACTTGTTTTATTCTCTCCAGGATTCACAGTGTGCTTCTGAATCAGCGTGTTCCAGTCACAGTCAGTGGGAATGAAGGATGGGGTTTAAATTTAGACGTGGTTATGATGGAGAGTTTGTTTGCGTGTGAAATAATGAACAAACAGCGATGATCAAACTAGTGAGTTAGTGCCAGGGGCTTGGACTCGAGTCGTGACTTCAGGCTTTAGACAAAAGTGAAAAAGAGTTTTAACTCATCTTTGACTTAAACGCTAATGACTTCTGACTTAAGTTGACTTGATTTAGCCTTTCTAAAACCAAAAACATGAGAGAAATTTAAGCAGGGGATTAAACAGTATGTTTATCGGCTCTAGCATTTGGTAGCCTGCAAGTGTTAGCATTTCAGCTAACTAGCTTACTGCCTACACTAGTGACCTGAGTGTATCTTTAAAGGAGCACATGATAAATTAACTACCGTACGTAAATTTGTGGGGTTATAGGTTACGTAAAGAAAAGTAAATGGCATGTTTGCTGTGTCTTCTCCCTCTGTGTGGAAGCTGGTCCTGGATGCTATCAGTGTTTTAGCTAACATTAGCAGCACTGTCCTATACTCCTCATTCTGAACAATACTGTTTCTATGAAGTATTTCCAGTTCTTCTCCATGAACATCAGCTCCAACATAACATCTGGATAATTTAGCATTAGCCTCAGTTTTTAGTACCTAGCCATCAAGTTCATATTTAAGACCCCTTTTGCAAGATTGTCTTGTTTTCTTGTTTTGTTTCAGCCTGAATCAATGTTAGCTTAAGTAGCTAGCTCGCTAATAAAATCTGCTGGTGCCAGCTGTCATTTCAGTCAGCAAAATGTACATTTATTGTTGCTGGCATTGACATATTGATATACAGTATCAAACACCAAATCAGTGTTCAGGATTTGCTTTGTTTTAACAGAGAAACTCTCCAGATGACCAGTGTTGTACTGGGACACAGTCCAGCTTCAACTTAGCCATGAGAGCAGCAAAAACAACCACGCCAATGCTTTATTTTAAGCAAGTCCCAACATGTCTCATCTTTATTCAGCAATTTCTTCATAAAATGATGGCAGAACAGCCGCCCTCAAATGGGTGGCATGGGGAGGATGTGGTGGCCGTGATGTGTTTGCATGTTGAGTCTATCAGTGCAGAGCAGATTCTTGTAAAGGTGGGCGTGGGGTGAATTCCCTTGCGGGGTCTGCTGGAAACACTGCCAGATCAACCCACTGTGGGCAACCCTCAATATTAATTTAGAAAATATTATGATGCTTTTGCTGAATGCTGAACTTCATATACATTTTTTTCTTAATAATCAAGTTTCTTCCCAAGTGGGTAATGTAACATTTCAGCTCCTTTTTCCTGCCGATCAGGGGGTTTTTCACGGTATTGGTCGGGTGGCTCTTGCAGTGCTGATATTACGCTTTAGATTTGGTGAATGTCTCATTGCTGCTTCAGTTTCTGCCATGTTGTGTATCTGTAGGAAGCAAAGAGTGTTACTGCAAGCCTGAGAACTGAACCTCCATCTGCTGAGTGAGGCAGAACGCCTGTATGTGTGTGAGTGTGATGTGCATCCATAGAAATCCTCTAAGAGCCGACTGTCTTTCAGTAGCGAGTCCTGCTGAGAGAGAATATGGACATTAGGAGTTACGTAACAGTGTGACCCGACAAGTCATCCTAGATAATATAAATGCACCTCAGCTATCTGAAAACATTTGTGTGGAGATTTATCAGATTAACGTCAGTAAAAAACTGTCTTTAGCTAGCAAGATATACAGCAGCCTGCTGTGTAGTTGCATCACAAATCTCCCATCAGCCTGCTGGGCATCATCATGGAGGCACAGACAAGAAGAGACATATTGTGGTTTAGGCAAAGGACATTTTACTGCTGTTATTAGCAGATGAGCAGAGCCAGAAGAGACAAAGTTGTTACCAAATCTGGGTCACTGTGACACAGCAGCCTGGAGCTCTTTTAGCTAGGTAATTAGCCAGCATGCTAATGTAAGCAAAGCAGCCAATGCTAAGGGATGCTAGTAGTAGCCTTAACTAGCTTCTCTATAATTTTGCATATGTGTAAATGTACAAGATGGTGACTTTTAGCTGACCTGGTATGCATTTTTTCTTACTATAGAATTTCTCCTTAATTGATTCAAAACCTACTTAAAGTTATTTGTATGTATTATTAATGGAAAAGGAGCATTCATCTATTTTGCATTTGTTTTTAAACCACTTTCCCCCTTAGGACATTAATTTTTAATTATATTTTAATTCTATCAAAACCTTGATTTCTCTGTGCCATGGTGTAAAAGGGGCTTGTTGTCTATGCCATTAAAGCACAAAATAAATGAGCGTGGATAACAAACTAATAATGTGTAAGTCATGCCAAAGGCAGAAAAAAGCCCCTCAGTGGTGCATCCAGATCAGATGACCTGTGCTCTTTTTAGATTTTGATTAAATAGGTAAATTAATCTTGATGTGAAAGCAAGGATGTGTGAGAGATATGTTCTTAAAATGCCAGCTTGGTTGCTTGCTAAGGATCAGTAATGAATTGGCCAGTGTCCACTCAATAACAGCATTAAGATGAAGTTTATTGAACTGTGTTGAGAAGCCAAAGTCGGACATTAAGTAAAATGCCACCAGCTGTCCAGTAGCTCAGGTCCTCGAATATTACTGCCAGCTCTGAAAGCTTTAGTCATTTTAGGCTGATCTCTCTTTAAACTGTCAGCTATTTAAGAGGTTTAGCACTGGTTGTTGTACATGAATCTCTTAAAGGAAGTACACAGTAGTTAAAGGAGTAAAAGAGTCTGTTGTAATGCAGAAATTGGCCTTCACACAATATGGCCATGCCTACTTACAGCACAGTTCAACAGAAGCCATTTGAAAGTTGTACTATTTGTTGGAGCCTTTGTAAGCAAACAGATAGAAGTTGCCTTGTTCTCAGGATGCATTTCTATGTGCAGCACCTGCTTCTGTTTGTGGTGATCTACTTTTGCTTATTGACTCATTTTATCCATTGCTTAACAACACCCACCTCATGCACTTAGATCAACAAACGGCAAGCGGGCCCCATGTGGTCCGCCAGAGCTCCCCATCCAGCCTGCACAATATGAATGAATTCAGAAAATGTGTCCGTCTAACGTTACTTACCAGTGGAAGAAGTCCTGAGAGTGATCTTGATTAGCTTGCCAACTCCTGGAAATGAGCCAGAAAGTCTGGAATTCATATTCAACCATTGTACCGAATCGAATGATTTTCCATCTCCATAGTCTTTATCCTGTGGACCCACCCCTTGGCACTTGGGTTTATTTTCATTTTTTGGATATTTTTTTCATGTGACTATATGTATTGGATGATGAGAGAAGCGTAGTTTTCCTGTGATCATGAAATATTTGTTCTATATTTGGCCACGAGCTGGGTGGGTTTCATATCAGCAAATGTTCATCAAACTGTTTCCAACAAAGTCTGTCCACTCTACGGCTCTGCTTAAAGCTACACGTCATGACCTCTGTTATTGGCCTCTCGTGCCTTTGTTTCTTCTTGTTTTTTTGGAACAACTATGACCTACTTTTCACAAAAAATGGACCATTTCTTAGGCTCTGTATCACTGATCCCTGATCTGGGCCTGAGGAGGTGTGGTTTGAAGACACAATGCTCAGTTGTGTGAAAGTATTGGAGGGAAGTTGGTGGTGAGGTAAGAGCTCATCGCATCCAGATGTGGAATGTGGTCTGGGTCTCGCGGTCTGTCAGCTACTTCTGCTGATGAGGCCGGAATCCAGGCTACATTGCCAGCGTTACCCATGGTGCTCCTGGAGTCTTTGTTGGTTAGTGTCATTGAAATGGATGTAATGGGAAGTGTCCACTTGATAATTCAAATAAAGTTGCACCAAGCTGATAATCTGACAATGTTTGTCCTTTCTTTGGACGTGGGTGCCTTCAGGTGACCGGTCTGACTGGTGGTTTTTGCACTGTACCCAGCAGCGTTGGCTCTTACTGGACCTTGCTGGTGACTGTTTTGCTGGATCAGCGTGTTAAATTTTCAGCAGAGGCAGTTGGAGAGTTTTGGCTCTCTCAATGTGGATGGCTGTTCAGCCTAATGAATCAGAGATTTCACAGTTAAACAGATCATTTATGTTTATAAAAGATCAAATGTTTGTGAGTGAACATGGAAACGGAGGCCCGCTGGGCCATAAAGGCTCACCTAGTTTAAATGCTAATTGAGATTTTGGCTATAAACTAGTGTTACTTTGACTATTAATAGCGTGCTCTTGTTTTGTCGTCCTTCTTTATAAACAATCAATGATTGGTCCACCACTTTGGTCCAGACTGAATTATCTCAATAACTGTTTGATGGATTACCATGGATTTGGTTCATGTATCCATGAGGTCAGAGGATGAATCCTATTGGCTCTGGTGATCCTCTGTCTTTCCGTCGCACCATTCAGTTGGTCCAATACTTTGGTTTGTGACCAAGTACGTGTAGCTGCAAAACTAGCGACATCCCCATCAGCCTCAGCTGTGCTTTGTGTCTGATGCTAATGAAAAAATGTTATGATGCCGACATGCTGAACTAAGGTGGTGAGCATGATGAACATTATACCTGCTAACTCAGCATGTTAGCATGTCGATGGTAGCATTTAGCTCAAAGCACCGCTCTGGCTAAGTACAGCAGCTAGCATGGCTGTATTAGTTTTGTTTCTAAATGTGATGTATGAGTGGAGCACACCAGGCTTCACAACATTAAATACCAATATGTTTGGTGAATAAAGAGGATTGCTAAATTCCACAGTTGACACAGATCCTGCGCCCTTGGCACCAGTTTTATTTCAGAGAGTCTCTTCTGTCTGGCTCTGATACCACCCAGGCTCACAGAGCCCCGCAGAGACTCCGGACCTGCTGGATAAAATAGGCTGATAGCCTACTTGTCTTGTAATTTCAGCCCTGTTCTGTCTTGAAGGATGGTTTCTAGGGATCGACTTGTTCCACAGAAGACTTTGTGAGCTGAAACCTAGAAGAAGAGGGTGGCTCTTGAAAGAGAAAATGTTCCTATCTACTCATCAGTGGATAAGGTGGGGGGATGAGGAGATGGTGTCATGCTGGGATGGGGTGGAGTGTTGTGATTTCCTGTTTTTGCAAGATGGGGAAGCAGATAGCCAGTTATGCTCTGCAGTTATGCTTTGCAGCTCTGGAATGGGACTGTTTATAAAAAGATGAAATCTGTGTAGACTCCCACAGATTCCCAAAAAACCAGGCAGAACATTCGGTTATGAAGACTGTAACCAAAAATGCTTTACAATATCAGCGCATTGGCCTCGCTGAACTACTCGGGCGTCTGTGTGGGATGATGCTTTTGGGAAACTGGGTCCTCTCCTGTAACAGACTGTGCTCTGCCTAAGAACGTGGGCTTCAAGATGTAGGCTGCTCTTTTTGTCTGTGTTGCAGTTTCTGTACTTAGGCCTCTTGTCCCTTGACTTAAATATTTGTTGTTGTCAGGCTTTTTCATGAGTCACATGATGCATGAACACAGGTGCATCTACGCACAGAGGCCTACTTTTTTGCATCGTCTTCACAAACAAAAGCTTGTTTCTTGTCAGCAGAAGCTAATTTTTTCTCTCAGCCTCTTTGCATGAACTGTTTTAGTGTAATACTGAATACCGAAACCTGATAACACAAAAGAAATGTTCTCATCAAAATCAAATCAGTAGAGGCTAGGAGTGAGACTTCTTAGACATCATTCATGAATAAATTACAATCCCTGCATGGTCGATGGTGTGACGGCGATAGGAGCTGGGGCAGGTTTGCAAAAGAAAACCCTTACATGGCTCCCTGGTCCTGTGTTTGGAATGTGAACCCCTCCTTGGCTGCAGGGAGTTGGCTGCAGAATCAGGAGGAGGACTGATACTATTGTTGGAGCATCCATGTGAAACTCGAGTCCACACCTAACGGGGGTTGGGGTTGCACCACTGGTGTACAATTTTAGACACTTGAGAGCTTACTCAAGAATCTTTGTATTTTTTTTAGATGCCTCCACACATAAAAAAGAAGACAGGCAGCTTCGGCGCTCAGGAGTTTATTTTGTTTGCATGTATCTTGATAATCCGCTAACAGGACTCGATTGAATGAAATGCCGTCTTTGCGGCCTCACGGTAGCGCCACTCTGCTCGTGTGGCACATTTCCATTGTTGTGAGATGTAATGTTTGTTGTTCTTGTGCAGCTATAAAAAGCATCAGCCTTCCTCTGTCTTCTCCGAGCTCCACCTGTTTGTTATGTGTGAATATCAGAGTCGTACTGGAAGGAGTTTGTTCAATGATTGTTTTCCCTAGCATTCTTCTTGGGTGTTACCGGGTTTTCAGGGTTGAACTTGAGGTCGGTGGCGAGATGATGATGATTACATAACAGCCTGGGCTCTGAATTATATGACTTGTGTTTTTTTTTTCTCTTGCAGCCTTCAATTACACCATTGTTTTTACTTGAGCGGGAAACCGTCCTGTCTCTTTTGCCTATGTAATCAAACAGCTTCATGTAGAACTGAACAGGATGTGGAGACAAGGGCACGTGGTTTAAATGACCTTTTATTAAATATCAGACAACCAATCCTGTTAGACCATTGTGTAAGACCACAGTTTCTTAAGAATATTTAATGGTTTAATGAGTTTTGTTACATTTCTTCCATTCATTTTAAATTTAATGTTTTAGTCCCGCTAGCAGCCTGGTTGGATTGTAGGTGTTGTAATTAGTGTTGATTTATCCATCCAACTTTGGTCCAGTGTGAGATATTTTGACATTTTGAGTTACAAATCTGATCAAGACATTGATTGATGAATTAGTTTAGTTGTCTCCTAAGTTTTCATCCAGGGCCACCAACAGTTTTTCATCGTGTCCAACACTGTTGTATTAAAGGATAATCTCTAAAATTGAATTCTACTAACGCTAACATAACGTAGCATGCTAGCATTATGATGTTGATAGTGTGCTAACAATAGCATTTGACTATGCCAACATGCAACATTAGCAAGTAGTGTTGGCTGACATGCTAAACTTTTAATGCTAACTGTACGTCTGTTAGCATGCTAATGTTAACTCACGTAGGGCTGGGCGAACAGCTCATACTCTGAACATCAGTGGATCCTTTAATGCAGATTTTGAAATTAACAAAATCGTACAGAACGTTGATACCAGACATAAAGAAATGTTTATAACTTCATAATGATGTCTACTGCTCAGCCCTGCTCTCCAGCTAAACATTAGTAGCATGCTAACACGCTAACTGCGATCATTGTAGCATGCTAACATGCTACAGTGTTGAATGTGAACAGTTGTTAACAGGCTGTTAGCTCTGCTCTAGTATTTGCTGTGTTTTTCAGCTGAATGCTAATATTCCTCTGACAGTGAAAAACTGTAGATGGAGGTTGTTTTTACATTAAAGAAGTATAAATTATGGTAAAAGTAGTTTTCCCATGTGGCCTCATGTAAAGCTGTTCTCACAAGCTTTTGCGCTCTGATGCTAAAACTGCCGGCTGTGTTCAGTGAACACATCAGCTCTAGTCTTTATTTAGAAGTTTTTGGGTTGTGGCCCGTGTCATTTTTCTGCCTCACTGAGTCTCTGCATTGTCATACTGTATGTTTGGCTTGTCTGGTTTCTAAGATAGCTGTGCAGCAAATGTGTGAGGTTCCTTTTTCAGATCGTACATCCGTGGGTTTTCCTTAGTCTCAGGTTGCTTTCATGTTGCAGCTTTCATGTCTCGTCTTTGATGGTTAAACCTCCATTCTTGTAACTTTGTTGGCTTGCGCGTTTGACTTTCCGTAGCATGACATTTAGATTTTCTTGTTGACTCAACAGACCAGGATATTTTAGTTGCTCGTGAGGCAGCATTCAGGTCATTTTACATCCAACCCCTCCAACATCCTGTTTACATTTTGTGTATTAAGACTGAATTCACCACATTTGAAGATCGTGAAGTGCGTAACTGCGGTTGTTCACTGTTTTCATTTAAACTCTTATTTTCAATGATTTGCGTTTTGCAAACATGCCTGCATTTGCACATTATTCACATTAGTGGGATCTGCTGCAGCAGTCTGCTCTTTTGCCTTTGCCGTATAACTTTTGGCTTTTTTCATTAATACAATAACAGCATCTTTTACAATTATGTAAAATGTTGGCAGCTGTGTGCTACTCAGCCTCATAGTGCTTATATGAACAATAGAGGAAAGGCACTGTGGTTGAGGTGTGAGGTGAAAATAACCTAGCAGCACAGGAAGTGAAAAAATAAAAGCAGGGCCTGGTTTTCAGCCGTCCTCCCTGCGCTGGTGACTTCCCTTTGGCGTCTCAGAAACACATGTTAACCGGGGGAATTTTTCTCAGTCATGTCATTTTTTTTAAACCGATCACAACAGAGCAGATAAGAGTTTCCCATGAGTCACTGTGCAGTGAACTTGCTGGCACTGTTACACCCACCGGTACACAGCGTTTCTAAGAACTGCTCCTCTGTTCTCGCCCAGTGAAGGAATTTACAGTTGGGGCATCTGTTTTTCAGTCGGGGGGCCGTCATATAGGCCATCACTGTTAAATCAGAAATTAGCATCCTTTTACTTCATTGTTCTTGCTTACCGGGTCCGATGGCGAAAACAAGAGGGCCCCCTCAAGGTATTGTGGGATGTCTGGCCGCACACAGCCTGGTGGTATTAGTAGGACACACGCTCTTCAGGACAGATTAACCCCGTTCATAGTAACAATACAGTCATTCACATTATTTCATGACCCCAATCAATGCTGAACTAATTAATGACTCTATTGAGCTTTAAGTTTTCTTAACGCCTCATCGTCAGTTTTAGGTTTTCTTGTCAGTAGCGCTTGCATATAACTGAATTTTAACCTTGTTGAGTAGATATTTCTCGTTGAAATGCACCTTGAGAGTTGAAGTTAACGACTACCTCGAAGTCTTAATGTACACAAACTTGTGCCTTTGACTTTTTTGATAAAGAAATCAGGTATTTTGTAACACAGATGTTAATAGTTTGCGCTGATGATTCAGTTCGGACAGTTTAATGCCGATCCAAGCTGTGGAAGTGCTCCACCTGTGAGCCACCTCACACCGTCTATGGGAAAATTGTCTGTGAAACCAGGGGCGCCCAAAGTAGCTCCTCCCACTCCAAAGCTCTAATCTGGGGAAGGCTGATTCAGATATTAGAAGATGATACTGGATCTGCAGCAAATGACTATTTTAACCATCAATTTTGCCTAAATTGATTAATTGATTATGTGACTAATGACATAAAACAGAGAAAAGCAGCAAATCCTCATACTTAAGAAGCTGGAATCAGCAATAGTTCTCTATTTTTTCTTGATGAATGACCAAATAATTGATTGTTTCACAGCTAAATGAAACTCAGAGTGTCTGTTCATCTCATGTGAATGAATTGTTCTCTGCTGCAGGTGGTACAGGCTCAACTCGAAGACGGGGAAGAAGGAGAAGGAACGAGGAGACATTCAAGTCACCATCATGTTCACCCGAAACAACCTGACGGCCAGCATGTACGACCTCGTCATGAAGGACAAGGGTGCCTCCACCTTCGGCAAGCTGAAGGAGCGCATGAAGGGGAAGAGGAGATCCAGCGATGAGGACTCCTCGTCGGCCGTCCTGCCAGGCGGTTACGGGTCCCTTTACCGGATGCGACAACGACTGCCGAGCGATGGAGGCGGAGAGGAGGACTACGAGGACGACGAGGGAGGCGAGGCCCGGCGTAGCAAGATGAGGACCTTCTTCCTGAGAGGGAAGCTAAGGAAGTCATCGGACACCCGTTCCAGCACCTCGCTCGGCTCGGAGAGCAGCGAGTCCTCGTCTCGGGGAGGGAGCCTCAGCCCCACGGCCGGCATCAGCGTGGTGGTGTCTGACCTCTCCAACTCCCCCAGTAACAGCAGCAACCTGACAGTCGATAACAGTCCAGGTGAGAACGAGCAGTGGAGACGCCATGTTGTTATTTACTGAAGAATATCTAGGTCAGTTTCACCGCCGCCCATCCTTTCCTTCATTGTCGACGTGCACAGGTTCAGGTTTCTCTCTTGTGAGACAATCCTGCAATCTAACCAACAACTAACTAAACTAACTCGTGCTGCAACTAACAATTGTCTTCGTTGTTAGTCTCTGAAATGTGAAATAAGAAAGATAATCAGTTTATGATGACGTATGACAAAGAAAAGCTGCAAATTATCTCATTCGAGAGCCTGAAGAGGATGTTTGGCTTTTTTCACTATTTTTGTTGAAAAATGATCAAAATAATTGCTGATTATTTTTCTTTCAATCAACTCATCAATGAATTGACTTCAGCTTTAAACTCTAAACGAATCTGCTACCGTTGATCTCCGTCCACCACTATAAATTTCACCTGTAGAACTTGCTGGCGGTTTGAGTGGTTAATGTTAAATATTTATGCAGAATATGTCGAAAAAAACCACTTCCTCAAAATTCTTTCACACCAGCCACCAACTCTGAGCTGCACAATGAGTTTGAGGTTTTTTTCCTTCTTGTTTATGAAATTGCTTTTCACTTGTATGTAATTACTATTTTAAAAAGGAAGCTTCATTATTCAGAAAATGGATGGATGACTGGGTGACTGTCAAACCGAAACTTATTAGCTTGTATGTGCTTCAAAAATGGCGAGAACAAAACAGATATATGGCCTAAATTTATTTGTATTATTTTTGTATTGGCACAATAATTTTTCTAATAGTTGAGCACTTGACAAGAAGCTGATTTCACACTTAAAGGAGAGTTTGACAGTTTGGGAAATATTCATTTTTGCTTTGTTGCTGAGAATTTGATGAGAAGATACCACTTTCCCATCCGTCCATTAAATATGAAGCTACAGTTAGCAGCCGGTTAGCTTAGCGTAGCATAAAGGCAGGAAATGATATGGAATCTTTAGTGTTTGAATAGATTAAACAGACCAGATAAAATGTTTTAAATGGTGACTTTTAGAGGTGCTAGTAGGCAGATTTTGCTACCTTTGCACAGAGCCAGGCTAGGTTTTCCCCTCTGTTTTCAGCCTTTATGCTAAGCTAGGCTAACTGTCAGCTGGCTTCATTTAATGGACAGATATGAGAACATTATGTATCTTTTCATCTAACTCTCCACAAGAAAACAAATAGGTGTTGAACTATTCCTGTAAATGCTCAAAGCAGGCGCATTATGTGTGATGAGGTTGTCTAGTAGACACTTTGCAGAGGATGACTCATTACTGACCCAGTCAAACACAAGGCACACGTTAAAAAAATGCATTTATCAGTGTGACATGAGTTCCTCTTTTCACCATCTAACTTTTAACATTATGACATGTTAATATAGAGAAAATGCTGTTATTGCTCATATCATTCCTCTTTAAAACCACAGTGCTGCTATATTCAGCTAACATACTGCAAAGATGTTAGAATTTAAACATTAAGTCATGAAATGTCTGCATCTCCTGTTGTGAAACAGGCTGCCAGTGCGCCCGCAAAGAATTAATTAACGTCAAGTTAAACTCCCACATGCGGAACTGCTCTATTTTGACAGGTGTTTAGACTTTACAGACACCATCTACTTCGTTAAATCACCTGATTGGAGAGCAGCGTTGGAGAGATGTTGCACTATGACGCTCTGAGCAACACTTACGTCTGCCAGTGATGGCGACCAATCCTGCTGTGAAAAACATTGTCAGTCAAAACCATTACGAGACTTTGTCGCCCAATTAAGCTGCCTGCAGATTTTATTTATTATTCATTGATTGCCTGCATCCATCTATTCTCACTCTGCCTGTTGTCTCTGTCCTCTCCCACCTCTGTCCACGTCCTCCTCTTGCCTCCTTTTTGCAGAGCACACAGCAATCACGTCGCCCAAGTCGTCGTCCTCCCTCAAATGTGAGTTTGGTGATGAGGCCGGTGAGATCACCATCGCAGTGCCTCAGCCCACTGTGTGCGTTAATGGAAGCCATGCTTACAACGTCCAGCCCCTGGACCCAGGCTCAGGAAAACCTGCAGGTTCTTTAGGCCTGGGACTGTTGCAGAAGTCTTTGCCTCTCTCCATGTCTCTACAGAACCTCAGCCCACGGGCTTCCACAGACCTCCCCAAAGGCCCCGTCGGAGATGGGCGCCGCTGGTCTTTCGACAAGCCCGGCGAGGAGGAGAAGGCAGCCATAGCAGCGGCCCTGGAGCACAGCGGCCCCATGCTGGGTGACGAAGAGGAGCTGTTGGGACAGGCCGCTCCGCCCAAAGCCGCCTCCTCCACGGTGTTGTCGGAAGGCCAGGGGAAAAAGCAGAAGAGGAACTTGTTCTCCCCCGGGAGGAGTGAGTCTGCAGGGAAAGGGCAGAGTCAGTCCAAGGATGAGTCTGAACAGGCCCCCGCTGCCACCGAGGAGAAACACAAGGGATGGTTTGGATCAAAGGACTCGCACAGCAAACCCAGGTGAGATACACACTGTGATCACAGCGAGGACTAATCACACACTGACGTTCATTTGTTGCAACATCAAACAGATGATGAATTAGCATTTCAATCTGAATATGGATCGAAAGGTCAAAAACTTCCCAGGAACCTGCTGAGAGTTTGTACCCATTTAGATTTCCCTGCATCGTAAGGCACAGAGTGAAGTGTCTTATTGCATCTGAGCTGAATGCTTTGGTTCTATTTGGTGAAAATATGACCATGAAAGAGTGTATTTAATATAGACTGATATTTAGCAGCAGAGCTGAAACAACTAAACTAGATTCATCGCAATTAAAAAATAGATGAAAAACAATATTCTTTTATTCCAAAACATTCATGCTTTTAATGAAAAAGTTATAGAAATCTATATTTGAATAAAACTTTTATGAATACAACAGCAGCTTTACAAAAATTAAAGTGAACCCATCACCTCACTGACACAGTCTCAAAAATAATTTAACCTAATAAACTTGGAAGAGACACTTTAACAATTTACTTTCTGTGTCCATGTGTTAGTATGGACGGAGTCAGCAGGTGATGAACTTAGCTTAGCATAAAGACTAGACGCAAGGTAAAGCAGCTAGCCTGGCACTGTCACAAAAGTTATGCCGACCAGCACCTGTAGATCTCATTAATTAGTGTGTGTTTTGGTGATTTGAACAAGATAAAAAAAAAAAGCCTGTTTCCCGAAATGTTGAAATATTCGGTGTTTACCGTAGGGCGATTTTATTTAATCTCATCATTTGGAGGATAAAGAAAAGAATATCTCTTGTGTTTGAGGGTTCTTTAAATAGAACTTACAGAAGCTTAAATTGGAGTAAACACTGAAAATGTACCCGATTACAAGAGGGTTGAATTTCCAAATCTGTATTCAGAGAAGTAGCATAATGTTGAACGGTTATCAGAGTAGCTGTTTACTTTTTACTTTCTGTGTACCAGCATGGCTGCCAGAATTTGCTTCCAGCTCTGTGCACGTCCCCCCTCAGCTCCTGGTCTCAGTCTCTGGTTACAGCAGGTATCTGCAATGCAGATGGAGGAGGGGAGCTGCTTTTGTGAAATTAGCTTTATCAAGCCGAAGCCTTGTGCACACTGTAATATGCTTCAGTAATAATCATCATTGCAAAGATGATGATGTGAGCTGGAGCAGTCCTTGCTCTCTTACAGGTTTGGTGTGTGTGTGTGTGTGTGTGTGTGTGTGTTTATATGTGTGTGTGTTTGTGTGTGCGGGCAGGGAGAATATAAGGAAATCTAATTTTATTTCCACTTCTAACACAAGCCCATTCTTAAGTGGGTAATTTATTTTGGGGGTGTCACCTGCTGCACTGTACTTTCTCTTGTACTGCTCACTGCAGTTTGTATCAGAGTTCATATATAATTAATCTTTATTTCAGGTCTAGAAGAACCCTGAAATGGTTCCTTTTTAATTTTTTATTTTCTTATGTTTACTCCAGTACAGTACGGCATCGTAATATTCATATACACCCAACGTAAACAAAATATTGGACTGATAAGCACCAGCTGATTGATGCGAGGTCAGCTATTCTAGACCATAGTACACTCAATACCTCTCTGCCAGCTGTGTAACTATACATTTTCACAGCCTACACACCCACATGCTCTTGGATCCCTGGGGAAAGGTGCCAAGTTGGCACCAGTTGCACTAAGTAATCACTACACCGGGCTGCATCTACTTTTCTGCAAAATGTTCCATCATAGGCCAATGAAAACACACAAGAGAGGACAGAGACTGGTGTTTTTGATAGATGAAAACATGCATGATTGATTTACACTGTTTATATAATTTTTGACTGACACTGTTTGCATAGCAGTGAAAGCTCCTGTGTGTAAATTTTTAATGAGATTTAAAGATTTTTCCAAATATTCTGGGGCTGATTGGACCAGTAAAAAAATACTTTATGCAGTTTATGTGCTGATGTCAAATTCTGTACATAGGGCCTTTAAAGCTGCACTAATCAGTATTTTATATGCACAGTGGGTACAATAGATTTAATGACTACCTGCTGCTAGTAGTGATGAGCACACAGTGTGTTATTACCTGACTTCACCTCTATGGAGCGCTTTGGTGTTTTTTAGCTCTTTGTTTTGGTTCCACTGCTAATGCTGCTGTGTGTCTGTAGAATGTGCAAACTGGCAACTCTTTGCTATCATGTTTACTGTAAAAGGTGATAAAATGTCAATGTTGTGCTTACAGCTTGTTGCGCTGCCCTCAAGTGGCCAGAAAATTCAGTGACTGCTGGTTAAAAGGCCCCTATCGAAACCCTCCACTGTAAGCAATGAAACTGCCAGTCCTGAACTAAGACAGGGTTTACATGAATAAAATGAACGGTGGACATTTTGAATAAACTGGGAGACACAGATTATACAGAGTCTTACAGTCTCTAAGAATATGTGATTAAGATGTGATCTGAGACAGAAGACCTACTGCAGGCCTGTCGTGAACAATCCTCACTAATCAAAGAGGAATGTGTGCCCTTTCTTTCACAGCCTGGTGGTGTCACCTAAACTAGAGCCCAGCACTGACCCCCACCCACCACCCCTCCCACCTAGTCAGCACCCCTCGGGTCCCCCTGTAGGTCCTGCCTCTCTGGTTTCTCCGCTGCATCACACTAACCCCTTTAGCCACTCACAGAGCACACCACCCCCGATATCCCCCTGCAACCCTTTCTTCTCTCTCCTCCAGCACAACCCTTTTTATGAACCGCTAACCGCTCAGCCCTTAAAGCCTTCGCTGCCTCCTTTGCCCTATCTCTCCAGCTCCCGGCCCCCCATAGCGCAGCTCTTTCCACAGCCGAGTAACCCTAACCCCACCTCAACTAACATCAACCAAACCGCAGAGGACTCCATCACTGGTACAGATGCAAAGAACAAAGCCATGTCCAGAGTTGAGAAACGACCTCTCCCTCCGACTCCCATGGAAAGAGAGGCATTTTTAAGCAAGAGTCCATCCAACCCTTTTATATCTGCCGGGGAGCTAGAACCGGATTCGGAGTGGGACGAATCTTTTGAAGCATTTGCAGCTGGCCGGCTGCAGTCTCCTGAGGATCTGACCACAGACTACAAAACAGAGCAAAACACAGCAAGTGACCATCCACTGGAACACTGCAATAACAAAGGAGCATTACTACCCAAGACAGATGCTGATCAAAACACAAACGTGAATGACGCACCTCATCATCAGCCTTGCACAGAATTTGTAATCGAAGCACATGAAACCTCCAGCCAGGTGATGAACACTAACACATATCACTTTGACACTTTTGCACAATATCTTGAGACAATCCCAGAGCACACAAGCTTTGAGAGTGACAACGCAACTTTAAATGCTCCTGCGAACTCACCAAAACTGGCTGCTTGCGCTGAAACTAATCAAGCTAACAGTACTACTAACACAAATGATTTAACCGACGCTAACGTGCATCAAGCCCTCCATCACAACTCGTCTGTGAAGCTCAACAGCAGCTCCCCTGATCCTGGTTCTTCAGGGCTCGGCAGTTCAGCAGAAGAGGATTTCCACTCCTGTCTCTCTTCTTATTCTGACAAATTCTCTGCATCCTCCTCAGAGGAGGCTGAGGTGCAGAACTTTGAAAGCAACATCCTCGGCTTTGAGGATTCCTCTGAGTCAGCTGTGGTCAAAACCTTTAAGCCCCCGGAATCTGAAGATGACGTTATTGACAGGTCAAATGATCTGACTTTAGTTGATGCAGACCAGCACACTCTTATTCAGCACAGGGATGGTGACGAAAAGGTAGATATGAATGTTTTGGAGGTGTCATTGACACCACAGTCTCCAGTGCTCACACATCATCAGCCTGTGATCACTGGAAGAGAGATTCAGGCGCCAAAACTCTCAGAACTACACTCAGAATCCAACATCTCTTTACAGTCTGACAAGGAAAATGGCGACAGAGTCAAAGGCGAATTCAGCAGATCTCCAGAGGAATTTTCAGAAGTGCTAAATGACTCTTCTGTATCTGTGAGTAACGCTACAGATGTGATCACCTCTGCTACTCCAGATGATGAACTCTGCTCCACACACCCATCATTACACATCATAACCTCCTCGCCTGATGTGAAGCAGAGTTCCACGGACTTGTCCAATGAGAGCGCTGGTTTAGGAGGACAGGATGCAAGTCGACGCTCTCCTATACCATTCGGGCTTTTCGCTGATTTCCTCAACACCAGTCACATTGCAAACAGTCCCAGCAAGGACTTAGACGACCAACTGTTGCACACTCGGGTGTCCGATCAGAGCACCAGCAGCTTCCTCCAAAGCCTTTACGTCAGCACCGACTCGCAGGATTACCAAACCTGTGATTCTCACCGTTCCTCCAAATGCACCAGCGGCTCAGAGCCAAACGAGACGCTACACTCTGTGAACTCAACTCTCTGCGATGAGCTGAGTGAGATGCAGACGACTGCTGATGCTGCATTGGGCCAAGGAAATTCCACCAATGCATGCAAGCCATCCAGTGAAGGAATCAACCCAGTTCAGTTTGAGGAATCCCCCTGTGGAGCGGAGGCCAACGCAGGGGACGACTTTGGTTTAGAAGTACTCCCAGCGGCATCGACAGACTCTCACATGAGCTGTAACCCGAGGACGCTCACCGAAGCAGGTGTGGAAAGTCATGATGTCTTAGGCCCTCAGGAGCAAAATGCTACGCTGCACCGCTCCCAGTCTGAGGGCACATTAATACCTGCCTTTGACGAGCTCCTCCTGCCCTCCTTTGGGAGTGATCCAGGTGCCATACAGGAGTCCTCTTCAGCTCAGCCTGGCCCTGACCTCCCCTTTCTGATCTACTTTGCTCCTTCTCTAACTCCTGACAGTCGTAGCTCCCCTGTAGCGCTCTGTTCCCTCCCTCCCTTTGCCAATGCTACGGTGAGGTCACCACCCAGCACAGCACGAGTTGCGGCGCCAAAACCATTGCCTCAGGAGAGCCAGCAGCAGCAGCAGCGGGCAGCCAATCAGCAGAACAGGTGAGGTTGCACGTGCTCAGTGCTCGGTGAAAAGGTGGAGGGGAAGCACTTTTTCCCACTTCCAGAAATCTCTATCCTGTCGTCTCTTCAGCCTCCCTCTGCCGCTCCGCTTCCGCCTGCTTTTCTTCTGTGCCGCCGACTCTCAGGGGTTTTCTCCTTTGTGGTGTGACCTCCTCTTTTTCATCTCTTTGTTACGACACACACATACACATACACACACACACACACGTACTGGTGTTAACAGGACTCCTCTGCAGGTGTCTTATGTGGGTCCTGGCTCTGTGGCACCAGGAGGGGAAACAAAGCCTCAGGCCAATTAGCAGTTATTATTTTGCCCTGAATCCTACCACACACCCCCTCCCTCCAACACACACACACAAACACCAACCCCCTCCCCACAGGGCTAGCAAGTGTTCTCACACAACCACACTCAAACATCAACGAGAAACAAGACTTTATACGAGGTAGAAAAGGTGTTGTTGTGTCGCTGATAGCATTTCCGTTTCACCTTGGGGTAATATTACATTTAACACAATACCACATGTTTGATTGCACCAACGCATGCAATTAAGTCTTTCAGTTTTGAGCTAATTAAATTTCAATTTTCACCACTATTTCTTGTAATGAGGAGTGTTGCACATGTGTTAACTCCTTTGCTCTTGATCACTAAAATGAAGGCTTAATGGGATTTTAAAAGGTTGTTCTGAAGCATCCATGTCTGGTGTCATCCTGGAGGCCCACAGAGGATCAGCTGTGCTCCAATGATGGATAAACTGGTATTATCTGGGCGAAACAAAGCTATATGTGACAAAGATTTGGGTGTCTGTATGCAAGTCTCCTCAGTATGTAGGTACATGAGTGTTTGATAAGGTAGATTTCCTTGTAAATGTAGGTCACTGACACAGGAAACTGTCTTTCCTGTGTTATTGTAGAGTTGTAGGTTGAGAAAATCCTTCAAGTTAACCTGAGAGTTGGTTTCTGGTCGTTTGCCAGCCAGCAGGCCAAGCAGGCCAATTGATTGAATTAAAGAGTGAGACCTTTTAGCCTATGTAAAACAGCTCTGTATAAAAACACACAACAAACAACAACAAAAACAACTTCATTTGCAAGTTCATTTTTCAATCTTGCAATCCTTGAATTTCTCTTGTTTGTCTTCATAAAGTTTCCCAAAGGAAACCAGGGTTGTGTTGTGTGTTATTGTCAGAATAAAAGCCCAGTTTAGCTAATTTTTTTAGCTTGTGACCCCTGTAAATTAAAGTCATGTCTGCTTGTGAACATCACCACTAGTTATGGCTCCAGTGTGAACTTTCTGACTCACTCACTTTAACTAAAGACTGATTTGTTCCATCATGAAAAAAATCCAGACATTTGAGCAAAGTCAGAAAAAGGTAACATCGTTTTGTGGAACAACACAATTTTCTTATCTTATTTCATATCTATTTTAATCATCTTGAGAGCCCTCGGGTTTATCTCCGCGTCTCCTGAGGGTGGCTGTAGTTTGGTGGTTAACTATAGGTGATTCTCCATAGTTATTTTAATAATAGCAGTTAAATGCTAATAAGGACCGATTTTCAGACACACTAAAAGTTCAAACATTATGTTTTACACGAATCAAAATAAGCCTTGAGTATCACCCACAGCCACGAGCATGTTTAATTCTATTAAGACTAAAGCTGTTTAAGTGGCTACTTAAAGGATTTTACTCTGAAAATCACACATTGCACAAACCATCCCCCGACTTCCTCTCTGCTGCTTTTAACAAAAGGACAAATAGATGTAAATTCAAGTCCTCTTTCAAATGAATCATATGTATATGATCATTTCAGACACAGACTGAGATGTCCTAAACTTACATTGCTGGAAGCTAATGGGCTTCTTTATGGACCTCCAGTTTGGCATCCAGATGGAGTTCTTACATCGCCTGTCCTCCTGTATTGAGCCACAGGGATGCCGTCCTGTGAAGTGGGATAGCTGATCATATGTGTGTGCTGCTTGTTGTCGTCTCATCCAGCCCCCACCCCGTGAAGCCCCTGACCACTGCCATGCTGGCTGAGGAGAAGCGGACTGAGGGCCGGTCAGTGCTGGCCACCGGCCTGGAGAAGCTCAAGTCCACCATCCACCCGGGGAGGAGCAGCCAGCCCAGCGAGCAGGAGGCGGACAGGAAGAAGGTACAGAAGGTATTAAAATAACGATATGAAGATACTGCAGTGTTCAGAGGCAAACAGTAACCATGTGTTTGAGGTTCAATTGTCATGATTTGTGTTCAGATTTATGCAAACATGTCTTTGAAAGTGAAATTACACTTCTGGTCGTCAGACAAAGTGGTTCACTTCAAAAAATACATTTTTAAGTTGTTTGTGTGAGTTTCTCGACCGACACACCTCCTGCTGGTTGACTATGAGAAGCACAACAACAACAGTGATCTTACTCACTTAATTTAACAGCAGTAAGTGTAATAAATGTTTCTCAACTTGTGGTATAAGTCTTTTAAAGAACTGTAAAGCAGAAAAAAAGGAAACTGACAAGAGTCAGGGACTGAAAACAAAACATAAACATCTGTTTTGCTTTTAAAAACCCTGCCTTCATAATGTTTATTCTTAATTGAAGTTATATAGATTTTAGGCAGATTTAATGTTGGATTTCATGCAGATGATATTGTTTTCCTTTAGTGAGGATGTCGTAAGACACAACATCAAGAAACAACAGTGATGAGATTTTGTTTATTTTTGTGAGCATCACACACAGCACTTCTGTCGGTGTGATTGACAGCTGCGTCATCGGCCTTCCCGATGACATCTGATGTCGCGCGTGATCTTGAGATAAGACGTGGTGTGATCGATCGGGTCGTACGTGCAGCCTGAGACACGGACCTCACACTGTCATGTTTGCTCTTCCTCCCTGTCTGTCTGCTCGTCTCTCTGCCTTCAGTCTGCGACAGAGGGAGCGGGCTCGTACTACCACCTGAACCACAGCGAACTGGTCGCCCTGCTGGTGCAGCGCGAGGCGGAGCTGGAGAGGCAGAAGGCGGAGTTTGAGCGCCAGAGGTTTTTGCTGGCTAAGCGGGAGGTGGAGCTGAAGAAACTGAAGCCGCAGGTCAGAGATCTGGAGGACTACATTGACACGCTGCTGGTGCGCATCATGGAGCAGAAGCCCACGCTCCTGCAAGTGCGTTCCAAGTTAAAGTGACGAATGGGGGGGGGCGGGGTTTGCAGTTCAATCCGCATCTGTTCACTCTAACCTCCACAACAGCTCTTTAGTCTTTTCACTGCTATGCTGTCCTTTTTGATACAAATATTTAGGCACTGAGAGATGTCGAGGCGATGTTTTCCGGACGGCATGCTTTACTGTGCTGAAACGCGGCCTCGTCGAAGGGTTCGGTTCGGGCGGTTCTGAATGTAGCGGGTCCTCAGGTTGTTTTCAGGTTCACACAGCCAGGTGGTTTTAAGTTCTCAGAGGAGTGAGCCCAGTGTGTTCCAAACCCAGACGCTTCCACTTTGGGATCCTGATTGTAGAAACATCGATTCCTCCTTTTCACCTCACTTGTCACTTCTATCACCTTATCACAAAAGAGGGCGTTGGTCGAGTTTCAGTCCAAAACTCTGTATATCAGCTGACTCCTCACGCCATCAGAAGTGTCACAGTTACAGGCGGAGGGGAGCGAACAGCGTGAAGGGCCACCTGCATCTTGTTGTCCCTTAACTATAAAATGGACATACTTCAAATCAGTTTTGTCCACTGGCCGCTTCTGTAGCACACTTCGGTTTCACTTCATCTCAGTGCTGCATGAAAATCAACATGGAGTGACCTGAAAGCTCCTCAACACAATAATTGATCACAGTGCACGTTTTGACGCCTTTGATTTGAGGTCAGAGCTGCAGCTGAGAGCAGGGACCTTTTTCAGAACACAGCAAATATGCTTTGATGTGCAAGATGTGAGAGTAAGTCACCAGAAAGCATAATTAATGATTGTTTTCATTCTCAGTTAATCTGCCAGTTTTCTCAATTCCTGAATTAATCGTTTGGTCTAAAAAAATTTCTGAAGATTTTGAGATGATAAAGCTTTGTTTTGGTTTTGTCAGACCAACAGTTCAAAATCCAAAGATATGTAATATAAAACAGCAAGTATTTGGCCTTTTTCACTTAGGCCCAGAAGCAGGGTAGCCTGGCACTGTCCGAATGTGCAAAGAACACCAACCAGTAGTTCTATACACAAACAGAAGAGTAAAAACTTGTGTTTTGATTGACGCCTGGCTGCCCCCAAAAATCACAGCTTACTGCTTTAAACATGTTGGTCGCCATATTTTTTTAACTTTGGACAGAGCCAGGCTAACTGTTTCCAGTCTTAATGCTAAGCTAATCACCGCCCAGAGAGTGGTATTGATCCTCTCATTGAACTCTTGGCAAGGAAGCGTCAAAGTGTATTTCCTTTAACCGAAATGACCTGAAACCAGCAGCTGCAGAATTATTTCAAAGTATATGTGATATTTGGTTAATGAGGTACATCCAAGCAGAACGACCAATATGTTTCTCACTCAGTGATAAACTGTACTGCGCTGAACTGCAGTGACTGAAACTTCTGTGACTGGCGTCCCTTTTTCCACGTGGTGTGTATGTTGTTTTGGATCGACACTCTACAAACGTTCCTCCTTGAAAATCGAGTGCTCTGACCAGTTTTTGAAACTACAAACCAAATGAGCGGTGTGAGAGTTCAGCCTTGTCACGTGCACATTACCGGGGACTGATCGTAGCTTATGAATGTTCAAAAGTGTTCTTAGCCAGCAAGCGAATGGTTTTACTTTCTACGCACGAAAAGTGCCGTTTATCTTTTGCTTGTTCCTTTTTTCCCTCCTTTTTTTCCTTCTTTCTGTTAAATGGGCATGTCTTGAAATTACCCATAATGCTCAGCCTAATAAGCTAACTGATTCTTGTATGGGTCACAGTGTTATCAGGTGAAGACAGTATCACTCAGTATCCAGTCAGTATCAAGATGGGCCATCACAGCTTCTCCGCTCTCATGCTTCTGCCTTCCCACGTGTGCGTAATCAACACGACTCCACCGTTGAGAAAATGCCTGCGACATGCTGGTACTTGACTCCCCTCCCTCAGTGTCTGTGTCACATCTGCTTCGGCTCCAGCACGCATATCGCTCCTGCTTTCAGGTGTTACAAAGGGATATATACCGCGTTTTACAGCATATATGCCGTATTGAAATGCCAAATGCTGCCTTATTTTTGTTTTGTTTTGCCGTTCATTAAGAGTCTAGCACTTCATTTTACTTGTCGGGGCTCGGGGCAGGTTTTGAAAAGGAGAAGCCATCTGTTTGCTGAAAGTTGTTTCTTTGTTTTTTTCTTATTTCTTTTCATGCTTTGGTATGATATTGATTAGATCACTGCACAAAAATAAATTGTATGCATACCAATAGAAAATGAGCAGTAACAGTGATTATCTGTGAAATGCCAAAAAAAAAAAAGCCGTGAAACTTAATCTATGGAGCAGATTGATACACCATAAAGTATTCTGATATGATGCCACTTTTAACAGCATTTGTGGATGTTCTTGCACTACTTAACCGTCAGAACATTACTCTACTGTACCTCTCTGTTCATATCGGTATAGTTAGATCTACTTCACACCGTACTGCACTTTCTGATCGCTCTGTGATTTAAGCACTTGGTTTTGACACCATGACGATGATTTTCCAGTGAGCTTGAAGCATACAGAAACATCCAAAACCGACTCGTCATCTCAGTTCTGCTGTGCGATCTCAATATCAAGTGCATAGATGACTGTAGAGACATATTAAATGTGACTCGGCACTTACGAAGCGCAAGAATAAACGTCCTCCTCCATGTCTTCCATTTTCCAAGTTTTATTTAAGTTTAAACTGATTGTATTTTGTCCTTGATTGTGTAGCTGGTGGAATGTGCTTAAGGTAGTATGTAAGATTGGAAAGTTTACAATTCGTGATGCAATTCTGTTTCACAAATTTTGTATATTTAATAAAGAATATTTTGTGTTTCTTGCTCACCATATGCTTGGTTGTAAATCTTTCTTTGGGGTGTGTTTGTGTGTGTTTTTGGTTGTGGTAATTCTTTGTTTACAGTGGACTTCTTATGTTTGCATTCAGGGTTTGTTTCTGATAGCGATAGCTCCCTTTTGTGTCCGGATCCAGGTTGGTAAAATACCAGGATTTATTCAGCTCCTTCTTCTTTGCTTTAAGAGAAATGTGCAAAACATTTAGGGAATCATAACCAGTTTAAAATTAAGCACACTAAATCAAATTTGAACATTTTTTGACTTATTAACGTCTCGAACCCATAATACATTGTGTATGAATTAATAACTAGTAAAAAATATGTTCATGGTGCGCCTGTAATATCAATTGTTAAATTCATGTATGTGAGTTTTTTTTTTTTTTTTTTTTTTTTGTCTAAAATACTGGAATCAGCCTGTGTACCTCCCACCAGGTTTTAAGCACAGATGTGGTACCACAGATCTTGAAGTGTTAATTCAACTCTGCCATAATATTCCAGGTTGGAGTAGGTGTTGCAATGAATGTGAGGGGTTCATATTATTTTGTCCAGCCCTTGCACATTTTGCTGACTTAATTCATTTACCAAGGCGGCACGGTGGCGCAGCAGGTAGTGCGCGTGCCTCACAGCAAGAAGGTTCCCGGTTCGATCCCGGGGTCAGGCGGGGGCCTTTCTGTGTGAAGTTTGCATGTTCTTCCCGTGCATGCGTGGGTTCTCTCCGGGCACTCCGGCTTCCTCCCACAGACCAAAAACATGCTCATTAGGTTAATTGGTGACTCTAAATTGCCCCTAGATGTGAGTGTGAGCGTGAATGCTTGCCCTGCAGTCGGCTGGCGACCGGCTCAGGGTGTACCCCGCCTCTCGCCCGTTGACCGCTGGGATAGGCTCCAGCCCCCCCCAACCCCGAAAGGGATACAAGGGGTATAGAAGATGAATGAATGAATGAATTCATTTACCGCCACTAGGGGGCTATGTTTTACTCTTTAAACTCAAACACCGTCATCCAGCGCTTCTATGAACAAAACTGTAACTCAGACAGTCTTAGTTTTATCTGTTGTTTTCTAATATGATGCAAAGCATCTTCCTCCATTAGCTCCTTTTTTGAAACAGTGAAAACAAAGCGTGTTCTTCTGGGAAGTGTAGTCTGCTTACCATAAGCTCATTGGAGCGAAGACGCCCGCAAGAGACTACGTTACCCATAATGCAACCTGACCACTGAACGGCAGCCCTGCAGCTGCACTTACATTAATGTGTTGGTGAAGTCAGTTTTTCTTAGCAGAGGAGGAGAAAGCTGCTGGATTTATCTGCTTTTTTCTCAGCATGTCTGAATATCCGACATTCCAGCTCGGCAAGCCTCGTTTCGACCAGGTACTTTCGTTTTTCAGTTGACTGCCTGCTGCAGGAACCGAACTTCATGTGAAGCACCAGGCAGCTGTGCAGATGTGACCCGTAAAAGCTCGTATTTGTGACATGACATTTTCTGTTCTGTCTCTTCACGGACAGACTTTTCTGTGTTTGAGTGTAAACCCGTGTTTGAGGTAATACATCTTAACTTTTGGCGGTAGTTTCTCTCTGCTGTATACAAATACTTCACTGACGCACCGTGTCAACATTAGCATAAATACACAACTCGTGTCCCGTGTCAAGCTGTCTGTGAAGCTCCAACGTGAGGAAAATATGTTATTCTTCTTAAAGTAAACTAGTACTAAAACGTTGGAAACTTTTGACCACTTTTATTTAACAACTTGAAAGTGCGCCAGCGCTCGGGGTTAAAAGTTCGCATAATTTGACCTTTGAACTTCCGCAGCGCGAGACGTAAGAGCCCATTATTTCTCAAAATGTCTGACCAACGGCCCCAAAAGCGATTCTGCTGATTTCTGATATTTGTGCCATGCGTTATGTCCTATCATCTGACTTCATGGGATCAACTATTAAAAAAAATAAATAAATAAAACCCGTGTCAATAAATTGGTTGACCAGCCCGACAGATGAGGTGTTCCACAGCTACAGCTAGCTTAACTGATAGCTAACAGTGTAGCTAGCTAACCTCACAGCTAACACTTTATGAACCTATAGTCTATGGGGACACGGTCCACCTTGTGCCAACGTCTTATTTTCAATTTCCGGTTAATATACCCAGAGGATGGTGGGAGTGTTGATGCTCATGGTTCTCAACAAAGAAAAAAATGACATTATTTTACCTAAACAAATCATAAATTTGCACATTCAACTACCATGAATATTTCAAATAATTATTAGGCAAACGCGTACTCTCTATCCCAATCGATAGGTTGTTTGCAGTCACGTGATGTTAAATTAGACGGCGGTCCGGAAGTGAAAACTGTAATGGACGAGATGAAGGAAAGTTGTTACTGGGCTAGTTAAGAGGAAATTTCAAGAGAATTTTCTTTTTCTGTGATAATCCATAAATAAATCAGTTTGGCCAAAGAGCCCGTGAAAATATCTTAAATAGCCAAATCAGGCCACAGACCCTTGAAGTGCAGGTAAAATGAGTCCCCTCTCTTCCAATACTAAACCAGTGTCAGCTCAAACTGGTCAAGGTGGAGTAGCACTGGTGAGTAATTGAAATTAACAGATTTTAAAAACTGTTCCTCCATGCTGTGTTTTCACCAACCATCCATATGTTCAGGAAGTCACAAGGCACAGCAGTGAGTCAGAAACCAGATTTTCATCCAAATTAGCAGTTAGTGTAATTAAACTCGAGTTAGGGAGGGATGCGTGGCTCTCCAGGCTGCGTGGCGTGTTCCTGTGTTTCCAAAATGATTCCTTATGCTCAGTTATGAATAAATGATCGAAAGGTATTTCTGGCACAGTCATTATAGAGAGTAACTGCAAATGGTGTGAGTGGATTCGGGCCCCTAAAAGATGCAGATAGGAAACAGTTTGTCAGGGGTATTAATGAGGAGACTCCACCTGGTGTGTTAGAACAGCTGGCAAGCTGTAATATCACTGTTCACTGGATGACAGCTGAAGTCTCGCTGCCTCTCTCTCTCAGTTTGAAGAAACAAGCCAGAATCCAGACTTTGCTGCCTTTTATTTCAACAAAAAAAATGGATCCGTTTTACCTGTAGAGACGATTTTCTGAACTGTCGCACCCTGACTCAGGTCAAGATCTCAGGTTGTATTTAAAGGACCAGTATGTGAGATTTAAGGGATCTATTAGCAGAATATGGCAGAAATGGGCTAAAATATCAATGATTTCTTTAGTGTATCACCTTTATATCTACAGAGGGAACAGGTCCTCTTCCTCTGAGTCCGCCACGTTGCACCTCCATGTTTGTACAGTAGCCCAGAACAGACAAACTGAACACTATTTTGCAGCCAAGTTCTCCTTTCCTTGGAAAGGGAGGAGTATATTCAGTTGGTCTCAATCTGCAACCTCACAGCTAGATGCCACAAGATCCTACACACTGGTCCTTTAACATCATATGCAGAGGTCTCACTGGTGATAAATATGTCTATTTCCAATTAATGTGACTTTTAAGATCATGTTTGAATGATGTATTTTCTTCTTCTCTTAGAACAATTTTTTTGGTCGATTCAGGCACTTCCTGGATGTGATTGACCCCAGCACGCTCTTCGTGACAGAGGTACACAACAGTTCCTGTGTGACTTCATGTCTGGCTTAAAGGGACCTCAGTCCTAGCGTTTTGATGAAGGGATGGAGTTGCTCATTCACTCACTGTGTATAGGGACTGGCTTACATGTTTCACATTTTCAACGTTATTGGGAGACAGAAATATAGGGAATCTGTACTTGCAGGGCAGTATTGTTGGAAATGAAATGAAACCCCATTGGTTGTGAAGGGAGGAAAAGCAGTTTTGATGGCATCAAGCTTGTTGGCATCCACACATTAGCTGGTGTTCTAGTGAGGTAACAGGCAGGTGTTTATTCTCATTTTACAGTTTTATTTGATCTTCCTTTCAACAAGATTTAAACAATAATGTTACATGAAACACAGAAGGAAGACAGCGCAGAAGAAGAAGGCCTGGGCTTCGTATCATTTCCTCAGGTCTTGGTTGTGTTGTGGTAATTCTGCTCATGGAGTCATCAGTGCTCTGGTGCTCTGGATAATGAAGCTGTTAGCGAACTCTTTGGTGACAGTAATAGCGGCAGTAGCTCTTGGGATGTGATGAGGTGTGGACATGTGGGGCAGCTGTGAGGGGTGGAGAGTGTGTACGCTCACACACACACTCACACACCTTGCATCCTGCTGTGCCAGGCGTAGCCTCAACTTGCCCCTAATGATGAAAGTAGAACGGGGACGGCTGTGATTTTGCGTACTATCACACACACACACACACACACACACGACCTTGTGTGTGCATAGGCAAAAGTGCACACCTAACACTATCTCGAACAAATGCAGAGAAAAGAACACACACACACACACACACTCACGTAGACGGCAGGCTCATTAGAGCAAATTGGGCCTCATGACCTTGTATTTTGCTCAGCATTAGACAATGATCACACCACAGAAAGCTGCTCATTACCTTTTAGTAAACTCACTTCGCTCACTGAAAATCAGCATGAAAGTTTTAATGAAACACAATTATTGCACTTTGAACCGTGTGGCTCACATAGTGGAGGAGGAAGAAACGTCTCTGAGCTGACTCTCCAGGGAAAAGCGCCCTGACCTAACTTGACATTTCACTGACTTCTGCCTGTGTTGTCCAATCAGAAACGGCTGCAGGAGAGCGTGGAGCTGCTCGAGCGTTTCAAAAAAAGAACTCTGCCTTCAGGTGTGACTGATGCTCAGGTAAACACACACAAACTGGAGTTTTGAGTGTAAATGCTCCAGTCTTTCTTTTCGCACAGTGGTTTTCAAAGCGACACTGTTCAGGGTGTGTTGATTGGTCCACAGACGGGTAAAACAACCAGGTGTGTGCGAAGCGTTCAGAGCAAGAATAGCTACAGAGGTGTATCTAATATCAGCCAGATTTCTCCTGTTTAGACATTTAAATGCTCCATTTTTCTTTTACATTTGGTACATTTAACTGACAAATTGTATATATCCAGAGTGCTTTACAGGTGCACCGTCTCTGTTTCATAAACCAGTAAATAATAATAATTACTTGTGTAAAAAACAGACATTAACTGACCTGTATACTCTAGAGATTCTTAAAAATAAAGTGTTTTCCCATTAAAGATAAGTGTTATTTGTCTCTACAGCTCTGGCAGGCTCAAAAAATAAAGCAGGTAAGATGTTTCTGTCTCATTCACTTTGTGTCTCTCTGTGAGCGTGTTTGACCCCTGGAAGGTGGGAGTCCATCACAGCTGTTATTCCTTCACACTCTGTTGATGCTTTTTGGTTATTTTGAATGTTTTAAACTAAAATTCTTACACATTTAAGCTTCCTTTCCTCCCGACTCCCATAGCACCCCTCAGCAAACAACCAGCTCGGACTTCACTGATTAAGTGCCTCATAAATAAGGAGGCACTGTTCCATTTAGTTCTGTGCTTTATGAATAATGCTTTCATGCTTTTTAGGATTTCTTCCCTCATTTTATAATGTCTACATGTTTATATCTCCTATCTCACAAGGCACACACATCTGTTTTCATTCATTCTGTATTTGTTATTGTCTTAATTGTACCACTGTACTGTTCTGTGTATTTATGCTGATTGCAGCCAGACTTCCCCTCGGGGACAATGTAGTATATCTTTAACACACCCACAAGCTAAGATCGGTATCTCATTATCTCTGGTCGTTGTGGCACGGTGTCAGTGGATTGGCAAAAAAAACTTACGCCAGTCTTCACTCTTCTCTTCAGCTCAACACTGACATGTTTGCACAATGAAAATACAACGCTAGAAAAGGCTTTCAGCTACACTGAAATTACAAGATGGTGAAGCAGGCAAGTGGTCTTAACTTCGTGCTAATTAGCAGCTTCTGAACATGTCTGGCAGTCGCTGAACTGCAGGTGCAGTAGGTCAAACCAACAGAAAGTCATTCACTGTAATGTAGGAACGGCCACAGCAGCAGCTCTACTCTAAGAGTCATAAACACCGGCTTTATGAAACTCTAATTATTTTAACAAGTTAATTCATTATTTAATGAATTGGAGGTGAAGTGAAACAGTTTGAAATGGAGTCCTGCATCCTCCTTAGCTTTTCTAAAATTCATCAACAGATTGTTCAGTGTGCAGGTAATGAGTCATGTCTCAGCCTTTCTTACAAAATGTGTTTTTATATTTGAAAAAAAACAGATGTGAATTAACCCGTCTAGGATATGAAACTGATCAATCAAACCACATCCAGGCTCGGTCTGTGTTGCTGTGGACCAACATGTCGCCGAGTACAATGAAGAGCTGCTGGGTTTGTTGTTTGCATACAGCTGGAGAAATCTGTTCAGCCGCTAACTGTTAAACGTGTGAGCTGGTCTTTAGTGTGACGGGCTGCATGGCTGTGTTGTATCGGAGAAGAAGCATGAAGCCGTTTTACAGGAAACATATTCAGACACGGCAGTGCCCTCATACTCGGTACTTCCCAAGTTCAAGATCATCTCCATGAACATCAGGAAGAAGTGAGATAGATGCCTTCAGTTCCTCCTCAATCTGCAGATCTCGTTGGCACTGAAGCAGGAGGGGAAACAGATTTCCATCTACCTTATCATACAGCAGAGGATAATACACCAGTAGAGCTCTGTCTTTGTCTTTGGTGCATATGTATGACACGACTTACCCACATAGAAAAAGTAATATAGCTAAGATCAACAGTTTTGTGACTTAAATGCTTTATGCAGAGTGTCTACTAGAGAAAGCAGATCAAGGAGTTGCTCTAAATGTCTCTAAATGAGGTTTCCTAGTAGCTTCCTGTCAGTTCCGGCAGAGTTTAACTGTGTTTAAGGTGATATTAATTTGCTTCTAGTAAAACTTTCCTTCATTTTTAACCCCAGTGCAAAACTTTCTTCCTAGTTCATTTCAACTGAACTAATCCAAATCATTCAGTGCTCATTATGGTCTGATTCTAATCATTACGCTCTTATTACAGGCCATAATCCACCCCGACACGGGCGAGAAGATCCTCATGCCCTTTCGGATGTCAGGTACAGTAGCTTGGTGTGGAAACCTTGGGTGAAGTGGGATCTGGGGGCTTGTTATGTGGTCCAACATGGAGGCGTCGCTCACCCCGGGAACTGTCGCGGGCTCAACGGGGCTCTTCAGGTTGTCTGGAAAAGGTCACACTCAGCTGGGCGCTGATTAAAACCTCTCTCCCACGGTGATGGAGAAGTTCTCCAGGCCTTCGAAGAAGCAAACGCTTCTTCATATGACGGTCCGGTCTCAAAGCGCCTTTTTTTGTAAGGTGGCTCTGAATTGTGGGAGGGCGGGAGAAAGAGTCATCAGCTATTATGACGCTCAGAGCAGACCAATGGGAACACTAATTAAGAGAAATGGGCCTAATGTGTTTTTAAAGAACTTTAAATCTGGCAGCGAAATAACCTGAAAATAAACAGTTCTGAGTGTTAAACAGTGATTATACTGACTGTCTTTTAACAGGTTTTATCCCATTTGGCACACCAGTGGTAAGACTTTCTTTTAAGATACATTTCAGTAATGCAAAGGCACTCATGTTTATTATTTGTAGTCCAAATTTTAGATCATACACCGACATAAACACTTGTTTTAGGCTTAGTGTTTTTATTTTTTGATCATCTGTTCTAAAGGGTTTCATCTTTGTGCAGGTCGTCGGCCTCCTTCTCCCAAATCAAACGTTGGTGTCAACTGTCTTCTGGCAGGTAAATACCGACATCTTGGTCTGTAAAACGCATAATATCATCAAGATCTCCTTTCAGTTCCTTTTAATGAATTCATTTATCAAGACAACACGCAGTAATCAACGTTTCTCTAAATGTTCCCGTGTCAGCCAGTTTTCAGCTGCAGTCCTGACAAGATGTTGAAGTGAGAAATGCAAACACTTGACAGTAAGATGCCAAAGTGACAGCAATAGCAACATAATTAGCACCACAAGAGGAGCTGCTGAGCGATGGTGGTGGGCGAGTTGTGGGAAGGCCAGGGCAAATCATGTAGTACCCAAATGGTTTATTGCACTGCTGTTGTAGTTTGTATGTCAACTGTTATTAAGTTTACCACAGATGCGTTTTTCTCCAGGTTCCAGAGCCTCCATAGCCTCTCTCTTAATCCAACAAGGACATTACAATGTTGAAAACGCTAAATGCAATCAGGAGTAATGAAAACGTGCACCAGCACATTTACTAACCTGCTTCTTTTTACAGTGGTTGAACCAGAGTCACAATGCCTGCGTTAACTACTGCAACCGCAACGCCTCCAA
This sequence comes from Chaetodon trifasciatus, assembly GCA_037975065.1. NCBI lineage: Eukaryota > Metazoa > Chordata > Actinopteri > Chaetodontiformes > Chaetodontidae > Chaetodon > Chaetodon trifasciatus. Next base: position 2,883,401 of record JBBMOE010000054.1, on the reverse strand, counting down.
GGTACTGACGCAGCCGTCAAGTGAGCCAGATTCTCTATATAAACAGATATATTTTCACATTTTAATCACTTACTTTTCACTTTAGCCGGCGCCGTTCTCCAAATTCCTCCAGGGATACATCGGAGCGGTGACCAGCGCAGTCTCCATAGCTGTGAGTTCCCATAATCCCCTGCTCTGACTGAACAGGCCCTGTGACTCCAGTGACTATACGTCAAACAGAACTGGAAGTTTCTTTCTACATAAAGTGTGAAAACCTGAAATCAAGTTGTGTTTTCTCGTGGTTTAAAGGTTCAACTGTGGTTTCAGACGCTTTCCCACCCTCACTGGAACATATTTTCAGGCAAAACACCAAGTACTTTTAATTGTTTTGACAGGAAAATGGCCAAATTCAATGCAGCTGAATGTCATCATAAACCTTTAAAAACCTTACCTTTATGTCATCAAAGACTCAAACGTCAAAAGAGAATAATAAACGTTCACACACCTGCCTGACACAGCCCTTAGTGTGGACGCAGGCCTCAAACTGAGCCAATTACTGGTCCCGCTGGGCGCTCATCCGGCTGCTGCCCTCGGGATTGACAACGGCAACAAGCACAGAAAAAGATCGCGGGGTGCCTGGAGGGCGGAACGGCGGGCGGGGAGGGGGGCGGGAGCTCTCCAATTAAATGTCCACTCTGGTGACGACCCCCTGCCGGGCTGCGGGGAGCTGCAGGCTGAAGTGGCGTGATGGTGTGTTATCGGAGAGCACATAGCCTTTTTACTACAGCCCTCTAGTGTGTTAAATACAGTACAGTCTTTGATTGTTTATGCACAGGCAGAGCTGGGAATTTCTGTCACTTTTCTCCCAATCAAACCATTTCTGACGCTCAAAAGTTTGCTTGTTGTTTGTGTCAGTCCTTTTCTGAGCTGAAATCATGTGGCACGGCAAAGAAAGACCAACATCCATCGAATTTATTCAAAATATTCACGGTCTTTTTGAAACAGAGTCAGTGGCTGATTGTCTGTACGGCGTGCGTCTGGTTTCCCGTCAGGTTGGCTTGAACGTGTTAATCCAGAAAGCCAGCCGCTTCAGCCCAACTACCAGGCTTTTGGTGCAGAGGTTCATCCCCTTCCCAGCAGTGGGTAAGTTCAAAAAGCTCAGCCAGACACTTCATGGGACCGGCAGGGATTAAGGCCTGAACTAAAATGGGCTTTAAAACTGAATTAGTTTAAATGTGAGTTCACAGTAGTTTTGCTCTGCTGAGCAGAGTTTAATAATTTCTATTTTTGAACGTCCATGTACTGGAAAACATTTCAGCGCTGAACCCAAACTGCACTAGCATGCTAAAGTTGGAACGCTAATGTGTAATTAGCATGCCAGTATGTTCAGATGCTAAAGTTAGCATTTTCATAAGCTCATGGCTCGCATGATATCACACAAACATTCATTAACAAACCTTTAAAGGAGTTTTCAGTCACGTCTCAACAGCCTTCAACAGAGAAGTGATGATGTGATAGAAAGTCCTGGAGAAAGCTAGTACAGTAAGTGGCCCTTGAGTTTTATGATGTAGTGCTTGCTTGTTAGCATGCTAATAATTGCCTTGCAGGTGCCACATGCTAATGTTTAGCATGCTATGTTTGTAGCTCTCAAACTACATGCTGCTGGCGAGAATTTAGGCCATTAATCTTTGAGGTATCTCCTCATGAATTGTCAGAGCATCATTATTTTTTGGATATCCTCTGAGGACCATCAGTAATGAGCTGATCCATTTTGTCAGCATATGACCTAACATGTATTTTTTAAAACATTAGCAAGTATCCAGAAATAAACAATGTTGGATTTGTTTGGATTTTCCTCGCTGCTTGTTCTATTTCCATGATACACACAATAGTGATGTAATATAAATGTTCACATACAGTAGAAGCTCATCCTTAGTGGTGCTAAATGTAGCGTCGGGATTTTTCGAGCTGATCACGAGGAATCGCGCCGCTGAGCCGTTTGTCTCGCTCTGTTCCTCACGGTCCGTTTTCCCAGCTCGCTTTGTCAGACGTGTGTGGAGCCGCAAAGCTGATTTTCATGCCTCTCTCCCACAAACACACAGTCACACCCAGGGGTACAGACCCGTGTCCCAGAATGCCCCGGGCTGCTCGCTCATAATTAAATTGTTTGCCTGCCCCCTCTTTCACCATGGCAGTTCTTTCAATTAAATCAACAGGTTTCTACAGCGCAGCCTTTGCCTGGTAATTGGCTGCTTGTTAGAACTCTGCTGCCGCAAACAAATTGGATAATTACCCCCAAAGTGGCGTCCATGTCATGGCCTCATTTACCTGATTTCTGTTTGTTCATTGTGGTTGCTGTTGTTGTTTTGCTTGGCCCTTATAAAAGGTAATTAAAATGGCTAATTGAAGCGAGCAAAAGCAAAGTGCTGTTTGAATTTTCACCCGCTTGATTTTGTTTGCTTACTTAAGGCAAGATTTATTTGTAATAACCTAATCAAGCAGCGGCCTGTCATTCAATTAGATTATGAAGACCTTAACTGGAGGGAAAGACGAGCCGCCAGGAATTTATGGGGATAATTAATTTGTTGTGTTTTGAAAATCTGAGTTATTAGATGACAATTAGAATGTACATAAATGTAATTATTTCAAATAATTACAAATTACAGCCAAATATTTTAGCACTGAGCTGTGGAGACTTAGAATTAAATGAATAAAAGCATCAAAGTAATTATAAAATTGAATTGATTATTACAGGCAGCTTTTTGATAATTTCATCTGTTTGCTGTAGTTTCTGTTATTCCTCGCTGCTATCTGTCCCTCTGTTAATTGGTCTGGATTTAAAAAAAAATCCCTTGTAGGTAAAAAGAGCTATTTGTCAGTCAATTGAATTCCCCTCCCAAAGCGACCTGCCAGCCCTGCAGCCCTGAGTGAAGATAACTCTGAACGCTGTTGTCTTAAATTAAAAAGGCTTGCGGCGGCACCACTAAACTCTCTAAAATGAGTTTTTCTTATTCCTATTAGAGTCAAGGAGAAAGGTCCATCTATATTAACATACATTTGTGTTCATTTTGGCTTTCGTGAATAAATCACAGGGTTACAACTGCTGTTTGTCGACCTATCAGTCACCTTGGTGACCGTGCCCGTGTCTGTTTGACAGCTACTGGAGTCAAAGCGTTCAGTTTTCTGGATTATGACACATGTGACATGGCAGTGATGTGCTACATGTGGGCAGTGTCAGAGGGTAAAGCATGCAGGGGTTCAGCGCCTTTCAGGGGGCATTGTAGGTGTAAAATCTATGATATTTTCATTCATTTTAAGTTATTAACAATATTGTTATGTTTTACTTTCCTTAAATTCCTTCCTTATAATTTTTGGGCAAATATTATCTTGAAAATCTTGAATATTAGGCATTTTCCAATCAAACACTTCAGTCAATCTCATGACATCACGGTCAGCCATTCAAGGTGTGATCCCTCATCCTTACAGAACCTACCACTGTGCCCTTGAGCAAGGAAATGAACCCCTTCCTGTTCCAACAGCACTGAGCAGGCTGTCTGGTCTTAACCCCCAGATAGAGGCTGAAAAGGCAGATTCCTAGAGGTGAGACGCCTCACTTATCTTTTAAAACCTTTCTCACCTCTCCACAGCGAGTGCAAACGTCTGCAACGTGGTGCTCATGAGACACTCTGAGCTGTCGGAGGGCATCAGCGTCCTCGACGACGACGGGAACGTGGTGGGAACGTCGAAAGTGGCGGCCAGGCATGTACGTCACTCAGCTCTGATATGAATCCTTCAGGTCAACTGTAACTGAGAGGGTTTTGAGTTTACTTCTCAATGTGAACACGATTAGAATATTTTTTCTCTTTGATAAAAAGCTTTTTTAAATGTCTGTTTCTTCGTTTTATGTTTGTGACAGGCACTTTTAGAAACAGCTGTGACCAGAGTGGTCTTACCCATGCCCATTCTGGTGCTTCCTCCCATGATCATGGCTGTGCTGGAGAGGTAAGACACTGCATTATTTTCATCTTTCGTGAAAACACTCACTGACTGAATAGGTCAATTGCCAGTGATCCCCAAAACGAGATATATGACCGTCGGCGAGTATCAGCGACAGGCGAACTGGACCTTCATCATCACGTGGTTAACGTGAAACGGTCACAGTTTCTTTAGATTTAGGCACCAGAGGCAAGTAATGCATTTGGAATTTGGGACTATTTTCAGTGGCGGATTAATACGCATTCAGTGTGCAAAAGTATTTATGGCAGCAGGATGGTGTGTGTGGGACTGACTCAGAATAAACTACAGTTGTTGTTTTCATGGTTATGAAGGAACATGTGACTCATTTATGTGTTTTTGACAACAATGGAGGTCTGTGGTGCTGAAAGTTTAGCCATATCGGTCTTTGGCGACATGGATGCTACTTGTGGTTTTTGGCCTTTTTTTGACTTGTCAGTACGAAAAATAAAGATGTATACTTTAACATAATGATTACTAAAAGCTTTGTTCTCTTGATTTGGTGATGCTTTTTGAGAAGGTGCTCATTGCAGTTTACACCGTCTCTCATCACGGCGACAAATAAAACAGACACTCAGTCTGTACTAATAAACAATAAGAGTACAGAAGCAGAACCACATGTGCTTCAGTCTACCGTGGCTTTTTGTGTTGGAGCAGTTGTCTTCCTTCCTGTATTTGTTATACCTGGGTTTGCTGCTGGTGGAGTTTCTATAGGTGGCGTCATTTTCTTTGTCCATTGTGACTTTCTGCTCAGACTGACTTCTTTTTGTGCCTGGTTCAAATCCTGACGTTGCTGCTGCTGCACCCACTAAATGCATCACTTAATGTGAGCAAAAGCATTTTTTACAGGAAGAGAGAGAGAGAGAGAGAGAGAGCGATACTCTGAACATGCTGAAACACTGTTTGTATCGATCAGAAAAAGTAAATTAATGCTCGAATGAAAGGAAAGGTTTTAGTGTAAAAATCCAAATGACCCCTAATTAAATGGCGTCTCATAAATGACATAAATTCTCATTGAACTTTAATATTTGGCCTTAGATTCCGTCATCCTCAGAGCTGCTGTTGTAGTGAATGAACCCTTTCCCCCACTGAGATTCAGTGTTGTGTGATTTGACCGTAATGATGTCTTAATGATGCAAAGTGTTTATACGGACGTCGTGTGATCGATGGCCTGACTGTGCCTGCGGTGCGCCGAGGAATGCGGCCATCTTTGTAAATCCCTGACAGCACTTGTCCCGACCGCTCCGAGCGGGCGGGCTCAGACAGCCGGGCCGGCTGCCCAGGTGTGTTTGGGATTCCTGGCAGCTGAATGACGGAATGAGAGAGGGAGGGAGTGTATGTGAGAGCGAGCTGAGGGCTGTGAGCTGCGCTGGTTGCAGGTGAGTAGTGCTCAACTATCTTCTATGTCAGCTTGCCTTCACTGGCTCTCAATGGAGCGAGAACAAGGGGACAGAGACGGGTCCCTGGGCGGCCCCTCAATGATGGATTACACTGCTGAGAGCAGATTTAGGGCAGTGACAGCAGGTTCTGTCCTTCGTGTGCTTCAGTAGCTACGAGAGATTACAGACACGTAAGTGTATTCAGAAGATCTTCTTTATTTTTGTGTGTGTAGAGCTGCATCTACCTGCACAGAGAAAGTCCATTTCAGCCCCAATACCCAGGTGACCTGATGTGGGGCCAAGCTCATAAACCTACAGTCTGTTTCAGTTCATGCTTCAGGCTTCATGTTCAGATTACTTGAAAGTATGCTGTTTTATGTCGGGATAACAATGTATTTTTTATTTCCAGGGAATTTGTTGATAGATGAAACAGTCAATGACAAATCAACACACTTAATCACAAACAAAAATCCTGCAATGACAATAATTATCACACTAGACCCCATTTGTGACTTTGCCCAAAATCGATGTTAAAGGAATAACTTGCAGAAGAAGTTGTTCCTAAAAGGAGTTGGAGGCTTAGGATTGGTTTCACAAGTGTGGGGCCACAAAGTCCTGTTTTTCCACACACGGTGTCCTCCTGCCAGGCTCCACCAATCAGATTCTTGTGGGGGGGGGGGGCAAAGGTTCATCAACCATGAGCTCAGTCCAGGGCGGTACTTTCCTCATGGCTTAATCATAAATTGTTGAGAAACACCCCAGAATATTACTGCTGCATCTCAGCTGACCACCTCTGCAGGCAAAGTCATCGTGTATGATTGAGGTCTAACCAATGTGTGCACTTCCTGCCTCGTGAAACATTTGCAAAGCAGACATTTTCTATTATTATTATTTTTGTGTGTGTGTGTTTTAAATCCTGCGTTGTTTCCATCCATGTTTGCACACTTTCAGTGATTTTTTTTTTGCTGGTGCATTAGCGCTCCGTGGCGTTTTACCTCTGTATGCTGTGCAGGGCGTACAAATAAAGCAGCACCCACTTGAAAAACATTGCTCCATAGTGAAATTCCACAGGGTACCTTTAACGCTGCAGCAAATAATGGGAAACATGCTGAAGTCCTATTAACTATTGAAAAATAATTAATCTCCAGAACAGCTTCAGTATTTAAAACAAAAGCTTCTTCTGCTGCTGACAAAGAAACGCCTCCTGGCTTTTATTGTATGTTCATAATCACCCCCTCCTCCTCCGTGAGGTGTTTGTTTACTGCAGAAATTAGAAACCTGCTTTGGTTTAATTGCTCATTACACATACCTCTGAATACTCAGTACAGCACACTCTGCCAGACTGGAAATAACTGAACAAAAGGTAAAAGAAACGGTCGAAAGGCATCGTTTTTCAGCCACTATTCGATGGTGTAGTGTTGTATCTGACGCAAGTCTGCAGGGATCTTAATTTGCATTAATTTGTCTTCTCACAGCGACAGGGAGTCATGGTGTCAGAGGCTCATGTGCACATTTAAACCTGGTAAGACCTCAACCAGAATATGGCCACCAGACCGGTTATTGAGTGCATGTAAGCGCGGCCAGTTCTGCATGAAACTGTGTCATTAGTTTTGGATAATTGCAAGTTTTTCACCTGATTTGGAGGTTTTCAAACTCGTGTGCTCAAACCTTCCCTCATCACTCGCATCGCACATACCTCCCAACTTTTCTCCCATTGACTTTCCTCTGTGTAATCCAGTTCTAAGATGTGTCTCTGCACATTTGTGTGCGTATGTGTGTGTAGCCTAATTAAACCATGGCAGCCATATGTGTTAATGAGCTCCCTCATTAGGCAGTAGCTCTCCTCGTTAGGAGGAGAGGCGTCGCTGGTGGAGGAGAGACGGAGCGGCTCTTTCTCAAACTCCTGCTGAGTTCGCTGTCCCACACACTGAAGAGGGGATTATCCTACGGAGGGCAGCGAGGAGGGAGGAGAACCTCGGGCTGAGACCAGGAAATATATTTCTGGAGATGGATCTTTGTGAAACGTCCTTTCAAAGTCTGTTTCAGTGGAAGTCTGTAGTTGGTTCCTCTTCAGGAACGTTAGGCTCAAAGAACCTGTGAACAGTGTTTTTTTTTTTTTTTTTCAAGTTTCTCAAATACATATCTAATAAAAGCTTTGATGTGTTCACCCACTGAACTGCAGGACATATGTCCTCTCTCTGACTGTAGGTTCTTAATGTGGTGAGACATTGCGGGTTGTGTACACCGACCTGTCTGACATACAGTGTGTCACGTTGCTTCTCTGTGCAAAACCATCTCATGCAGAGGAGATGCTGCATGAGATGATTCATTTCTGCATTGTGGTTTAAACAGAAGCTATTCTTTACTTAGATATGAATGGTTTCTGCCAGGAAGTGACCACACCTGTTACCTGAAAGTGGTTTTGGGAAACTTGCGAGCCTTTGCTCCTCTTAACTGTATTTTATTCTAACATTCAAAGCATTTGCTTTAACTCCTGAAAGCTTTGAAGATGTTAAAATCTCCTGAATTCACATATTGATTGATGGCTGACTGATTGTCAAAGATATGTTTGAGGTCATTTAGAAGCAGAGCTGAAGTCACAGTGTCACCTTTAAAATGTCCTCAGTGACCAAATTTAAGGGATTCTTACCAAAAATGTGTAAAATGTTTGTTATGTGTTCATGTAAAACCCATAAAAAGACTCAGTATCGTTTGGATTCTGCTGTCACTTCAGCATGTGGACACAGGCTGAGTTTGTTAGCATCCTCAGAGACACCACCACCACCACCACACCTGTGTGTCCATGAACTGTAAGGTGAATAAAGTGAGTGTCTCTGTCTCATCTGTGTCCCCCCAGACTCCCTCTGCTGCAGAGACGGCGGAGACTCGTCCTGCCCGTCCACAGTCTGGTGTGCCTCGCTGCCTTCGGCCTGGCTCTGCCTCTCGCCATCAGTCTCTTCCCACAGATGTCCCAGGTACAAAACTGTCCTCCCTTTTAGGGAATATGTCTTACAACACTGCTTTGTCTGAAGTTAATCCACGATATTCTTGTTTTTGTCTCCAGCTTTGGTCATAAATAATCTTTGCTTTGGTGTGTCAAGCTGCAAAAATCAACTGTCAATCAAACCAAAGCTTTCTATTATTGATGATTAAGCTTTTATTGAAGACACTTTGCAGCCGCACTGTCTGTCCCTCCTCAGGTAACTTTAGCTTTCATGAACTGGGTTTAGCTTTGACCAGTATTGTGTCCTATCATTTAAAAATAAGAGCAGCACCACAGACATTATGCTGAATGTTGTGGAGGAATTAGTTTCAAGGCTCATGTGGTTGTTAAAATGTTCAGAGAAGAATAAAATGAAAAAAATGATTTAACCGGAATCAATCCTGATACCAAGCACTTCCTGTTTTCCCTCTTCCTTTCCTCATTTTGTCCATTTGCTCTGCTCAGGTCTGACATGACTGGGTTTCAGTGACTGGTGCTGATGACTGGAGTCTTCTGACCTCTTTAACGTTCCCCATTGAGCCTTACAGAGGCTCTCTCCTAATGAGCCGTAGCCCTCTAGACTTAACCTGCTGTGTTATGATCTGCCCACAGCCTCTATTGCCTTCATTCACCGATGCCATCCGTAGCAGGCTGAGATCTAACTTTAGCCTTATTACCTCAGTATGTGTCATTCTGCTCATTAAATGGCCACAATTTTGTTTTTCGCTCTGTCTCTCTTTGTCTTCTCTCTGCCAAACGACGTGCTGACACAAGCCAACCGGCTCTGGCTTTAAAATGTTTAGGATTTAATTACCACTGGAAATAACTCAGACAGCCATATGGCAAAAAACTTCAGACATATGTGCCGCCAACAGTCCTGTGAAAAAGCTGCCTCCAGTTCCACGGAGGGGCCTGTTTTTCTCTCACAAGTCCTTTTTGCACTTTCGCAAGAATAGCAGATGAAAAAAAAAAAGATCTCCCCAAAAAGCAACATGAATGCCCTGTTCCCCTGGACCCCCGCCTACTCAATTTGTCCCACTTCCCCATTTCACACCTACCAAGATGTCTGATTAGGATTCTGCCTCCAACTCCAGCAGCCATCTGTCTCTGGTTCAAATATTAGGAGATGCAAACCTCAAATTAGACTTTAATCTGCCAAATTGGCTCCTTTTGCACATTAGCGGTAAATACAGAACATTTAAAGCTTTTAAGAAATATTTAGTTACAAATTAAACTTTCTTTAGGAAGCGGCTCCTGTAGAGGATTATAGATTTAATCACAGCGCACTCATGTGAACATGTTATACCTGACAGCTCGTGCCAAGTGTATCCGTTTTTCACCGCTGACCTTTTTGCTCCGCTGCCATCCCACAGATCAGCGTGAATCAGCTCGAGCCAGAGATCGCCATGGCAACAGATTGTAAGATGGTGACCTACAATAAAGGCCTGTGAGTGATCTGGAGTGCCTGACGCATGAAGACGGGACGCGCTGCTCATCGTGGTTCGGACGACCCGAAGCTGCCAAAGAAGGAGTTCTGGTAAATGTGTGTTATCCAGTGAGCACGTTTACAGAGAGAGGCAGCTGACAGGGAGAGGACATGTTGTTTTCAGCAGGACGATGTTAAATAAGCGATATAAAATCACTGTTATCACCGTCACAACATGGACTCTTACCAAACAAGTAATACCAAATGACTCAAAAGGACTCTCCGTAGCGCTCGTGTGCTGTCTTCAGCTGAGAGCAGCAGTCTGCTCGGGCTCAAGCTAATTTAGCTCATTTGTAAGCTCGCCTGGTTTCTTGTGTCTCTTCCTTCTCTCTTGCTTCATAATGAGCAGGCAATTAACTAAATATTCGTTTTAATAATCATGAGGAGAAATGGTAGGAGCGGTTGCAGGATTGTATATGAATATACTGTGAATTAAATTAGGATGAATGACTGACGTGGATTTTTGTGAGCATCAAAGGTTTTTTTTTTTTTTTCTTGTTTATAATTTAATACAGGAGATATCAGCCGCCTCTTGTTAAAGCTCCCTCCAACCCAGTGACATGCTTTTATGTCAATAAGTTTGCACCAAAAAGAAGCAAAGATCGGAGGAAAGTCAGACGAACAGAATTTTGTTTGTCAGAATTAAGTCCTACCTGGACGATCATCTTGCAACCACTCGATTTCATCTCACGACCCCTTTTGAGGATCCTGACCCCCAGGTTGGAAACCACTGAACAGAAATTGTATTTTTATATATATATATATATTTTTAGAGTGATATCAGATAATTTAGCAAATCATAACTTTCCTATTTGTTGCACTATTAAACTCTGCCTCCCTTTGAAATGTGACAACCTCTTTTTTTTTTTTTGTTTTTAGCACAAAAGCAGATTGAAAACATGATTTTAAATGACTTTAAATCTGAATGTTGGCTTCCTGTCACTGGAGTCTGGAGCTTGAGTGACTCTCGTGTAGTGAAACACCTGCTGTTGGTTTTAGTTTGATAGCAGATAAAAAGATCCATCTTTTAGATTTGCCTCCACCTCTGCAGAGGTGCATGTACTCTTTATAAACTCTGTATTGTGTAAGTTAATAATATATAAATACAATTACAACAATCAGTAAAAGACTGAGATTTTTACTTTCTACATGACTTCTGAAAGCATTGTTGTTAAAATGCTGTCTTTTTCTATGTATTTGCTCTTGATTTCTATAAACTTTCTGTCTTCGAGCATTATCTCGTGTCACCATCTGTGATTAATATGTTTGCACGGTTGCCGAGGGAACGCAGCACGGTAGGCTGCGACGCGACGTAGTTCGACAAGAAGCCACATGCAGGGTCGGTGGAGGATGCTGGGGGGACGATGTGGAACGACCCGGGTGAGACAAACAAAAACAAACCTGATTTGACATATTGTCCTTCAGACAAACAGCTGATTTCTTTCTTTCTTGTTATTACTCGAGTTTTTGCTGTTGTGTCTCACACCATCACATATCAGCATCACATCTGGCTGAATTTCACTCTGATGTTGAGAGTTTTACACGGATGTTACCTCACTGAAATATATTTTTCAACAATATAGCTCATAACTTCAAATAATAGTCCAAAGTGAGTCCCGTTTTAATATCAATTAATATTTGTAATACTAGTTTTTACACTATTTATGGATATCTTAAATTTCTGGATACATTTTCTTTTAGATACATAATTTTATGTTTTGAGGAAAAAATATCTGATCTCTTATGTAGTCATTTCAGTCAATCCATAGTGAGCAGAGTGTGTTTTATTGAAAGATTTTTTAGATAGATAATTAGGCTGTTGTTTGTGATTGAATGTGTTTACTGCTGCTCAGCTGAAACTGATGTAATGTGGCACTGTTTCTACACTGCATGATTTATCGCCTGGCATCAACAATGACACACATGCAGCTTGCGGTGTTAGGAGAGAAAATCGAAGGCTTCAGTCTTCCCACTCCTCTGGAGGGACTCTTGTTTTTCACGGTGGATTCCTGCTCTGATCCTGAACCCTCGTCTCTGCTGACTCTGCTGACAGGAGATGCAGCGTTCAGGGACACGGCCGTGATTCTCCCCTTAATTGTTTTCCAAACAGACAAGTGAGCGATGCTGCTCTCGTTACTCCTGCTGACCTTCTATCTTACCAGCATGTGATTGGCCTCAACCACAGACAGGTTATCGTGTCAGAGTGAGCTACTGTACTGGTTAAAACACACCTCTGATGGTGTTTATTTGGACAATAAGGAATGCTGAATTTCTTTAAACATGCATATGCACCTGCAGTGAGTATTGGATATCCTGGAAACTCAAAACAAGGCATGTGGCCCCTTCTGCAACTGCAGATGTCTGACGTATTGTGCGCCTTTGTAAAAACTGCTGCAGTGTATTTTACTTTGCCGCCTCCCCCCTCGTTCCTCGCTGTCTCTCTGTTTCTTAGCTTACAAAACAAGACATCGGGGTCAGACATCAGGGCTCTCCTCTAAAGCCTCGGGGTCATTAGGAGGAGATTCCTTCCGTTTCTTTTGACAGGTGATTACTGAGGCAGTTTGCTGAAAGGGCCGCCGCACAATAGTTACTACTTTCCCTCTTTTTTTCAGGGCTTGCACCCTCTGGAAGGGAATTATTTCTGTGTCCCCCTTCTGCTGGAATTTGGAGGAAATACCGGCCGATAGGTAACACACCTGACACCTGTGCAATGGTCCTGCAACATTCCTGTCACCTCAAGTCTCCATCAGTGGTTCCTAATCTAAGAGAAGGTTTTTGGATCATTTCTGGGGTGTCACGACATACCATTCAAATCTTTCCCAACTCTCCTTGAATTTTCACAATCTCAGCCTAAAACCACCTGAAAATGGAAAATACCTCTTTGGTTGGACTTCATGGAGTGTCTGCAGGTTTCCGCTCCAGCCAAACGCAGCATGTTTCACACTGATTTGCACATGCACCTTCAGCCACGGAGGAGGGCCTAATGAGTGAAATCTGCCGCTGTAATGGCTGGTTTTAAGGAAAGCCTGCAGACACTCCAGCCTGTGTGGCAGGATGTCCAAAGCGAGCACCTGAATTACACAAAAACATTACATTCCTCTCATCAGAGAAATAGCTTCTGTTTTTATTTCTAAAACATCTTTTTGTAATTACATGTTCTGCTTGAAAAGTATGTTCTTATATATGCTTCATACTACACACGGCGCTTGAATGAAATGAAATCTGCAGACAAATGGAGTCGTCGTCTGTCACCCCCCTCTGATAAATGTGGCATGGCAGACGAAGCACAAAGCTGTGAACCTGCTTTTATTATGTGGCACAACTCGCCCCTAACACCAGAGGTCTCTGCAGCTTCTCGTCCGTCCCAAAGTCACGCACAGCTGGTCATGAATCGTCTCTCTGTGGTGAATCTTCATTAGGAAGCGTAACAGAGCGCTGGAATGGCTCCCGTGTCACCGGTGGAAATCAGATCTTGCAGCGAGGGACAAATGAAGATCTTCTTTGACACATGGTTCTTTTCCTGCTTTGTTCTTCCGCCCAGTCACCACACTGTTCTCTGACTCACTGGGTGGATTAAAAGTGTGTGACAACATGTTCTGGTGATGGAGGAGAAATTTAAATTATCATGGCTCACAGGTGGCGGAGTGGGTGGGGTGAGCAATGAGGTGTTAATGACCTAAGCAGGTGGTAAAAACAGCTTTAATGAAACAAATAGCCTATTTCAAAAACAACCTTTAGAAGTGGCCTATGTACAATTTAAAAAAAAAAAAAAAAAAAAAATAATGCTATGATAGAGGTTCACGTTGTTTCTCTTCATCTTTGGTCGTCACACACCAAAGATCATTAACCGATCGAAGGATCTCTCCTCATCCAGAGACAGTCATGATGGATGTCATTAAATAAGATGGAGTTTTTTCCAGTGTGACAGAGTATAGCACCTCGATGAAGAGATGTGCAATGATCACATATGTAGTCCTTGTGTCTTCCTCTAATGTGTCTAATTATACTTAATAATATTACATAATAAATAGTGTTGGTCCTCTGGTGCGTCAGAAGGGGACGCAGGGTTTGGGCAGCATTGTCGGAGGTTGGACGGCGGTTTTAGTCCTCTGAGGTCACGTCTATGTCCTCGGAGCTGGCCTGCTTGGTGGCGATGCGCCATCTGTTGATGTGGTGGTTTCCCTTCTTCTTCTGCTGGCTCTCCGGTCCCTCCTCCTCCAGCTTCTGTCGCTTGTACTTGGTCCGCCTGTTCTGGAACCACACCTTCACCTGGATAGAAAGATGCACAGGTTTCATGATGAGGATGTGAGCAGCCTGTCGTGAGGTTTCAGAGAGGCGCAGGCTCAGTTTTAGAGGTAGGACCCTGGAGCTGTGCATGCTAGCACAACTAAATGTAACGGAGTTTGATTAACCATTGATTGATTAACCATTATTTTTATCTATTAATCAGCATTATAAGGTTATCGATGGATCACTTTGTCTGTAAAATGAAAGAAATGTTTAAAAAATACACAATTTCCCAAAGTCCAGAGTGACAAATGTTTTCTTTCTGACCAAATGTCCAAAGATATTCAGTTCACAATGTTAGAAAGCAGGAAAAAGCAGCAGATCTTCACATCTGAGAAGCCAGAAACAGCAGAATGTTTGGAATTTTTGATTAAAAAAAGATTTCATTGATTAATCTTATTATAATTGTTCCAGCTGTGATTTTACCATGAGCAGTTAAAATGTGTTGGTGAGGAAAACACTTACAACAGAATATGACTTTCAGCCACAGTTTCTAATCTGTCTAAAAAATTAAAAGAATTTATCATTTGCTCCCAGTATTTGATTCTATTCACCAACTGGAAACCAGTGGAGGTTTTAGGGGTTAGCTTCACTTTCTTCCATTATATAAACTACAACCAATCAAAGCAGCAGATATTTTTATAACACTCTCAATCCACCAATCAAAAGGCTTCTTTTCTCCTCCTAACTGATCCCACCACTGGTTTACACTTTTGAATCTTCTCCCCCTGCATCATCTGTCACCTCAGCATCTGCGTTAAGGCTTATTTAAACCTCTCTTTGCCTCTCTGAACACGGCATTAATTCATGCAAGAGTTCAACAAGCTCAGCAGCTTCCTGACCGACTCGTGTTGCTTTGTATGACCTTGGAATATGAGCTTGGCTGACTAACCTATATGTGGCTGGATGCATTTTTTTAAATAGCAGCACTCATATTAATTTAGTCCTGCCTTACTACTTGACTTTCAATAGGCTTCGGGGTAATTCTATGCAGTAAAAGCTGTTTAACTGAAACTGCAAACTCTCAAAGTGCCACAATATACTGTTCAATAGTTGGAGGAAGTTGTCTAAAGTGGAGGCAGATCAGAGAGAATTAAAATGATGTTGAGAAACTTGAAAAGTGTTGAGGGCTAATTTAGCAGACACAGAAAATGTGCAGCAGCATTAATGCTGCATTTGACCAGTCATTCACCCGAAATAATGCCCATTTTGTAACCTCAGTCGACCGGTCCAAAAGCAGAGAACAGATAGTTGCATCAGATCAATCATGTTAGCATCCAGCTGGATAATAACACACTGCCTCTGTCCTCTGTGCACCTCATTGCTTTGGTTTTTATGTCATTACAGTTCACATTTAACCTAAGACCAAATAAACTTTGAGTGTGATAATTAATTTTTAACATTATAATCAGCATAATGCAATTGGTGCTTAATTGCAGGACACCTACTGACTGACACAAAACCTAAACTTACAAGCAGCATTTATCCATATCGCTGACTCAGGAAACCTCTCCTCATATTGCCTATTAGGCCTAATTGACACCCAGATAATGTGGACTCATTAAACATAAACATCAATAATATTCACACACCTTTATCCTCAAGCATGCATGAATTAAACACCTTTAAGACACGCTTTAAATGACTGAGCTGCAGCCATGTCTGTGGCCGGCGCGAGGGAATTCTTTAGCTGGGAATACAATGTGTTGAATAAAAGTTTTAATTTCTGTCATTACTGCAACTGCATATATTAGCAGCAATTCTCAGTACTGTGCTGCAAACTGTGGGGTGATAAATGTTATATGATGCAAGACTCTCATTATAGCCAAAGCAAAATAGTTCACACTGTTAATTTACAATTTCCTCTGCAATTAACATAATAGTACGCTCATATTCTGCAACAAAAAAGGAAAGACGATTCCTTATTTGTAAATAACCTATAATTCAAACCACTGTAGTCTATGTAACACCTAAATAAAGAATATACAACAGGTGCTACAAATATTAACAGAACTAATTACAATTCAAAATATACAGAAAAATAAAAACTAATGACTTAAGTTTGCAATCTATAATTTTGCTGCTTTAAATTGAAGTGATATTATTGTTATTATTAACATTAACAGTATCAGGGTTTAACCTCATAAATTTTTCGTGATATTTCCATGTAGCCTAGATGGTAGCTTTGGGAATGTAACTGGTCAGGATTGAGTCGGGATTTATATATATTTATATTTATAATGATATATTTATCGTAAGATAAATATGTAAATTTATATTACACAGTACTTAATATTTAGCACATCCACCCCAGTTTTGATTAAATTAGAAGAAAGTTTAAAAATAAAAAATAAAAATAAAAATGTATCTTTGTCATAGTGGAAATATTCCCGCCGTTTTGATCTTATTTTTTAGTTATCGCGACATTTGCCAGCATAGAGCACGAAAGTAACGGAAATGTAACGTTAGCCATGAAACGTTGCCATCAGTAAACTAAGTATATTTAAAAGCAGAAATTGTCAACAAATAGACAATTTTAGTGCTTCAAGGCTCAACTGCCGACTTTTAAACCACTAGAAAGCGAGAATTAACCGTGTTTGATAGAGGAATGCAAACCGGGACCGCATCAGGCGACCATCCGCTAGCATAACATTAGCTTACCTGCGTTTCAGATAAACTCAAGCTGTTTGCCAGCTGCTTCCGCTCCGCTCCGACGACGTAGTGGTTCTTCTCGAAGGCTCTTTCCAGCCGGAGGAGCTGGGAGGGCGAGAAGGCTGTCCGGATGCGTTTGGGTTTTCTGGCGAAGGGACCGTGGAGGAGCAGGCTGTCCTGGGACACATCATTACCTGACACCGGAATAAAAGAAGCAGCAAGGCTCGTCAGTTGGGGCCGGAAAAGGTGAGGTTGTTACTACAGCTCATGTGTGGACAGCGGACAGAGAGGCTGGCTGTCAGTGTGTTGAACCGGTGTGTGGCTTCCTAATCAGAAACACTGAACTGTGTGAACAGGCCTCCGCCAAGTGATGCTCTAAATGTCCTTATCATGGCAGTGAGACACAGAGGTCAAGCAAGATTTTGTATCTAGGCCTGTTATTATTATTATTATTATTATTAGTAGTAGTAGTAGTAGTAGTAGTAATAGTAATAGTAGTTGTTAATAGACTAATAATGATAGCAATGCCGTAATAATAGTATTTACCAGAATTTAAATATAAGCTTGTAAATAAATGGTCGTTTATTAGAAACAGATATTTTTTAAAAAAAAATCAAATTCCCATGTTTAATACCTTGCCTACAAAATTATGCATTTTAATAGGCTTCTTTAACTCACATTAGACCTTTAACCCCATTTAAACAAAGCGTTGGAGGCGGAAAACCTTTGCAAATAGTTTCACAAAAATAGTGTGGAAGCCTGACAAACATGTAGATCTAACCGTTTATTTTTCTGTCTAAATTGACAGATTACTCTTTACTAATTATTATTAATTCAGTTTACTAATTCATACATAGTAAACATAAAATTAAAAATGATACTTATTTGGCTTATTGCCTATAACATACGTACAGTCTGATAAACAATTAAATTCTACCAGTTGAATTCACAGCACAGCAAATAAATGATATTTTGTGTGTGAGCAGCAGCATTATTTAATTCTTAAAATTGGTTAATTAACTGACTGCTTCTTTTCATCCTGATAATCTTCCCATTTTATTGTCAGAAAGACGAAACTGAAAATATTCTGAGAAGATGAGACGTTTATTTCGTGGTAAAACATCCCAAAATAATTTTATAATAAAACAGACCTTTCTCTCTTTTAAGCGACCGTTTTCTTAATATATATATGTTGGGTTTTTTTTAAATAAGCTAATTATGCAAACTTTTTCCTTCGTTTTTGTCTTCTTCTTGTCCAACAAGAGGACATTATGGGATACCAATAAATTAACCTGTTAGGACACGTCAAACTGCCAGTGTGGAATTAGTTTACTTTAAAAGTGGGCATCATTCTGTCTTTATTGTAAAATATATTCTCCATGCAGACCTGTAGGAATGCAATAAAAAGCGATATGAAAATGAAACAGCAATTAATCTGACAGTATAAATGAGCCTTAATAGGCCCTACAGATGCATTTATTGGGCGATAGTTCGTGCAGAATTGCTGCTGAGGTAAATAAATGACTGCAGGCTGTGTTCAAATCCTTTGCTGCTAATACCTGGGAAGGATTTTCCTCTGATTTGCGTCTCTGTTCCCATTATGCTGAAATTATTATCCTGGATTTGATCTATTTTGTCTCTGCTGCCTGGCTGTTGTGCCAGATTTTCCCAATGAAATGAAAAACACTGTAGCCTGACCTAAGGCGAGTTTTCTCGTACGGAAAAAATCAGCATCAGAGCTTATCTTCTGCTGGCTGTGGCTTTGTGGGAGTATAGCTGCAGGGCGAAGGAGAGTGGAAATATGAGAGCAGCCCGACAGCCTGCTGCAGACTCGGTGGCCTTGTCCTTTATGCTATCTGTGGCTGTAGTTTATTGTCTAACGAAGACATATTGTCAGTGTTGACATCATATCGTGCAAAAAGTCATGTGTGGAAACATCTCAAGAGCAAATATGGAAGCACGCTTTATAGCCTCTATGAACAGAGTTTATTTTGAATTATGCAAACACTTTATGAATGTTGTCCGACAGTCACCCCCCGCCTGTAAATCAGTTTATCCATGTGCAGGACAGCCTGTTGTACAGGCTCGTCATTCAGGCAGAAATAACTGCACATGTGGAAATAGGAAGTATAAGAGTATGATGTTTACGCCCTATGGCCGTATTCAGCATCACCGCCACTTCACTTACCTTGAAATCTGTGCCCAAAAAACCTGTTCCGTAGGACCCAGGGGTAGAAGTTGAGCGGGTCTCGGTGTTGCGTCCCGAAGAAGTGCGGATGCTGTAGGTGGGAGCCGCCAAGCTGGTGAGGAGCCACGGTGAGGGAGGGGTGGCTTACCGACTCTGGGAAGACCAGGTCCGGGGTCTGATAGAGGGACCTGGCCGGCGGAGCCTGGTAACTGTTCATTAAGGCATCTGTCGTCGGGTTGGAGTAACTTAAAGCCGTCGGACGGATGGGATCCTCAGCGGTTAGAGGGTTTTCTTTGGCGACCAGAGACTCTATCGTGAAGCAGCGCTTTCCTGCAGACGAAAACATCATCTCGGTAGAAATAGAAACCAACACCAAAAAGAAAGTGATCAGTCTTTCCTTCCTCTTGCTGGAAAAGAAATAACCCCCCGCTCAGAGATGCGTCATGACCAAAGATGGAGGGGTGTTTGGGGAGGGGGCTGCCTTCACGAGCTTGTCCAGGGGAGACGCTGCTACAAAACTCAACAGTGCTGCAAATTGCCCCGATCCATGGAGTCTGTGCGCGCTCAGAGGGTTTCTGTGCACAAGTGCGCACCAACTAAAAGCGCCTCCAACCTTCAGTGTGGTTGACGCGGCGCAGTGAGAGCGCTGATTGGACCAGAGCACCTGCCAATAGGTCTCGTCAAGTACCTGCTTCATAGATCACACAAGGCCGGGCAGCTTAGTTACAGAGGCACGCTGAGAAAACATGTGTGCTCCAATTAATGGCTCATAGCGTGTCCTATTCAGCCGTGATATGTCGTTTTTCTGAAGGGAGACAATCTGCCAGTGGGGGTGAGGAGCTCGTTTCAGCTTCAGTCATCCAGGATTTCTCTGCAAGTGACGATATTTAAAACATGGAAGCCTGTGTGCCGAGAAAATGTCTCATGGACACGAGTGGAAATTTCACTCCTTTCACAGCGCAGTGCCAAGTGTTGTTTTAGTGTGGTGTAGACGCGTTTTCACCCTCATGATGCTGCGTTAAAAACTCTTAATGCACCGGAAAGCAAACTAATGCTGAACATGACCTGATATCTGATGTCATTCGTTATTTCACATATTTCATTGTTATAATTTTAATGGATGATGGTCAAAAACAACACGTCTGATTAATTAAAGTCAGATTTACATGCAGGTAAACGCGCTAACGGAAATATAATTTTTGTCCTCATCATTCACCAACACCAACAATAATCAGAAGCCTTTACTGATTGTTTTCGGGCTAAATTTGTGATTTAGTTCCTCAGTGCTGATGTGCAATGAAGTTAAACGTAATGCTTTCTTTTTAGAATTAAGAAAATAACGAAAACAATGATTTTTCTGTCAGTATTTGTAGTTTCTCTTGTAAACAGCCTCATTTGTGCGCTATAATAATAATTATTCTCTTTTTGATACATTAAGTCACCTTGTGATATCTAGGTTTAGCGTGAAGGACACCTCTCTAATGCGTCAGTTAAAATCAAATGACTGTGGGCAGATCGGCTCGTTTTAAATGAGATTCACGCACGAACATCTTGGAAGAGAGACTAAATGAGGCCCCTCTCTGTGGGCCCCGTGGCCCGGCTCTGGGTGCCCTCTGTGAGGACAGTTTATCAGCGCGCAGTCGTACAGCAGAAAGCAGCAGTTAACAGGCAGCCTGTAATTGTCTTTGGAGCGACGCGGCTGCTTCATCCCTCGGCTCTCAGCTTCCATGGTGCACTAACCAAGTTAATAATTATCCTCTTAATACGCTCGTTTGCGTCGAGGCTGCATTAGAAAATCATTAGCGATGGAAATTATGAGGTAAAACAAGTTGTTGATTAGGCGTTTAGAGCTAAAGGCTCCTAAAGACGGCAGTAGGTTCCGTGAATGAGTCGGTGTCCAAAAGGCTCCTTCTTTTCTCCCTCAGTGTGTTTTTTAAAACGCAGTGATAATTGTAAGGGTCGTGTCGACACAGTAAAATCTGCATTTGATTACTGGATGAGCCTTAAACTTCTACAGTTTCCCAGTAAATATGTTACACGACTCATAAGAGCCACCGTTGAATAGAACAGGCCTGTGAATCATCTCAGCTCTGTGTCAATGTCCATTATGATCGCCGAAATTGAAATTATCAATAAATATCCATCGAATGTGGCTCCGCGGAGTTACTTTGTGTCAGGGCGAGAATCTTTTCATTTAATCTCCATGTTCTATTGAAACAGTTGTGTTTTGTTATGTGGTCACATTATAGATCCTTCTTATATATGAGGGATGAAATTATGAAAAACATACGTGCAACAAGTTCATAACGATATAAGCCGCTTTCAGGACTCTGTTCATCGCAGGGTTTTAGATTTGAACTTTTCACCCACAGAGCAGCAGCAGGAACTTGAAGGCTGACCGAGCCGGTTGAAAAACGCTGCTGACTTTAATGATGAAACCCTGCGGGCCTTTACGCACCGACCCTGATCGCTGCTGGTTAATCGGTGACCAAAGTGCTCCGCATTAACAGAAACAAAGCAGCGCAGTCCGGCGTCGATCTGATCTCCCCCCAAATCTCCAGACTGCGATAGCCTTCAGTATTTTGTACTGAAAATCCTCCATTTTCCTGTGATATTTTAGGGTGCACGCGTTGCAGTTAGTGGAAAGTTGCGACCTTCATCTTGATTTAATATCTCGGATGAATTGCTGAGATTTGTTCAAACTGAATGTCCGTGAGGCTAACGGTGGATATCGTAATGTCTTCAGATTATATATTAATTACAGGAGTAAGGGAGCATAGCCTTAGTTACATATTGACCAATTAAGTAAACTATGAGAGAGAAGTTACCAGGGAAGATGTTTAAGAGCAGGTCAGAGCTGTGGGATCGAACAGAACACAGCTCTCTTTATTTGAGTTGTTCCGCAGTGCGAGACGGTGCCACGATTTCCATGTGACAGAAACATCTTTTACAGAGTTTGTTTAACTTGTTCATTTGCCCAAACTGTTGCGTTTTATAGTATCATTCTGGGAGAAAAGCCACAGAGAACCACTTAACCACCACACCTCATATATGCAGTAAAGAATGTAAAAAATACTGTTTTAATACAGCTTCACTGTTTAATGGGAAAACTCAGCTGATTCTTGGCAGTCGGTGACATGCAAAACTCAGTTTTGATAAAACGCTGTCAGTGTACGTATTTTGTGCATCTTTGTACATTATATAAAATGTTGGTAGCTATAGATTATTTAAAAAATTACTTTATTTCAAAAAGATAATTCAGTCAGTATCAATAATGACTTCCAGGAAATCCTGTTTGCATGTGTAAAAACAAAACAGCAAGACAATTAAAACGATCAAAAATATGATATTTCTGCTGACTTTTGTCTTTTAACAATTTAGGAAAAAATAAAAAGTATCTCAAATGACTTTGACCCAAATGCACCATCAATTATTAACAGGATTTTCTCATCATTAAAGTTTCCTCTGATCAATTTAACCCTTAAATCACACCACTGGCCAGACCTTTGGCATATAAAAACAGTACTACTCACAGACTTTCTAGCAGTTAATGGTCAACTTGTAAATCTTACAATATTCATAGGAGACGAGGGACAAACAGTGAGTGAACGCTCTGAAGACAGATGACCCACCTTAACACGAGTGCTGCCCTCTAGTGGGCACTGTGTGAACGACGTTCTTAAGGCGTCTTCACTGATGGTTAATGATTGAGAAAGATGCTCCTGTTAATGATGAACACTATGATAGTACAATTATAAAATGGCTGAGTTTTGACTGTGCTTTATTTTAATTTTAAATTTCCCAAATCTAAATAATGTTTGAGCCTGATTATTATCTGTGATGTTCACTCTGTTCTTTGAAGATGAAGAGAAGTTTGGGGTTTTTTAGACCAATGCTGCCATCCAGTGGTTGACCCGAGGAAGAACATGTTCATAGGGTTTAAAGTTTCCTGCAGAGGTCACTGGATGTTTTGACCTCAACAGGCTTCAGTTTAGCTCCTGGTCCCAGAGGTCCCACTCCCAATGGAAAGTGAAAAATATTACCCAGATCAGACGCTAGTACAAAACTGGGAGGTTTACTGGTTAATGAACATCATGTTACATCCTGACAAACTAACTCAGAACTACATTGAAGTATGTTGATAAGGATGTTTCCCTGTGGACAAATGTAAGTTTCAGCCGTCAATCATGTCTTCCAGGAACGAAATCTCCTTCATCATGTTTCTGTGAAGTGGGATCTTGTGGTCAAAATAACCATCATGTTAATCTAAATTTAAAAAGACTCCAACAGAGACAAAGCCACAGGTTAAGCTCTCCTGAAAAAGTTAATACAAATCAGTAACTGCTGTTAAGGGAAGGATGATCTCAATAAACCAAATAATCCAGATTAATTTTAATTGATTGTAAACCATCTTATTTATTTTGTCTGCTAAAATCTTTGCAGTCATTATTAAACAATTCTGCAGCACTTTAATAACCTGCTTAATTTGATACATGCTGATATATCATTAGACTTTTTCTTTTATATGGGATAAACTATTAGACAGGGATCAGCAGGATATTAGTCCTAAATGCTGGTTTTATTTCTTCATGAACTGGCTCCTAGGTCTAATTCTGGTCTTTGTTTTCTGGTCTTTCTCCTTGATTAAAACCATCGGATTAAACCGGGCTGCAGAGACCAGCTCCGGGCTTCCCTCTCACCTCCTGCGTTCATTAATAAACTAATTGGCCATTTTGTTTCGCATTAGCGTTGTGTGTTCAGCTAATCTATTCCACTTAAATACTTGGAAAATTTCACCCCATTATAACGGGATGGGAAAAGTAGCACGTCGCCGCGTTTGTGCCACCTGCATGAGAAGTGCGGTCGTTTAGCCACCTGTGCGGGACTCCGCTCCTCCACCGGCTCCCCCATCAGCATAAACAAACATCCCACTTTTAACACGACCTGGAGAAAAAAATCAGTGTTCATATGCAGAGAAGTTGCCTCCATGTAATCTGCTTTATCTGCGAGGCTTTTCGTATCTAAAAGACGGTTTTTAGCCACCTTATGTCAATGGTGTAAACCTGAGCCCTTATGAAAAGCGTCACATGACTTCTGAGTTTCACAGACAGGCTTTATCCCTCGTTCTGATATTATGGATCCATCATTTTTCGTTTTATTCGTTGTATGTGCGTAAAAGACGCACGTTGGATAAATTACGCGTTATTCGGGAAGCGGCGGATTCCTGATGAGACGCATTTGGCTCTGTTGTCTCTGTTTGGCCTTTAGCTTCCCTCGTGGTGTTCTCTGTCGCTGAACAGGAACTGCTCTTTCCTGGGAGAAAAAGACTCAGTGAGCTGAACATCAGGACGACCGCTTCGCTCGTCGGAGCCCGTGTCAGAAGTCATTGTGCGTCTCAAATGCGGCCCTTTCACGGCGAGACAAAGGGCAGCTTCTACTTCAAACGCTTGTAATGAAAGCTAATGACTATTAGATGGAGTAGAAGGGCCCTCGGCTTTGCAAATAAAATGCAAAGGAGGATTTTTTTTTTATTTTATTTTACAATCGCCTACCCTAAAACGCGCGTTGGTCAAATGAAGCGCACTCTTCATCCTATTGGAGGTGCAGGTTATTGCTCTCCATGAGAACTTTCACACCTTCTCAGAGCTGCATTACATCTGAGCTGAGCCATGTGACCAATGGCATTTAAATTTAGGGAGCACAAACAACAGACACTTGTTTATAGGTATTTAAAGATTCAGCTGAGTGACATGAAGTCAAAGAAACACCCAGTAATGATAACTGAAGCGATATAACACAATAATTTCATATACATTTGCATGAATGGGATTCATCACCAACATGCCTTCATCAAACTTTCTATTCAAAAAGTATATCCTTCATTTAGAAGAGCTATTTATTTAACCATTAAATACACAATAGAACAGAGCTGAAAATATTCTGTTATTTTTCATTCAAATATGAGGATTTGTTGCTTTCCTTTGTCACTTGATAGTAAACTGAACATCTTTGAGTTTTTGCACTGTTGAACAAAACAAGCAGTTTGAATATGCCACCCACAGGTTCTGTGGAATTTGGCCCAATTAATCGATTAATGGAGAAAATATCTGACAGATTATCAGTCATGAAAATAGTAATTAGTTGCAGTTTCATGATGTCTGTGTTTGTACTTCTTGTCTTTATGATTTGTCTGACCGATGTAATGCTAAATATCTCGATTGAGGCTGCTAATAATTCACCAGCTTTTGCACTTGCACTGAAAATGAGGTCTTCCAACCTGTCCTGTGATGAGCCAGGTGTGAACAGGTAGCTGCCTCTTTTAAGCCTGAAGTCTGAGAACACACAATCGTCAAGTCTGCCTCTTGTCACCGCTGGATGGCCAAAGTTCGGCAATGTGAATGACGACTATTTTGCTTAGATGTGACTCAGCTGATTTGCCATTTATTTATTTGATCTATTTTACCTATTTTACTTGAGCAGACTAGTCTCTTGAATACGGAATATCAGAGAATCTTTGACAAAATTGCAGCAGGATTTATATAAAACAGAAACAACATTATTGAAAATTCTGAATTATTTTCACTATCTGTTAATCTATTAAATGTCTTAAAATTGTGAAAAAGATCTTATGATGTCTTCAAATGGATCGTTTTGTGTGACCAACAGCTGTAATCACATAAGACAAGGACAAGCTGGAAATCCTCACATTTTACAGACTGAAACCAGCGATTTCTTTGTCCTGTCACCTAGAAAAACATCTTAAATAATTAATTGAGTTGTCAGAATGATTTCAGATTAATTTTTGACCAATCAACTAATGGTTTCAGCTGTAGAAAATACAGTACGCACCAGCAAAGACACAGTATAGTCTAACGGGACTGTGTGGACTAATAAAATACCTGCTGTCTCTGCCACCAAGACGCAGTGTTTAAAGTGGTGAAGTCAAAAGGAATCAGAGCTGATGAGAGCAAATGAAGACGTTACAGTTGCCTCTCATAACAAGCTTCAGTTCAGACCCTGTAGAGAGTCTTAGGAAACCCAGCCGGCGTTGGCATGTTTCCAGCCGTTAAGGTGCCCTGTGCTAATTGGGACGATGAGCCCGGTGACCCCCGCCCCTCCTCTCGCCGGGACTCTCCAGGTTTTCCCAGGCCTCTGACTGCTTCTTTCTTTCCCTCAATGGGATTACGTTGGGCTGAGGAGAGAGGAGAGGAGGGGGGAGCTCTGACTCCCGGCTGATCACATCAGAAACGGCTCTCTGGGGTTTTTACACAAATTCTGCTCCTTCAGCGGCGCTTCAGCCCTAATCAGACCGAGCGGGGACGCCAGGAGAGAGCAGGCAGGGGGTGGCGGACATGAGAAAGAGATCAGCTCTGTTACTGTTTATTAAACTTCTCTCTTTGATACTGTCACCAGCCGTGGTCTGCAGCAGCAGTAAGCAGCAGAGCCAGAGACTGAGGAGGGGGTAGATGGAGCCGTTCTGTGGGAGTGTGCCTTTACAGTAGTTTGGTTATTCTAATGTGTTTATTATTATATAATTATGCAATCAACACACTAAACTGTGTTATGTACAGCAAAGGCAGAGAGCAGTAAGTACAGAGACAGTGCAATTGGGAAAAAGGCTTTGAGGTTTGGCAGCGATTAACCAAATCATGTAAGATGCATGTGTATATATAAGGTGCAAAATGCTGATTTTGTGTTTTTCAGGTGATAATTAGTTGGGCTGGATATTGGCACTGATCTCCTGTTTTGATCCAGTTTTAACTGACAAAGTCCAGAATCAGTTTGTTTAAAATTGTAATGTTTTTAGCCCAAAGTTCCACATTTTTATAACATGATAATTTCCATTTGGTTAAAAATGTCAAACCTTTTTTAAGATAAATCTGAGGATTATATGATTTTTTTTTCTGACTTTTTCCCTGTTTTTTGTCCTTGTGAAATACTGAATGCCTTCAAACAAACAATCTGAGAAGAGGAAAACTCTTTTTGGTCGAACTGTCCACACTGAAGGCCGTTACCTGGTTAGACGTCACAAGTCGATCTTGCTTCATTTTAAGGTGTGAAAAGTGAAAAATGTTGGGAGCCACTGATGTAAATGAACCCTGAGAAGCAAACATTATATCAAATGATATGATTAATTCAAAGTTTGAGCTAGCAGCTGGTTTTCTGGGTGTTGCAGGCACCTGGAGTTTTGTCCTGTTCGTGACATTTGATTAGTTTCCTGTTTCTAAAAGCTATAAAGGAGCTTTGTACTTTGTTGGATGGCTAAACAGATTCAAAGTCAACCTGTTACTGTTGAGTCAGTTACGGATTGTCAATATTAGACAGCGGGTTTCTATGTATTTTTTATTTTTCTCTATTAATTCATAATGTTCATGTACTGTGAAAGAAAAATGGACCTGATATATAAATTTACATATTTATATGATCTTTTTTTGCCTGATTCTCACTAGTGCATCACATCTTCATGCATGATCAGCTCTTCTGGTAAATCCTGCTCTTGTCAAGTTGTTTGATACAAGCTAACAGCAGGTGACAACACACAATATTTAATGTGAAACCCTAGAAGGATTACAGAGATGGAAACCCGCCACTCTGTGTCCCATCAGCTTTCTCTGTTTAATATGGCCCGGTTACCCACAGGACAGGACTTTCAGCTTGACCACCCCAATTAGCTGCTCTGATGGACTCATTTGCTGCATCCCAATCCTTTCTACACGCTGTCTTCTCCTCTGTTTTATCCGTCATGTCTGCCAGGCAGGCTTCAGCGGACAGCATGAGTCCCTTTCCACCTGGAATTAAAGACGTCGAGTTTGAATAGAGCAGAGACAGGACACCTGCCGGCCGTGGGTGGGCATGTGGGAGCCCCGTCCATTGAGAAGCAGTGAGAACAGGCGTATTGACCGTTTAAAGAGATTAAACAGTGAGACCCAGCTCTCTAGCCCCGAGACAGACTGACCCCTACCACCCCGGGTTACAGATATCCCAGCTAATCCCTGAGCTGGTTATTTATTTGCTTAGCTTAAATCAGAGGGGAACCCGGTCAGTCCCAGACTTCAAGCATAAATGTGCTTAGATCAAACCAGGGAGGAAATGTCTCCATCATCTCCAAACTGGGCACAGAGAGAGGAGGTCAGAGGGTAGGATGATGGGTTGATGGGATACAGGAGACAGGTTTTCTCTCTCCAGTTAAATCAGCTCATTCATTCAGCTTTTCAAATTAAAATCAGAGGTGAGAAAAAGTGTCTCGCTGAGTTCAGTCTCATCCCATTTTCTTTACTTCTTTCTAATAAATTTGCTAATGTGTTTTGGAAATTTAGATGTAGTCTGCTTCAATGAGTCTGACAGCATCAGCTGCTAACTGGACAAAATATATGTAAACTTGTGCCCTGTTTGTTTGAAAACACAGCTTTAGATCTTCAGCATTTAAATGCAACTAAATAAGCCCCGAACCATTTTGAAATGTAATTTATTAAGACTTTAGCATTTACGTTAATCTGCTTCTGTGTGGGTGATTTCAGTGAGAATCAGAGAAAACATCACAGACAGAAATCCCTCATGAGAAAAACTGTCTAACTTTGGAGGAAAATTATGCAGCAGAAGCTGGTTGAAGGTTTTCAAGGCCTTTGTCAGGTTTTATCACCTCAACTGTGTCACGTGCAAATACTAAACGCAGATTTGTATTTTTTAAATGCCCCCTTAACTTCTGAAACATGTGGCTGAATAAGAAGAATGAATAAGACAAGGTTTCCATTAATGTCATAAAATATATTTCTGAATATTTCATTCAAATATACAAAAAAACAGCATGTGAAGTGAACTCATCAAAGAGCAACAGAATGTAGAAAATTAAATATATACCTATACATCTATTAAATATTCATAGCTGGAGACACGGGCCTCCTGTCTCAGCTGTATGTACAGAAAGTCTTTTCAAACGTCCAGTGGTGTTGGCTCAGCAGTGGTCGGCAGAGTCATCAGACACGTCAATATCCACGTCCAAGTCGGAGAACTCCTCATCCTCATCGCCTTCATCCCCGTGGCCTTGAGATCCGGGACTTTTCGGCGGAGCAGCCAGGCCCAGTTTGGCCAGCTTGGCCTGCTGCTGCTCCAGACTCTGTTTGCGCCACTTGATGCGTCGGTTCTGGAACCAGACTTTGACCTGGAGACAAAACAAGATGCATATTAGATCGACTGTACGAAGCAGTGAGTGAGTAAATATGTTTCTGAGGCTACGCTTGAAATGCCTGTAATGGTTTCGGTATCCGTTTTCTTACCTGAGCTTCGGTGAGCTGAAGAGCCGAGGCCAGGAGGAACCTCTCTGACCCGACCATGTACTGCTGCCGGGCAAACTCCTTCTCCAGCCGGGAGAGCTGCTCGCTGGTGAAGCTGGTGCGCATCCGTTTCGACTTGCCGCCTTTAGTTTTGAAGGAATGCAGCCCCGCGTTGACTTTGGACATTGAAGCTGCAAAGAGATGACACATTTAATCACACAGCCAAGTCAATGTGGTTTTATTCTTGACACCCATCTTGTTCCGATAGTTTCACTAAGTAAAGAAAAACACTCCAATTACCTTGTGCGTAAAATGCTCCACGACACGATGACTGGTAGGTGAAAGGCGGGCAGCAGTAGACTGAATATCCAGGCTGTGTGTGGACCGCTGAGTGCAACATGTTCGGTGAGTAGACGTAAGGTGCTGTTGCTATCGGTAAGCCTAGCTGTCCGGGGAGAGGCAGAGCTGGAGCTGTCGGTTGATATTTCTCTCCGCACAGAGTAGGACTCGTCCGGCAGCTGCTTGTGTTCTCCGGCTTGGCGAGCAAAGCGTCAATAGTGAAGGATTTTCCACTGGGAGGCTTCGTTGACGACGCGCACTGGCTTCCCGGGTACTGCGGGTACAGCGACGCTGGTGCGTAATTACGCACGGAGTATCCGTAAACTCCGACTGGTCTGTTCGGAACCTGCATTCTGTCAGTGGTTTTAAAAAAGTGGAAAAAATAGGATCGCGAAAGTCTTTGCAGAAACAAGCTGTTGCTCCAAGTGCAGCAGGGTAATGAATGCTGCTCCTCCGCGGAGAAGTCACATTTATAGTCCGGCCGGACACAGAGGTGTCAACAGCCCCCCGTCGACCCTTTGTCTTTCTAAGTAGCAGATGAGAGAAACGAACATCCCGACAACGTATCCAATTAATTGGTGGAGTAGTACAAGCTGGGATTGTCAAACATCCTAACCCTTTGAATGACAAGGCTTTTGAAGAGTCGTGGGGGCAGGGAACTCAGGAGATTTACTGGGCTACAAATTCTTGCATGGATCTTAAGTCCAAATGTAATCATTACCGCTGGGAAAGCCTTGATGTTGCCAAATCATCTTATTTGGAGCCTTTTAAGTCCTGGCTGGCCGACAGATGCTTTAAGCAGCGTAACAAGTCGCTTCACGATTGGAGGCCGACTTCAAGCTGTAGAGCTGACAGAGAATCCACTGTTTTCTTCATTTACACTATTTTTTATCCTCTTTGATTCTTTTTGACGCACGTTTTCAGCCTCCCATTCTATGAATATTCAAGGCTGTAACTTATGTTTTTCTCGACCAGCTGCAAACCAGGAATCACTCCTGTATGTAAACAGTCCATAATCTTTTTCCTGTATAAAATGAATGCGCTCTTTTTCCAAAGTGTGCCTTTTAACAGCAGCGGTGTCGCTCCTAAAATTGAATAACGGCCCTGCGTAATTGAGGCGTCAAATTCAGCGGGTCGGGTGTGGTGACAGAGTGGTGCTGCTGGTTTAACCAAACTGCAACTCCACTAATCTCAGCCACTGCGTTAATCCACACGTTGATCCACCCCATCCTTTGAACGTCGCTGCTCAGACTGGGAAAGGCCTGCGATCAGGTTGATTCCTGAGACAATCCAAGTTGTTCTAAAGCCTTAAATGTGAGGCTGGATTTATTTATTGCGTATAAATACAAAATGTGTTGTGAATGACATGAAAGCCTCAAGCAAACCCGTGCACAGCCGGATCAGAGACCTTTATTCTGAAATCCATTTTTGCGCAGGAAATAAAAACCTGAGCTGCTTCGTTTTATGTTTCCTCATTAAAGGTTGGAAGATGAAGCGCTCTGCGGCTTCTTTAAAGGAAGTGATTTGCTTTCTTACACTACCCGAGGACAAAGACATCCTCTCTTTCAACTTGGATTATTGCCAGCTCTGCAAACTTTGCAGGCTCATTTCCATCATTTGGAGGTGGCAGCGAGTTTCTCCAGAGCCTTAAGTAACTGTTAAAACACATTTAAACACCGAAGCGAAGCGCTCTTTCCCTTTGACCTCGGAGCGTTTTATTTATTCTCTTTCACTGACACTAGAATGTCTAATGAAGAGGGCAAACACAGACTTTCTCGACCTGGCCTGAACAATAAGGAGGCTTCTTCTGATGCGTCTACGACCGGACCACCCACCCCATGACCGCTGTTTGCTGCCGTGCACTGCAGAAAATCTCCCTCCTGACACATCATTCAGTTCACATTTAGAGTCGAAACCTGCATTAAACATGAAAAGATTCAAGCTGATAAATTCCAGATGTTTCTTTGTCAAATCAGCTTAATCATTTTTAATTTAGTGAAGCACTGAGATCAGTTTGTTGTAATAAGTGAGACTAATTAAAACAAGTGGAATGAACGTCAGTATATTTTTAAAGAAAAGACTTATTACACTAAAAGTGTCTTGATGTGGACACCTGTTGTAGCGCGAAACGATCAGTGGATTAATTGATCTTTGATGGACAGACAATGGATCACCTTTTTTTTTTTTTTGTGACCAGCTAATCCTTTAAATAAAATTAGAAAAAAAGTCTCTAGTTCCAGGTTGTAAAATTTGAATATTTACTGGTTTTGGATTAATTTAAGAACTGTTGATTGGCGAAAATAAGACATTGCCAGACACCATGAACTTGTGATGGACATTTTTCACTTTTTTTGGACATTTTACAAGAGAAACAACTATGAAAATGAAAATAATCCTAGTTTCACCCCTACTAAAAAGACTGAGGAGGGAAATCATTTTGCCATTTTCATCCAAGTGCTCGTCCTACATTCTGCCTCACAGAACCTTTTTCACAATATTAGGAGTGAAACCTCCAAGAACTGCACCTCTGCTTCCTCTAACGATGGAGCTGCTGTGGTGCTGCAGCAAAGGCAACACGCCCTCCTTGTGTATTGGAGCCAGACAAGGAATACACGGACCATTGTCCCAGAGAGTCCTCTTTTCATAGTCATGGCCTGAGGGGAGAAAGAAGCTGAGGGGCTGCTCTCTAATAGCTCTATGGGCCATCCTCCACAAATGAGGCTCTCACCAAAAGCTTGAAACTCCTCATCAGCTCTCCTTCATTCAGTATCTGTGGTTGGTTACATGCAAAGTAGGGGCTCTTTTTTTTAGGATTTGTTCTTCCAAACATTCAACTGTGACTTTTCCTGAAGCAACTTAGTGTACAAGCAAAACTGCATTTATAAAATAATGCAAATTAGACACATGGACTGAACGTGACACATCTCATAGACGTGCACAACACATCAATCAGTCATGGCGGTTAAACATGTCACATTACAGTTTATACTCTGGAGTCAGATCTCAGTCAGCAGCACACTGAGTTTGCAACAGGATAAACTAATGATTCCACCTGATATGTAAATGTAGTGGAGTTAAATATACAACATTTTGCTCTGAAGTCTGTTTCTGCTCTGATTTAGAGCAAATGCAACAGCAGTGATCTTTAATTCCTCTTTAAAGAGTTTCAAAGATCAAAGTCATGATCTCTCATCGGTGGATGCTCTAAATAATCCTGCATCTTACGACATATGAGTCTGTTCTGTCTCACCTTCTAGCTCAGTTCACACATGATTGAATGGAACAAAAGCATGAAGAAACACTGTCATCATTATTATTATTGAGGTGAAAGGGGATCGTTTTCTCACCTGCCCGACACATTTAACAGGCACTGTGACCTCGGCCTTTCCTGTCCACGCACATCCATCGCTAATGAGTTTATGAAGTCATTTACAGGGCGACCTGCCTCTGCCACCTTGCTGCTGGGACCGAGGGCTCATTACTGGGACCTGCTGGGCCTTGGCCCTCACCTTGACTATGAATGGGAGTCTAGTAAAAGGCCAGGTATGCTCTGTCTGGCTCCAATACACATTCAGGCTCTGCTGTGGGATGATAAATGTGTGCTTGTGTCTTTTTTCAGCCTGATTTGATGCTGCAGGCAAAAACTGTTTGTGGCAAAAGAAGAAAGATGCCTAATTATTCATTTAAGTGAACTTGTAATAGGATTTGTTGAATTATCACATCTGTTCTCACCAACTTAGACAAAAACAAAATGAGCTATAGTTTTTCAGTTAAAAAGACATTTTTGCTATAATTTACTTTGATAACTCAACACAATCCTCATGTCTGGATAACAAGTCAAACAGAAAAACTACCTAAAACATGTCTCAACATGCACGCCTGTTTGCAGTCCATCTTTAAACATTTATTTGTGGCTCCATACTAATTCATTTAAAGCATTTGTATTCATATGGATGTTATCAGAGTTTATGACATCAGATCACAAACATACAGTTTGTCATTTTAAAAAGTGAAAGTCTTTGGCTGCAAATCCAATTCTTCTTAATGCAGGTCTTTGTCTGCAGACCTTTGCACGGATAACTATGGTGGCCTGTAGAGCTCAACACACTGCAGCTTGACAAAACATCTTCACATGAGCAGCTTTTAGAAAAGATCCTGCAAAAGGAGAAAACAACCAAATACAGAAAGTGTACAGACGACCAGATGGTAGAGGATGATAAAAGTGACTGACATGTTGTTGAGTAAGTTGGAAAATGAGCTGAATGTTTTTTTTTTTTTTTTGGTGACACAATAGGTATGTCCCAGCCTCGTGCGGACATGTTGAACACTGTTTAGTGTCCCCTGGAAACAGTTGCGTTGCGTGTTGTCAAACTGGTGATGATGTTTTCTTCGTTTGCTTGTGTCTGCATGTGCTGCCGTAGATAACATTTTAACCCTTTGCTTTAAAGGTGTATTAATAATGTGTTTTATATGGCTGAGACCAAAATGTTTAAATGGTAAGGTTGAGCAATGAAATATTTCACGATGTGAGACCAGGACAAAGCCTGCCTGGCACTGTTTTAGATAGATAGATACTTTATTCATCCCCAAGGGAAATTCACAACATATGACAGAGTCTGTTCTGTCTCACCTTCCAGCTCAGTTCACACATGATTGAATGGAACAAAAGCATGAAGAAACACTGTCATCATTATTATTATTGAGGTTTCTGTTCTTCTAGGACTTAATATGTTTCCTTTAAACTATCATATAAGTTAAATCTTACAGCAGTCAAGTCTAAAATCCTCATTTGAACTCAAATCCGAGTTGAATCTACAGCTCTATTTAAAGCAGCCTACACTTTAAGATTTAAGCAGTTTATATGACTGTACTGTCATGAACTGTGGCTGGATGTGAGTGATGTTACTGTTCAGGACCACCACCTGAAACTAAGAGAGATCTTGTGTCCCTCTTCCAGTCCTCCGTCCTGTCACGGCCTTTCAGCCTTTCAGCCCTGCTCTCTCTCTGTAAGATGGGCAGCATTAACACACAATCAGCTAAATGGTTAAATGTGAAATGAACTGCTTAATTCCAGCATTGATTCGGCCTCTTTTGCATGTCACTATGCAGATTGTGTGTGTTTTTCATTTACATGTGTGGCAGAAGGAGGGACCTCCACTCGCTGCAGCTCGGTCCTCCAACCATTAGCATCGACACCAGCGCCGTGAAGTGCTACTGTACGAGCTGCTCTCCTCAGGGCTAATAGTGGTCATTCAGGCCAGAAAAACCATCCATCCATCCATTCACAGAAATGACCGTCCATATCATTACCAACTTAATGAGGGATTAACTCTCTCCAGGAACGGTTTCTGTTGACTGACATGAGGCCCGTCCTGGGAATGGAGGATGTGTGTATTCGACCTGTCTGACACTCCGTACAGGCCGCTGCACCTCTGAACTGAGCAGAAGGATGCCTGCAGTGAAGTCCTGCTTCATGCAGGAAGAACATCATTCAGCCAGATCGTTTTGGCAACACAATAGCTTTTATTTGGCTCGTAATGGACATTTTATGAGTGATTTGGTGGAGGACATCTTCAGTGTAATGCTGACAGGGAGACACTACACAATGACAGTGTTTGAAGAGCAGCAACAATACTGGTCTGTCGTTCAGCCCATGGCTTTGAACTGAAGTATCTCAACCAACATTTGATGGATTGGCAGGAAATTTGGTTCATACACTCGTGTTCCCTTCAGGATGAATTGTAATGACTTCGATGATCTTCTGACTTTTCATTTAGCTTCTTCATCAGGTCAAAAATTCACTC
The DNA here is from genome assembly GCA_037975065.1 of Chaetodon trifasciatus. Lineage (NCBI taxonomy): Eukaryota > Metazoa > Chordata > Actinopteri > Chaetodontiformes > Chaetodontidae > Chaetodon > Chaetodon trifasciatus. The sequence goes on along the minus strand of JBBMOE010000054.1, from coordinate 2,848,019 downwards.
TGTCTGATATGTTGGTTTATTCTCGTCGTCACGCGTCGCTTTGGCTCTCCTGCTTCAGAGCGATGAGACCATGTGACTGGCAGAGAGGAAGCTGATCAATCACCCCACCCTCCTTCACTCAGCCTGCTGCACCTACATGAACCTGACCAGCAGGTGTGTTTGGAGATGCAGTCCGTGCACCCAACACCTGTGATACTTTTGATCCATAAAAATGTCCGTTGGGCCTTTTTCTTTCAAAGCTCTTAAAGTTTCCTTTTATTCCAACATCAGCTGGAATCCAACAAAATGTCATGAATGAAGAGGTTCTCTCTGGCCGTTTGTGTTGGTTTTAGACTTTCCATCGCAGCAGCAGAATCTGAGAAAATAACTGTTCAGTTTGCTTTAACCTCTCCTGCTAAGCTACGCTAAGCGGCTGAGGGCTGTAGCTTCATGTTTAGCACACAGATAAGACAGTGGTCTCCATCTTCTCCACTCATTGTTCACAAAATATCACATTTTCCAGTCAGTCTCTTTGCATTTCTTTTCTTATAAAGTTCTTTCTTTGCATTTCTCTGCTGTGGACACGTGTGAACATTTTTCAGACACAGCATGAATGGTTTGATTTGAAAGCTTGTTCTTATCATTGTTCATTTTTTGCCTAAAGTTTGGTCACTGTCAGACCCAAAACCACCAGAGTAAAGCTCAGATGAGTTTCATTTCAGGTTTCTGCTCCTTCACGTGGTCGATATCTCATCTTAAAATCAAACTTTTAGTCTTTTTTCCTCTGTAGTCCGGGTATCATTGCCACAGGTTTCTAGATAAATGCATAAAACGTGAAGGTCCTGTAGACATTTCACGTCTTTGCCGATGTGTAAAGCCACTTTATGAAACCAATCATTGCAGTGTTTTAAAGGGGCCCCTTCCCAGGTGCTTTGAGGGCTCTGTGGAGACCCCCCCCACACCCCACTTTAATGGAGGTGAGAATTGGCGGGTTGGACTTTAACACTTGACCTCTGTTTACACTTCCTGTGGGTGTCAGGGCTCGTCCATAAAGCGCTGCTTGCAGGCTTCTGCTGCTCTGAAAGGAGTCAGAGCGCTCGAGCACCCCGGCGCTGAGGGCTGAATGCACTGCTGCTCCTGGCCTGTGATTATGAGGGCAGGCCATTTCCTCTCTTCACATTCTCTGTTTGCTTATATTACTGCCACACTTCCTCGACCCCCCACACGCCTCCTCGGGCCTTTTATAGGAAGATGATGACAAACCTGCATATTCAACCTGACTGTTCTCAGCTTCAGTCTGGTTTGTAATGAGGACTTAATGGCTGTTTTCAGTCAGAAATGGAGAATGACGTTTGTTTTAAATGACTGTTGGAGGCACAACTAGCGATCGCTTGTGAAGCGTTTGTAACCTGAAGACACTAAATGTTGAAGTTTTGAAAGAGAAATTGTTTCCATTCCTGCTTCATGTACAAATTCAGTGGCTGAACATCAGTCTCGTACCTGCAGTCTTTTACTACGAGGTTACCTACGAGTGTGACTTGTGCGTTTGTTGGGGACTACTTTCAGCAGCGGATTAATTCAGATTTTGGTGTTCCACTGAGTATTTGGGGCAGCAAGACGGTGTATGTGGGATTGAGACATGTCGCCAAGTGCAACAGTGTGGCTCTCTGATGTGTTTTTGGTAGTTTTTGGACGACAGTGAAGCTCTACGGCAGAGAGGAGGAAGATCCATCAGGCCTTTGATTCACAGACACTACTTGTTAAATCCATTCTTCATTTGTTTTGGTCTTTTGATTTGTTGACAACAGGAGAAATGTAGAAAATAGGCAGAATTATCCTTTAAAAATTGACCTGTTAACAGCCTTTTAAAGTACCACAATGTAGTTGTTGTTGCGTTCAAAATGTATGGAAAGCTGCGTTTGTTTACATTTGGAGTGTGTCTGTAAAGTGTTATTTTAATGGTTTTCTTATTGAATTAGATTTTGTCTTTTATGTAGAGTAATGCTACCTTTCCATAAGTGTGAAGTTTTCTTTGCCTTGGCCTCCAGAAAGACCGGCCTGTTTTCAGCCTCCTCTCTGCACTGATGTAGCTTCAGGTTTACAGTCGTCCCACCTTGTTTGTAGTCTATTGTGTCTGTCCATGTAACTTTGAGCTGAACAGGAGGAGACGGCAGATCAAAGCAGCGGTCTCCCTGGAGAAACGCCAAACAAAGACAGATTTTCCGACTGTGTGGACTGTGATGTGGAGGCTGAGGGTCGGGAGCAATAATCGGGGCAGACAGCCCACCTAAAGGCGCGTTACACCTCACTTCCCCGTCTTTTAACTCATGCAAAGAGCGAAGGACACTGCAGCTAATTTAGTGTTTTTACAAGGGCTGACTGAACACTTCAAACAAGACCACACACACAGGCTGACAGGTAGACTCCAGGTCTGCTGAACCTCTGCTGACATCTGGTGGACAAAAGAGGTTCGAGTGAAGACGAAGAAGTAGAAGTACTCTTTTACTCAAGTAAAAGTAGTTATACCACAGCACAGAAATACTCTGTTACAAGTAGAAATCCCACATTCAAAATCTTACTCAGGTGAAAGTACATTTGCATTAAGATGTGAAAGTGAAAGTACTCATTATGCAGAAATATTGATTTCAGAATAATTTACTAGATTATGATTAGCATCAATGTTGCAGCTGGTAAAGGTGGAGCTAATTGTAATTACTTTAACCAAAACTGAGAGTTTAATCCATGAAAATATACCAAAATTTCTTAGTTATTTATATTTAGTTTTAATAATCTGAATGTGCAAAGTAGCTAATGTTGTCAGATAAATGTAATGGAGTAAAAAGTTCAAATGGAAATATGCAACACATCAACACTGTGGAAAAAAACAGAATATGGAAAAAACATAAACACACGTTATCTCACACAGCAACATTTCACAGGACATCAGCGGATGTTTGTGGAGTGAAAGTGAAAACCTGAACAGACCTTTTTGCCTGCAGACATTCTGACCTGCGGGACACTAACGACACTGTTAACGGCTGGAATGGAGACATCATTAATGTCCTCAGTTCCTCCTGGGCTTGTCCAGGCATGTCAGAGTGTCTGCTGTGAAGAACGTCACATTCATTTGAGGATACAGAATCAATTATCTGATGCTCGCAGCGTGTTGAGATCCACGAGGAAAGATGAGAACAGGCAGGAAAAGAATAACTGCTGAATGTTCGTTAAGCACGCACATCAGTCAGATCCTACATACAAAGATTCTTCCTCATGCTTTTGCTCTCCAGTACAGGATCTTGTCTGAGTACTTTTCCATCACTGGGCACTGATTGACTGACTCATGTAGATTTTTATGTTTATATTTTTATCATAACATCTTTCAGATTGTTTTGATGGTTCGAGTTGTTGTTTGACATCTGAAACAATCCTGAAGAGTCAGTCTGTTGTCTGCTGTCAGGTCAGAGTGGCAGTCTGCTGCAGTGTCATTCTTGATGTGACCAGTAGATGGCACCAGAGAAGTGTGTTTTAATACCGACCAGCCCAGAGGCCACACAACATCAGAAGGCTCCTCACATGTTTACAACTGATTACGTCCAGTCAGCAAATATGTTCTTCCTTCCAGTTTGACTGGACAGTTTTTTTTTGTCATTTTGGGCTTATAATTGTATTTTTATTCACTTGTATTGAAAAACCGCCTGTTTTCAGCTTTGTGGCGATGCATTTTCAGCTGATCCAAGAGGCTTTTTAAAGAGTTTATTCATTTGAGGAAGGAGGAGCATTTTCTAAGCCCATAAAGAAACAAAAAGAAAGTCATTCAGTTTTTCACAAATATTTTTTGGAGATATGTGGTTTTCTGGATGAGGATTAAAATGCAAACAGGTCCAATATTTGCCTCTGAGATGTCGAGGAGTATAACAAGAAGTGTAACATTACATAAAATGGAAACACTAATCTAAAACTAAATCTAATCTTACTCTCTAATCTAAATCTCCCACCAGATTTCCCTCCAGTTCAGGGTTCTGTGGCAGTTGTTGCCACCATTTTTGTAGTCCAGATTTTATTGTAGTCCTATTATTTTTGATCTGACCCAACCCCGCAGTCCCAGGATTTTACAGCAGGTGGCGCCATGCTTCAAATAAAGCTTTGGTCAAGTCTCTGGACTGCAGCTGTCGTCACATATATCTCATGAGTGGCTCGTGTACAGCCTGTGATCTGGATGAATTAGTGGTGAAAAGCATCAAAATGTAGATAAAATGTAGGAAAGGCATTTTCTTTGCATTGTTAATGCAGCTGTTTTACAAATTCAACACTGTTTTGCAGCTCTGTAAGACATTTTTCAACTTGCCAACAGATGAAAAATGTTTGGTTTCAGTTAAAATAACTACTGTAATTACCAGCACAGAGTGTTTGCCATGAAATTAACCTGAGTATAAAAGTGACTGTAGTTAAAGACCCTTCAGTGAAGAAAATGTTCCTTTAGGACATAAAAAGTGTTTGAGGATGATGTGAGTTTATTTTACTTTTGTTGGTCTCGTCTAAAGATGCTGAAGGAAACTGAGGTGTTTTACATGGCTGTCGTACAGTCTCACTGTGAAATACATAATGATGAGGTCATATTTTAATGCAAATTAACTCAGTCAATGAGAGCTGGCGTAATGCCCACAGGAAACGTCCTCTGACCTCAAACACTCTACAAATTAGCTGTAAATTATAAGATGATACCTGAATGTCCTCTGAACAGGACGTTTAACCCCCGCAGGGAGGAGGGGCTCCACGCTCAGTCCAGCTCTAACGAAGAATCAGTCAGTTGGCACATGATAGCCGAGCGCTGCTAATTGTTGAGTTTATGAACACTTAATGACGTCACCTTTGATACTTGTTGAACTTATTAACTTTTAATCCGTGCCCTCTTTCATGATTAATAACTCTCTGTCTGATCCTTTTTCAAACGAGGCCCCGGCTCTGCCTCTGACAGATGGGCAGCCCAACTGCTGCCAACTGCTTTCCATGCAATATTAAACATGGATCTCACACACACACACACACACGCACACACACACACGCGTGTCCGTCACTCTTATTAGTAGTCGAACAAAGGGGGAGTCTCACTTCAGCGCAAGGGCTTATTTCTGAACAGGAAGTCATTCTTTGCTGTTAGTTCATCAGCAAGACGGAGACACAAACCTCATTTACATAAGAAAAGCAGGGAGGTTTAATAGAGAGAGGAGGAATCAAAGTCAGTGCAGGAGACATTAAACAGCTTCTCTGCACAGCAAACACGAAACGAACCGTGAAACATTTGCCCTGTTGTTTATATATATTTCAAACAAACAGGCAAAAGGCTCAGTTTTCTTGATTTTTCCAGTTTGTAGGATTTAGGGGATCTGTTGTTAGAAGTGTGATATAACATTCACAGTTATGCTTTCATTTGTGCATCACCACCCGAAAATAGAAATCTTCAGAAAGAGCCCTTTGTATCTACAGAGGGAGCAGGTCCTCTTCCTCAGAGGCCGCCATGTTGCACAGCCATGTTTCTACAGGAGCCCAGAACAGACAAACCAAGCACTAACTTGAGAGAGTGCTTCTCACGCTGTTTTCAGTAGAGTTTACTGTCAAACTGCTGGCTTACAGTTACATAACTATGTGTTTATATGCTTCTCTCAAATGTCATATTAATGTTGTTAAACCTGCCTTTGTTGTATGTTTCAGTGTAAAAGTGTATCTAACACCTTTATTCACCTTGGAAAATACACTGAAAACTCAACATTTTATAAATTACAAGCACACAAACGTCTCCCTCTCGGTGACATTTTGACTACAACTTTGCGGAGCTCCTGATCATGAAGGTGTAAATGATGCTGATCTCAGTGTTCGGGCCCCCTGCACACAGGCTGCATAGATAAAGATCAGCCAGCCAAAGGCTCTAAACAGTCGAGAGTATTCACACACAAATTCTCACGGCGAGGTTGTGTTTTGTTAGTTTGGAGCAGGAATCAACAGACAGACACTAAACAAGCTGCTCAGCACAAACACACCAAAGCCTGTTTGACGTCTGTAAGTCTGCAGCAGAGCGGATCCTTCTGCACGTTTAGACGAGATGTGGACGTCTTTGAAAAGGTGTCGGCTTCTCGCTATCAGCTCAACGCCTGCAGCAGCCTGCGGAGCTGCTGGAGGTGTCTTACTCAGTATAATGTGATATGAGTTTATACGCTGACACTGGTGCTCCAGACTGCATCAGAGGTGTTTTCTGAGTACTGTAAGGACTAGAAATCTTTACCTTGATGCAGTTATCCGTAGATTCAGTAACAAGACTGCATATTTGTTTAGATTCATATTTATATCTTCTTTTCTAGTGCTTTCTATATTTTGTGTTACTGCTCCTATACAGAAACTGTATTACACAGAATCAGGGATATTTACTGAAATTAGAACATGGTTCATTTGACCCAGTGCAGTCTTCAAGAAGTACTCAGATTCTTTACTTTAAGTAAAAGTACTAATACCATGCTGCAAAAGATAATCCACTAGCCTGCATTGAAAAGCATAAAGTATGAGCAAATGTAATGTAATGAGGCTGTCATGACCCAAACTGACTTAATGTTTAAACCGGTTTGCACAGAATTTCTCGACAGGAATCAAACAAATTTTAATCGTTTTGTCTTCCTTAACTTGTGACCAGAGTGATGGTCTGTCATTCCTCAGTAAGACACAGGCAGCAGATCATAACATGTAGCACCAGTCGAGTCTAAGCCATCATTTCTGTAGTCTTTTTAGGGCTCAGGATCAACTGTTTTTTACAGCACAGATACCGAAGGACAGACACATTTTTGATGTCTTACTTTGAGAAATAAGTTTTTCTGCAAACTTATTTCATTTAATAGAAGAAGACACTTTTTCAAATGTGAAATGTCAGAATCCAAGTGGCCACACAAGCACTTTGTCTTGTCAGCTTTTGGTTCTCAGGAGTCGACTTGGTGCTCTGTCACATCTCGGTTAAAGCGCTCAGCTTTAGTACTTTTTGATGCTTCTGAATCGTCACCATGTGAGATGAAAATGCACTCAAAGCCTTGTCAGGATGTGTCACTGCACTCTATAAACCTCCTCCTTCCTTTCCTTAACCCCCATGTACGTCCTCCACAGCCTCCTGTCTTCGTCCCCTCCTCGTCTTTTGTCTGTCTTTCCCTCCAGAATTCCTGGCCAGAGGCTCGAGCCTTCTCCCTCTGTGTTGTTGTCCATCTGTCGGCTGCCGGGCCTCCTCCACCAGCAGATGTGCACTGCTTCTTCCTTGACCTGAGCCTGGAGGTGTGTGTGTGTGTGTGTGTGTGTGTGTGTGGTGGGGGGTTGGTTGACCCGGTGGAGGGGTGAACTTTACCAAAGGAGAGTCAGCTTTGACACTAGTGGAGACAATTAGATGGAACAATGGTGTGGATGAACACCAGGGAGGCAGTGGGGGGCTGCCTGACCGTCTCCATGCATACGTTCCTCCAGTCCTCTGTGAAAGGAGCGTGGAGACATCTAGGAGGAAAGTCTACATGGTTACACATGAAACTTGTAGAGAAACACAATGCAGCTTCAGGACGTCCACGAGAAGACGATCATTTCCGGTCATCGTCTGTGCGTGTTTCAAATGGTCCAATGTAAATCTCTTTCATTTCAGGCTCTAAATCTCGACCTGTATCCACCCCAAAAACTGGACTGACACTCAGATCCTTAAACCAGGATCAATCAGAGGACCTAAGAGCAGATAAAGGATGATGCTAGGCTACGTTAGCTGCTGTCAGCGCTGCAGTGGTGGCCCACTTCCTGCTTTGTTCTACTGTAATCAAAAGAAACACAGTGTTGTCACAACACATCTGCAGCGGCTCAGTTTACAAAAGCTTATCTCGAGAATCCTCTTATCTGCAAAGTCTGCCAGCAGAAAACCAGAAGTCCTGTGATGAGGAATTTCAAAATGCTATTTTAATGTAGTTTTCTTTTTCTCATTTTAGCTTCAAGAATAGTCAGATTTGGGAAACATGCTTATTCTCCCTCTTGCTGGGAGGCAGGTGAGAAGAGTGATACCACTGTCATGTCTGTAAGCTAAATATGAAGCTACAGCCAGCCAGCAATTAGCTTAGCTTAGCATCAAGACCAGGAGGTAGCGTGGCTCTGAACAAATTTGAAGAAATTTTAGCAGTTTTGAAATTTCTTAGGTTGGACTGGAGTTCTTCTGATTTTATTGCAGGGCTTCTTTATGTCAAAGCTTTTATCTGTGGTTCTTCCTGTTTTACAGATTAGTATCTAATTACTCGCTGAGTTTATCACCACGCTTAAGTTGATGCTACTTTTATGGGCCAAACTTTGATCGTTGAGTGAAACAGCAGAGAGTTAATTTGTGCTTTTCCTTTGTGAACAGCAGAGCTCGTACCGGGTTAGCACTACAGTGAGAAAATAAAGATTAGCTTCTGACAAACGTGACAGCTTTTTGGCAAAGAATCTGAAAAGTTTGGTTCTAAACCGTTGATGCTGATGGTGGAGTTCTTCCTCATGTTTACAACTGTTGTGCTAAAATGGGTTCTGCCTTCCTGATAAGATATCAGACTGTGAATTACACCTGACTGCACATTCAACATTGTAAACACAGTGAGGACTGTGCAGGAGGAACTGGACTTCTGCTGGAAGAATTTAAAAGTGAATCAAACCGAGACTTGAGGCAAAGCACAAATGTCACATAAACCTCACACAAAATACTGAGGTCTTATTCCTGCTGACGTGTGTCTGGTTCTGTCAGTTGGACTGCCTCTGCAGTCTGGTTGAACTAGTTACAGGCAGGTGTGTGTCCGCTGGTCAGCAATGTTGTGATAGACTTTACAAACATGAGGTTTGGTGCCTGTTTGCAGTGAGTGGTGCTGTAAACTTTCAAAATGGAGTCCTGAGGTCGAAGCCTGTGGGCGACACTCTGCTTTGAAAGCTTTGCTACCAATAACTTCACACCGGAAGAAGTTAAACTACAGCAAAAGCAGACTGTGGAGAAATGTAGTTTAACTAGAGCTAGTAAAGCTTCAAGCTACATCGCAATAAAAAAAGAAATTTTAACAACATCAAGTATAAAAAAGTCACATGCCAGCAAGAATGCCGCTCTGAACTTATTGCAGAAGGTGTTCACTTGTTAACAGCTCACGCATCAACCAAATAATTAAAATACTCCACTACTCGTGGGAAAGTGAAGGACTGTCCCTGACAGTGGATTCAGAGTCGCTCAGCCCCTGATAGTCTGGACCATAGTGGTCTCAGTAACTTGCTCTTGTGGTGGTAAGAAGGTCAGAAATGGCTGCCATCACACCGCAGAGAAAACGCTGCTGCAGAATGAAGTTCTGGGACATTTTTCTCGGGAGCAGCCTGCGATGATAATTAGAGTGGCGTCATCAGTCAGCGGTGGGAAACTGTCTCCTCTGTCCACGCGACAGCCTGGATGCTCTGTGATGCAGCTTCCACCCAGTCTGTGTTAATGACCCGTTTGAACTGGTGTCAATGTAAATGCTGCAGCAACAACACATCTCCAGATGAGACAAATGCAAATGTCCGACTGAGTGTCCAATCAAGCGCTCGTCGAACCATTCCCCCATCAGTACCCTGCCCTGAGTTTGTCTGCAGAATTTCTATTTTCTGCTACATTTCAGTGGATATTGTGTATTTGAGAGGCACAGTTACTTTGCTGATCACTTTATGAAGTATAAACAGTGCATAAAGTAGTTCAAATGGACTTCCTCCCAACCAGCTACAACACTCAAATGCTGCTTTCATGTGAATTGATCTGCAGTAACAATCAAAATATAACGCACACAGTGATGAAGCAGCGACGGGTCATTCTGCTGCGTGATGAGCAGGTCAGCTTACTTTTGATCATTTAGGCACGTTTAGCTGATTCCACTTTTTGACAGAGTCTGGTGACTCCTTCCTGTTCACTAAAAGCATCAGCTTGAAATCTTGATGAAATATTTGCACTTGATGTAATTCAATAGGCTACTTTTTTTCTTTTTTCCCTCAGTGTAATTGAAATAGCAGTGACTTTTGAGGGGGAAAAAATCATTGTTTTTAGTTTGTGCGGAGAGTTGAAGCCACATGTGGGTCTAAAGGCGTCTTCAAAGGTTTTTTATATTGACAAGAAGAAAAGAAACTGGCACGAGATCATGAATCTTTGTTATTTCTTGAGGAGAGCGGCCACAGTCGGTTAAGATTTCTGGACCTTCTGTTGTCAAACTATTTGTCATTTACAAAGGTCACAATGAGAACGCCGCCTCACACCTACAAAACTGTACTGGGCAGCGAGTATGTGGGTGTAAAGCCCCCCCATGTAGCTACACCCTCCACCAACAGCTTGAAATGGAGGGTTTGAACACTGCTGATTGTTTGAGTGGTGAGTGTCCCAATTATAGGTGACCACAATCCAACAACACAACAGAGAGAGCCACACGCTGTTTGTTTGAGTGAGTCACATTGTGTGATAAATAGAGATAAGACTGGGCGCAGCGCTGCATTAGTAAACTGTACACACGGAGCGTTTTTATAACAGCAGTTACTTAAGTTCAACTGTCATGTTGGTTCTACAGCTTCCTGGTTTCAGGTCGTTGGAAAGCTTTGGGGCGGCTTGGTAAAACTCTAATTTTAAAGGACGCTGCGTTTGCAAGTTGTAGCTGACACGTTTTTGAATGTGTGCAGTTTTAGGTTTCTTGTGTGTTTTTTGTTCCAGGTGGCCGTTGATTTCCATTCATTTCTGATCCTCTGAAAATCAACACATTCCTGAAACTTGCTGTTGTGTTGTGTAATCTGCATAAACTCTGACCATTGTTGCAGCTCATGAATGTTTCCAGTCTCGATTAATTCAGCAAATTGTCATTTTGTCAATAAAATGTCTTTAAATTGGAAAAATGCCCATCACTGAGTCCCAGAGTCCAAAGTGCTGTTTTAGCATCTTGTTTTATCACAAGCAAACATTCCAAATCCAAAGATAGTCAGTTTACTATCATATAAAACAGACATTGATGCTGATTCATCTTTTTGAAGATTATTCCACGTGGCTGGAGCATAAAACATCATTCCCGCCTCTGTTCTCACATGAGTGTGAGGTCGTGATCGTGACAAGTCTGCAGAGATATCACGAAGTTTGCCAGAATGACTTCATAAATAAAATACCAATAACTCTCCTGATATGATGCAAAGCGCACTGATGAACAAACAGAGAAAGAACTGGACTGATGTGATTCCTCAAAAGTTTGATGAATTATGTCGGACAGTTGTTTTGTATTTGGTGCTAGCATCATTAGCTTTGGTACATCAGCACATTGTGAGTCTTGCTCCCCTGTCATTTGTCTGCTGGTGTGAGCTTGTGTAAAGAGGAAATGGGTCGGCAGAGGGCCGTCAGTGCAGGTTTGGTGGGAACAGAAGGTGTCGGGAGGTTTGAGGAGGTTTTATTCGGGTTGAGGCGACGTCCCTCCCCCCGCTTTGTCTCCTCTTTTGAGGTGCGGGGTGGGGAGCCCAGAGTCACAGGCCTGTGCCCCTACTGCTGCAGGGAAGTTCACTGAACTCCATTTACATTTGTGATGCCAATCACACAGATACTTTACCTGAAGAGAGACCGTTCCAGTGAACAGTGGCTTCTACAAGCCAAAGGTCAGCACGCCCCCGTGCTTACAAATGCAGGTCTGCTAAAAATGAAACTGAAAGACCTTCTAGTTGGAATGCTAAAGCACTGTTGTTGTGCTAAAATGGGTACTGCCTCCCTGATAAGATATCAGACTGTGAATAACATATTCAGCATTGTAAACACAGTGAGGACTGTGCAGGAGGAACTGGACTTCTGCTGGAAGAATTTAAAGGTGAATCAAACTGAGACTTGAGGCAAAGCTGCAGAACTGCAAACACAAACATCACATAAACCTCACGCAAAATACTGAGGTCTTATTCCTGCTGACGTGTGTCTGGTTCTGTCAGTTGGACTGCCTCTGCAGTCTGGTTGAACTAGTTACAGGCAGGTGTGTGTCCGCTGGTCAGCAATGTTGTGATAGACTTCACAAACATGAGGTTTGGTGCCTGTTTGCAGTGAGTGGTGCTGTAAACTTTCAAAATGGAGTCCTGAGGTCGAAGCCTGTGGGCGACACTCTGCTTTGAAAGCTTTGCTTCCGGTAACTTCACACTGGAAGAAGTTTAACTACAGCAAAGCCACAGTCTAGGGTGAAGTCCAGTTTAAATAAAGCCACTCAGAAACAGTAGAAGTGGTCAAATTGATGTACATGTGATATGAAATTGTAACAGCATAAAATACAAAAAAATTTGGAGTTTAATTGAGTTTATTGCAAAAAAAAAAGTGCTCACTTATTCACAGGTCATACAAAAATAATATAAAAAAACACCCCACTATTCATGGAGAAGGTGTAAGAATTGTCTGCTCATTACATGAAACACTCAGTACTTTATTTATTATCCAGTTAGCCAGACAACTTCTAAAGTATGATGCAACAACATATTTGAACATTTGTTCCTTTTATGGCCCAAAATTGTTTAATTCTTATTCATTACACAAATACAATTAAACTAAATATGTAAAATCCATAAAATTTACAAGATTTCTCCTACATATAACCATATGCTCCATGGTTCAGATGAATGGAGAAGTGTGGTTTTGTGACATTTTGTACCTCTGTTGTTAGTGGTTTCTGCAAATTAAGTTGCAGTTTCTGTCACATTAGACACAGGAAGTGATGTGTGATGTAGGAAAATAGAGCTAAAACCACTTTAAAACCTGCTTTCTCTCACACCAACTTACACACAAACCTGCAAATGCAAACGCATACACATCGACGCACGTTCAGAAACAGTAAGCAGCATCCAGAAGAATCTATGTATTCTGTGATGCACCTCATAAAATGGTGCAGGAATCTTCTTTCCTTGCATGTGTGAAATGGATTTTGCAATGCTCTGTCCTGTTTTGCTCTTTTTTTTTTTTTCAAATCTGCTATCAGCATCAAAGTGAATCTCACTCCACAAATATAAAATAAAAAATGTCCTAAACGCAGATGTGCTTATCAGGCATTAATATAGTATTTTTTGACTATTAACCGATAAAAGTTAGAGCCCACAGTTCAGAGTCTGAGAACAAAAGATATCTGAGAAGAAAGATGACAATTTTAAAGGATCGCGTCACATCCTCTCTCTTCTCCTCTATCCGGTGAGAGGACAACAGCGGAGACTCGTTCCGCCCTCTGATTGGTCTAGCTGATGTAACAGCAGCGCCGATTGGCTGGAAGCTTGCACTTCTTGCGCGTCTATTTTGAACATAAATACAGGCAGCTTCGGTGTCTTTCTCAGAAACCGGGGGCTGTCAGAGATGGAGTAAGCTGTGCCGCAGCTCTCTAACAGAAAAAACAATATGTGGCTTTAGTACTGTAGCAAGACTGAATCAAAGTTTTACTCCGCACGGAACCGCCGAGTCTCTTCCCGCCGGTGTTTGGAATCCTATGTTTGGAAATGTTTTCTTAAATTGTTGCTAACTGACTGGTTAGCTTCCGGGTTAGCTTGAAGTTTGGACCGTCTTGCTAATTCTCACGTTCCGACCCGAAATTCAGACCAAATCTACCACAAAGCAATAACGTCAGCAGGATTTATTCAAATCGGACAGTTAAAGATGGAGTCGGTTAATGCTTTTGGCAGCGCAAGTCCTGCAAACAGCGTTTTGAAAAGTAGGCCCGACGGGATCCCCGAGCTTTCCTCGCTCACTCTGCCCGAGCTGAGCACAAAGAGCGCGCACTGTCGGAACCTGTTCTCCCCCGGACCCGCCACCGTGTTGTCTCCTGTCACCAATTTGGCTCTGGACATGAACAATTTAGCTGGACTCGGAAGGTATTCTTATTAAAGTTTTATGTTATTAATCCTCATATAAACTAAATGTAAGTGTTGTTTTTGCAAGCCATGGACAAAACCTTAATTTAACTCTCACTGCACTCATAGTCTGGTTTTCTGTCGCGGTGCATCGCTGATTTTCCCTTTTGTCCATCTTTTTCTCACACAGCCAATGTGATACACCGAAAAGGAGAAAGCATGCACCCCTTGAGAAGATTCCCTCCTTTGCTTCTGACGTCTCATCTGATGCTGGTGAGCCCCCCCACCCCCCAAAAAATGCTATTGTCTGTGTTAATTGATGTCATTAGAGCTGAAGCCTCAGGGCCTGATGTACATGTGTTGCATCTGATTTCATCGTCATGCCCATTAGCTTTAAACGTGGCCATGTGCTAAATATTTGGAGTGGTTGTCTTTCAGTACAGCAATAAATTGGTTAATTGATCAACAGACAATTAGTTTGCAAGTCTTCTGTTCATTTTTTCAAAAAGCAGTGCTCATCCACTGGTATTCAGCTGGTTATCGATACCAACCTGTGCTGCACTGTCGGTTACTTATTGATCGGTGACGTATTGATTTGACACAAACCTCTTCCTTCAGGTCTCGGCATGGATCTCCCGAGCCCCATGGATGCTGTTGAGATGGAGGACACGTAAGTTACGCTGCCCTCATCATGTCTGTTGCAATCAATCAGCCTGTGAGCTGTGCCCCTCTGCTTAAACCCCCTCCCCGACCCCCCCACCTCCACCCTGCGCTTGGACTCAGCTGAGCCAAGCACTATTTCTTACCGTAAGGATTATTGTTTCTACCGTTACAGCTTCTCTCATTTTGCTAAGAAGATTAGCTGATAAGTGCATGGGAGCTTAACTTTCTTTAAGTTATGAGGCGAAGAACACACGGGATGCTTGGAGTCAGCTGCTGACTATTTTACATGCTAACTTTCTCAGTGGGAAGTGAACACTTGGGAGCAGATGCAGAAGATAAAACACTCAGATGCGTTTCAGCTGCTTATCTTGACCAGTTTATCAGCAAACCCGTGGCTTGCTAATCTTGGGTGGCCCGTTTCTCCATTCTCAGTTGGGCGAGTCTCTGCAGACATCTGCCGCCGTCTGATGTGCGAGTTCCTTTACAGCAGCATTTGGTCCACAAGACCCCATTCACCTCCTTTACAGCTGCTCGGTTGCTAGGAGTTTCAGGCTGGGGGAGGACGTGCCCCACGCTCGGGTTTAATGACAGCCCACCCCCTCTGGGTTTTGGCACACTCTTCCTATGCACTGTTATTTCAATAAGAAAGGGGGGGCTGGAGTTTTTTCTGCGTCAGGGCTATTGAAATGAGGGCACCCCCAGAGAACAACTGCCCCCCCTCCCCTGGTGTGCATTGAATGGGACACGCTCTCTCCTCGACAAACAAAGGGCTCTTGCAGAAAAGGGGTTGGCGGCGTTGGCTCTAGTAGGCATATGTTAGATTAGCTGATCTCTGCATCCCTTCTCATGCCCCCCCCCCCCCCCCCAGCTCTCCACTCATTTAGCATACAGGTGGGCATTACTCCAATCCAAAGTCCACCTCTTGCCTCTATGCATTAACCCAACTTCCTCTGGTCCAACCGTTCCACAGAGCTGCAGGTTCTTTGTCGTTTATGAGCACAAGGTGTTTTTGGACTGACAGCGACGGCCCTCCAGACTCTTTCCTTCACAGCTTTTATTGTAGACACATTATCAGCCACTAGTCAATTCACTGATCAACAGACAATTACCAGTAGTTTTGGCTGTAGAAGTGCAAGAGCTACAACAAAAGAACTTAAAAACATGAAACTGGGTTTGGAGAAATTGTTTTAAGCGTTTTCACTTCATTCTTTCTTTCAGACCAAATCAATTAATCCTAAAAATGATTAATTGATCGTTGCAGTCTGGCTTTTCTTTCTTGCACAGCTCTTTGTCTCAATCTGTTATTTTCAAACTTTTTCAACTAATCTTGAATGTTTTGTCACGTTTTCAGATTTGAAAAGGCCATTGAACAGTCGAGCAAACTTATCAACCAGTAAGTTGCTCCCTTGTCAATAACCTAAAAATCATTAACTCGTGTTTGGTTGTTTGCTTATTTGGAGAGTATTGCTCCCCAGGGAGTCCTTTACTCCTCTAACTTGAACGGTCTGCCTGTTGATTAATTTCTATTGACAACAATTCCTTCTTTTTCTTTCCATCAATTATAGGAAGATGCCAATTCGAAGAATCAACTCATTGCCGGTGAGCAGATGTCTCATGTTTGTTGTTTTCAGTCCTGCTTGTCTTTCTTTAATCGGTCAAATTTTTGGCTGATGTTCAGCACTGACAGACGCTGTAAGAACTGGGCTCTTAATCAGGCTGTCAAACATCCATAAAGCAACAATAATCCCAACTCCAAATATTTTCAGAAGAGCTTTAAAGTAAAAAGATCTTAAATGCTCATGGGACCGGAGGACGGAGGACAGCAGAGAGGACTTTTTAAAAGAATCCCAGCTGGCTTTTAACTTGCAGCTGCGTTAAGGTGGCAGGACTTTGTCCAGAGGGCACTTTTTCATATTTAATGAGCAGAGAACGTCCTCCAGTGTAAACCCTCCACAGGACAGCTTGTTTACAGTTGCTGAGCCTCTGCTGACTGCTCTCCCTCTGCAGCTCCACCTCCAGAGCTTCAGCCCGTCTCTGAAGGGACAGGAAGCAGATTCCCACCGCTACGGAATATTCAGCCAGCAGTCCTCCCAAATGATCGCCTCCTCCTCCTCTCAGCGGGACAACAAGGAGAACGTGCCGGAGGTCAGTGAAGCACTTTGTGTCTCTGCTACAGAACCGACATGTCGGCCGGTTCAATGCTGTAGCTGCTGCAGAACTTTGGTGACGCTCAGAAAGCTTTTTGTTGCCATGACAGGCTTTGCATCATTTGGCTTGAACAGCTTTGGAATTCATTATGTCACTCACTTATTATTAGAACAATATTGTTGAAAACGGCTAATTAATGCCTGCAGAAATATTGTGTGTACAACAACAGATTAGCAACCAGTGAGCTAGTTTGAAACATTAACAAAGGGTTTGGTTTGCTTCAGCATTATCTCTAAACTCAACACTTTTTTTCAGGAGTGTTTCGAATTCAAGAAACCAACCAAGCCGGCGTCACGGTGTCGCATGCGCTCCTTCAACGGCGGTCAGTCAAAGGACGCGTTTGCTAGCCGTCCCAGCTCGGCGCCGGCCCTCATGGTACGTCAACACGTGAAGAGTCAGCGTCTGGTTGATCTGGTTCTAGACAGATTCTGCTAACACTCCTCATCTTCTCCCCTGTCCAGCTTTCTTCGCCTCCTCCAGTCCAGCAGCTTGACTTCTTTGACTCCCCCATGTTCCTGAGACGTTCCTCCCTCACCTCCTCCCTAAACGACGACGAGGACGACGGCTTCCTGGACGTTATGGACGACAGCATGGAGGTGAGGCGCGGGCGCTGACTGGATTGGTGGACAGTTTTGAAAGCTCAAAAAATGCTTTAACTGTTGTGTTTCCAAGAAGAGCTGATGTGAACAGCTGGTAGAATAAACAAAGTGACAGCATGTGTTGATTGCTGTGGGTGTAAATGCACTCTGTAACTTTATTTTTTGGAACTGCATTTATAGTAATTTATCTGTGGTGATAAAGGCTTTGAGAGTCTGGAACTTTTTGGCTTCGCTAGCTTGAAAGTGCTTGAATTTTACTCTTTTAAAAAACTGCATGAACCCTGACGCTGACATCTGTGGAAAGGGTTTATCAGCTGAATGGAGAAAAATATTCCAAACTCTCTTGAGGATATCTGAAATCCCTCCCTGCCACATGGTTTCCTTTCATCTGTGGCGTGCTTGTCTGACGACCCTCCCGTGTCGCCCACAGAACGACTCCAGGATGCCGATGGGGATGGCCAGCCTGCTCACTGCCCCTCTGGTGACCGACAGTGCAGGAGAAGACTCTGTAAGTTCACGAGTCGCGGAGTTCAAAAAGAAAATGAAAGTCAAGAAACAAGCAAAGCATTCCTGCTGGGCTGATAAAGACATTAGTCTTTTCATTTTAATATCAGAAAAAAAAGGGTATTGAGCTTAATTGTTTCTGTCTCTTCAGCCTGTGATTCGCTGCCGGCCGCGGAGTCTGTTCCGCTCCGACTCCACGCCCAGTCCGGTGTCGCGACCCTGTGCGAAGCGTCCCGACTGCCCCGCAGACGAAAACACGCCCGTCAGGGTGAAGAGGCGGCGCAGCCTGGCAGGAACACAGGTCACCACCATGGAACAAAACCCAGAGTCCCCAAGACTGGTGAGACATCATGCAAGACTCTGTCCAAGTGTTTCTCTGTGTATTCAGATTAAATCTCAGCGTCTGTAAGTGGAGCCCAGCATCCTGCCAGCTGAGAACAGTCTCCTGAAGGAAAGGCGTAAAGCTGAGCTTAAGCGTGTGATGCAAGTCAGAAGAGGTGTTTGAGTGTTACAGCTTACAGCCGCTGTTCTAAACTGTGATGCTGGATGTCATTTGATCACCTTCGGCATGCATCATGTGATCAGATCAGGCTCCTGAAACATCCCCCAGGGCTGACTGGCCTTCGTCACCAGTTTCACAGATGAGCTCAAATTGCCTCATTTTCTCCTCGACCGCCTCCTGAAATTCTTCCCTCCTCTCCCTCCAGAGCGGCTCTCTGCTCCAGAGGTCCAAGTCCTTCTGCCAGACAGAGATCGAGAAGCTGCTGGACGGCCAGGACAGTTCGAATGAGCTAATAGGAGATTTCACCAAGGTGAGGGCGATGGCTGCGCTTCTCACACTGAAAACTTAAGTCACTTAAAGTCCTCCTCTGATCCAGTTTTGTGTTTTCTGTTTCAGCCTTTTGCTCTACCCACAGTGGCCGGCAAACATCAAAACCTCAAGTACATTACCTCAGAGACGGTGAGTGGAGGCGCTGCTGCTTTCTCTTTGTGTTGAAATGGAGCAAACATTCAGTGTGAACTAAACTGGGTTGTGTGGTCCTCAGATGGTGGCAGCTGTGTCCGACCAGTTTACTCATCTAGTCGAGCGAGTCATCATCATCGACTGCCGCTACCCCTACGAGTTTGAGGGAGGACACATCAAGGTGAGTCACAATCTCTAAATCTTTAAGTATTAAGAAAGTCCACGTTTGGAGAATCACATGTTGTTCATTTCCTTCCTTCTAGACGTTAGTTATTGACTCTGCTAATCACTGACTGCAGTAGAAATACTTCCTGTGTTTCTGCTTGATAGTTAAGTGTTTGGGTTGGTCTTTGTCGTCTCAGGGGGCTCTGAACCTGCACCAGGAGGACCAGGTGGAGGACTTCCTCCTCAAAACCATCATCAACCCGTCGAGCCCGGACAAACGCGTCATCATCATCTTCCACTGCGAGTTCTCGTCGGAGCGCGGCCCTCGAATGTGCCGCTTCGTCAGGGAGCGAGACCGCGCCATGAACGAGTATCCCAAGCTCCACTACCCCGAGCTCTACATCCTCAAGGGCGGATACAAAGACTTCTTCCACCATTTCCAGGTTGGTGTCGCTTTAGAGTCGAGCTTCAGTTCAATTCAGTTCATAAAATAAATAAAAGAGAAATATAATCTGTGATTTTTACCTTTTATTTATTTGCTTGTAATTTGTCGCTGTATCCTTCTTCTCACACTCTTTGAACCGGTCTCGTTTCTCCTCCTGCACAGTCACAATGTGAACCTGAGTCCTACCGGCCCATGCACCACGAGGACTTCAAGGAGGACCTGAGGAAGTTTCGCCTCAAGAGCCGCACCTGGGCCGGGGAGCGCAGCAAGAGGGACATGTACAGCCGACTGAAGAAGCTGTGAGCGCCTCCTCGTCCTCTCAAACTGCCTCTGAAACACACTGCCTCCCCCTGAACGGACTGCGCACAGACTCCTCTCAGAGCCCGAGCTCTCGCCCCTCCAGCAGCGGAAGGATCGCGCCACCAGAAAGGGATTTTACAAAGCCTCCAAAAGTCTGATTCAACTATAGCAAAGTTACGTATTTATGCAAATTTAAAGGGGGAAAGAGGTGAAATGACGGACGCTCGACCTGAAGACGTCACCGTGGCGCAGTGAGCAGAGCTGATGAAGGCGATCGATGCGGTCCTTCTTAAAAACCACTGACCCGCTGCTCGAGCGGCCCGTTGTCGGAGCACCAATCACTGCCAGGCGGCTCCAAACGTTTCAGCCTCCTCGATGCACGTTTGTTTTTCATTTTGCATTTCTCATGTCCCACCTTATTTAAGCACTTAATTTAAATGCCTTGAAGTGGTGTGGTGCTTTTTTTTTTTTTTTTTTTTATTCTGCTTTTTTTAAATGATTTTTTTTAATGAATTGTTTGTCCCCATTTATAATTTGTTGAAAGTATGCTTTTATTTAGGCGTCCCACGATGCAAATTGGGTATTTTAATGACCGCTTTTAAAGTATAAGATTAATGAAGGGGTTTTTTTTTGTTTGTTGTTTTGTTTTGTATTTTTTTACATGGTAATTTTTTTTCTTTTTTTTTTGAGGTCAGAAGATACCAAAGCAAACCAGCTACCTGTTACCTTTGCAGTGAGATTTTTCTGATGCTGCAGGTCAGCAAGTGTGAGAGGGTTTTTGATCTAAGACGACCGTTTTGCCTCACTTTGCTTTGATTTTGAGAGAAAATGTCTTCCCCTCTGTAGAGCTACCGTTGTCAGTTTAGGATGATCGGGGTGGTTTGAATATGTTGGTGCAGGCTTGTCGGGGAGCTGAAATAAAGAGCCAACGTGTGTTCAGCTGTGACGTACAGAATCTTTATTCTTTGTTTTCGTGCTGTGATGTGCATGTGTTCAGAAGAGTTAACTGGAAAGCTTGCAGAGTAAAACCAGTGATGTGTTTTGAAATTACTCCCAGTTACAGTTACTTTATGTCATTCAAATCTTCCCTCCAAAATGCCCACGATAAAACACATTTGCATAGCTTTGCAGGCTTTTGGCTGTAAATTAACCTGTAATACAAAACCTGACGGCACCAAATGATTCAGAAATCACCTGAATTCACTGAATGTTTATTATGTAGAAGGCAGTGATGATGAACACAGCCATGAAGCTTTACTTTTTAATTATTTTAAAGTTAAGCAAAATGCCAAACAGTCTCTGGTTCAGCTTCTGTGGGGTTTCAGTCCTCTGTTTTTATATCATTGTAACTGTCAAACCAGCAGAATGAACCTTCTGAACAAACAGTTTTGGGCCCTGGGAGCTTTTTACAGACTAAATAATCATCAGTTGCAGGCAGACTTTACATAAAAGTCCTCTTTCCAGGTGCAATGCGCCTCTAGTTTTGATTCAGACTGTCGCTCGGTGGCTGTCTCAGCGTGCAGGATTCAGTCAAAGCAAACCAGACCGTCCACATTTGAACTCTGAGAATAACGCGGCTGCTGTTTTTGCTCTTGTCATGTGGCGGGCACACAGCTTTTCTCAGCACGCAGGGCATTTCCTGTTTTTCAAATTTTCCCTCTCCGGCCGGCTTTGGGAGCGGCCCTCCGCCGCAGCACGTGCCTCGACACACACGCAGGCATTCCTGTACGCGGCGGGAGGGGCGGCGCCTGGCCGCTCCCCTGACGTGTCCTGACAGGAGGTTAACAGCACTGTTAGAGGAGGGGAGAAATCAGAGCCGCCATGTGCTGCAAACACGTGACCGATCTGATCTAAAAGCACAACTCCCTCCCTTCTGGCACTTTTCCAAAGTTTGAACTCAGGCAGTTTCCCCGCGGCCATGTGAGCATGGGAGAGAGAGCGCAGGCCTTTGTTTGCATTCCACCGAGCTCCGAAGACTAATTTACAGCCAACAGTCTCGAGCTGACGCGAGTGTCTGTTGGTTGTTTGTGCAACTCCTTAAACTCCAAATGCTTTTATTCTCTCCTAAACCCTGAGAATTATCTCAGCAGGATCGTGAAGATTAAATGTAGATGTGAGACGTGAAAACACAAACCTTCATTTCTCTTTGAGTGATCTTTGCACGCATTAGCCAGTGGGTCTGCTCCATTCATATCAAGCTGCCGCCTTTGTCCGAGAAAGCCGATTAATTGGCCGTTTGCTGAGGTTTAAGAGGCCTCGCACCTTTACATGAGGCATACATAATGCAACACTTGCAAGAGCCTTTCAAGACGAGCTTCATTTTCCACTTCAGCAGTTGGTTTTTAATGTAGATGAGTACTTGGCGGAGCCCCCCACCCCCAAAGAAAGCTAAGCCAGGTTTTACAGCTGGACTCATCCAATTAGGAGCTGCAGGCTCCACAGAGAAAAGAGGAACTTGAAATTTTGCAAAAGCTGCAACTTTTGTCCAGAAGTTGTCCAGTGTGCGCTTTCTGAGCTGCTTGTTTCGAGAGCTTTCAGTCTCAGACTTCAGCTTTCAACAGACTTAAATGATCACATACAGATTAAAAACTTGATTGTTGTGGATGCTGAGCTCTAAAGCAAGTTAAAGGAACAGTTTGACATTTTGAGAAATGCGCTAACTTGCTTTCTTGCTGAGAGTTACCTGATAAGACTGATGCCACAATCACACGCTAAATATAAGGCTACAGGCAGCCGTCGTTTAGCTTAGCATAGTTTAGCTTAAAGAAGTGACATGCGGATGCTTTTGTTTTTCCACAGGTTGAACAAACCAGATATAATGTGCTAATTCGAGGTTCTGGTGGGCAGATTTTGTTTCTAGCTGTTTCCCCTGTTTCCAGGCTGTGTGCTAAGCTAAGCTAACCACCTGCTGGCTTCATATTTGCCATGTGAATATGAGAATGCTATCTATCTTTTTTCTCACTAAGAAAGCAAATGTTCCCCAAATACTGAACCAATCATTAAATCCAGTTTTTGACTTGTAGCATTTTACCTTCTCCGTCCTTTTATTTATTTTTATTTATATTTATTTTTAACGAGTGACTGCTTGTGATGTGGAAGATGCTTTGATCTCTAGTTCCCCTCAAACATCAGTTAGCAACTAGCTTGTGAACACAATGGAGCATTTAGCGGCTAAAGAGGCCGCTGTGTCGAGAGTGTGGGGACCAAACTAGTTAAAAGCAGAGTGAATATTCAACTGAATGTTCATGTTTCTCCGCATCTGCTGAATGTGTTGTGTATGTTAGCTACAGCAGCTTTAGGACGCCACAGTCAGTGTTGTGTTCAGAGCTTGTGCTGCTCCTGTTACCAGAAATAAATCTATCACTGACTTCTCAGTCACCTCACCAGCACCCTGCCCCACCCTTCCTGTCACCATCTCTGCTCTGTCAATCCACCTCTTTGCCCCAGCCTGTCCCGTCTTCGTACCCCACCCCCGGGGTCCTGCAGGCGGCTGCAGGGCTGATCAAAGCCGCCCTCACGCAAACCGCCAGCCTGGGAGTCGCCTTCAAACCCCTGTTTGCGTTAACCCGTTGACATTGACGGCAAACTGACAAACCAGCCTGTAAAAAGGTCCGAACAACCTGGCGAGGGTGGTGAAGCAGCATAACACTGTGGTTTCGGGGGAAGGGTGGAGGGTGTTGTTGTGTGAGGTGAACTTCCTTTTTGAACGGAGGATTGGAAACATGCCGACTTCTCTTTATTCTCTTGCGTGTTTCTGGTTTCTCTGCAGATTATTTCACCATTAGTTTGAGGAAGTTTTCATTTGTCTCTGCTGAGAGTGCAGATGAGACAAAAAAGACATTTCTGTCCCCTCTTCTGTCGCGTCCTTCATTTCAAACGTGCGGGCCTCGCTGGCATTGGTGCGTTTAAGCAGCTGATACATCCTGTTTTTGTCCTTATTCAGCTGCTTGTTTCATCAGAGGGAACTGTGACTCACAGCTCAACAACACCAGAACTTTTCTTGTGGTATTCATGACACGAGCGGCTGCACGTCCTTCATGCTTCAAAAGCTCTGCGCTGAACATCTGATCCTCGACATCAATCTGAAATTGAAGTTTCACACTGACCGAGAAATCTGGCTGCACTTTCGCATTGAATTTTCTCTCTGATTTTAGCTAATTATTACCTGCGGTGTTCCCTCTCATTCACTCCATCGTTTAAGAGAAGCGCCTGCAAACCTGAGCTAATAATTACACACAATGTGGGCGCTGCAGAAATACTCCTCCTCCTCACCTTCTCCTCATTTCCGTTACATAATGGGTATAACTAGGCTGATCATTAAGTGCTGGTTTCCTGGTCAGAGTATAAATTAAACCAGGTCAATTCAAGCTTAAAGGAATGTTTTTCTCTTTCTTGCCAAGCGTTAGATGAAAATATTAACAACAGTCTCAGGTCTGTATGATAACTTTAGCTTAGCTTAGCTTAGCTTAGCTTAGCACGAAGAATGGAAAACCATGGGAAAGAGCCACTCTGGCTCTGAAGGGAATAAAATCTGCCTAAAAAGCACATGGTGTCATTTGTAGACTTTGGTTTTGTTCAGACAAACTTAAAGATTTAATGTGTTGATGTAGGTGGAGTGTGTTGCCTGTGGACAGAGCCAGGCTCTTTATCTTAAGCTAAGCTAAGTGGCTGTCAGCTGTAGCTTCATATTAAGCATCCAGGCATGAAAAAATGTCCAGCTACTCTTTTCAACTTTCGCTGCATTAAACGTTACATTTTCCCATGAAAATAAACTAGATTTCATCAGAGTTACGGAGCATCAGCACACCTGTCCGACAGGTGGTGCTCGTCACTGAAATAATCCAGACAAAACGTTAATCTCACATCAAATCAGTTTAAGCCTCCATTAATGCTGGAGAGACTCATCATCCTCTGGCAAATCAGTCCACTGAAGACAGGTGAAATCCAGGACAAGTTTAGCAGGTTTTGACCCGATGATGCTGCTAAATAAATACTCAGGGGATCACCAGAGTTCAGCGTGATTCACTCTTTGGTAAACACGAAAGACTGGAGCAAATTTCACGGCAATCCGTGAAATAGATGTCAGAGTATTTCACACAAAGCCAAAAATGTGAAAAAGTAGAAGAAAAGTCAGGACCCAGGAGGGAAGCATGAATTTGTTTGTGCCAAATTTTTGCAAACTCATCAAGTAGATGTGGAGGCGCAGCCTTTCACAGGATAATACGACCTTATTCATTTACAGCTGCCTCCTCAGAGGTCCAGTCTGAGCCGTCTTTAGTCCTGGAGAATATCAGTTACGCCAGGAATCGACTAAATCTGCGTCTCATTTTGGAGGATTTGATTGGACGATGCCTCTCCATGAAAAGTCAGTGGATCACCAAAGTTATTAAGATTCATCCTCTGAGAACCACGAATGTCTGTCCAAAATCTATCCGGTAGACGCTGAGGTAGTTTGCCGCAAAAGTGAAGACTTTTGACCTGCTGGTGGCGCTAGATGAAAAGTCAAAGGATCATTTGGATCAATCCTCTGGGTACAGTCAACATCTCTGCAAACTTAAATGGTTATTCATCTGATAGTTGATGAGATATTTTACTCTGGGCCAGAGTGGGACGCCAATCCACACCATCCAAATGTAATTTTAACAGAATTTCAACAGATTTTTGGAATTTTTTCCTGTTTCCACATCATTTTATCTGCAAATTGAACATGCACATGAAAAGTTGTCAGCCTCCACTGCTCTAACAATGACACAAGCAGAATGTGGTGAAAGTTTCCACCCAAAAAAACAACAAAAAAAAAAGATGAGATCTCAAACAGGCAGAAGCAGCTCATCCTCAGGTCTTATTTCAGTGTGTTTCAGTCTCAGCAGGTCTGTGCAGGCCACAGGGCGAGGAGGTTAACAGGACAGTGGAGTCAGTGTTAACAAAGCCGGGTGAATGTTTTCTTCCTTTCTTTTCCCTCCATCACTCCTTCACACACACACACACACACACACACACACACACACACACACACACACACACACACACACACACACACTGAGCAGGGCCTCTCAGAGTAAAGAAGCGTGACCAGCAGCAGCTGTTGGATTAACAGCTGCCTGTGTTTGTCTGCTGAGACCCCGACACCCTGAGATCTCTGTCGGCCGGCCTCACATCTACTCCACAACCCCCCCCCCCCCCCGTCTCAATTTCTTATCACTCATGGATCTGACGCCTTAATGATTAATCCATTAGGCAATTTTTTGTATTCTATGACACTAAATCAAATATATTTGGGTTTGGGGTTGTCTCTTGGAAAGACTGATGGACATCTCTCACTATTTTCTTACATTTTAGAAATCCAAAAATATGGATCTAATAATATAATATGGTATGAACTAATATAATATAATATAATATAATATAATATAATATAATAATTTAGACTGTGGGCGCCATCTGGTGGTTCAAATGACGCACAGCAACGGTAGCCGGGAGCGGTCAGCTGACCAACGCGGAAGTGAGTGATCAGTAGAACACCACAGTGCAAATGAAGGCTGCTCGTGAGGTTTAAGCGGCTTTTTGGTGCTTTTCGTCCACTTGTGGCGGCATGGTGCGCTGTTTCCTCATCCACACCGTGTGTCCGGTCAGCGCTCTCGGTCCCGGCGATGCTCGGACTCTTTACTCCCGGGTTTTTGGACCAGATGAAGGCATGATGTCCGAGCTCAGCCCGGAGGAGAGACGCCTCCTGCAGAAGGAGAAGATAGCGGTGGTCGCGAGGTGAGTCTAATTTAGAGTCTTTCTCACCTTTAACTCCGCGGACAGAGCTCTCTAAGTGCAGTTGGACACTGTTGACCAGAAATACACACAGTCAGTTTAACTACAAGCTGGAAGGAGCTGTTCCTCTTTCT
The DNA here is from genome assembly GCA_037975065.1 of Chaetodon trifasciatus. Lineage (NCBI taxonomy): Eukaryota > Metazoa > Chordata > Actinopteri > Chaetodontiformes > Chaetodontidae > Chaetodon > Chaetodon trifasciatus. The sequence continues at coordinate 2,821,445 of JBBMOE010000054.1, read as the reverse complement.
GTTCCTCCAGATTAATAAACCCAAGTTTCAAGAGGATGCAGCTCTTGTCTCTGTCTTCCTCCTCCGTGTTTCTCCGTAAGGATCTGATCTATTTTGGCTTTGTTTCCTTGACTCTTTGTATCCTAAGGGAACAGCACCCCCTTCCTGTTTTCTGCGGTATTGCAGCCTCGTTTCTCTGCATCCTGCTGATTTCCTGATGGCTCATAATGTAAGAGTGATGATCATGAAGTCCAGTGGAGGCCGTCTCATTTGTTCTCAGTAAAGAAGCTTTTCTCTCAGTCTTTGTCGTTTTCTCTCTCTGGACGACCTGAAACTCCTGAATATCTGTCAAAAGAAAACGCTGCAATCATTATCCAGCAGGAACGTTTTATTCTGCTTTTAAGAGCTCTCCGTGTGGCTGCTTGATAAATCCTCAAACACACTATTTGCTTTCTTCCGTATGTGTGAGTCAGGCAGGTCCGGAGCGCCGTCTCTCTGTCCCGGGAGGCTTCGGGCCGGCTGCTGGTGGAGGCGGTGCCCGGCGAGGAGGCGCTGGCGCTGCAGGAGGCCGACAGCGGAGTGCTGTGCCTGAGAGCTGGAGACCCCTTCTCTGAGGAGATGAGCGCTCTGTGGCTGGGGGTCCAGAGTCTGGGTTTCACGCTGGTCTGTGAGCCCCACGAGAACCTCCTGCTGGCTGAGGGGACCCTGCGCAACCTGACCCGACACTGCCTGGAGCACCTGCACATGCTGGGGCAGGGCAGCGAGGTGAGCGTCCACCCCGGACAGATGCGTCCTTATTGTCCTGAAGGGGTCCGGTCAGCAAAAATCATGTAATGAGTCAAACCTGGACTAGATTAACATGCAGACTTGATCGAGACTGGGTGGACAAAAAGCTGTGAAATTGGGCTTTTTACCCTTTAAGATGCAACATTTGCAAATCTCCATGTCAGAATAATCCTGGTTTTAAATCTAGACCTGGTCTGATGTGGTCTGAATGAAGACAGAGCTGCCAGATCGCCCTTTTTCTCTTTTCTCAAAGGGAATAAATGCTGTTTTTGACTTACTGTTGTCCAGCTTGTGAAGCATGGATTAGAGGAGAACAAGATTTCATAATTGGAGAGTTTAGCTCTGTCGCTGCTGTTTGGGAGGCCGTGTTTATTTTGGTCTTAAAGGATAAATCCGATGATGTTCAACAAATCTCACGAAAAGACCGAAACCACCAGTGAATGTGTCCCACTAACAAGTATTGTCTGCGCAGTAAAAGCCTGATATGTCTTCTTCCTCTGGGCCTGAGAGCTCCATTAGGACGCTGTGGGACTCCCACACACTGTAGTTCATTTAGACTCAGTCCCACGTTCACCGTCCTGCTGCAGAAAATACTCACTGCAGCACCAAAAATGGTTTAATCGGCTGCTGAAAATAGTCCCAAATAAATGCACTTTTTATTCCTGCGTGAGGAAGCTTTGTGTCTCTGGTGCTGGTTCAGTTCTCACCAGGAGCGGCTTTAACATCGTTGATATTTGTGTCTACACGGTGACTCAAATCAAGTCAGTGCAACAGTTTGCCCCCACAGATCTGTTGCTGCGTGGTTGATAGTCAAATGCTCAACAGCAGCAGCTCATTATGGAAACGGCAATAAAAAAAAGAGGCAACAGCAGTGAAACAAGACTGCAGCCGCACACATTTTATTACCATCTCCATCTAAGTGCGATCGTTAAGAAGTCTGCTCAGGCTCCACACTGACGCCACTCTCCCTCCAGGTCCTGCTGAGGAGCAACCGGATCGATGCTCTGCTCAGCCGCCTGCTTCCTCACGGGCAGCTCCTCTTCCTCAACCACCGCTTCGCCCAGAGCCTGGAGAAGGAGGTGGCGGCTTACATGGCCAAGTGAAGCCCGCCGCGGCCCGGGCGGCCTGAGCCGCTGCTAGCTGAGCGCTAGCCTTCCAGCGCACAGGCTGACTGTTGTTTACCCTCTGCGACATTTCTGCGGCGGCAGAAGAAGAGCGGACTCGTGGCAGCTGCTGTTTCAGATTGCATGAGGTGGTAAACACGTCGAGTGGTAAATATCTCCCTCAGCCACTCGCAGCTCACTGTTGACTGTTTACTGTGTGGGAGGCTTCAGTTCAAATCCTGTTTGTCAAATTGAAGAGTGGAAAGAGAAATGTGGCAGATTAAAGAGAGCAGCTGAAGAGGCCAGAGAAAAGCTGCTCGTCAACATCAAAGACAGCAATTTATCTGATTCACCATACTTGAAATGTCAACGTGTGACCTTGGGGAATCAGACGTGACCTTGTTTTTGAGAAATCAGGGAGCATAAATGAATCTTTATCGCCTCAGCGTGACTTCTAATGCACCTTTTGTTCCTGAAGAGTAGGAGGACACCAGGACGGGTTTTTTTCTCATGTTTTTGTGCAGTACAAAGTATGATTCATCTCACAGTAACAAACAGCAGAGATGGAGCAAAGAAAGATCAAAGTCAGGCCTGTTTAATGTCATTTTGAACCAAAAATGTCATGATTCCTGAGACGTGGAGGGCAGTGAAGAAGGCAGGAAGTGACATGAAACGCTGTCAGAAAGATTCGCAGAGATGTTCGTGTGCAGAATCCAGAACAAACGGAGAAAACAACAGAAGCATCCAGACACAGTAAACAACAGATATACTCCTGTATCGTGTGAACATCTGCTGCTCCTCCTCCTGGCCTCGTGAAAGCCTCTTAAACCTCAGTTTTTGTGCTGGCAACCAAATCCAAAACCAGAGCGACGATTTTAGGTCGGTGAAAACATCTGTCTGGATGCCAGCGTCATTTGCTTTGATCCTCTCCTTTTTTTCTGTATTAAAAAAATAAAACTAATTTTAATATTACCCAAGGCGTATTCTTTGAAACTTGTGTACTCTGCAATCAAGGACACACAGTGCGCTTCTCAAAAACGAGGCATCAGGGATTGCACATTAGAGATGATAAAACGCACAAGAGAAGGATTTAAAGGTTGTGCACATCTCACAGGGAATAATAATAATAATAGAAAACTCTAATTCAGCCTCAGCTGGATGAAAACACCTGCAATAACACAACTGAGTCAGGTAACCAGACAGTTCCGCTGCACGGCCAGCAGAGGGCGGTGTTGGTCCTGTGACATTGTGGAGGAAGCTGAGTTATTGATGGGAAGTATTTTAAAGAAACAGCCTCAGATACAAGTTTGTAAAAGATTAAAATGGACTTATTGTACACAGTGCTGCCAAAAGTATGTGGACGCTCCTTCATTTACGTCTGTGTGCTTTCTGTCCGGGGCTGTTTCGTGGTTAGGAGCAGGTCCATCGGTTCCATTGAAGGGAATTCACTTTCTGTTTCACATACCGGAGCGGTGCAGTCATTATGTTCATCGCTTTATTGAAACCACTGCAACAAATAGTAATAAAAACAGCATTAATAAATGATATAAAATCACATAAGTTTAAATAGTTAAAGATACAGGTTTGGTGCACCAGAGAAAAGCAAAAAGAGCCAGAACATTTAGTGCATGTTGGTGATTCTCAATGCGTTTGAGTCCACACAGATGTTCAACTGTCCATCCAGATATTTATACGACAGTCTTATGGGGAAAGTTCTTCTTTCCACCTTAAAGATGTCACAGATTATGTCCGTCCATTCATCAGCTGAGTATATTTCTGGTGTCAGCCCAGTTTTAATGACGGTCTCACCGCCAGCAGCAGCTCACTCAAATAGAGGGTCTCCAGCTGAAGTGGGAAAGTACTCAAGCAGCTGTACTGCCCAGCAGTGTGCCTGCAGCTTCATGGCAACAGTTTGTGGAAGACCCTCTCCCATTTCAACATGATATCACCCCCCTGTGCACAAAGCCAGGTCCACAAAGGACTGGCTTTCCCAGCCTCCCTGCCCTCACCCCCCCGCAGCACCTTGAGGATGAACTGAAAGGCTGACTGTGAGCCTTATCAGCCAACATTAGAGCCCGAGCTTATGAATAAATCAAAGCCCTCCAGCGAGTTCAGGCTCCTTAACTTGCACGTCTTACTTTCCTCACTGGCAGATATTTCCAGTGCCCCCTTTTCATTAGGAGGGTGTTCTTAAGCTGTCAGTGCTCTGCTCACACTTGCGCTGCACACCTGCTGCTACATCGCTCACCTGAAAGTTAAGCTGTCACCTGCTGCTGCTGCTGCTGCTCATACAGCTTCTCATAAGTCCCACCTCCACCCCAGCATCCACCTGTGCGCTCTGAGTCTGCCATCGCCTCGGGGGGAAGCAGCAGATTAGCATTCATGGTTTTGGAATGAGATGTTCAACACTCACACATGGATGTAATGCTCAGGTGTCCGCATATTTATGGCCACGTGGTGCATGTCAATCCAAAGGAGTATTTACTGATTATCATTTGGTTATACATTTGCTCCATGTTTTCCCTCATCTTTGCTTCAGGTCAATGTTGGAGTTGACACGTGCAGAGTTTTTCGTCTCCACATCCGTCCGCTGAACCTCTGCAGTCACTTTAAATCTCAATGCAACACGTTTACATGCAAGTTGACACTGTGACGTCACAACTGGCGTTCAAGCCAGTCGGGGTCCAGTTTGCAACGTGCAGAAGTCTGATCAGGAACCTCGAAGCTTTCAGTGCACTGAGGTGAAGAAGAGACATCTTGTGTTGATGAGTTCAACTTCTGAAATGGAAGATATTATATAACACAGCATTTTTGTGGAAAGAGCACACCTGATACAAATTATTATTTAAAGCAGAGTATTTTTATTTGTCTTGCAGCATGTCTGGAGGCTATCTTTCATTTTCCTGAACTGCTAACTTCAACTGAAATCTGGTGTTTAAGCTACGCTGTCAAGACTTGTCAAAATTTCTATAGCTTGTTTTAACACCTTCTGTACTTCTGAAAAAACCGTGTGTGGATTTCTAATGTTGAAAAACAACATGTGGTCTCATTAGGCTGTCTCCTTTGACTCATCCACTTACTTCATTCACATCACTGCATTAAACTTTCCCAGCAAACTGCAGTGTGAGGTGAGGCAGAGCAGGACACCTGCACTAGGGGGCAGTATGTAGCCAGACATGACGAGAGCTGCAGTCTTTGCTGCTGATAATCAGGGACAGATAGTGACACTGGAGCACAAATCCACCAGGCAACAAAATCACGAATGCTGCTGCTGCTTCCAAACCATTTAAAATGAGCTTGTAGACATCAAACAAGCAGTGCTGAGATTGTTTTCATGTGTGTGAAATCAGCTTGTAATTACAGCTAATTACTGATGCAGAGACATAGGAAGCTGATCTTTGCCTGCAAACAGCTGTTTGATAAAATGCATGAGTTAATGTCAAGTGGAGATTAACACTACAGTATCTGTGTATATGTTTCGCTTTTATCTGGCGTTATTGTTAGGTTGAAGGACACATCGGTGCGGCGCAGCCTGGTTTGTGGGAAGGATTATCAGTAAGGACATGTTAGTGTACAAATAAACGTGAGTGGATTGGAAAGAGGGGAAGTCAGAAGGGCAAAAAAGTCGATGAGTATAATTGCACAAAGAAGTCTCAGGGCTGGGAACTGCAGCGATGCTACAAAATGAGCATATTTAGCTGTCTTAGCTTCAAAAATGGGCCATGAATGGGGTCGAAGTTAAAGGATTAAACGAGTTAAGGTTACGAGCTAAGTGCGACTGAAACCCAAGAATCTGCGAGTTTTTATTCCAGCCAAACGCTGCAGGTGATTACTCCCTGATGACACACAAGCTCGTCTGCGAAATCAGCTGCTTTAATGTGTGGTTGAAATGAAAACCTGAACACTCTCGGGCTTCAATAGCACTTACAGAGGGAATAAATTGAGGCCCATTAACTGAAGTACATAAAATTCTCATAGCAAAAACAATCTTGCACCATTAACTAACTTTGCAAAGTGCTTTTTAGCAGCCCAGCACTGAAGAAACCAGCCCGATGGAGAGTCAGGCGGGTTTCTCGAGGGGACCCAAAGGTCAAACTATGAGAGGCGGCAGAGCCGGTGGATCAAAGGCAGAATGTGGTTCAGCTGCTTTGTGCATGAGCGGGAAGGTTCCTGCAGACCACCAGACACTTAAACAGCAGGTCACAGAGAGCTGGTCCTGCACAGATTTTCTAGACCGAGGTTTGAACCGGCGACCTTCGGGGTCATAAACTGCCTTCTCCAACCACTCGGCGACGACCTCCTGCTCTTGTTCGGCGCTTCAACCCTCCCTCCTGCCTTTCATCGTGGAGCTGCCCTCATATTCACTCATCATCCAGGCAGGCGGACCAGACCAAAGCTGACATTGTCACAGTCCATCTCAGTCACTCGCTCACGCTTTTCTTCTTCCTGAGTTTTGTTCTCTCCCTCCCACCAGCCCGAAGCTCCAACAAAGGATTTTCTCATTGAATTTAGAAGACTGGCCATTGAATATGCCAACTCCTGGGTTTAAGGGTTTTCCTCTTAATATTTTTTTCTCCTGCCTCATTAGATGTCTCCCTGACTATTGTATGGCTCATGGCGGGAGCACTGTGGAGAAAATGGGCTCGGCTCCAGCCAGGGATACAATATGAATTTCAATGTGAGTTGACGACTTATTCACTTTAGCCTCTGTCAGGGCATGCGGCGTGAAATACCTGAATGCCACGGCTCCCATTCATATACATTAGGCATCATTTCTGTTCCTTTTCATGCGTACATTCCTAGAATTTCAAATATTGCTCTCACAGGCGAAAGCTTAGTGTGGTTTTGGTTGAAGTGGAGGTTTGGGAATACTCAACGATAACAGCAAAACGGCACTCATATTAGGTGTCACAACAGATCTGTCTGATCTGTAAATTTCTGCATTCTTTGCTGCCTGCGTGGGAGGGAGATTATATGATTGAAGTACAGTATGTAGGCATGGACACGCCAAGCACGAGTGAACCGCTCCATGTATTAATCACGATGCTTCATTGGCACAGTTCTGCAAATCACACCTGGAATTCTCTTCCATTCACCCTCTTTCATGCACAAACACACACACACAAACACACACGCGCAGAGGGAAGTGCCTTTTCCCTCCAGTCGATCGAGCATCAGAAGAGAGATGTTCTCTCTTAGCATCTCAAATCGCGTTAGATTTCCAATTTCAAGCCATTTATTTCATGTTATTTCCCCAGCCCTTGAAAAATGTCTTTTTCACATTTCAAGCAATCTGCATGAGGCGCCTGCTGTCTAAAGGTATAGCTTGTCAGTGTGAGACTATCACAGCACTTCAAACGACTCAATTATTTGAAAATATAAGTCAATTATTTCTTAATTAAGCTCCCTCCACAGTGTGATTCCTCTGTAGGTTTGCTGTTGTTGCTCATTATCAACGGAAAGGCAGCACCGTCTGCGGGGAAACAGTCGGCTTCACCAAATAGATGGAAACAAGGACTTTCATATCTTCGATTTTCTGCTGTCTTTTGGCTCTTTTTGTTTTTCCCCACAAATTGATTTGTTGATCTGTAAATAAGCTAAGTGATAAAGTAGTCTAGACTGAAAAAGGCCACATGCTCCTGATGCTCTGATAGCGACTCAGAGGGGATTATCAGGCAAGCAGGATCCCATCTGCCTCTGCACACGCTGTCTTATTATATCTCACCATTATTTAAATCAGACTTAGGTCATTTCAGACACTTCTCTCTCAGAAGCACTGTGACAGGCCACTCCTAACACAGCGCCATCTTTAGCTCCAGCCTCATTAGTAAAACATAGTCATATTTTCGTCGTGCAGGAAACCTTCTGCTTCCTTACTGCGTGCAATTGGTCATTAATTGCAATTTTTAATAGTAATTAAAGTAAACTGTACGGAGGTTATGGCTTGTTTGCTGTAAAACACATCATCTGGGATCATAATCTTAACAACTTGGAGCAAATGTGATCATATCCTGTACAAAGTACCAGCTGTAAAATGTTACGACCTCCTCTATAAATTTACATCTGAGAATGGCTGACTCTTTTATGGTAAAATTACACTGTCGCTGTATTTTACTCAGGCCTGGAGGGTGTAATGGGTCATACCCCTTTATCACACCAACACTCCCTTTCCTCTCCTCCCTGCTCCTCACGCTCCTCTGTACATCATTGAAAACTGTGCAGGAGGACGAGGAAGTTTGAAGTGTGTGCTGGACTCAAACTGTTCAAGCTGTTTAAGTTTTAGGGATAAAGTGTCACACTGTTGTTTTGTTGATACTGAACAATGAATGGACATTTGCAAGATTAAGGACTACCAGTTGCATGATGGTGAAGCCAGACTTAAAGCAGCATTGATCACAGACACACACCTCTGACATACCTTTCAAAGTTACGGCTAACACATTAGCATAAAACATTACATATTGACGCATTTAGCAGACACATTCATGTGGAGTCGTGTTTGTGTCCCCCTGATTAACATCAGTCCAATATTTCTAGCTCTGGTTTGGTCTCCACCCACTCCTGAGAAAAATTTCTGGCCCTCAGACATTTCTACTCAGTTAATCAGCATTTTGTTTCACTTCATTCATTTAGCCTGACCTGCAAATTCAACGAGGCAGCAGCAATATGTTGATTAAAGTAGTTCTTATTTCCTTACAACAAGAACACGCTATGAAGAAACATGCCTTAAACCCGCCTACAAAGCTCTGATAGGTTGACTGTTTCTCTGACTGCCAGAAACAGCTGTCAGATTGAATTTAACCACTGAACTGAGATGGTAATTTAGAGGTCTGGAACCAGCCACTCGCAAACTTTATGCCATTATTAAAGCTTTTTTGCTGAAAATACTGAGAATAAGAGCGGAAAGACTGAAGCATGCAGTAAACGTGTTGTTAAACCAGAGCAACAAGTGAAACCTGGCTAAAATCTCCACAGAGCTGCAGAGCTGGTGAAGAGTATTATTCAGTCAAATACTGAAACACTTCTCTGCCTTTCATGGATTCAATCCTGCAGTCTTCAAGCCACAAAATCACTTGTCTGATCTTCAGGCTGCTGCCACCCTCAGCTAATTTGCAGAAATAAATCAGGCAATTTGCTCCCCTTTAAGATATGAATATTCTGTATGTCTCCAGCTTTTTGCCCTTACGCCAGTTTACCACAGTCCATTAACAGCTTCACATTCAACCGCACAGTGCTTATGGCACGTGAGAGCCCCGAGTGGGGAAATACTGTGCAAAAGTACCTCATTATGGCTGGTTTCCAAATTAAACGGAGAAGATGTATTATTCATTTGTGGAGAATCCCCCGTGAGTGAGGCTCAGCAGGAAAACAGGAAGTGTCAGAGGTTTTCTCTCTGCCAGCCACTTAGCGATTGGTTGATGCGCCCAGTTGTGCAGTCGGGACCCGGGAGCAAGCATGCAGCATTCGCTCATGTGAATTATTGGATGGCCTTTTCAAACTAGATGCCCTCTCTTCATACCTCATAATTTCTGTGTCCACACACAATTGTTTTTTTTCCAGTCAATTCCAGCATAATATCATGAAAAACACATCCCAGGTCAGGGTCTGCATCCTGTACTAGTCTGCATGTTTAGGCTGGAGTACAACATAACAAGCCAGCATCTGATTTCAAAGCAATGCTTCTGCTACAGTTTGGAGGACATACCCGATGTATGTTTAAGCCCCAGCGTCCCACAATCCTCCGTGCACTGATAAGTTGTTTAGTGCAGCATTCTGGAGATCCCAATCAAATCGTAAAGTGGAGATATATCACGAGACCACATCAGCTGCTTAGATGCAAGTGGTGATCTGTCAGTGCTAAATGTATCACTTGAATAAGATCAATGAAGAAGACACTGCAGGCTCTAAATAATGGAAATCCAGGCTTTTTGCTCGTGTTATCAGCCTCAACATGTTAGTAAGAGTATCACAGTGAAATGAAGGAAACATGGACATCTTTAACAGGTGGTACACGAGGGGAAATATCACAGGTCACACTGCCAAGCTGGGTATGACTCAACTTCCACTGGTTTTTGCCCTTTGTTGGCCATTTGAAGGTGGCTATCTGGTGACAGCTTTGACTTTACAAGCTGACGTGATGTGCCTGAATGCACCATTAGTTTTGGCCTCTGGGCTCAGGTGGTCCCATTTGTGGAGGTGGAGCAGGTCTGACATTGTCTTCTGTTTCCCCAGTGGACCACTTTATTCAGAGCATCCGGCCCCAGAATTTCAACAGACACAAACACTTGAGAAAAAAAGTAGCGTATGTCTTAGAGTAACATTGTAAATATGTATGTGTTTCTCCTCTCCTTTGATAATAAAGACTAATTCCCCTTGCGTTGCGTGTGATCTGCTGCAGACCGTAGCTGTGCATTGAACCATCCTTTGTGCAAAGTAATACAGTTTTAAAGAGGGAATTGCAATTAGAGGGGGGAAAGTGGGTCACTCATGACACCAGGGATGTGCAGCAGAAAGCACTATGCGCTTGTCATGTCATCTCTCACTAAGCTGCAGTCAGTCAGGAGCGGCCCCCGGTGTCAGTCGCGTCAGTTTGGGCAGGTTGAATCCACTCTAAAAGCAAGCCTGTCCAATTTTCTCCTTACTGGCCATTACCTTTCACAGTGAGAGCCTCTAATATGTTGGCTGACAGCTGTCATGTTTTATGCTGCCTAACGCCTGCATACATTTGAGGAGATTAGAGCTCTGTCCAAGCTGTACATGTGATGTGAATTCTCATCAGAGCAACGTGCAACCTTTTGAAACAGCGGCCTACACGGTGCAGAGGTTCCAGTACTGAGGCGTAATATGAAAGCATTTCAAGTGTTAAAACATCATTTTTTTATTCTCTATATGTCACCAATGTGACGTCTGGTTATTTAAGGATGCACTGAAGCCCCTTCAATTTGTAATGGCAGCTTAATAATTACCTGCGTATGTGTGTGTGTGTGTGTGCGTGTGTGTGTGTGGGTTGCTGCATTTTTGTCACCCGTGTGACAATAATTGCTTTGAAAATATCTTTGAAAATAGCTGCAGCCTTATTTGAACACATCGCAGGTTACCCTTTTGACTGATGCCTTTTTCAGTGCCGGCCAGAGCTGGCCAGAGTCCAGGCCTCATGATTCAGTGTGTGATTTATTCCAAATCCACGAGGTGGAAGGATGCAGGCTGGATCTGCGAGTTATGGAGCCCATAATGGCTACCAGGGAGCATCTCTGGAGACTCCTCCATATTCCCTTAATTACTGCGCCACCATTACTCAACAAATGGGAAACATCTGGGCACAGCGTGTGAATATTTACCTCAGACCTCAAACAAATGTCTTCATGTTATTTACAGAGGAATCGTCGGCCACATCTTTAACGTAATATATGGAAATTGGACGTTTTGTTCCTGCTAATGAACTTGTAAATCAGGTCCCCTGTTCAACATCTGCCCACGTTCTTGCCAATTTGTACTTCAGTTTTAGTGTCAGGCAACACAACAGCAGCGGCAGGTTTTGGGTTTTCCTCAAAAGTGTCTGTAATTTGACATTTAATTAGCACAAATGTTTTTTTTTCTTTCAGTTTAAGTCTGTTGGGATTTAGTGGGTGAAAAAAGTTCTTCCCCTCTCTGGTCCTAATTTCTTGTCCCCCTTCCATCCCAGTGAAATGACTTTAGTCCTGGTCTTGTCCTGATCCGTCCCTTTCACAAGTGATTCTGTTTCAGGTTATACACGGGTCCTCCTTCTGTCACTTTGGGTCTGTGGGGAGTAAAGGGTGACACAGGAGTGAACAGTCCCCCCCCCCCCCCCGCATGGTCCAAATGTATTTTTTCCCATCTGGTCTTAGTTTAATGAGTTTTGACCCCATCATGTCCCGATCCATCACTTCTACTTCCGATCCTGTTTCAGGTTTTAGGGGGTCCTCCTATCAGTTTGGGTCTGTGGGGGGAGGAGGGAGATGACACTGAAATAAACAGCTCTTCTCCTCCAGCCTGGTCCCAATTTATTTTTTTCCCTTCCCATTCCACTTCTTTGACGTTTGTCCCCATCTTGTCACTTTTACTCCCGATCCTGTTCAGGTTTTACAGGGAACCTCCTTCCATCAGCTTGGGTCTGGGTGGAGACCCCCACAGAGGGTGACTCAGGAGAGAAATATCGCTCACCTCCTGCATGATCCCAATTTACTTCCTGCCTCTACCAGCTGCATTGCATTTTTGAGGTGCTAAAGGTGCTCGAACACTCACAAAGTCTTGCACAGGTGTCAAAAGCAGTATGTTTTCTGACTCTTGAGCACGGTTGTTGCAAAATGGCTCATCAGCGCCCCCCTACAAAATTTCAATGACATGGTCATCACAATAACTTTGACATATATGTATGAAATTCAATATGCATGTGTGTCATCCTAAGGCCTCTTAACCCTACAGGAAGTCAGCCATTTTGAATTTCCTGTGCAATTTGTGTGCAGTTTTTTTTCCACAGGTGTTGTACTTTAACAAACTCCTCGAGAATGAACCAGATCAACATCACACTGGGTCAGTGCAACCTAAAGACCTTAGCGATGAAAAGTTACCAAACTTTTGAGTTTCCTTTGAACAGCGTGGCCGACTCCTCACTCCTGACCCTGTTTCAGCTGCCTCCTCTCTGCATCCCCCCTCTCTCACCTGCAATGATCTGCCTCTGAGTTGCTGAAACAGGCCTCTATTGGACCGACGTTCTGAGTTTTGTAGAGAGATAATTGCACATAACAGGGCTCTTTTGGGATCAGACTGATATTTCTTATCCAATGAAGTCACTTTAACCAAAATGACACCTCAGTCATGACGGCCAGATAAGCTTTTGTTTTCCCTCACATGATGCTGCTGTTTTTTCCAAGCAGCAGGGATGGATTTATAATTTGTGCTAACAATGGAGGTGGCATCCATCAACCTCCAAATTACCTTTTCCTGGCTAGCGTAGACAGCGATATTTAATAGCTCATTGCTCTTTACTCTCAGTCCTAATGAGGAAAATTTCTGTCCACAGCTTTCCAACTGTTACAGCTCATTACAGCCCTTTTCAAAGCTTCACCTGCCTGAAGTTTGATGTCTTTTCAAACCGGAGCTTTCAGTTTGTCGACTCAAAGCGAAACAGTAGTCAGGTGATTGCCACACTAAGTGTGATTTCCTGAGAGTTCCAACCGTTCCTAATTGCTTTCAGTGATACCGATGACTACTTTCCAGTTATTCACAGCAAAAGGCAAATTCCCATTGTTAAAAAAATATTTTTCGCTGCTCACTTATTGCTGGGTCGTTCTAATTTGTTGTTGCCATTTCTTCAAATTTGGGTTTAGCTGGCCCACATGCGTCTTACAGCTTGAATGCCTTTAAATACTTTCATTTTTAAGAGCTGTTCTGTTAGTAAAGAGATGGTTCCTGGCGTTCCTTGCTCAGCACTTCAAAAACACAAGCTAATGTTTTTCTTACATTGTTAAAAGCTCTAATTACCTTCAGGCACATTTTTGAAGATAAGTATAGCTTTGATGAATATTTCACAGCTAACTTTTGTCGGTGTATTTCTTTAAAACAATGTGGTTTTTATTCAATGTAGAGATTAGAGAGAAGTGGAGCATTAGAGATGTATGGGAAGAAATGATGTGATCCCTCTCATCAACCCAGAAAATGGTACAAAGTAAGATGTTAAGCTATTATGTTTAATATTTTTGCCTACTAGCGCCGTTATTTGCTTTGGTGAGCTCTAATTTAGTCTTGTATAGCTTTACTGGTAGAGTGGGACATTAACAAGGGAGAGGGTTAGTGCTTTGATCTGCACAGGGACTTCCCATATTAAAATTTTCCTGCAAAATCCATTAAACTCAGTCGAATCAGCTTCAATCAGCAAGTTGCCGACATATTTCGTCCCAACCTCCCTAATGAGATGCCAAAGATTTGCCCTCTTTGCTCACATTAAATAGTGGTATCAGAGAAGAAGAAGAAGAAACAGTTCAAGCAAATGCAGAAGAAGCAGAGCTGGCCTGCTTGATCTCCTCTGGCAGGTTGCTGCAGAGTCGAAGAGCCCTGACGTTTGAACCTCAGAACCATAGACTCCTGATTGGAAGAAAAAAAAAAAAAATAAATAACAATAATAGTTAATACATTTTATTTGTATAGCACAATTCATGCATAAAATGCAACAGAAAGTGCTTCACATAAAAGCAAATAATAATAATAATATGTGTGATAAAACAATAAAAATAGGGAAAGTAAAAATACAATAAAATAAAGTAGTATTAAAACAAACTGATAAGTTTCTAGTTGTTGAGTGTTACAATTTCTGCTAAGTCATTATTGACTTTGCAAATTAGTCAGCCAGTAGAAATAGTTACTCACTGAAAATGAAGAAGTAGTTTTCTTTTTTCAATTATTCTCCGTGTTAAATGAGCGTGATGGTCTCTGCGCTGGTCTTTCTGATTAACGCCTGAATTACAATGACATGACGCTACATCTCAGCTACAAGGAGACAAAACTCATGTTTTCAGTTTGCAATTCCTATGGAAACACACTTTTCAGTGAGCTGTTTTATATTATCACAGTCTCTTCTCGTTATGTTAATTGCTTTTGCATAACACATTTAGACTAACGGCACCACTGTATATCCACACCTATTCTCCAGTCACTATGACAACTTCCAATGTGTTTTGAGCCTCGGTGTAACGCTGTCAGATCCCTCATTACAGCTGCACAAGGTCAAATACTCACAGAGAGATTAAACACATCAGGGCTCAGAATATATATCAGGTAACGATAGAAAAGAGAATATATATCAATATATTTGACCTCATCAACTTCATTGTAACGATAAAAAAAGTGCGCTGTGGTTTGACGAGTCCACATTTCAGATTATTTTTGGAAATCATGGCTGTCCTGTCCTCCAGGTGAAAGAGGGAAAGGAACATCCAGATTGTTCCCGGCACAAAGTTCAACAGCCAGCATCTGTGATGGTATGAGGGTGTGTTAGTGCCAGTGGCGTGGCCAACCTGCACATCTGTGGAGGCCCCATTAAGGCTGAAAGGTACACACAGTCGACTTTTTCAGGGACGTCCCTCTTTATTTTAGCAAGGTAATGCAAAACTCCATTCTGCAGTATATAACAGCATTTCTTCATGGCCGAAATACGACAACTAAGATCCTGGACTGTTCAGCACCTGAAGTCGTATTTCAAGTACGGGAAAGAATTTCAGTTTCCAAACGTGTCCTCAGTGGTCTGGTTATGTTTGCGGTATGTACTTTCTATCTCTCTCTCCCACAAAATGTCTTGCTGTCAATGTGACTAAATAGGCTGAAGGTTATCTATAACAAAGCTAGCAATTGTGGGAGCCATCTGAGGCTAATCTGTGGCTAATACAACATTATAGGTAGCTATTAAATTACTGAGTCAACTCAGTTGATGTTATACAATTCATTACTTTTATTATTACTTATTACTTTTACTCTTGACCCTGGACTCTTGTTATGAGTCCACACTTCTGTGAATCCAGTTTTCTTATTATTGTACTTGTACATACATATTGTACATTTTTATATAACCTTTGGTCCAACTCTTGCTGGTGGAATCTAGTCTCAACAACTCACTACTGCTAAATGTGTTTGTTTTATTTAGTATTTTATACACAGCTTGACAATTTCCTACAGTAAAAACTTGACGGACAATTCTGTCTTCATCTTTTATTTTTAATTCTTCACAGCCCTGCGCCTTCATGCACGGAGACAAGTTTATTCAAACTGTATTTTCCCCAGTGGTGGGGGGCAAAAGAGCTGAAAAGACCCCTGTGACAGCCACAATGAGAAGCACATCACCACTGCCTCTCTGTATTGACATTTTTCTTTCATCCCAGCTGCACTGACTTTGTAGGCTTATGTGAATCATTGGAGGTTTGGACATCATGTACATGCATTTACTGTGGGTCTAAAAACCCTGATAATGGTAAAGCAAGCTGTGCATTTTATGTTCCAGGGTGCAAAGTTAAGGTGACAAAGAGAAAAACTGACCATACAGCAGCACGTTGAGTTCAAATGAAGGCAATTTCTTTTGCTCTGCAGTTCATAGAGGAAATCAAACCACTGCAAATTCTGATATGCTCAGACTCAAGTGCAGCCCCGGCTAGTCTCTGACATACTTCTTCAAAATGCAGACAGGATATGATATGAAATATTGCAATTTTTATACATAAGTATTAGGTTAGGAATTGACAGTTTTATGGGTAAGCTCATGTAGGCGTTCGGGGGGAATGAAACAGTCGATCAACTTGCCAAAAATGGATGAAAAGCAAATCAAGAAGCGTTGACAAAACCAATAAGTGAGGCAGAAAGAAAGTCATTCATTTGGAACAAAATGATGATTCAGTGGCAGAAGTTATGGGATGAAGACACATTCGTATCAGGTCCAGCAAGAAGTTGGAGGGGAAGGGTCTGCTGGGAAAAGTAGGAAAGAGGAGTGAGTGGTTAGCAGGTCTGTACAGGGACACACTAAACTACATTCATCTCTATCATGACACAAATACTGTGACAACAAGGATGAAAGGATTCTGTAACACTACAGTTGGTGGTGATATTCACCATTAAAAATAGAAGAAGAAGAAGAAGAAGAAGAAGAAGAACTAAACTGAATTGGCCTCCACTATAGGGCGCTGATGATTGGCTGCTGCCCCTGAGCGTCACGGCCGTCGTAGAGGTTGATTGGCTCCGGCGAGCGCGGGAAGCTCGTTTGTTGCTATGGCTGTTGCTGCGCTTACAGGTGTAAAAAGTTTGATTAGCTAAAGTCGGAACAGTCTGTTTTTAATGGCGGCGCGGTCGGTTGGAATATATTTCCTACATGTTTGACGTTATTTTGGACATGGAGGATGTATTTTCGAGGAGGACCGAGCGATTAATGAGGAGAACTGAGGCTCCAGCTGCACCTGCGGCGCGTTTGGATTTTAAACCGGGACTCGTAAGCTGCGGGGGGGAAGAAAGTGGACTTTTGAGGACGGGGTGCCTGGACCCCAGAGGCCAAGAGACTCTGCAGAGAAACCGGACTCTGGATGGATAGATTCATCCGCACTTCAGGACCCATAAGGTGAGCTGACTCCTACACCTGTTACAGTAGATTTGATGCCTGTTAAATCACGCAAACGAGCGCCCAGCATGGCGGCGTCCACCGCAGGGGCCCGAGCTCAGTAAGCTGTTTAATATCGTCTCATATCATTATTCAGAATATTAAAACGTGTGGCCTGTATTTTACTAATCAACTTCACACTGAAACGTTCCAGCTGACTAACGTCTTAATACAGTGAAGGGTAAATGATAGAAAACACAACTGGTCTATTTGAATTAGGTGTTTACTGGATAAACTGTGTCTTGTTTGTACAGAATAATAAAACTGAACCTCCATCAATCAGTCATCAAATATGTTCTTAATCAACTCTGTGTTCGTGTGTGTTTTATGAAGAGGATAAACAAACAAAGCGGTCCAGAGGTTCATTTAAGATAAAAATTAAAATAATGATTTTAAAATCAGTGGGCGGAAGATGGCTGGTAGATTGACTCCAGAAATAAGTGTGTTGCCTTCACTGCAGACAAACAGTACAATTTTCTGTTATTTTATGTATTTAGAAATCTGAACTTGGTTTTTATGATGCTGAGAAGTGAGAATCTCCTCCTACCTGCTGCGCTGCTCGAGGGCAGCTGAAGAGACCATTTAACCAGCTTGTCGATGTTGGAGTTACAGTCCTGATCGCTTTTCGTAACCATTTCAAGTCATACTCGGATGCTGCCAAGTGTTTTCCTTCTTGCTTTAAGCGCTTTCGCTCTCTCACAGTGGAGTCTCTGTCGAGCTGAAAGGGGGTCTCATATTTGTGTAGAGAGGTGCACGTCGCTGCATTACCAAAATGGTGAGGTCTCGCATTTCCTGAAGCCAAGTTGGAGGATCAGAAACACAGTAGACTTGAGGGAGTCATATCTGATTTCAAACTCTTCAGTTAAACCCTTGAATGAATCGTCTTGTTCCTGTTAGCATCAGCATTAGAAACAGTGTGTGAGGAAACTGTCCAGTGGCCACCATGAGTTCATGTTCTCTAAAGGTCAGCTTCTGCTCCTGAAACCTGTTGGATGTGGTCTTCAAAATGTTGCCGGCGTCACGCTTGCTGGCCAAGAAACACTGAAAACACTGATATGCTGCAGGTCGCTGTTATCACTGGCAGCCAGCTACATTTGAATGGCTGGTAAAAGTCTTTATTTTCAGCAGAGGTTCGGGCCTCCATGCAGACCATCTGATAATGTGAAGGAGCTTCTATTCTCCTCACACCACTTCCCCAGCATGCCAGTGTTTTTTGCTCCACCTTTTTGTAAATAAAACTGCAGTAGCTTGACAACAGAACGATTAGGTGTCTCACAGTAAGGAACCGTGTGAGCTTTGGTTAATTCCGTTGTACATGCAAACATTGACAGCAGCCTCGTCTGTGCACACGGTGACCAACTTTGTCAGTTCATCACTCTGATGCAATGGAAGCATTCGCCTGCTCGGTGTTAGTGATGTCCTCCTGCCTGTGCGTTTTGCAGACAAACGTGTAATGAGAACAGAAGACACCTGTGAGACAAAGGATAAGCAGACATGAGGAAGCTTGATAGGTGAATATAAGCGCTCTGTGTGGCCTTTGTGCTGTAGCCTGAAGTAAGCTTGTGACGTCATTTGGTGCAGAGTTTTCCTCTAATTCTTCAATATTTAAGCGTTTCTCAGCTGGCATATTCCACAGTGGTCACAAAGCCTCACTGCTGCGCCTCCCCAGCTCACATCAATCCCACTGATTCCTGATAACAGCACACATGCTATCAGTCGACCCTCCTTCACCCGACTCAGGGCAACAATTAGCCAACAAAAGGTAATCTCAATCAATTTCAATTTCACCTTTGTAGAGACGATTGAGAACACAAGGGGTTAATTATCCCTCTGCAGTATTGATTGGTGTTTCTGGCTGGCCTGTTAATTAGGGTGACTGATTTGGCACCGGGGTTGGAGTGAGAGATAAATGATAAGCGAGAGTGGAGAGCGCCGTGGAGTAATTCCTCGCCGCTACTCAACAATTTCAAGCCTCCTCTGTTGTTTTCTCTCTCTCAACCCCCCTCCGTTTCTTCCTCTTATGAACGGACTGTGCTTTTAACTGAATAATCTCGAGGCAGATGATTCAATCTTCTTTTTTCCCTCCTAGTTATGTTTGACGAATCTGGCTTGATAGAGGCATTTTCTGCCACTCAGGTGTCTGAGAATTTGCATATCTCATGCTATTTACCTGACAGGAAGATGCGCTGCAATACATAGTTTGTTTCTTATGTATTTTTCATGATGTGCTGCTTGCAGAAGATGGCATAAAAGGTTATTTTTCTCCTCACTGAAAGAAGATACCTCTTCGAGCTGTCTTGTTGTCATGTCTCATTGATGGGTGCATGATATGGAATAAATAAAACTCAGCCGCACAAACACGTATATCCCTTGTGGGAGCTTTCCCTGAGTGCTGGGCCGCCTGCCTCTTGGCTATGCTTGGCTACACAGGTGACAGCGTGGCTTAGCTGTGAAAGCAAGGCAGGCAGAGCTGCAAGGCAAGCCTAATTGAAATCCCCTCCTATGCGAGACAGAGGAGATGGAGCTGTAAAAGGGCCTGTAATTACTGAGGCCGCTAATGAGAGATAATTAGGTCATATGGCAATGTCTCTACCGGGGCTGTGCTGCGAGAGTAGTTAGGAATAAAAAGGTGGGCAAACTATGAACTCCTGTTGCACATCACCATTATGCACCTTCATTACAAATGAGCAGTTCATTAGTAGTATTAAGTTGTCATTTTGAAAAGGCCTCTTTTTTATTATCAATGAACAGAATACTACCGAGGACAACGCCACACACGCGGCACCAGGAATAAGTGAATTAAGTAGGTCTTTGGCGCCGAAATAAGCAACATCAATGAGTCCCCAGATGAGCAAATGTGAAGTCTTCTTGTCATCTTTTTATTGTCATATTTTAATGAAATTTAATTATTCTCTGTAATGTTTTCATATTTGCACTTTCCACGACATGGCAACCGCATTTCATTATCTGTCTTTCATTAATTTTCCATTTCATCGTAGTTTCTCTTCTCCACTTGAAACTAGTAACTGTTTGGAGATGGAAAAAAAGCAAGTGGTTATCATGTATGCTTTTTTTTTTGCAAAGATAGAAGAAATACAAAGATCCTTGAGTGAAAGTAGCGGAGCTAGTGTGTAAAAATACACAATTAAAAGTAAAAATCCTAGATTTGAAACTTCATTGCAGAGGTATTGTTAGCAGAATAGAACTGATTATCCAAAGTAAAATCCTTAAGTCATTAAATAAGAGGCTTGCATATGTCAGTGTTAATACACATTATACTCAGGCTGCAACGAACTGATGTTTTCATTATTAATTCATCTGCTGAGTTATCGTTTAGTGCATAAAGTTTCAGAAAATTTTTCATACAACAGTCAAAAACTCAGAAATGTGTATATTAAATATGTAGTATTATTTTTTTTTCCTTTTTGCTTGAAAAATTATGTAAACAATTAATCGGTTATCAAAATAGTTGCTGATTATTTTCTTTTGATTGATCGTTTCCTGCTGTTCACTCATTGTTGCAGCTCTGTCTTACATTAGTACATTCAGTATTATAAGTGCATTAATGCGTAAGCAGCGTTTTACTCTTGTAGTTTGATGTGTGGAGCCAACCCTAACTACTTTATCTACTGTTGGGTAGTTTAAAGGTCTAAGAATTCATCATATTAGAACATTTTATATGAGCATTTTTTTGTTTTGTTTGTGTCAGATAAATGGATACTGTGAAGTAGAAGTAAAATGAAAATACTCAATTAGAGCACGAGTACTTTACAAGTACAGGACTGAACTTTGGCTGCAGTACTCGGTCTTGGTTTGTTGTATTTCTAATCAGTTCGCTTTCTACGGCCTCCCTTTGAAAGTTTCATCTTTCGGTATCATCCGGCAACATGTGTGATTTAATTTTGGGCTGTGATTCTTCTCCATCAGTCCAGACAGCTGAAAGTGTATTTCACATAAAACACAGTTAGTGTGAAATGAGTGCAGGAGATTTTACTCTCCAGTGTCTCTGAACATCCCAGTGAGATTTTGAGCCCTCCTGCATAAGTGGAGTGACAAATTAGCAGCGCTCTTATATTCACTAACACACATTCATGCACAGGCTTATATTTAAAGTGTGTGATGCATATCTGTCTTTTTATCTACATTTATGCCCCTTCTCTTATTTAAACCGCTCTTATTGGCACTATGTTGTGAAAAGCCCTCGTAAATAAATGTAGGTTTAGCTCAGACGCTGATGAAGTGATGATGGGGATGAGGAGGAGGTAGAGACAGACGGCTTCATCTTGAACATGCTGGTGTGGCAGCGTGACTAATGTAGGAGATGCTGATAGGACGGGCACGGCTGTAGAGGTGTGATTATGTCGAGCTGCTGTGCATGAATGAATGAGTCCTTCGCAGCGTGCATGTGCAGTCCCGTTGAACAGCACCCAGTCCCTTTCATCTGTAAATATTGATGCTGCACTTCATGTTTCTGTGGCTGTTCAGGGAAACATTTGTACATTGTTTGGTTTACCAAACCTTTTTTAAGGGCTAACGTGAAAGTCGATATTTCTTGGATTTGTGTTGTGTGCAGTGCTCAGTTTGTGGAAAACATTGATTTGTTCTTTGGTTTTTTTCTTTTGGTTTGGCTCAGTGCTGAAGGATAAAGTTTCTCCATAGCTTATTCGATGTACTGAGAGCTTACAGCGTGGTGAATGCATGATGGTGTGTACGGATGATCGAGCTCACAGACACGCATACATGGATGACTGCACATGTTTTTCAGTTTTGAGGTAGGTAAAGTGTTTAACAAACAGGCCGGCAGCGTCTGTGGAGCAGAATCAGCCATGTGTCTTTTTATTGGAGAAACTGAAAACCGAAGTGGAGGAGTCATGGGTCCGGCTTTGGAAAGCCCTAATGGGCTTCTTCAGAGCTCTTCAGGATAATGACCTCTTCAGCTCGCCAACCATTTAAGTGATCTCCAGTTAATTGGGCAGGAACCTCAATCATGTCGATGCTTTCCCCCCTTCTGACCCCTCTCTCTTTTTATCCATTAGCAGGATTTCTATTCCACACAGTTCTGGGTGCCTTAAGAGAAAATCATCTGCAGTGTTGAAGTAGAGTCTCTTGTCAATTTGCACCACTGTCAAAGTAAAATTTAGCTTTTTTTGAAGTTTAAAAAAAAATGTTTTAATCCCACAAGGCAAGAAACGTAAGCCGTCACATGATCACACGGGTTTTATTATGAATGTAATTAGTTTTGCAGGTATTTGCGCACAAACCAAAGTCAGTATAGACCAAATAAAAAGTCTGACCTGATGATGGCGCTAGATCAAGTCAGGATTGAATTATTAAAGTCCATCCTGTGGGGGCGCAACTGTCTGAACCACAGACTGAATCATGAAAACTGGACGTGGCCACTGTGGGTGACTGGGAAAGTCGTGGAACGCTCCAAAAACACCTGTTTGGAACATTCCACAGGTAAACAGGTTCATTGGTAACATCATGATTGGGTATGAAAGGGGCATCCTGGAAATGTGAAGCACTATGATTAACCAATGAAACTCGAGTTTTGTTTGCAAGCTGTTTGATTGACGTATCGTTTGTGTTCCTTCCCCATTGGACTGTCGCTCAGTCTCAATGGCGGCGATGAGTGCAGTGTTATCACAGCTGAATGAACATGTGACCCAGCTTGTTGGATAAAGGTCAGTGTTTTCCTTTGCGCCCGGCACTTCTGCAGTGTTTTACCAACTCTCAGCTCCTTGAGCAGCGCTCCTGTCCATGATGGGCAGCAGGGAAAACAGCCGAGGACAGTGTCATCACTGTCTCAGTGACTCAACGCTTGTTTGATGTGGCTCAGATGTATGAGTTTGGTTCAGACTAAGACAGGGGGGGCTCACTCCGTTGCTCCCTCTTCAGCCTTGGCTTAAGAAACCTTCCTGTTGGTCCTGTCTCGCCTGTGACAAATGGATGGTGGCATCTGCGGGCTGGAGGCCTCTGTGACACGGCGACTGGGGACAGAGGCTGGCGGGATGGGATGAATATTCATCACAGGGCGCCATTTCACCCCATCAGCTCAATGCCGGCTGTTCCCTGCCCTGCGATAGAGACAGAAAGGCAGAACGTGGAAAAGAAAATGTGATGATGATGTGTGATGAGAGTCAGGGCTGAGGAGGAAGTGAAGCAGATTGAGGGGAGGAGGGCTTGGCTTTGATGCTTTGACCAGATGAGAGGGACAACTTGGGAGGACGGATGGCGAGAAAAGAGAAAAACTGAGGTAGTGAAAAGGATTTCTTTGGGAAGATAACTAGACAGCAGCAGAGAAAGGAAAAGGTGGAGGAGGTCTGAGAGAGAAAAATGGTGTGAGAAGGTGGCAGCTTGGACAGGGGAATGGGGAGAGGAGGACCAAGGGGAGGTGAAAGGGATTGCTTTGGAAAGATGAGTAAATTAAACTGGAGTGAGAAAGTGGTGAAGGATGCTGGAAAATGGAGAGGAGGAAAGTACGACTGCAGAGCGACGAGTAGACGGTGTGAGGGGAGAGGAAGGTGTGGAAGTTTGGCATCGGTGTAAAGAATGATTTATCCCCAGATGAAGACAGAAGCCAACCCCCCCCCCCCACACACACTCTCCTCTCCTCCTCCTCCTGCTCCTCCCAACTCGTCCTGAGTGCTGGCTGATCGCTTACCTGTGGACAGGCTGCTGCTGCTCTCTGGTCCAGGGATAAGTAAACAAGGCTGCTGCTCGCAGATGGGACTGTCTGAGATGGATGGCCTTGTCTTAGACACAAGCATGCATAGACACACACACACGGACAACCACACACCCGCACTGTGCCAGAGTACGACAGCATGGAAGGGGAAAACAAATACACACGGACAGACTCATTAGAAAAATCACTTTAGGCGAAACAAGGCTGTAGTGCTTTTTGTTTTCGGCGGTGGGGAGATGGTGCAGCACTCGATTCAGCGTTTACACAAGTGAAGCTGTGACCAAAGCTGGGAGCACACACATATGGCTTACCTGCTGTGATTAACTGTGTGTGTGTGTGTGAGTGTGACAGACAGTGTGTTTTTGTCTGTGTGTGTCTGAGCACTTTTTCTTTCATTCTCCCTCGACCCCTCACCGCCACACATCCGTTTAGCATGTCAGCCTGTCTGTATTGTGTCACTGGCTTGTTTACATGAGAAACCTGTAATCTTCCAGGAATGTGGGAAAGCAATAATAATGAGCAGGTACCGAGCACAGGGTCCCTGGATAGACACCTCGAAGTCACAGTGGGAAGCACGGAGAAACAAATAAAAAACTAGTCATCAACCTCATATTTTTCATTTGTCAGCGCGGCACAAGCGTGACAGCGTTTCTCCCCACATGAAAAGGAAAAATATGAATGCAGAGGAGTGCAAGCCTTGCCACTCCACCATCTCGCACGTCGACCAGCCCTGCTCGACAGGGAAAAACGAGAGAAGGGAATTCATTATCTCTGATGTATTCTAATGCACAGAAGTGCCAGGTTTCGTCACAGCTGAAGAGCGTAATACCCCAGTTTTGTTAGCATTAGTGTGTGTGAAAGTTTCTATACTGTAACTGTACAGCTGCATGCAGCAGCTTCATCTATATGTGATCTTTGCTGTTAGTTTCCTGACAGTTAAGTGATGAATGTGAGCTGATGGATGTTTTTTACATTCAGCCAACACACTGTGTAAGTTCAACGGCTCAGTAATTTAAAAAAATGACTGCACTTGTGCCTTTTCAACATGGAACTATGGAAACTTTATGAAGCCGACTGCTGCATCACTTTGAATAAGGTGCCAGTATTTATGGCATTTGGCAGTTATATTCAGTCTAACGTGCAATGAAAGAAAAAGGGTAACAGCTGACATTTCCAGCCACATTTTACCACAAGTTGGGTGTTATTTTCACTGATAAGCATTTCTGTTATTGTAATATTGTGCAAAGGAAGCTCATTGCTGACATCTGAAAATGCGTCAGAATTCAGACTGAACATGAAACACAAGCAGATAACAGATCTCTAGGTGAAACTGTAAAATTACTGTCTGTTGTAAATACTCATTACAGTTGTGAAGGATTTCAGGTCTTCTTTCATTTTCACCTCCAGGATATATTTAGACAGATGTTTTTGTCCGACGAACAGTCCAAAATGCAAAGGTATTCAGTTTACTATCACAGAAGACCAAGAATAACCGCAAGTAACCAGAGCCAGCTTGACACATAAGCTAGTGAAGGGCCTGCTAAGGCCCCCGTGGACACCAGGGCGCCCCCCAAGAGGGCTTGAAATGTCCCACAAGAAAACTTTAATTTCTCTCTGAAGGCAAACATCTTCCACCCATCAGGCATGGGTGTAATTATCCTTCGCTTCCATTTAAATGTGCCAGTATTGATTCATTTAAACCTATAGACATAGTAATATACACAGTAAATGCACATACCCACGTCCTATAAACAAATACATCTGTGACATTTAGCCATCATGCGCAATAGCAGGGCCCTGGTGTTGTGAATTGATGTTATTTGTAACACCTGTTTTTGGGGGGTCAGATTGTCCTCTGACAGCCATTTGTATTAAAGTTAGCGGCTGCCATTATTTCTGACGTCTGTCTCGGTCATTCAGTTGCTTTCTGTATTCACCACAGAGCAGGCAGCCTGGACGTATCCAGCTGCTAAAACGTGCATTGTTCATGCTGTTACAAGGTTTTTGTACTACAGTAATGAGTCGCTGCTCTACCAGCAGTTCAGCACATGTCAGTGTGTCCTCCTCTGCTCATCGTCAGCTTACAGTGAAAGCTGTCTGTGTTTGATGCACATGTCGCCGCTGTGTTGGGTGGCCACGATGAATGTTTTAGATTTCAGCCCTGCTCTATAAACCAAACATATCTCAAAAGTCTGTGAAAACTGGGGGAATATATGTTCAGTGTTGGGAACTGTGGCACATTTTGCACTGAAAGCACCCCTGATTTGTTCTGGATCCCTCTGCCTTTGACCGTCATGATAAGACCGTCCCGCCCTTTTCCCAACCCAGAGCCTGCATTTAAAGCAGGAGTTATGTCATGTGCCATGATAGAAATCCCATCCTCTCATCCAGTCGGTTGCGATTTATCACAGGTTTTCCAACGTGTTACCCAGGTATCTTCCTGTATTACATCATGTCGCCGTAGTGCAGCTCTCAGTGAGACGAATGCGATGAGGTAAGATCCCAGTAACAACTGTCACTTTCAGACTATCCCAAAAGAATCTGACTCACTGAGCTTGATAACGAATTCCTGTACAATTTAGGTTCACGCACTGTGAAGTCGGTCACGATCAGCAATAAATCGATATAGTCCCCCCCCCCATTACTGCATCCACATCACAGAGAGCAGAGGCAGAATATCTCTGTTTATATATTATATATCACTGATCACTGCAGATGTCATCATCACAGCTGGTGATTTCATTTTTCATTGGTTTCTTCTCTCCTGTGTCTCTGTTTTCCTCTTGATCTGAGTCGGAGAGATGGAAACAAACACAGAGTGTTCACACTGCACCTAAAGGTGTCCTAATTTAAACTGACACAGATCTGTGTTCTCTTACCAGCATGAATGGAGGAGTGCTTTATTTAAAGGAGCAGCTCGACGTTTTGGGAAACACTTTGTAGGAATGGCAAGAGAAGACTGGTTTAAGTCCCATGTTTGTGCATTAAGTGCTGAGTCAGATGTGGCTAGCCTAGCTTAGCCTTAAAGGGGAACTCCACCAATTTCACACATTAAAGTCTCTTTACAGATTTTAAAGAGTATGACTCAGAGCAAGAAATTATGACCATCATGGCCTAATCTGACGCAGGGGTCATTTCAAAATTAATTAATTTTTAAATTAATTAACCACATATAGGGCTGTTGGTAGCTCTATTTGTTTTATTTTTGGATAAAGGTTACAATTTTCTCCCGTCTACAGTCTTTATGCTAAGCCAGGCTACCATCCTGACTCCAGGTCTGCACTTGATGCACAGGCAGGACATCGATATCTATCCTTTCATCTCACTTTAGGGGAGACAATCAAAAGTATGTTGATACTGATAGCAGCTTGAATCATCTTTAGCACCATAAAGAAGCTGCAGAGGAAACCAGCAGTCAGCGTGACTGACGGGGGGAAATGGCTCAGTTCAGTCAACACTGAACATGTAAAAGTATGTTTGAAAAAAACTGAAAGTGAAACACACAGGTGTGTGGTAAAGCAGGTAGCTATAGAAACAGATGTTGTTTTGTTTAGCTCGTGTTTTCTTACACTGTCAGTTGGGTTGCATCCCAGAAGAGATATGAACAGGAAACTCGCGCATCGTGTCCTGTCGCAGCAGTGATTCAGAATGGCGGAGTGAACTCACCACCAAGCTCAAATCTCTCTGTCGTTTACCTGAAAGACGCGGCAGTGAGGGTGGAGGACGAGGTTTCTGTCCAGATCTTTCCTGCGTCCTTCCTCTCAAACAGCTTGTTGTTGCAGGAGCGCCTCGCAGCACGCGGCCAAACTCGCCTGTTGTTGCTTTTTAATTTCAAGCGCAAGGTGATGTCCAATGGGTGCTGGGAAAATGGCAAGCTGTGAAGTGACAGCTCGCCTAAATCTATCCACTGTGTGACAGTGGAGAGAAGGTGCTGGACTTTCATCAGTGGCAGGCTGTTAGTGAAGAAGGTGGAGGTTTTGTGCGTGTGTGTGCTTGTGTGTGTGTGTGATGTCTCAGGCTACATCGTAATGCGTCTAAATCTGTAAACACATTTTTCTTCTCAGTTTTAAGGCGGGGTATTTCAAACCCGCAGAGGATGCTCTTTAAACACCCGCTCCACAACATTTCCAGTTTGATTCCAGCTGGATTCTTAGATGGCAGTGAGGAAGATGACGGTACATGTGATCCAGCATTACATGTAATCTCTCCCTCTATTCCTTTGGCAGTTAACAAGAGCGCTGTGGTGCATGTGGAAAGAAGTCATTCATGAGAACAACATGAATGTCATCATAGGGGGGAAATTGGCTTTCATGTGCTCTGTGCTAGAGTGACCGTTTTCTCATGTAATTCTGCCTTCTCTTGTGACACCAGCTGAAGAAAACACACTGATTCATGTTTCATTTTGCAAACCTCTTTGAAATTAGCCTTTTCTAAAATGCCAAATTGTGAGCCAGCAATGCACCTATGAAAACATTTTGTGTGGCCAGACTTTGTTTGTTTGAAAAGAAATGGTCCATTTTAACAAATATAATACTATCTCTTTCACCGCTGACTGGCAGCATCCGCTGAAGTGGGCATCACCACCACTGTTTGCCAGACACAACACACTATTTTGTAAAAAGCATAAAGATGGAGAGCGGCGTGTCTGTCTCTGGCATCTCTTAGCGTTTGAGAGCCCTTTCACACTTTTTGCCCAAATGAAACTCTGTGTTGTGTTGCTGTGATGCGGACATTTCTCTCTCAGGACGTAATGAATCAGGTCTTGAGAGTGAAATTTAAACCATCTGCTGAGCAGCAGTGAGTGAAGACTTTCTACTGACATCACATCCTATCCCCTCTTGTTGATTTGGGTTCATCGTGGTCCAGCCAGGTTGATAAATGTGAACCAATCATATGATTTTTGCAGTTTAACTGTTGCCAACATTTAAGCCACAACATTGCTTGGTGCAGCTTAACAGCAATGTGAAACCAGTTGAGGTCACGAACAGTCGTGCACACACATGTGCAGTGTTTTTATTCACTTACTTTTGGTTTTTGGGCCACAACTTTACAGATTTTGTTCACTCTCACTGCTCTCACCAACATCGCTGTTCGCTACCCGCTCAGTACCAAGCAGCAGGCCGACAGAGTTAGCGACCAGCCGATGAACAAAGCGCAGCAACACCACCATCAGCACTTCATTGAGAAAAAAAACTGTCAGGAGAGCGAATATGACCCGTAATTAATGAGAAAATCCATGCCTGCTTGATGTACAAATAAAAGACTATTACAGCAGGAGCGCGTTAACAATATCAGCTTCATAAAGCGATCAACATGCCATTGTTTTGCAGATTCTTGATCCTAAGTTGCCAAAAGCGACAGTAATAACCATGCATGCCAAACACAGTGCGCTGTGCATAGTGACGTGGATTAAACAAAGCTTTGATGCAAATCATTTGCATTGCTGATTTGTAGTAATCAGGTTTCTCAAGGAATCAGTCCAACCCGAGTCTAGTTAGCAGGAAAGCCCAGACGTTGATGCGCGAGAGCCCATCATGACCAAACTGTTCCAGATCTAGAATACTATTACACTTCAGGCTTTTCTTGTAACCTCCAGCTTACCACAGTGAATCCATCTGAAATGAAATGCCCGCCTCTCTGAAAACATGAAACATGGGCACATTTTAGTTCTTGTGCAGAAGGCTTTTGATCCTGATCCGTTCTTTTATTGTGGCTTCCAGGCAGCACAGGCAGCGGCTGGTATTTACTGTATGTGTTGGTGTGTCTCTGGTGTATTCTGGTCTATGTGAGCAGTGTCTTGACTGGTCTTTGCTCCTTCTGCCTCACAAACTCGGCTCTATTGGTGATGAAAGAATTTTTCTCTGTGGGAACAATATAGTGTTGTGATCAGTCCTGCTTGTTATTTTCATACTGTAGATATATTTTATTTTTATATGTATTATCACTTGTTTGTTGCACTGTCTGCTTTAGCGCTTTGAATTCTTATGTCATTCTTCTATTTTCATCAATAATACCCATGTTTACTTCCTAAAGGGATTAGTACAGTTTTACCTGTCAAAGATCTAAGGAAGCTCACACAACCAAATCTATTACTGTCACAACTACTGATCCTAATACATCTAATACTGTTGTCATACTGCCACTACCGCTCCTGCCTCTCCAGTTGTAAGTGTTGCCACCAGTCTTTTTTGTCTGGCGTGCCCCTACGGCCTCTGCAGGTTTTGTCGAGTTTGCATTTGTACTTGAACTGTCGGAGTAGCAGAAAATGGATGTTTCAACCATTTATTTCGCCATGTTTTAGCTATGTAACTATTTTGATTTCTGTGCTTGTGCGCTAACATGTTTTCATTAATTCTCAATAGCAGCACAGTTAAGGTGAACTGACTTAAGGTCGATGAGAGGCACGCATTGGAAAAATACTTAATTATCTTATTTATGTCTTTGTTTAAGTGTTGTTTGTCCACAGGTGGATGATTTACCTGGAGCAGACACAGCTCCGTAATCACCGGTAGCTGTAGCAAATACGTGTCTGTGTCTGTGTGAAGGTGATGGAGGCGTGCATTCAAGTTTATGGTGACGTTTGAGACCATAGTTTTGAGCTTTTTTTTTTTTTTTTGATTGCTTTCAGTTATTTTTGTCATGGGAGCTGACAGAGACAAATGGAATTATCATGTGATTAAAACCTTTTTACTGTTAAAAGCGTAGCGTTCAGTAATACAGAATCGGTTATGCAGGAACACCACAGGGACGTTTTGGGCCCCTCTCATGTTGGAAGATGAAAGGATTGCTATAATTAAGCCTTATTAATCCAAACTTTTGGGATGGCCTCCAGATTGCAGCCCTCATGGAATCACTGACACCTGTCCATTGGCAACATAACAGTTTGGCGATCAGCATCAGCAGTCGTAATTATGTAAAATCCTTTGAAACGGATTCCTGCTGCCACAGGGTTTCCAGATAAAAATGCTCTCAAACCCCAGCTGAATACATATTTCCTTGTTCTTTTTAAGAGCTGAATGGTTCTTGACAATGTGCCACTGAACTCCATTGAAATCGTGGGCTTTTTTTAGAACTAGATGCTGTTATGGAAGGCAGCGGCCCATTAGAGTATTAGTTTTAATTACGATAACATGTCATTTGACTCCAATCAAGTAATGGGATTTTAGAACATACTGAACACTGTAGGCATATTGTCATGCCCTTCATACATGATGCTGTTTCCCTTCACTCTTCAAAGGAAAGTAAACCTCGCCCCCACTTTAATTGGTTTCTTAACGAATCTGATGGTTTTTATTTTTCTCTTCTTCCGCTTGGCCTTTGTTTCCTTACTTTATCATTTGAGCTCATTTTGTTAATTTTTCAAATTATAAGAAACTGATGAGAATTGGCCGAAAAAATGATTAATTAACAAGTTCAGATGAAAATTGGACTAAAGAACTACTATCTGCAAGCAGCACAGTTTTGCTGTTTATTGCTAATTTTGAATTACTTTGAGGAACCCTGGCTGATCTGATCTGTATGGGGAAATAAACTCTGGGTGAAAATAAGTTAAAACTGATGTACTACCAGCTATTTTTCTTTAGAAGTCAGAGAAATATGAAGCATTACTGCTCGTTTTGGTTATAGAAGCTCTGACCTTGGTCACTCCAGCGCTGATGCTACTGAAGCTGATGAGCTAATCTTTGAATGAATGCCAGAAACATTTAAAGGTAACCAACCTGATGAAGGTCTCTGGGTGAAGCATAATAACTGCTGTAGTTGTAGAGTTCAGCAGACATTTTGCAGCAGCTTCTTCTCCTACGCATCTTTCGCTGTGTCCTCCGGTGTGCAGTTCTGCTGCTTACAAGACGAGCTGCCAAAAACTGTAGTGTAAATATTTCATATTACACAGAGCCAACCGAACTGTCTGTAAAACTGTTCATCACGCACAGGGCAGATTATCAGATGGATTATGAGGTCTCTGGGAACATGTATAAAAGGCCCCCTGGCCATCCTATATGTGAGAAAGACCCTTGGCCTGAAAGTGGCTGTAGTTGGTTTGTGTCTTTGTATTTTTTTTGTGTGTTTTTGTGGTTGTTTTGCATCTCCTTGTGGACGTTTCATTGACTTTGCAGCGAGAAGTGATTCTCCTCAAGCAGAGTCTTTACCAGGGGCAGCCCATTTAGCAATCCTTCCATGATCGCACAGCAGGACATCAGCATGTCTCTCCTCATTCTCTGTGATGTTTATGCATGTGATAATATCTCTGTAAAGATTTAACTATATGAAATGGCCTGCACGTTCACTTCTTTCGCCTTTGAGGCTTCAGACACTTATTCCATGTACATCATTTAAATGCAGCTCAGACTATGTTAACACTTGAGCCATTAGCTCCCAGCCTCCTCAATTATGCACAGTTATCATTATTAAAAGATTCTCTCAAACATCTTTTGTGGCATCTAACGGAGGAAAGTACCCCTCATGCATTGCAGCACACTTCTCAATCTGCTGTCGGAAAGCATTTAATTTTCTTTTAAACATAGATGGCCCTCATTCTCTAACTTGGCCTCATGTGAGAACACAAATACTAATTTCGTTAAGTCTCTAAGGAGGGTCCAAGATGACAGATTGTGTTCTGAAAATTGGTACTTTTGTAGTTTGTGCATTTGTGCTGTAGAAGCCCCAGTAATTTTTTGCTTAGAAAAAAGGGTTCATTAGTGTCATGGGCGGACAAAGTTATGAGCAAAAGTTTAAAAGCCTACAATAGTATGACTACCTTGTGCAGTGTCTATGCTGCAGAAAGTTCTTTTTATGCTGCTAGTGGTTGGGCCCAAAGGATGGCAAAACTTGTCAATTAGTGGATTGGCCTTCACTTTTGTGGTGAGTAATATAACAAGCTCACAACCTAGTTCATAGGATGGCTTGGTGGGCCGCATTAGCAGCCTTGTTAAACCAAAGTTTGAGGTTAAGGAGTTAATATCTGTGTACTGTGTTGGTTCGTGGCAGCAGCAGTCGGTTAACTCAGGAGAAGTTAAGTATTGTTGCAGTAGTTAACAGAGCTAAGGGCAGCGTTGACGACACCACTGTCACTTAAGTTAATATAAAATAATATTCGTTATTGGGAAAAATGCCATCATACCATTAGTACAGACTTTTGAAGAAGAGAAGTTTGAAATAAAAATGTATGTAATGCAGTGTTTTGGCCTTGGTTGACTCCTTTACGGGGAGCTGGTTTCTTGGAAAATTGACCACAACAGAGCTCAGCTGGATTTTAGCTCCTCTGCTTGCAGAATGGAAATAGTACAAGTTGTAAAAATGGTATAGTATAGTGGTGCATAAGTGTGTAGTTCCTGAAGGAAAGCAAAAAGAAACAAATGCCTGCATGTCTGTGCAATCGCACAGGGAAATCTAGCTTGCCTGTCTTGTTATCTTAACACTTAACGAGACTAATATCCGACCAGGCTGTCTTTACCGACATTGCAATGGCACAGTAAATACATTTAAAGCTTTTTATGAATAATAAAGTGACACCATATCATGAGTTGAGATTTAATCATTTCACAAGTGTTGCTTCATTTATATTTTTCGCACTTTTTATTCTTGTGGGCTGAGATATGTAGAGTGAAGAGGTCAGACATTACGATGGAGCTCTGAGAGGAATCGCTCCTCCTTTGCATCGAAAGAAGCCAGTTCTTGGACCCCTCTGTCCTGAGGTCTCCTCCAGATTAAATATCCCATCAAGCCAGGGAGCAGCTTGGGATCCTCCAGGAGGAGCTATAGGACTTGGCTTGGGAAAAGGATGGGCTACCTTGCTTGTCTTGCTGCCACCACGACTCGAATAAGCTGTGGAAAACGGATGGATGGATGACATGCATTTCACCATGGAAGTTCTTGAGCATATTCATGCTTTTTAGAGGGTAAACTCTTTTGATTTTAGTGACCCCACTTTTCTGCTCTACCCTCCTAAAAACCTTACATTTCTACCACCACTGCTAGTGAGACTGCTGAGAGCAGAATCATCAGTATTTCCCATTTGTCCAACATCACTTTTGTATTGTATTGACTGTAATGATATAATTAGTATTGCAGCCTCTTGAGGCCTCTAGTGGACCTTTAGACCTTTGTTCTTATTAAAACAGCAGAGCAAAATATATCTACTTCCAAACAAAACTACCATCTCTCCCCCTCCCATAAATTTGCATATCTTTCTAAAGTGGCCTCTCGCAAGTTTTTTCCCAAAGATTCGAAAGGTTCCTCCTGAGGATTAATCAAAAGTGCAGTGGTAGTTCAGTGAGCATGCAGTAGAAACTTTGGATTTCTGCAGTGGGTTTCATAAGAGCAGCCTTTATCAGGAGGAATGAAACAGATTCTATGTTCTGCAGCAACTTTTTGCTCTTTGTATCGTGTGAGCGAGGAGGACAGTTGCCCCGTGGAGATCAGTATCAACAATGTTACTTGATTGTTTGTGTCCTTTATGTGCTCCAAGTTATCTCCAAATAGTTGGTCTGCTTCTTGTTTTCCCTCTTTTTTTTTTTTAAGGGATTTTTGACCTTTAATGACTTCAGTCTGCCCATGGCTCCATATGCGATTACTGAGAACTAGTTATCCTTGAATCTTGTGTTAAATCTCTTTCTCCAGTGCCTCGTGTTGTTGTGTTTTCCAGCAAAGGATTTTTATTGGAGGAGAGCAGGATGATGGATAAGGTCTATTCCCAGGATCCCCTGCCCAGGGAACGCATCATCAGTGTCAGACTTTGATAGCAACTCAAGGTGATGGGTGTCATGGTCCTAAAGCAGCAGTGGGAGGAAGGAGGTGTGGGACCCAAGCAGTAATGGTGTCCTCATCATGGCCTCTCCCTGTGGCGAGACATCGCTTAGCTATGGACTCCATACACTGTTAAAGACGAGGTGTCATTTTTAATACTCCTTTGTGTCCACTATAATTAAACCAAGGACTTGACGCTTTCATCCAGAGTGACACACAAGCAGGGAGTTTAGCGTGTTGCCTAAGGACACTTTGACAGAGCACACAGCTGCTGATAGATGCAACACTGGCGGTAACAGACTGAACTGAACCCGGGACCTGCTGCATCATAATAGTTTTATGTCCCCCTTGCAGACATGCTGAGTATGACAAAAACACAACCTCTCCAGTAGCAGTCTGCACCCAGTACCAGTGTCCATTTTATCAAACATACTCAGATGAAAAATACTCATGACTGTGTCAAGATGTAAGACACTTTTCTTTTTGTCAGTTAATTAAAAACTCCACTTACCTTGCAGTAGTTGAGAAAGACGCCTGTATCCACATTACATTTCTTCTATGGTGTGCACAACAAAGATCCGCAGAAGACATAAAAAGTCAAAATTGCATGATGAAAATTTCAGTGACATCAAATAAAATGGAACTGACAAAAATGAAATGACTCAAATTTGACTGAGTTTGATAAACATTTTGTCAAAACCTGGTGCCAACAGTGACACTGCACAGTGAGGTATGTTAAACCCAAGCTAAATGTGATGAGCGACAAGATTCAGACATGTAAGCATAGAGATTCGCTCATTTTTGGACCCCAAATGTTGCTCATCTAAAGGAAAGGTTGACGTGTTATTCTTAAAGCAGTACTCACATGTATGACATGTATCACATGTATGACCACTGAAAGGCCTCCTAATGTGATTCCAAAGGAAGAGATGAGGGACAAAACTACCAACCTCGTTCTGTGCTAAAATACATTCTAGGGTAAGTCAAAGCTAATTTGAGGCTTCGGCAGTCTGAGTTAGTCAAATCAAAAGTTTGACTTTTTTTGCACTTAGTTCCCTCTTTGTATTCCTCCATTGTGGCTCAGTGTGAGGACACAAAGGGGGAATTTTATGCTAAAAATCTTTCAAGATGCCCACTTGATTTAAATGACTCATGCTGCTGAAGTCAGCTTTACTTAAGAGTGTGTTTTTGAACAGAGCGAGGACTGAGTTTGCCCCCAGATAACTTGAATTGCCTTTGCTTTAAGTAGAGATAAATGTGCCATTGTGGACAGGAAACTGAAGCTGTTTCAGTGTGCATGCAGGCATGTGAGTGTTGTGAGTCTATCCTTTAATTATGAATGGAAAAACAGTTAGCGCTGTGCTCTTTCTTTTGATCATTTTCAGCCCCATTGGTGAGCGTGGCACAGCAGTGGAGGAACCAATAGTGCTGGGTGTAATACCGCAAGTTAACTGTAGTCTCATCATGTGTGCTGCTACATCGACTGTGTCTCTTGAATGCCCAAGACAGATTTCTCCTGAGGGACACAATAAAGCCTAATTTAATCTGATCTAATCTAATCAATTGCACCAACAAGTCCATTTAAACTAATTCAACAGCTGTTTCCAAGGCCAAGAGTGAATATTAAACCTCAACCTTTAAGCCGACAGGGATGAGACGTCCTTAAAGTGTTCCCAAAAAAAAAAAAAAGCCTTAGATTGGCTACTAATAGACCCTGTAGTGAGATGTTTTCTGCCAAATTTAGTGTTTTCTCAAAAGATTTGGTGTGTCATGTGTCTGATGCTGGTTCTGGGCATTCACAGTTGATATATGGAGGTTTTGTTTCTAAGTTAAAATAAAAAGGGTTTGTTTGAATAGTGGCTGATACCTAAACAGAGAAAGTTCAACAAGTGGTCTGACGGCACATTATGACATCCAGAGCATAAACTAATCAGCTCTCATTTAATTTGCAATTAAGCCCAAGATGGCTTATTGATAAAAACAGATGTTCAGAGTTCAGCATCAGGACGCGACGGGAAGGAGAGGGAGCGAGGTTAGGTCGCCATCACGGCATGAGTCATTACCCCTCGCAATCTGTTTCAGTTTATCTTTCAACTGGTCCCAGTCATTAGCAAACTCGGGTTGTATTAGTGAGGAAGTCCATACGGGAGAGAAGCAGTCGTTTGTTCAAAGGAGCTTTTAAAAAATGTCGAGAAATGCAAACAAGTGTTATCACATCAGCTTGTATATGCAGAGGTATCGCTGT
The DNA here is from genome assembly GCA_037975065.1 of Chaetodon trifasciatus. Taxonomy (NCBI): domain Eukaryota; kingdom Metazoa; phylum Chordata; class Actinopteri; order Chaetodontiformes; family Chaetodontidae; genus Chaetodon; species Chaetodon trifasciatus. The sequence continues at coordinate 2,784,753 of JBBMOE010000054.1, read as the reverse complement.
TATTGAAACACATAATGTTCCATTTCCTTGAATGTGACAGTGGTTTCATTTAAGGTGTTTTGCTTACAGAGTTTATTATTATTATTATTATTTCAATCCATAGAAATCTGTGCAATCGGAGGAGACGTTAAAGGCTGAAAATAACTGATATTGTAGGCTTGTAGAGTGAATTTTGATGCCTTGGCCACATTTCAGGGAGCGAATGATAAACAGCCTTTTATATCTAAGCAGAATTATAGAGTTATGTGGGTTTCAGCTGACAAAAGCAGTATTCAAATGCATTGTCTCCCATTGTGATTTGAGAGGATATGCTTCTTCTGTAGGAGATTTGCAAAAATCACTGTCCATTGTGATGCCGGCTTGTTTCAATCAATCTGTATCAGGCTTACAGCTCTGATAAATACTGCTAGCCTTAAATAGCAATTTGCCAGTTTGATCAGTTAAGAGCTTTTGACAGCAGTGTCATTGAGCAACTTCTCCGAGATGCGGCGGGGATCACTCGGTTGCCCTCATTGATACTGTACCCTGTTGGTGGGATTAGCTTGAAATCCTCTCCCTCTCTAAAATCCTCTGTAGGGAGCGCAGTCATTGAACCTGCTGTAACGGAGCTCTCTTCTATTTTTATTCCTTTTGCTCTTAGTCAGCCTTGGTGCAAAAACATCAAAGCACATTTGTAGTTCAGCAAAAGGAAAACCAAACCTCTCATTTATAACTGGTTCACAGCCAAATTAATTATTCATTCAGATTACCGTTCACCAACACGAACAACAGGAAGATAGGACGAGACACACAAACACGTACACAAATTCTCTCAGAGTGCTTCAGAAAAGTGAAGGGCAGATAATGAGAGCAGCTGCCGTGTTTTGAGTCTGCTAAAAATGGCCTGAACGAGCACAATGTAGAGGTTTACTGCACAGTCCAACTCCAAGGTGTTTTTAAGCAGATTAGTAGGTGTTTTGAAGCAGATAAGTGCACAGATTACCAGAGTTTCTCCGCAGTGGAGTTAAGAGTTAAAGCCTCCAGTGTCTCTGATGGTAATTGGGCTTCTGGCAAGAAAAACAACATCGTTCATAATCACAATCAATGAGGTACCGATATGCAAAGCACATTCAAAGGAAACAATGCAACGTGCTGCAGATGGGGTTAATGGGGTAGTCTATCAGGAATGTTTGAACAGGATTAAAGCACACAGTATGGAGTCATGCAGGTCATGAATGGGCATGGTCACAAATTTCAGCTGTGAGTTTGTACGATGAAAATCCTCTTTTACCTCTGCTTTTTTTTCCTTTCCGCCTGAACAGGCAGTTTAATTCAGCCTTGGCATGCATGTGTTTTCATGTGTCGACTTACAGCAGATTTCCATCAGGCTGAGTACCGTACCCGCGACTTGTGGTGTTGGCATGACACCAACTGGCATGGAAAATGCAATAAGAGCTTGTCGCCTGCAACACTTTGGTTCACCGGTTCGGAAGTGAATTTAGCTTCCATTTCTGTCCTGCAACATTTAAAACTGATACACAGAACAGAGAGACGGAAAAAGCAAAATGCGTTTTAAAGGCTTCTCACATATTTATTGAAACAGGAGCGAGCAATGGATTACTAATCACTAACCTTGGTGAACAAGGCACCGCTTCCCGTAGATGTTTTACATTACATTTCTTCCAGTGCTTTGCTGCCTGCGGCAGGACAGGGAGGTCTTGGATCCGATCTGAAACTCACCTGCAGATTGATTTACAGAAAGAAAGACCTGATCTGAACGGGACCTGAGCGCAGGCAAACCTGATACGAATAGACACAGGATAATTACAACAGATCCAAAATGTGCTTGACCTGAAGAGAACCCAAATGGAGAACCCCGATAGAGAACACAAGGCCTGTACATGAGCACAGAGCCTCACCTGCACTAACAAACTGTAGCAGTACTGTAGTTTGAGTGGTTATATTGTGCTGGTTGGATTCATATTTCTAAATGAGGTATTTAGAGGCTGTTCTTGTTTAAACAGCCTTTTTTAACAGCAGTGTTGTTCTGGAAGTGGTTTTGGGCTACTTTTGCGCAGCTATATTTAAACTGAAGAAATGACATTAGTTTGATATCTGTTGACATCGCTGCATTTCACCTACTCATATTATTCCAGTGAGTGCCAACACTTCATTTTCCTTCTCTCTCTCACACTCGCAAACATATTTCTTACTCAGAAGCGTCTTAACTGAGTCAAAGAATCACCTCAATCGCCTTATAATTCGCACGAAGGTATACCATCACATAACCATGAATAATTCAAATACATGTATGTAAAACATGAGATGGAAACCATGATCCCTCAGTAACTGTGCCCCACCACCGCTGCAACATTTGCATATGGAAAGCAAACATGTTAAAATATGACTGGAAACACAGGAAAATACATGAAAATTCTGTTCACTCATACAACCTCTGCACATACAGAGACTGCTCACAGCGAACATAGCGCCCTCTTCAGGCCACTGTGGTAGCACTGTCAGGCACTATAGAGGCAGGCAAAGATGAAGAACACAGGGGTCTGCAAGTCAGCATGCTGTGCAGGCTCACCTGTACCTTTAGTCCATCTATCTGCACACACACACACACACACACACACACACACACACACACACACACACACACACACACACACACACACAGAGGAATCTACTCATGCACACAGGCCTGATGCTTAGGGTACAAACACTGTGTGCCTTAATTTTCCTTTGTTTTGGTGTTTTTACATAGTCACACATGTAGTCAGTCACCTGTGAAGCACTTTGAATGCACTGAACTGTATGAAAGATGCTACACAAATAAAGTTTGGTTTGATTAATGTACTCCTGAACATCTTAATCCGCCGTTTTTTTTTTAGCAGAGGTAATTAATAATTAGTAATAATAATTTGACAGTATGCCACGTGGACACCAGTGAATTACGTCATTTTTTTCTCCAATAAATCAGAACAAAATATTGCGTTTTTTTCATCTACAAGTCTGCCACCTCTCTGAATCAGCCCTCGACGAACAGCCACTATGTCTGACACTAAAAGTGACACCTCAAACACGGCGGAACACGGCCTCTGCTGCTGCTTATCTGCAGCTTAAAGGCCCCATGAAATGGCATTTACTTCCTTAATGTGGTGTCCTTAATTCACGTCAGGCCGGGTCAGAGCGCCATGAGGGATTATTCTACACTTTTAACAGTGAGGATCAGTTCAGGGGAGAGAGGAGCCGAAGGGCTAGAGTTCTCCAAACTTTGTGATGACTTCATGTATATGTATACTTTATGTATATTTATAATTTATGGTTGGATTTTATGTTCAAACCTATGAATGTTAGATGAGGCCACGATTAAAAATTCAGTTTTTCAGGGAGGGACAGTTTTACAAGAGAACAAAGTGTCTCAGGGTCTTTAAAGCAGCACCATCTGATTTCTTTTGGCCACTTGTTGGCAGCAGAAGAAGCTGTTATTATGGTGTTAGTATATAATCACCTCTTTAAAGCATCTTAAGTTGCTGTGTGCTTGTTTACAGTCATATCTCTTGCCGACCAAAGAATGGAAGTCCAATGTTAGCAACACAGCATCCACCTCATCAGGCCTGCTCTGATTCAGCTTACGTCTTATTTCTTTGTTCATTCTTCCTCCAGCTTACCTTTTCTGAGTGGCCTCACACAATGTGTTGATTAGGAAGAAAAACATAAATCCCAGTTTTACTAATTACTTGAACACGGCAGCTGATGGGGCAGGTGTTTCTCCGCAGGAAGTCCCTCTTTTGTTCATGCTTTTAACTGCGTTTTTGTGTTAACCTGCACACTCACATGGCGGCAGCCCAGTTTTTAACTGCGTTTTTGTGTAAACCTGCACAGTCACATGGCGGCGGCCCAGTCAGCCTTGTTCAACACGCCTGCTCGAGAAGAGTTATAACCCTCACGGCTTACAGTTTGGATGAAGCCTCCTGTTAGCGCTGAGAATGAAATTAACAAGCTTTGGTTTTCATTCCGCCTTCTTACCTCTTGGCAACCTGCTGGCCACATGACACAACACGACATACCTGCACAAACAGGGCACAGACAGATGCGTGGCATTCAAAGGAGTGCGAGGGAGGGAAGAGCGCGCCTTCTGTTTTCAAATATGGCAGAGCAGCTGTTTCTGTGCCGCTCAAAGATGCCGACCTGTTTAAATGCACCTCGACCCTGCTGGAGTTTGCATCTTATCAGCTGTTTGTCCAATAATTTGCCTGCGTGACAGACAGGCGTCTAATGTGAGGACTGGACCGCATCCATCTCAGGCTCGCTGTGTCCTCCACTGGCTGTCCGTCTCAGTCTGTCCCGGCTTTGATCATGTTCGGCTTTGGAATGAGTCAGACGTGAACACGCACCGACGCACAACCCACACAGATCCTGCACATACTTTTCACACCATGCACACACACATGTGAGGAGCTTAGAGTCTTGCACTGATGCTTCTACGCTTCAGTGATCTGTCTCCTAACATGTGTCTCTCCACCTGTCTGGATCCAGGTGGGCAGGGATGTATATGTTCCCTGCTGGAAGAGTGTCTGCTTTCATTATATCCTGTAATCCCTTGACCATATGTGTGTGATGTACTGTGATACTCATCACAGCTGTAACTCTCAAAATATGTAATTCTGTCCACAGGACACACTTCTATGTGCGTATTGGACATTGTCCATGGAGAATAATGTGATTCTGTAATAATTTATTCTTGCTTCAGTTTGCAAAATGGCTTGAGTGCTGTGTCATGGAGGTCTCATAGAAATATATGGGATACTGCCTCCTTCTTGACATTATCACAAAAGCTTATACAAACACTGTCAGCAGCCTCAGAAGAGGAGGTCACTACCTTGCTGGGAATAAAAGTCCCCAAAGCCCAGATGTGTGGCTCAGGGAGCTACGTCTGAATCCGGAAAACTTTCAATTAAACGAGAGAATCCCATTCATTTTCCAGGCCAGAGTCACCTTGCCTGATCAAATTCTATTATTCATTCAGTTAAGATGAACTAATTAAATCATTTAAAAATTCTGATTTCTTTCCATCTGTACATGAGTTCCTTTCACTTTCCTCTACATCTACTGAACAACCATTGATCTTGCGAATAACAGGATGCTGAATCTGATTAGGGGTAAAAGTTTAAGTGTGGAGTTAAACCATTGGCACACATATAAGATATCACTGTGTACTATCAGTTCTCTAGTGGATGGTGCTTTGTAGTTACACACACTTTGCATTCAAAAGTCATAAACTCCAAATCAAAAATCTTAAGTCTCAAAAAAATCAGTGTTTCAGGTGCTGTGAAAAACTGCCTTGTTCAGCCTCGTGAGACACTCACTTATGGATTTCTCTCAGCCTGTAGAAGACCGTGTAATCTTCAGCATGAACATCCCCAAATTATAAATAAATGAAAAGTTTCATTATTGGTGGAACATGCACTACATGTCAATACATCATTAATTATTTATCTGATGGTTTCAAGTCCCAAGTATTTTCTCAGAACCATTAAATTATAATGACTAAAATCAAAAGTGAAACTGAGGCTTTTATTTATTTAACTGTTATTTTAGTTAATGACTCAGCTAATCGGCTTCATCAGGACTGTGTGGGTGTCATTTCATCACATTTAATGGACAGTAGCCCGACGACATAATCTAATAAACAAGCAATTGTCATTAAATTTTAATGTGAATATTGCTAAATCCAGACCGATGCTCAGAAGAATGTAACATTACCTTTTTCCCCAGTAAGCCCTGACTGAACAAACTGAACGAAACGACTGCAGAACCTCATCACTCACAGTCACAAGCTAATTGAGAAAGTAGGTTTTCAGAGCCTTTATCTAAAGGATTTGAATACTTCTTCCAAAAACCCACAAAGAACACATTATCAAGCTGGGCAAATGATTTTCACAAACTGTTCAGGTTTTTAAAGTCATAAATAGACCCATTTTTCCCCCAGGATGCACACATAGCATCATAAACAAACTCTCCCTTCTCAGGTGTCGTCTTATTAAGACGGCCACTTTCTGCAGTGAGGCTCTTCTGTAAAGGAGGCGTCCTCCGCCGTAAAAGTGAGCAGGCAAACCCATGGGGAAGTTCTCCTTCCATGCATCAGTGGAGCAGGAAAAATCCCCTTGAAAGGGTTCTTGGCAGCAGGTGACGGGCTACTGTGGCGAAACAGGAGCGAGAGATTGGCTCTCTGTGAAGTGGTTTAGGCTGGCTCGCTCCCTGTATCTAAAAGGAGGCGTCTGCCATGCTAATGAGACACAGCCCGGGGTGAGACGATGTTCACAGTGTGACAGCTGCCTGGGAGTCCATGACTCACTTAAAAAAAACTAAATAATTAAAAGCCAATAACTTTTCTTCGTGTACCACAACATTGCACTTTAGGGCATAAATGAACCTCTGGAAGGGCTGCTTAGCACTTATTATAAATGAAGTTTTAGAGGATTGAGAGGCAGAGATCCAGACTTTTTCCACCACGTCCAAAAAAATCATTTTAACTGTCCCAAAATGAAAATGTTGTTTCTTTACTTTGTTAATATCATCTGTAGTTGTCAGTGTCATAATGTATGTGAAGCACTTTGTAATCAATAGCAGCTACATACTCTCTTTGTAATCAAAGTACTCGCACCTCAGCAGTGTTTCTAATTAAAGAGCTGGAGGAAATGGATCTGGTTACTTTCATCTGACAGACATTTGGTGAAATATAAACACTGATCTAAAGTTATTTAATTATATTTCGCTGTTCCTCTGAACAGAACATCTCAGTCTTTCTGTGTGTTTAGCTCCGTTAGCTCTATTAGCTCCGTTAGCTCTATTAGCTCTCTCAGCTAAACACACTGCAGGACTCTGCTGCCCACCAGCTGCTAACTGGCTCTCCTGCTGATTTAAGTACTGATTTGTTGTTCTCAGTGTAGCATTGTCAGGAGAAAAAGGATGCATTCCTCATTGATAGTGACTTTTACTGCATCCTTTTCCAATTTTTAAGGCTTCACCCAGCAACATCACTGCAAACCAAAGCATCATGGAATTAATTAGACCGACAAAAAAGACCACAGTAATATGTGATAGTAATAAGATGCAGCCAGGGCTCAGTTGAGTTTGTCATTTGCTAAATGATAGTTATACAAACATGCATCCAATAATCCCTCTCATCCTGGAGGCGTCTTTTGGAAGATCTGTGATCGTCCAAATCACATTTTCTATCATCTCTGGGACATCTGCTGCGACGACATTAATCTTGAGCCCTGCTGAAGGGGTTTTTGTAATGACTGCTCTAATTACACTGAACAGGGTTATAGTTCACATACAGCTTGTGGTATCGATCCAACACAACACAGATTTCTTCAAAAAAATGGTCAATAATTATAATCGAACAGGATGCTGTTCGTTCTCAAAACTGCATTTACTTTGTAGTTTTTATTTTTTCTTTAGGATTTTGAATGATTTAAAATTTAAGAAGACATTTTTCATATGGGTTGCCACGTGGGACAATCTTTGGTGACTCCCTGTAGGGGTCCAGTCATTGTATCTAGGTGGTCATGGCTCGTGACTCCCCCTTGGTGGCGCCCCTGGTGCCAAGTCAAAGACTTAAGAAAACACTGACTCAATAGAGTTTGTTTGTCATAAAGATGATTATTGATATTTCTTGCCAGCTTTTGGCGGTATCAGAGTTCAAAACTAGTTGTGTAACCCTCATTTTTTGCCTTTTCTTTCCTCCTCCATCATCCATTTGAGCTGCATGATTTCCTGTGCAGGGGTACAGGTGCAAATGGAAAAAGCAGGACTTTGAGTTCTCTTTATGATTGAAGCGTAGGCTGTGTCTGACATCGCTCCCTGCTTAGACCGCACACTGTATTTACTGTGAACCATTGTATCTGAGTGTCTGAGTGTGAAATTTATTCAGTACGTAGAGCCCTCAAAGATTCCCACAGTGGAACAAAAGAGGTAGCGTGTCCGTGGCGTGCGCATCACATGCTGACAGCCCCTCAGTGCAGAGCATCACGACGGCTCTCAAAACGTCAGCGATGATGATTAATAAGAATCCACAGTCTCATTTCACTGCTCATTATAGTAAATTACTGAGTGCCTATTGGTATATAGGGGATAGTGAATGAGTGATCACTTTTCGTCCTCCTCAGTTGTGTTTTAGATATGGAAGCTTTCACTGCTGTGTTTGTAACGTGCTGCTGTTTATCAGCTGACAGTGCGGCTGTCAGAGTGACATGAATGCTGCCACAGTGTTAAAAACTCCAGCCAGACGTCTCCTGCATTAAAAATGGAACGAGCCCGATGTGTGACAGAGGAAACTCTGTGGGAACATCAAAGGGTGTGTGCACTTGTGCGTCTCGAAGTGTATGTGTGTGTGCACACTTGAGCGTGAGGCCATCATGTGGTAAACAAGAGGCACATCATTAGCACACCAATCACTGCAGTGCTTCCCTCAGTGCTCTTCTTGTTTGATTTTGAACTGTTGCTCCACACTGAAAACTGTTATGAGCTGTGACAAATTGTCAAGTTAAAAGTCAGACAGCCGGGGCGTGGGTGTGGACTCCTTGCAGTAGGCAACTTTTATTTCGTTCTGCATGGGATTTACCTGACAACAGCTATTTAGTTTTGTCTGTTGGAGCTCTCTCTCTGCATTATATGTGATAAAACTCACTTGCAGATTGTGCAAAGCATGGGTCTGTTCACTTACTGGAACAGGACAGATAATGGCTTTAACACAAAGTCACCATTTAGCTGTAGGTTCTATTAAGTTTATTATAAACACTTGTTGATTTCTGGCTTTTGATCTCAAAATAAAACTTGTAATTCGCTTCTTATAAGTGTGATTTTCACAAGTGTGTCATATTTCTCATTAACACCCTTTCCATCTGATGTTGAGACTGCAGCACAGAGGAAGGCTGCGTGTTGTCTGTTTGATCAACCTGGGAAATTAACCAGCTAGTGAAGTGTGATGCTGCCGGGATCACATTGCTGACTTTTGGTACGTGAACATACAAACGTGTTGTTTTCTGATACTCCACCATATGCGTGAATATATTCAACACAATGAATAAATTCCTTCATTTTTCTTTGCTGTATAGTAGAAGAAAAGCTGTGGTGATGTGTGTTAGAAAAAAGAGCATTTTGCTTCTAGAAGTGCATCCAATATAATTGCCCACCTAACACCTTTTACGTGTGTGCTGTGTGCTCTTCATCATGTACCTTTTACTGTTTACTGCCAATTTATGAAACCACAGGTAACTGTGGTACTGCAACATCTGTCTGATCAGACACCTCCAACTGCAAACATGGTAAATTATTACTCTTTCTATTATGAATTTTCAAACCATGAAGCTTTTACATTTGCACAACTTTCCCATGGTTTATAAAAAACACTTTTATGTGTGAAATCATCCCAGTGAAAGGTCTATGAGGTGGGTGGGTGAGGCTTAAGCAGTGGGTGAGCAATTTCCATTTCTTCTTGAATACATCCAATGGTTGCATGTATGTGATGAGCTTTATAGGATGATGCATTTCGTTGCTCCTGGTTCAACGTTGTTGCTGGATGACCTCGATGTTTTTTTGGCCCCCTCTGTTGGGACCCCCCTGCTGAGCCAACGTAGAGCTCTCTTTGCCAAAAACCGCAGCCTTCTCATTTATTTCAAAGTGCAAATGGTCTTCTGAATGAAGCCTTGTTACGCACTGAACTGAGTACTATGTAATATCAGCCGCCATGCGGCTTGTACTGAAATGACAAAACCTTTGTGCTCCTGCCAGATGAACCAGGAGCAGCATTCAGAAAATAACAAGCTAAACTCTACTTTGAAGCTAACCTGACACCCTTTATGGAGAGTCTGATCCATCCAGCACTGCGCCCTGTAAGTTAAGGACACAACACTACAAAGAGAAGAGGGACTAATCCAATAACCTCAGCTGAACTTTGTCATCTTCAGGCTGTTGGAAGCCTTGATGCTCTCACTATCAGCTACTGAACAGGGACTTTTTTTTTTTCTGTCCACAAAATTGGCTGAGACAGAGTGGGTAAGTGGGAAACTGTTTGTCTGAAAGGGGGAGTTGCGATTGTGTTTGTGTGTGTGTGTGTTTTTTTGTGGTTATCTTGTCTGTTTGACTGTGCCATCATGTATGAATGTGTGTTTGTGTGCCTGAGCTTGTGGCTGGAGCATAATGAGGAAGTGTGAAATTCTTAGTACAGTCTGATTCACACACCGACTGTGTATGTGTGTCTGCGACATGCTTGTCTGTAGGTGTGTGTCTGCTTATTTGTGCTTTTCTGCAAGTAAAACCTCTTAGGCGACCACCTCTTACCTTTCACTTACATTTGTGTGTTTTGTGCTGCATGTGTGTGTCGGTGAATTTATCCCTGCTGTGTAGCTTCCTGCTTTGATTTGTGTGATGCTCGATTCTGTTCTGATAACAAACTGCAGCCTCTCAGAACGCCAAGCCTGCAGCTGCTCCGTCTCTCACCCTGTCCTCCATCTTCCACCCTTCTTCCCTTTCGCACTCACCAGCTTTTATGGAGGCAATAAATAACCTCACACTGTCTCCATGTTTAACTTGGTTTTAGAGGCCGGTGGAGCAGGCTGTGTCTGGCAACATCACACTTTACAAAACTGGGGTTTATCGGGGGGGGGTCGTCAGAGATCTTCAGAGAGCTGTGGAGCCCCTAAAAGACAGACATACAGCTGTTTGATATCTTTGCCCAGAGTTAGACAAGATCAATACTTGATCTCTTTGCATCCAGTCAAGGGACATGTCTGGACTGTGTTTAGCCTGGCTTACTAAAAGGCTGGAAGAGGAGAAGCTGCTAGCCTAGCTTTGGCAAATATGAAAAATAGACTTGTAACACTTCCAAAATGATCTTATTTGCGTTAGATTTAATCAAACAGAAACGTAAACATTACACTTGTTTTAGTAGTGATTAGCATAATGAGTGTAAGCAGAGGAACTGCTAGACTGGCTCCAGAGATCTGATCCTTACAGATGGGGCGCTCATTGATCAGTTTGTCGGTTTAAGACACAAGACACAATAAAAAAGAGCTCCTTCACCTTCCTACATAGCTAGTCAGCTATCTATCTACATCTATGGCAAATAGCAACTGAAATAGGGACTGACTCGCTTTTGGAGCCAGTCGTAGAGTCTGGAGGCCTTTGAGGAGCTTCAGTTTTCAGCAGTTGTGCGTTGGCTTCATGTTTCAGCCACACAGGTTGTCACTTTGTTGTCTAATTACAATGTTGGTAGGATGGAGTCTTCACTTGTTACTGACTCACTGGACCATAATGAAACCAAATACTGTAACTGCTCCTCCCAAACCGAAACAGGCTGAATAAATGAAGTGAAATTAAATGGCATTTCTGTCTGATTACCATGTTGAGAAACTACTACCCCAGCTCATTTGCAAGTTGGGTTGCAACTAGCAATTATTTTTGCAATCAATTCATTTATTGGTCATTTCTTCTATTAAATGGTGAAAAATATCCCTACCCGAGCGCCCAAGAAGACATCTTCAAAATATCTTTCTGTGCAGTCTACAATGACATAAAAGCGACTAAAACAGCCAATCTTTACGCGAGACCCTTTTTCCAAATGTGAGTTTCAAAAATCTGCTTCTCAAGTGCCCCAACCTTACAGAAGAAGGTGCTTCTTTGAATTCCTCCACACGTTGGAGGTTTCATGAATCATTAATGAAGGAAATCTTCAGGTAACTTTCTGAGGTCCCAATGTGGTTGCCCTCTGAAGAACCCCGAAAGGTTCCTCGAAGGCCTTTGACTTGTAAGAGACTAGATTAAGCTGGGCTAAAACAAACTTAAAGAGCGTTTGAGAGGGACGGGTTCTTATGGAGTCACCACAGCTAAGTGGATGAAAAGGGATTCGGAGAGATCAGAGGCGACTCCCATTAATTGTGATCTATGTGTGTTTTAGCAAGGATTAACACGGCAGATGAAGGAAGCAGCATTTACCGATGTGACCATCTGAAAGCCCTCATGGATCTGAAAGGCAAATAGTTACCACACTGAAGGGACACAACCAGATGGCAAGAAAGAGCGGAAAAAAGCCTTTCCAACATCATGTCATTGAACAAAATTCTGGTCTTTTTGTGGGCTCTTCTCTGTCTCTTACAGACAGTGGAAATCAAGTTTTCTGACACGCTAATATGTCCATATGATGTACCAGTATCCATTTAACAGAGCATTGTTTTTAAAGTTGTACCGGAGCAGATGGATACTGTCACAAAACATATGTTGAAGCCTGATGCAGTATGATCCATTTATCCTGGGGACACAGTGAATACGAGCCAACATATCGGTCAGCTGACAAGTTTATTTTTCTTGTGCTTCAACTGTGTCCAACAAATCTGCCGTGTGCTAGATACCGTTAGCCAGCGTTAGCCAGCCAAGTTACATGATCTCATGTCATGTCAAAAGCTGACATGTTTTCTGTGGCTTGGGTCTATTAATGAAGAAACATTACTCAGAACAAGTTTTGCTGATAGTTCAGCTGCTGAACTCGGTGATGGCTCCATTCATTACGATGACTCAGACGGAAAGCTTGACTTTGGTGGTTGTTCCCAAAGAAAGCATGTCCTGATAAAGGTCGTTAAAGTGACACCTCACACCTTGTATCACTTGATCTGCCCTCTCCACTCTTCAGTCCAAGCAGACAGACTGATCATTTACAGATACTCCTTGTGCTGTTCTGTTATGTGAGCACACTAATGCATCTGAAGGCTAAGCTGCTCAGGACTGCAGGATACATCACCGAGCAACTACCCCACACAAACAGCTGTATTAGCTCACAGCAGTCTTAAAACATTAGCAAGCTCACCTTTCTCCTGACACAAATATGTCACGAGTTGTTATCCCTCATTTTTTCCCCTTTCCTTTCATTTCGGCTTTTTTGGGGATCCAGATTTAGCTTTGATGTTGAGGAAAAAGCATCTAGCTTGCCAGCAGTCAGCACAATTAGCCACGTTAGGTTGTGATCAAACCATAGCGCAGGTGCAGACTGAACCACTCGGGTCTTAATGAGGGGGAGCGCTGGGGGGCAGGGGTCCTCGCTATTTACTGTTCCATGTGAATTTATTTAAATCTGTGTTTATTTTTTTCTCAATGGAGGGAAGTTTTTAGAAGGAGCTTTTGGTTTCGTGATAATCCACATGTGGGATGATGACCATTTTTCTGAAGCGTACGTTGTTTTGGACCACAGTTCTTCCAAAGTCAGCCCCATGAGTCATTCTGACTAATGGCTTCTGACCGGTTTTGTTTATTTTCTCCAACTTTCACACCAGGTACCTGTCTCACCCACACACACGTGGACGGGCAGAGTATTGGTGCAGGACGAGGCTATCGCTTCGTCTGCTGAGACAAAATATGTTAAAAATCCAGTGCCGTCCGTGCTCCTCGTCCTCTTCAGAGCGGTGGCAGTAACGTAGGCGGCTAATTATTTTCTCTCCCTCTTCAGAATCAATTGATTGCATGTCTTTGAGGCCGTCTGAAAGCAGCAGAAAGGAAATGTGCTGTCATATTCACATCGCAAATGTTATTATTCTGCACACATAGCACGCAGACACAAGGTTGACATTTTCTAATTAAACGTTTCCTTAAGCTGTGTACATCTCCCTGGGAAGTCTGAAAGACGTAGACGCCCTCACTGCCAAGATGAAAGAACTCATTATTTTCCCTTGCCCACTATCGTCCTCATGTTTCTCCCCTTTTTATCCAGATAACAGAACTATTCCATTTAATCAATGCTGCCTGCTAGAGTACAGCAGAGCAGCCGCGGTCAAGAAAATGCACCTCAACAAGTAAACATAAAATTCAATTCTGCCCCCCCCCCACGACACCCCAAAACAAACAAGCACACAGAGCAGCGGGGCATTCATCATTGCTGTTTCTGGTCTGACAACTCGCTCTGTTTTAGTATTACAATCATAAGCCCTGAATTGGATAAGGGCAGCAGGAGAGGTTGAAAAATGGAAACGCAATGGATTTGGCCCGCCACCAGCAGAAAAAACCCTTTCCTGTGCGGCTGGAAATGATAGCACTGCACAGAAGTTGCAAGGAGTCGGAGATTATATTCTAATCCTTAACTCACACTTTAGTGGCTCTGTTAAAATGGAACCCACGGGCATTGTCAAAAAAGCCTTGATATGGAAATGATTTAACAAGGAAAAAAAGAGGAAAAAAAACAGGATCAGAACTTTTTTTGAGATTTTTTTTTTTGTTTTATTCCTGTTGTAGGGTTTGATGAGTAGCAGCAAAAGATCAGCAGAGAAAAATTGATGTGTTTTTAAAAAAAACTACGATCAGTGACGAGAAAAGGGAGGATTGGTCTCAGCTCTACACCATCAGAAGCTGTAAGATGAACCAAATGTTGCTCAATCTTTAAGTACGTTGTGGGATGTATGTTTCAGAATAACAATAGGATCAGATATCCCGCGGACCGACAGGCAATCATCAGTCCAAAGCTGTGCGCTTTAAGCTGCATTTTCCATCGTCGCAAACTGTGCAGCTTCTCCTGTTCAGACAAAAGTTTCTTTATTTCTTGGGGAAAAAAAACTTCCAGTGTTTGAGCAGACAGCATCTAGAATTGAGTTCCTCGATCAGTCGCATTTAAATCAACGCTCTCAGCAGGACTAGCAGGGCATTCGAGTTGCGAATGTATTGGTTATCACGGCCAAATATTATCTTAAAGGGCTAAATAAAGGAACTTGGTGAGCTGATTCTTGGAAAATGCTTTCATGCCTTCCTTTGAGCAAATGTTGTGTTAACAGCTTTTCATGTGGTTTTTCTTCAGTCGGTTGAATAGTGACAACTTCTTTGAAATATTTCTGCAATTTCTGTGAAAAACAGCCACAGAACAGACAACTACTCAGTTTAATTGCATTCGCTGATTTTTCTTTTTCATACACATGAATAATACATATTCACAAGAGCCATTCATACAGAGCCATTTCCTGCACATACACAGGTATTTATGACAGAACAATGAGAATGTGTGCGCCTCAGACCAGGTGTGCTCGTAGTTTTCAAGCATTAGCTGCAGGTGAGCTGAGGTGGACGTGAAATAGAAGTTTAAAGACGTAACCTCGTAATAAAATAGTTTTTTCTGGGTTATTTGATGATTTCACTGGTTGTGTCATCATTTTTGCAGTCTGCACTGCGTTCAGCATCAAAACGAGGTGCATTCTTCAACTTAATTTTAAATTATGTATGAGTGATGGATTTTCTCATTCTCTTCATTTACATTGGAGCCGTCAGTTCGCTGTGTCAACCGTCTTTTCATTTCATCCTGAATTGTGAAGCCATTTGTGAAGCCTGTTTCAATATAAGCGCTATAAATTGAATATTGATCATCCAGACGTTTGATAATGCTGATTGAGAAGTCACCACAGCGACGGTTTACAGGTGAATTAACAGTGTGGGTCTATGTATAGCCTCAGCAGTGTGTAATGAGAGCCATCACCTCTTTAAAGAGATGCTAGTGCTGCTAATCCCTGTGAGAATCAACACTCAGCTTGTAGCTTAATGTAGTTTCCAGCTATTTTCAGCTCATTATTGTTGTTTTGTTAGGTTTGTTTGATTGAGTACCCTTAGTCTCCCATTAAACCCCCTCATGAAATTGTGGGTAGCTGCTAACAAGCTCACACACGCCAACCCTGCCTGCCTCCAGCAACCTGAAATATTTTTATTAAAAGATAATAGACGACCAAAACAGGGCTGTGAAGCACCACTGAATATTAGACATGCATTCAACAGGTAGCAATGTTTTGTAACATGTTTTCCAAAATGCGTAAGTCGATTGATTGGCATCTATTTTAATGACTGAATTATCGTTTTAGTCACTTTTTAAAACATGTACTGGTTCCATCTTCTCAAATAAGAGGATTTGAGGCCTTTCTTGGACAAACAGAGTCGGACAAACAGGACTTTTGAACAGGTTTTCTGATTGCTAATAGACAAATCAATTAATAGAGAAAGCTGCAGCCCTGCAGTGCACACACTGTAGTTGCACGGGTGAGGTTTTTGAAATACTTTGATTATTGCAGATAATAGGCTGCTCGTTAGAGTCCTCCACACTTTCCTGTTGACCGTCCGTGGAAACACCCTCTGAGCTGTTCATCTGATAAAAGCACAGCAGAGCGCACAACACATTTTGACTGCACAATGAGTGAAAACCACTTTGTCTTTCATAGAATCCAGCTAAATCCAGTTTTGGTGAAGACTGGTAAAACCTGAAAACCAGGCAATGATGAAGATGTTGTGGAGGTCTAGTTGTCAAACATCACTTCATGCAGCTTCAGGTCTGTAAATCCACTCGAGAAAAATGTGTTGAGCAAATGTGGAGTATCTATAAGAGTCAGCAGTGTGAAAACAACACCGACTGAAACAATTTGTCTTTACTGCCTCCACGCTCAGTGCAGTGCTTCTCTGTGACTGATTCACTCTAAAGGTGGTCAATACATACATGTCCCTCCTGTGGCGAGCTGTGTGAGGCTTGCAGCGGCGGGGACAGCTTTGTAATGGCGGTGCCCATGTTGTGTGTTTATGAGCCTTTGTGTGTCTTTGAGTGCTTGTGTGGATCATGTGTGTTTATGCATGCATGTGTCCCGCCCACGGTCATTGGTTGTGCATATGCTACGTCGACGCGAGTGTGTGTGTTCATTCATGGAATAATGTGTCAGGGGATCTGACTGAGTAGAAGCTGCCCGACTGTGGTAATAACTGTCTTCCTTGTTGGAATAATGCTTGAGACTAAAAACGACTGGAATGATTCAGACTTGCCAGCATGGTCCACTGGGCTCCCACTCACCACAGCATGAAAATATAGGCTGCAGCAGCACAGTGAGAAATGTTATGGTTTCACTCTGTTGTGACTTTGTGTGTGTGGAGGGGAGGCAATGAAAAGGGCCTCACACGGAGCCCGACACAATCAGGCTAGAGGAGGTACCCCTGGAGAAATTAGCACATAATGTTCTCAAATTATAATTCATAATGTTCTTTTAAAGGCTTGTTAGCACCGTGTTTGGCTGTTTTAAGAAGGAACAGCTCCGCTGAGAGTGGTATTAAAGAGTTTACATGCAGACTGTTCAGTAAAGACGTACCTCAGGAAAACGACGATGCCGTTACAAATCCTTTTGTTTGGGTGCTCAGCCCAAAAACAGCCGTCTGAACATGCAGAAAATACACAAAGAAAGTGCACCTCAGAAGATGTGGACGCAAGTTCAGCTCAATTCATCAGGTTTGCGGATAGTAAAAATTATGGCGTAATTGCGGGTCCTGCCATCTTGGCGTTCTTCGAAAAAAGAAAAACAATCATGCACTTATCAATGAGTCAAGACGTCTCTGAGTGTGTCCACAGTGACGTGTCTCTACAGCACTTTCATAGTCAATTATAAAATCTAATGTGTTTTAATTTAAAGCAGCTCTGAATAATGAATGTCGCTCTGTTGATCACACTCCTCAGAGCTGCGTCGTAGCTTTTCATCCACCTTCTAAACTTTTGAATTATCAAAACAATTATATTGTCCGTGTACACAGAGGTGGACTGTATGCTAACCAGTGACTGTTTTGGCGTACCGACCCCCAACAACATGGAAAAACAGTCCAGAATGAGTTAAAGAAGTCACTATGAAGTATTTTCTTACCAGGCTCTTTGTCGTCTTTCTGGCTTTGCCAACTATCTAAAGCTGCTTTTGACGACTGAGATTTAATTCAGTCAGTTCAGTTTTTTCTGCTCTCAGTGTAGCTCTGCCTTCTACAAGTATATTGTATGTGACTGAAACTACAGTCATAATTCCAAAAAACAGAACTAAAACCAAATGTGAAAATGAATCCTTTTCGACATAAACTCGACTGAAAACAGCAAAAACATAATATAGTTAATGTTTCTCTTCAGCAGCTTCAGTGATTTCTGTAAATATCTGCTTATTGTGAATCTGATGCAGCAACACGTTTCACAGACTGAAAGATGTGGAACGCTCCAAAAACACCTGTTTGGAACGTTCCACAGGTAAACAGGCTGATTGGTAGCAGGTGAGAGTGTCATGATTGGGTATGAAAGAGGCATCCTGGGAAGGCTCAGTCGTTCACAGCGAAGATGGAGTGAGGTTCACCACTTTGTGAACACGTGACTGGATGAAGGATGTTCCTACATGGACTCAGGAACACTTCAGAAAACTGTTGTCTGTAAACAGACTTTGTACCCAAACTTTTTTGGAACTGGGTTTGGGCAGTCGCTGATATTTTCAGAATTTCTGCTATCAGTTTTATTTGTTGAGGTTGTAAAAACAGCCAAGTTTGAACATAAATCCTTAACCTCAACCCAGAAATGCTTCGACGAGCAAGGACGAGGGCTGTTTGTGTCTGACCGTCTTATTTCTGTTGGATCAACTGCCGCTACATAGATTTCTACTGAAGACACTCAGACTTTAACAAATATTGTCTTACATTCCAGTCTGTTTACAAAAATATTGCTTAGTGAAATTAATTGAATATTTCACATCGAAATGAACCAGCAAAGTAAAAAAAGTAAAAAAATATAGCAGATATATATTTTAGGCTTATTTTATTTGTAAGTTTTTGGCGACATGCTGTTATATAAACACCTAATGTGTGTTTTCCCATGCTAAGAAATAAAGTCAGAAACAAATCTTTGCCAGGAGAAGACTAAAAAATGCATGACCATCTGGCTCAGAAATGTTTAACTACTGGTGGCTGAGGGGAGGACTTGTACAGTCCTCTGCGGATCTCAAACCGAGGTCCACGAGTTTTCTCCGGCTTCCCAGAGAAAATGGAAAGTAGGAAAAAACTTAGAATTTATTTCTAAGCACACTAAAGATACTCAGATGGCAGCATGCAATCTAATATGTGTCTGTCTAGTGGTTTGGGACATTTGAAAAACTATTTTAGACCCCCTGCATTTTTACTGAGTGCAATTACATCCAAAATAGAAGAAAAACTTACCAAACTGCAGCAGTTTATTAAGGCTGCTGTCCGCTAAAATGAGCTGCATGGACTCAGTAAACACGATGTTGTCCACGAGGCTGCAGGCCTTTCACGCACTGTGGGTTACTTATTAAATGAAAACACACAACGACCGCAGCCGAAGCACTGGGGACGACCACGGCAGCCCGTCCAATCAAAATACTTAGAGGAGTTCAGTGAGTTTAGGGCTCGTCTCCGTCCCGCCTCCCCCCTCCGCTGCCTCTTTCCCCGCTCTTCACTTCTAAAATCAATTGAATAATGACAAAACTTCCAACTGACGCAAGTGAGTTTCTCTTGGCCTCATTTGGAGTCAGAGACACAAACAATACTGTCGCCTCCCCTTCACCTCCCACTCGGAGGGTGAGAAGCGTATCCCCGTCTTTGAATCCTCGTATCCGGTGGAATGACAGTAAATCAGGGGGTTTGTTGGGATAGGAGAGACAGCGGAGGACGTCGTCATGCTTCAGCAGTCGGCACTCTGGATCTGAGGGTTGCATTTGCTCAGTGATGTGGTCAGACTCAACAAAAAATAAAATAAAATAAAAGTAACCCGGCCTGACCCACAGTGTTATTCCATCTCCCAGCTTTCTGATGTTTTTCAATTCCCTCCCCGCAGACAGAATAATACACTGTTTTCACATTCAATTATGCAGCAACTGAAACTGCTCAGCAGAGGAAGAGTCGGAAGAACGACATTATATATTAGGCTCGAGAGGACAGCACCGTTATCTCTGCTGGTAATGACAACACGAAACTCCACTGATACCAGTTTTTAGCATTTATTTTATCCCTTTGTGTCCCTGCCATGGCCTGTTGCATCACATATCTGAATTATGATATTTTCCTGTGCAGAATGTGCTGCTCTTCCCTCAAATCCAATAAGATGTATTATTTACTGTCTTCTGAAGGGGTGGGAATCCTTGAAGGCCCTGAGCTTCTCTCTACACCATGTGGTATGTGCTTAGAATATCACTACAGAGAGGAGGCAAGTGTTTAATAGGCAGTACTCAACTGCGGTTCAGATCACTTATTAATGAGTGAATGTACAAAATACACAAAGCCTGCTGTTGCTGCAAGACCGATAACGCACTGCTGTCAGATGATTCCTGAATAATAAATAAAATGAAAAATAAAACAATCAATAAATTATGCTTCTCTTTATTTCAATTCATTCCTGCATCAGTGCGGCGTACCTGCTTGCGTTGTGGATTGCAGCTGTCGGCGCTTTTGTGAGTGCGATTGCGCTTCAACGCAATCAGAAACGTCGTTAAAATTCACTTTTATTAACTCCAAACGGGGAGATTCATCCTCCCTTAATAAGGCACTGTTTTAAGTGAGCTGTCAACACATAAAGTTTTTGAAAATATTTTTGTGATCCATCATTGAGAAACCATTATGATGTGACTTACAGTGGGCAGAAATGCCCAGCTTGCTGCGTATCACCCAAATCATCTGGATGGAACAAACGCTAATAGCTAAACTGTCAGTTTGACGTCATTCCTGGTGGCTGCTTTCAGTCGCTGTCCAGTCCAGAATTTATGATGTGGCTCAGTGTGTAATACTTTTCCAGTGGTCAATGGCAAGGATTTAATTAACTTGTCAAAATCTGGATCCCACGACACCCTAAGATCCAGACTGGTAAAGATGTTGATTTTTGTTTTATGTATTTCCGTTTTTATGACACATCAAGCAGTCTGCTCCACGTTTTCTCTCTGCCTCTGTAGCTTTGACACATCTTGCACGACAGATCTCTGGAGTTGAGTCTTATTGTTCCAGGGCTCGAGACTAATGGTGGTGACCAGATGTCCTGTCCCGTCCCGTTCATCTGGGATTGTACCAGTTTCAGGCTATGCGTCCTGACTCCTGACAAGTATCTATAAAACACTAAGAGTTTCTGGCTTTCAATATTCACTACCTAAGTGTGCCAGTTTTCACCATTATTAAAGAAATAATTAGTGTTATTTCTGCATCAGTGTGTCCTTGTCAAGGCTGTTGCTCGCCAGTGAGTCATACACAAGTGTCATCGGGTTTGAAGCTTGCGCTCTTTGTGACAGAACCTGTCAGCATGCTAATGGTTAGCTGTCATGATCAATCCATGATGATCCTGGAGGCTTACTCCTGTAGTACCCAGCAACAAAATACTGCATTCATAGTGTCAACGGTCTTTTAGGTTCGCTTGGTAGGTGTGCCAAGCACTGAAATAATTGTCCCCCAGCGTGATTGAAAATGCCTGTGGTGCATGTATGAGCTCAGACGTGTGTGAGCATGAACGTGTGGTCCACTTAAGTGTACCCGTTGGGGACATTTTGAACAACAAACCTGTATTGAAATTGGCAGCAGGAGAGCTAGTTAGCTGGCAGCTGTTAGCAGCAGGTGGGCAGCACAGTCCTTTGGTGTGTTTGGCTAGTGGAGCTAACAGCGAATGGAGGTAATGAAGCCAATGGAGCTAACAGCTAACAGAGCTAATAGCTTGAAGCTAACACAGATAAAAAAGCTTAGCAGAGCTAACAGCAGGACTGAGGGTCTCTGTTCTCTGAGTACAGTTTGAAAGGAGGGTTTCAATACCTTTAACCAACAACTTTAGATCATAATAAAGGAAAGAAACAGCACTTTGATTTGGGGATGGTTTACATTCACTTCAGGATGGTTAAAATTGTTTTCTGGGACGGTGGTGGAAAAGCTGGTCTGGAGGCCCGTGCTGGTGCTGATCAGAGTGTGAAGTGGCAGCTGGTGGAGAGAGATCAGAGATTGACTTGAAAGTTTAGCTGAGTTCACCTTTATGCAAATAATGAGTGATGCATTGTGGTGATGGGCAGGTGAAGGGCAGCGTTAAGGCCTTCTGCTGTAAAAACGCTTTTGACTTGAATCTGTCAAAAAGGTAAGAGAAGATGATTAATCAGCAACATTCTGGCTTGTAACTTAATATAAAGCGTGCCTGAGATTTAATTTAAAGCGCTGTTGATCTGATCTGAACATGGCGGTTAGAGATAGGACACAGAAACTGTGGCGAGCGTGTGCAAGCTGTCCCTGCAGCTGTTGTGTTCACTATTGATTTGACATGTTTTATTCCAGCGGTATTCATTTATCCTGACATTAACGGAGGTGATCTTTATTTCAAGCGAGGCTCTATAAAATGTTGCGCTGCACAGTATCTGTGGAAGTCGTTAAAATCACCTTCTCATATCGAATGACTGCAATCTGAATGTGAAAGACTAGGCTGTGGTCACTTTTTCTACAAGATGAGATAAGATAAGGCTTTATTGATCCCACACCGGGGAAATGAAGTCGTTGCAGCCAGCAAATATTAAAAAAGCAAAAATAGAAGGGTCAAGATAAAAAGTATACAGGATATAAAATAAAAAATCAACTGTGTTTATATACAGATTATAAAGATACTAAATGACATTAAAATACTACTACCCATAAAAATACCATCGCCAATATTCTTATGAGAAAAACGACCAATGTTGTATTTCACTTGAGAAATACTGTTTCATAGAACATTAGAACATTGAATTTCACGAGTCTATTTGCACAATATGTACAGTTTATAAAGAAAATACTGTTGCCAATGCGGATACAGCGTTATTGTTAGTGTAATTATTTTTTTTAAATGCAGACTGCCTTGAATGGAGAGATACTACAGGTTTACTGTTTGAATAACAAAACCATGATCTCCACCTCAGTGTTTTACGTCACGTAGTTAAAGCACGTTTGTGTTTTGCATGCCCGCTGTCCCTGAACACCTCCTTATGAGTTCTGTCCGCCACAGGAGAATAACACTTCCTTGACTTGAAAACATGTTGTCAGTAAACATGATCTATTCAGCAATTAAATTCAGGTCAGAATGTATTTTACAAAACAAATCAGTAGTATGTACATGTATTTTCTTACAGACAAGGCTGAATGATGAGTGCTTGCTCGTTAAAGTAAAAGGAGCTGTCACTCCACAATGTCTCGAAGTTTGAATGGGTCGATAGCACGTAGCAAGTGTGCTCATATGAAGAGATCATTGGTTGATAAAGGATTGTTTGCACACACCAGGAGTCAGGTATCAAGGCTAGTATTTCCACTGCTGCTGGCTCAGAGGCGACCCCCCATTGCAGACCCCCGCTGCTGCAGTCCTGGCATTGACTCCTCCATGTCGACCATCCTCCACCACTCAGCGGGAGCTGATGAACCACAATGGAAGTAACAAATCACATTTTCTCTCATTAGTAAATGACTTAATTCTTCCACCTGACTGCTCTCCCAACCTTCAGGAAATCAGCTTTGCCTCGAATAATTCACTCTTCCCGATCTTCTGAAATGGGAGAATGTAATTAGTTAACACCCGACTAAGATTGATTAACGAGCCTAAACCAAGAGACTTCCCCGACAGATTAAAACAGGGCCGCATATAATCTCTGCGCAGTGTGCGAGGAAACACTTTCGATTAAGCATACCTATGGGGGCAGAAGAGGATGCGATCCACCTCAGGAGAAGCAGGCTTGATGTGTAAAGACAAAAAAATGCTGCTTCTCTTAAGAATTCCACGAGTCCTACGAGCGGGGAGTCATTTATTGCAGCTGCTAATATTTTCCGTGACAACACCTTGGCGTCCCGCAGGCCTGCCGGGGCGCCTCGTCTTCCTTCTGCTAGACCGAAGGCTGAGAGAGTTTAGCCGCAGCAGCTCGTCAGTATTGACCGTGGGTTGTGTTTGCTGTTGGTGTGCTAATGCAGTACCTGCTGTTTCAAACACTTCCTGAGGGATATGTTGAAACCGAGTCAATATTTATGAGTATTGCTGCTGTGGGCTCTTCCCTAATGGCGTATGGCTGCTGAGGTGTCTGTGCAAAGCGGTGAAGGCAGGACGCCCGAGGCTGGCAACGACGGGAAAGACATAGAGGAAGTGTGTGTGTGTGGTGTGTGTGTGTGTGTGTGTGAGAGAGAGAGTGAGAGAGAAAGAGAGAGAGAGAGAGCAGGAAAAGAGCTTCATATTGTACATATTGACCTGGCCTTTGTAATGGTGATGTTGTAATCTTCTGACCTGGCCCCCGGATTAGAAATCTATTCAGTTTAGAGTGCAGAGGAAAGCTGTTCTTATCTGTGTGGGTGTGCTCAGGTGAAGAGTTCCACTCCCATACTGTAATGATATAACAGCATCTTGGGTGTTTATGCTCGACAAAATACAAAAAAGTATTCTTAAAAATTCCAGCATGCACACATAGTAAAATTACTTTTTTTTTTTTTTTTAGTTCCATTGAGGTTTACACCATTTCCACCAGATTTGTGCAATGGTTCATGATTCCTCACCTGCTTCAGGCAGTTGTGAGTTTTGGAACAAGGGCTGCAACTAATGATTACTGATGCTGATTAATCAACCAGTCATATTCTTATTGGTCTATAAAATGTCACAGGTCAATCATTTAATGGTTTTCTGTTCCGTTAACTGGCCAACAGTCTAAAATCAGAAGATTTCTGTTCACTGTACAGTGGCATGCAAAAGGTTGGTCAAAAGTTCTGTTACTGTCAATGCTGAGTAGAAGATGGACTATCCTCCAAGAGTCTTAAAGTTAACAATGAAGCATCCTCTACAACAGTTTAAGTAAGATTAGTGCATTATTTTTGTTTTGTACATCTTCAGAGTGAAAAAAAGGAACACCACGCAAACGTTTGGACACCCACGCTCTCAGGATTGTTAGGAAGACAAATCAGCAGACTCTGGACTGGTGCTGCTCTGTTCTACTCTTCTACCTTCATGGAGTCATCAGAAGAAAACTGTCCTGCGTCCTCACCACAAAAATCAGTGCCAGAAGTTTGCAAAGGAGCATCTAAACAAGTCTGATCCCCCAAACAAGAACTGAAAGACTCTTAGTTGGCTACAAAGAGCCTTTACAAACTGTAAACGATAAACGATTAATGGATCATCAAATTTGTTACCTGAGAATTTTCTGTGGATCAACTAATCGATTACCTGGTTAATCTTTTCAGCTCTAGTTGGAACCCACAAGCAAGCTGGTGGTGCTGGGGGTGTTAAATCAGACTTCATGACCAGTATGACCACTGATATTCCAGTCTTCCAGCCATATAGAACAAATATTAGACATAAGTTTTGAACAGCATCTGTAATGTCTGTATAAACTTTGGGTGGCTTTAAAATCAGGAGCTTTCAGGGATTTCAATCAGTGTTGACCCAGCAAACTGACGGCATGGTTTCTCATGTGGTGAAGGACTTCCAGCTGCGAGATGAGCACGTCTTTTCTCGGCTTGGTCGTGTGATCACAGTTCATGGCGTTTTGCCGTTGTATTGAATGAACACTTGATGTGTGTTTGGAGGACTGACTGTGTTCTCTAAGTGCAGAGGACTTCAGTTTGATAGCCGTTTGGCCCACCTGCCCTCTCACAAATGGTGCAGAACATTTTGTCTGTTCTGTCCACCTTTTCATGTCCTCACCAGAGTACTTTTTGCACCATTACTTGCTTTTTTTTTTCAAACTGGCCCAGGCATGCCTGCTTTCATTTTGGAGCCGCGTCATGTTAATCGCTGTTGAGCCAAAGTGCAAGGCTGCTGTGGAGTTTGCAGCTTTTGAATCTCATTGTATTAACAGTGGAAGAAAAACCCATGTTTTACATAATATGTTGATACTGACGTTGGGAGCATATCTTATAGGTCACACAATGTTAAGCTATTTGATATGCTATTAATGAATCAGTTCATTAATCTGTCATATGCCGGCTAATGTAAACCCTGATATTAAATGCTCTGTAAAATGTTAGCCATGTTTTTTTCTCCTGCTCCATCATTCATGGGGCACTGTTAATTCTCTCTGGCAACTGGTGCAAATGCAGTTACAACAACAACAGAAATTCAGCCAAACTCACATTATTTTGATGAGGTTGAAATTTTGTCTAGTCCCACCAAACGTTATGCAAAAAGTGGCTAAAATCTAAGGAAGGCTTGCAGGTTTTAAAAGTCACTGTCTGTTGCACCATTTTGATATAATACCAATCAGAACCACTGTTCACAGCCAGGTGATATACGTTAACAAAAGGTGACAAAAACATTCCTTCAGTGCTTTTTGTGAATATTTCAAGTTTGAAATTGTGCTCCGAAGTCCCTGTTTGTCTGTTTGTCACATTATCACATACAATAGTGTATGGCTTGATTAACATGTTGGGGGCCCTGGGGCAAAACATTTGGTGTTGGCCCCCTCTGACCCCTGCACGCAGTAAATGTCAGCTTCCTCATACGCCGCAGGGCCAACCAGTACTCGTTTGACCGGCGGCTGTAGCTCAGGAAGTAGAGCTGGTTGATCCCTGATCATAGACAGGTCCCACGTGTCGAAGTGTCCTTGAACCCCAAATTGCTCTGAGTGGTCAGGCCAACGCCCTGTATGGTAGTTAGCTGCCGCTGGTATGTGTGTGTGTGTGTGTGTGTGTGTGTGTGTGAGAGTGAATGAGAGGCAAGTTTCAAGGTACTTTAGGTAAAAGCACTATATAATTGCAGCCCTTTACCATTCACCTATACTGCAACTATATCTGTCCCCTTTCTGACTGTTAAAAACATGTTGTTATTAAACACAACTTTATTCAGGAATATGCACCATGTGAGCACAATGGAAACTAAAATGACAGAGGAGTTAAAACTAGATTTTGACACGGGGTCCCCCGGTTAGCCACTAGATTAGGTAACAATGCAGAACCTGTCTTAGGTAGTTTTCCACTATGCAGCTGTCCCAGGTTGCGTGTGCTTCACTTTTGTTGTGGTGTTGATGAACACAGCCTTGTCCTCTTTTGCTTGTGTTTATGTACATGCAAGCGCAGTGTGCCTTCCACCAAGTTCTCCGAGCATATGCACCGAGGTCGTGCTCCCTCTCTGATTCCAGCTGCAGCAGCACTTGAGCTGCACACCCACTCTGATGAAGGCCACTGTAAATGAAACACAGTTCAGTGAATGTTTACCTGTTTGTCGTTGGCTACCTGCGGCTGACCTCTCACCATTTAACTCCCGCAGTCTGTCTGAAGGGTTCTGGGGGTCTTTGTTCCCTCCCCTCTGGGCCTGCACATGCTTGCTAAAACACACCAAGTCTGGTTTATTGTGGCACGGACGTTGCATGCGCTCTATTTACAACAGTAAAATCTTTAAAATCTGCTTCTACGCTTTCACTCGTGTCTAACCAATGTGGGGCTTTGGCAAATAGATTCTCTCCATTCATATCTTGTTTTTCAGCTGCTAATGTGGGTCATAGTTGTAGTGGCAAAATAAATATGCATGTATTATTAATATTTATCTGTTGACTGAGAAAGATATTTGTGGAGAGAGTATTAAAATCTTCCAGTCAAGTAGAAACACTCTCACTGTGCTGAAATGTGAGTCATGAGAAACTACTGTGGTGTAAACGTACTTCATTATAAAATATTGCTCATTTAAAACTTGAATGTCGCTGTGCTATAAAGACATTCTTCATCCATCTGTGATTAAAAACAGAACTGTTGAGGCAGAGTAGGGACTTCTGTCATAACTTCACCTTCTTCAAGGGTGCATGGAGAAGGGAAAAGCCTGAATAGGTCAGAACTCCAGCAGCACTAGCACACAGTATAAATGACAGTTTGTCAGAAGCAAGCTGGAAAGTTGTTTATACAACAAGAGTTTTGATGTCAGAAGTGAAAATGTTTTATATCAGGCCTCAGCGATCCAGCAAAAAGTATTATCATGATCATTTTTTCCATGTTGATCAATATTTATCATGATGTATGATTTGATAATGCTGCCAGTTTGAAGAGTATCCTGATGACTGAGGCCTGAAAAATCCAGAGGGGTCATTAGTTTAGAGTTTATTTAGAATTTATTATGATATAAACATTTAACTGTGCCAACACGGCTTTGTTTAGAAGGTATTTCATGATAAAATAATGTAATGACTAACATCTAAATGCAAACTTGTGTGCAAACGGCTTCATCTGCTTCGACAGAACAGTCAAAGCCAGCTTTCCTCGTAGCTCACTAAAATAATGGCGTGTTTGCTGGATGATACCTTTCAGGTGATGGAAGAGATTTGTTGTGTTTTCCGTCTTTGTTGGCGCCGACTGATATTCTGCACATCACTTTTGATTGTCATGTTTGTTCCTGCTTTGTGATAGGCCGTTAGATGTGTCCATATTGAGTAAAATGTCCAAAGCTCATCATTTTTGATGCAAAAGTGTCACAATCCTCCCATCAAGATGGCCCTGTCCCCAGCTCTGCTTTACTCTTGTGTTTGCAGCAGATGGCTGATATTCTCATGATGATCACTAACTTGAAATCTGTCCAGTTTCTCCACGTATGAAACTGTTTTGAAACTCTTAAGACACCGTCAGCGTCAGTGTCTTTCTGAGCGCGGCTGTCAGGCAGACGCCGCACGGCTGTCGCCTCAGCTTTCAGGCCAGCGTACATGTTCTGCTTGTCGTGATGCATCTTGCTGGCTGATGGACTTGATTGCCGCTATTGTTCTGATTCGGGTGCCTATACGGCTCGTTTATGTGTTGATCACAGCTGTTGTCTCATGAAAGCCTGTAAGTACGCCCTCTGATTGCCAACCTTTCCTCTTTTGCTCGTTCATTATTTGCTCGAGTCCCGTTTTGCTGGCGCTAACAGTCTGCTTTAATTAGAGGTGCATCTTGTCTTATTGCCTGATATTGATTGTAGCTATGTAGCTTCGATCGCACGTACAGTTTACATTTTTCAAACCATAGTAGAAAGAGCAGTTTTTTTCTCTTTTAGCACGGTCCAAGTGAACTAAGGCTCCTAAAGAAACTCATATGGAGATTACAGAGGCAGTGGCAGGACGGTCGAAACAAATTTCATTCCACCCCCTGTAGCATGACGGACCCTTCTGCATGGTTTGCTGTAATTTTATTTCTCTTGTGTTCATATTCATTTATCAGTCCTGACTGCAGATTGCTCTCAGTTTGTTTTGGTTTGCTTTTTGTTGCATCTTTGCCAAGTTACTGTTTGAAACTGCTCCACAAACCTCTGGTCGTCAGGTGTCAGCGTACTGCTTGTCTCAGCCAGTTAAAGTGTGTCTTAGGTAGGACTGGGTATCGTTGGGCAATTTTCAATACTGGTGCTGATTCCTCGACCAAACGTAAACTAAACAGTAGTCGCCATCGTTGTCGTTTCAGACTCACACCCACATTTCCACGTGTTTTACAATTGATTACATCTTTATGATCAAGTCCTCTGATTCCTTCCGTTTTGTGTAAATCATAGGGCCCTACTTGTTGTGAGGAGGGAAGACGTGATAATGTTGATATGCATCTTCATCTGCTGTGGATTAAATGCCTTACGGATCAATTTCATGTCATTGGTGCAAAAATCACATACAGCATACTTAAGCAGATTATTGATTTTCAACATGCCCACAGTGGTCCAGCACACTGCCATCAGCCGTATGAAAGAGATTGCTCTCATAGTTAAAGTAGTGTAGAACGAGACAAAAAGAAATGATTGTCTCGCGGTGCACGTCGTCCGACCATAGTTTTATATCTACTCAATATTTACTCCCCCCTCTCTCGCTGTGGCTCGTCCGCTGGAAGCTGCTGTGAAAACATTTTGTGACAGGCCAACATAATAAATGAGCTCTGCCACAGTCGAGCATTCTCTTTATTAAAGAGGACTGTGATGAGCCAGCTCTGCTGGGTTTGAATCATAGACCCAGTCCCTCCTTCATTAACATCCAGACTCCACACTGCTGCTGCTTCCCTGCCATGGACCGATATGCTAATGCACTGAGTGGTGACACGGAAGTATTGTGTACTTCTGATCAGCGTTATGTGCGTGTGTGTTTTCACCAGGACACATGCAAGCTGCTGCACAGTAGTTCTGGGTTCAAACGCTCGGCCTCGTGTTGGCTGTGCTTTCGTGGGTGTCTTGGTGTTTGTTTCTCCGTGTAAGTGTGTATGCCTGTCTGTGTGTGTCTGTGTGTTTTTGCTGAGCGAGATCATTAGCAGTAATGTGCACTGGCCTGATTCTCTGCCTGTCCTCAGCTTCTTTAGATGCATTAATATTTTGGAGGAGTCACCTGGTGAAACTGAAAGCTTATGTAAGCACAAATACCATGAGAGTGTGTGTGTGTGTATGAATTGTGTAGAATGGGCCTCATTATCGGGACAGAAAAAATTGCACACGCAGTATTTTACCATATAGATATTTATATACGAAATAGATTTTTAATGTGTTGCCCTTCTGAACCATGAGTTTGTCATACTTTGTTTTTCTAATCAAGAAAAAGGGACCAGTGAGGTACAATACAGTACAATATAATCTATGAATGTAAATGTAAAAACCAAGAGGACTAATTTAAAGCAACCAGTCTAAAACCTGACCATTGCTAAAGTGCTCTGTCTGTCTGTCTGTCTGTCTGTCTGTCTGTCTGTCTGTCTGTCTGTCTGTCTGTCTGTCGTCTGTCTGTCGTCTGTCTTTTTAAAATGCAACTGCCTTGTTAGCTTGTCCCTCAAGTGAGGCAGCAGAGGCGCCGTGAATGATTAAAACCATTCAGACCAGGTTTCACCTGGAAGGCGGGACAGTCAAGAAGCATTCCTGGTTTTCAGGCTCAGACTGTGTCGCAAATAGTGAACGGAGCCACTGTGACGTCACCCATTGGTTTGTGGACTACCGTTCTGAGACCTCAAGCTCGTCATTATGGCGTCCTCATGTTGGTTTTGGATGAAGGGACCATATTTGGAGTAGAGGGTGAAGGGGGGTAAGATACGCTTTGCTGCTGGTGCAGCTGATTTTATTTCACTATACAGTTACATAAAGTCATATACTCAGTACTCATTATTAAATGAGTATTTGGTACTCACAGGTTGGACCACACCGATCTTCAAACTCCTCCTTCATGACTGTGTCTTTCATAGTTATGATGCTACAGCGTGGATCAAATCTGCTAACAGACATTAACACCTGGCAAAGTACTCAAAGTTGCTTCTGTGGTAGTTCCCACTACAACAGGCATCTCCAGGACCACATTTTGCCATGATAACACACACACACACACACACACACACACACACACACACACACACACACACACACACACACACGGTGAAAACGAAATGGATGATGTGAATTTCACAGCTCCTTGGATGAAAAAGGTGCTGTGTGTAACATTGTTCTCCATAATAATTATGACAGATGACTGTACAATAACAAGTGTAATACGTCAGTATCCAACAGGAAGGTAATCATAGAAGTGTCGTTGACAACAAGCACACTCACCTCCAGTTTATCCAAACACAGATCAAGACAAATTTCCCCCAACACCGAAACAAACACAAAAACCACATCTGTGAACACGCCTAATCTTCACAACACTGACACACGTATTTCATTTATCTAAATAATCACTGCATCCCATTTATCTCTGCTAAACAGCTTCCATTTTCCCCTGTAGAAATGGTCTCCAAGCTGAATGTAATCTTCAAAGGGATGCACTGGAGCGTCCTTGTGGCTCAGAGAGAAGCCGTGCATCCAGGATCGCCTTATTATCTGGATGTGGAACAGGACCTTTGTCCCATGTAAAGTCTTACTTTCTTTCTACTGCAGATGGTCCAAAAATCTGCACTTACCTTACCGCTAAGGTAGTGAAATGCATCAAGGAAGAGATGACATTTAGTGAAAAATGTAAAAGCATTACACCCTGTTTTGCTTTTAACCTAATTTTTCATGTATGTTTAATTCAAAGAAATAAATCTTTGTTCTGGTACTCCCTTCATTTTTGAATATCATCTGCATATAAAATATTGATACATGTATACATTTACTCTAATGATCCCCATAGGGAAGTAGCAAAATACTGTCCTATATACATAGCTGTGGTGCTGCATTAAAGCATAATTAGAATAAGAAATGATAGCAGCAGGGGGATACAGTATCCTGGTGGGTTAACCGGGCACTTACATCCTCCATCACTGCCTTGTATGTGTCTGCATGTCCTCGTTGAACTGTGTGTAACATCCGCTCCAGCTGTCCCTGTTGTGTATGCGTGGAGTCAACATACAGTAATGTGAAAGCCATGTATACACAAAGTCAAGTAACAGCTACTACTGCACAAGCCAGAGTGCATTACCGCTTAAGCACGGTTACACACAAGAAAAGAGGACAATTTAATGGGTCATGAGAAATTCAGAGACAGCTTTGATGGTCTTAGATTTTTACCTCCAGTGGAGAAAAAAAAGTTTGACCCAATGGTGGCGCCATGGTCTGTTTGATCTTAAGCTTAATTGTTTAAATCTGGTAAATGAGATGAGCTCAAAGTCGTTAAAGCCAAATACAATTTAACACCGGTACGATGCCTTGACTCTGATATGGATCCCTGAATGCTGCTTATACCAATTCTATGATATCTACTTTAACAAAAAGAAAGCTGCATTACAGTACTGTGACTCACAGCTGAGGAAGCAGCCCGCATTAACTGGACTAAAATAATGTCCTGTTGTCCAGTGAGACTGTGTGAGCACAAGAGGGCGCTGTTCTGAGAAGCAGGTCGTCATCGCGCGTTCTTATGGGTCTTCGATGTGACTGCAGCACGTTTATGGACTAAGTTAATGCAAAGCCGTTGGCTGAACTGAGGCAAAGACATGATCTAAACTAATAATATATGTATGAAATAAAGAATAAATTCTTCAGTTAGCAAAAATAAATTGCTTGCTAGCTAACGGCTGACGTTTGTGAAGTCAGTGCATGAGCAGTTTGTGGTGAATAATATTTTGAGCAGCTAAAGTCAGTGAATAAATCGGGGGGAAAACTGTGATGTAAAGCAAATCTCATTTGTTTTAAAGCTCCAACATACTCCATGTCCACTTACTTGTGTCCAGATCTCTTAAAATCAGCGTGAGAATGATCTTGTCCTGATGATCTGCTCCAAACAGAAAGGCCCACAGAACAAAAAGAGAAAATAAACTTGAAAAGTGCCCACAGAAAAACTACCGGCAGCTGCAGCTTGTTGGTAGAAACTTTCCCTTACGGAGGCAATATGTGGACTGAGTTTCTCTTTTACCAGTAGAATGATGGACTGCTAAGGCATTTTGAGTGTTTTCCATTAGTCTGAGAAATACTCAAGAGACATAATGTACCAGTTGAACACCTCCCCTTGGAGTGTGTGAGACGGCGAGTGTATTGCAATGTAAGTGTTCTGGAGAGTTGGAGGAATGAGATGGAGGCAGGAGGAAAGAGAGTAGAGGAGAGAAAAGTCATGGGGGGAGGAAGACAAGAGGGTGAGAGAGGTGGAAAGAGCCAGGGAGGCAAAGAGAGAGAAAGATTAAGGGAGGAGAGGAAAGAGATTGAAATGAAGTGGGAGGAAGAGGCAGAGGAGGGGTTGAGGCAGCCAGAGGGAAATGGTACGTGAGGAAGCAGCAGAGGAAGAAGACATCTCTCAGAGAGCATCTCGGTGTGAGTGTGTCGGTTCAGAGCAGCAGCACATCAGGCTCCACAGGGGAGCGTGCAGAGCGGCTTCTTGGCTGACGATGCCTTCTGCAAAGACTGACGTCTGATTCAACACAACCCACCGGCGGTGTTTGGCCAGCAGGCCGCGGCTCTGAGAGCCGT
Organism: Chaetodon trifasciatus; assembly: GCA_037975065.1. Classification (NCBI taxonomy): domain Eukaryota; kingdom Metazoa; phylum Chordata; class Actinopteri; order Chaetodontiformes; family Chaetodontidae; genus Chaetodon; species Chaetodon trifasciatus. The sequence continues at coordinate 2,751,170 of JBBMOE010000054.1, read as the reverse complement.
CTGAGAGGCTCTGGAGGCGGAGGCTGCTTGCTCACACCAAGGCTTTATGTAATGCACTGCTTTAGTTGTCCAAGTTCCCAGAAAAGGTGCAAATTACAAGGTGTTATCTGGTAGGTTGTGCTGACATTTGGCAAGAGATCCATAAAGTGGGGCATGAAGCAGGCGGGAAATCATTTGGCAATGCAACAATTCAGCCACTACAGTCAAGTTTTATTTATAGTACAGCCCAGTATCATAAATCACAAATTTCTCTCAATGGATTTTACAGTCTGTACAGCATCTGGCACTCTTTGTCCTTAGACCCTCCATTTGGATGAGGAACAAATCCCCCAAAAACACACAGAAGAAACCTCAGGAAGAGCTGCAGAGGAGGGATCCCTCGTCCAGGTGTTGTACATACAGGAATTAAGTCAACAACAAAAATTCCGGATGACAAAATAATGTATTGTGAAGACGTATGAAGAATACTGATACACGAGGATGACGATGTCGCCAGACAGCGGCAGTGATTTGTAAAGTAGGCCAGTTGTTGTTAGATAACAGCGGCTCATCAAATAATTACTATCTTTTGTGGTGAGTTACATGCTGTTACCTAACATGTGGCCCTGCCACGAGACAAGCAGATTGTCCTGATTCATAACAGTCTGCTCTGAGGAACTGTTTCGATGTGATGTCGTTGGCCTTTTGGTGAGTTTATTTGTTAAAACGTGCTCAAGTCTGTTTTAATACAACACAACACACCTCCTCTCCTTACTGCCTGCAAAGTGATCCCCTCCTGTAAAGACTGTGTTATACAGCACCGGGGTTCTGGGCAAAAAGCCCTCCAGTGTTCAGTGGACACGAACAGTCAGAGGTGAGAACAGTTTGGAAGTCTGTCTTTGTGTCTCCACACAGCGATTCCTTGCTCAGCTGGACTCAGTTTAATGCAACACACTGGCTACGCTGTCCCTCCTCCTGCTTCCTATTGGGTGTTACTTGTCTGTTTGCAACATGTGACGCACGTAGACGCAGGTGAGAGTCAGAGAGGAAGTGCTGTAACCTGTAAGTGATCTTAAGAATTGATTGATTTATTTCTGTGGATTCGGTCCTCCGTCTTTCACGGCACAGTCATGGTAGAAGGGATCGCTTCACAACCAGCACGAAGAGGAGAAATGAGCGATCGATAACTCTTTCAGCAGTCACATGGGCTGTGAGTGTTGCCTGCAAAAGGAACTTGTGAATTTATGTTTCAAGGGAGTAGAAAAGAGTAGATAGCTGAGGTTATGTTTTTAAGTTACTGCACGCTGAGGTTCTATAAACAGCCTTTGTGTAACTTGTCAACACAGGCTGCTGGAAAACGTCCAGTCATCAGAGCCCTGAGACTTGTCTCATGGGAGTGAGACAGTTGGACAGACATAGACTCATTTTATAAATCTATATTTAGCCACCCAACCCCCAGGATATCTGACTAATGAGAACCAATGTTATGAGACACTTAGAAATGCTCAGTATCTACGTTCTGCTGCTCGGGGTCTCAGCTGAAGTAGCGTGGGATCACATATTGTCAATAAGGACAAAACTTGACTGATGACCTCTTAGAAACCTTACAAATGGTCCAATAGGATGAAAGCTCACTCACTTGACTCAGATTTTCGGTATGTTTTTAGCTCTGATAGCTGTGGTTATTGTGGCTCGACGGTTTTGTAAAAATCCCTGACAAACGGTCGCTCCTGTGCCAATGTTTTCTGTTAACACTGGTAAAGCGGCAGGTTGTGGTTTTGCTGGCAGCTAGCAGGTATGATGTGCTGCAGCTTATCATTTTGAGGCAGGGTTTCTCTGAAAGCAGAATGCGTGCTCAGCAAACCCTTCCTGGATTACAAAACCAGAATAGAAACGTGTCACAATCATCCAGATCGTACAGAGAGCATGCCTCACGTTCTGTGTCGTCTTGACTCGAGAACACAAACTGACATAAAACATAAAAGCACAGCAGCTCTGTGGATCTATAGGAGCTCTTGTGTGATCAGTGCCAAATGTGGCGTCACTGCAGCTCTTATTTTTTTCTTTTAATTTGATCAAAGCGATGCTGAATTGAGCTGACTGTTACCCTCAAGTTGTACTAAAGACTTTACTTGGAAACTGATTTATGAACAGCTGGTGCAATCCAATCTTTTCCAATCCAATTTTTTTTTTCCTTGAAAAGCCGACCAGACCCTGCATGTTTGCATCAGCAACGGTAGAAACCTGACAAAATGGTGACAGAAATGTAATGAAACTTTAAATCATTAATCTGTCACCATGACTGCGCTGGTCTTTGGAGCACCCAATTTCGCTTGAATGGAAAACGACTGCATTGGATTCCTCGTTGTTGTACTGGTGCCGTGATCGATGGCGAGCCCACGTTGCCGCTATAGCCTCTTCTCTCGCCGATCTGATCTTAGGGGACCCATGGGGAGAGAGTTAATGGCCATGCTGTGGAATCGGTCCTGTACCGACTCCCGCTCCCGAGGCGTTCAGTCATGAAGGTCATTACTGTAATGGAAAAGGTTTGTTAAGCTCCACTTGCACTGTGTGCACTACATGACTGGTAGATAGCCCTGGACACAACAGGAGAGGGGCCGTCCTGGGATAGATGGGAGCAGGAAGCCAAGTGAACTTTAAGACTCTCACTGTCTGGAGGCAACATCATCTGACCTCTTCCTCTTCATCTTCCTCTCTGTCTCTCTCCAACTCTATCCTCCTCCTGTTTTTTCTGTCTCCCCTTCTGTTGCCTGCTTGCGGTTGAGTCTACAGTAAAGCACACCGAACTCCGGTCTACATCAAGTGTGTGTGCTGTAGTGTGTGTCTGTTGGAGGAATGTGGATAATCGCTTCTTAAAACACTGTTAATACACAAAATTTATTGACAAAAAGCCACTCTTCAGCAACATAAAATAAGTCCCAGTGCGCTTTGCTGGGAGCTAATATCATTCTGCCTGCTTAGCTTGTTTCTAATGGGAAAGCAACAGCAATGCATGACTATTTAAAAATACTTGTACGCCTGCAAAGCAATAACCCAAACAGTATTTAGCAGGACTTAATTTGACAGTCAGGAGTCTTCAATCTCCGCACAGCGTGCTCAGGCATCTGTACTCGGCAACTGGCTGAATCCTAATGAGTACACTTCTACCAGTAGCAGCAGAAACAATGGCTGTCTCACTGTTCATTTGTACCTACAACAGCAGCTCTGCCGCGCTCCTCCGATCACTTACACAGATGCATGAATATTCCTTATTGCAGATTAGTGTCTCTAATCAGCATTCCATCTGAGACGTGCTCTGCAACCGTGATTCATCCACACACCCACCTTCAGCGAGGAAAAGAGACGTGAAATTTCTCAAATGGATGTGAAAACACTTTGAGATGGAAAGAAGTCAGCTCTCCCAGTAATTAGTGCGTATTCACAGATGCAAGGAGAGTTTTGTATATGTAGCGCGGGTGTTTGTGTTTGTGTTTGTGTTTGTGTTTGTGTTTGTGTTTGTGTTTGGGGGTGAGTCTCATGAATATTGCTGAAAAGGAATCTATAGCACAGTGGAAAAATTGTAAAACATTAATAAGCACTCAAGCTAAAATTTACATACACTGTTATGAGTGTCAGCTACAGCGCAGGCTATAACATGATGAAAACGATGAAAGCCGAGCAGCAACACATCACACACAGTCCCGTGGTTTCAAGAAAGCCGTCATTAGCTTTTGGATGGAAAAATCACTGCGGAGTCTCGAGAGTGAGCTTTTCACAAAAGACCAAAAAGTGTTTGTTTACTCATTAGAGACGCTGTGTGTTTATATTATTTAGTGCTTTTGAGAGTGTTCACAAACATATTGGTCTCAGCCACATGACTGGAATCCAACTGATCATGTGTTTCACTTGCTGGAGAAGAGTGTTGGCAAAAAGCTCCTAAAACAGGCAAGAAGTAATGCAGTACAGGCCTCGCTGTATCACCAGGGAGCATCCCAGCTGTCAGAGTCTGCAGTTTGCACTGAATATTAAATAAGAGGACAACATTTGTTTATGCTACCATTTCCAATATCTTTTGGCCCCCTAAAATGTGTTGGACACCCCATCCTCTGAGGCTCGGTCGGACTGTATCCCCACTGAGACTTACAATAGCTCCCCTGTAGCTCCACCAAGAAGTAATCAGTCGCTTAACACACGAAATCCTGTCTGATGTCCTTTATTCAGCTGCACTTTCTCCCAGTTGATCCAGTCCAGTCGTGTTACCACGGCAACCCTCTATGCACCGGAGTCACCTGGATCACATCGCTGACGTCGCACGAGATGTATTTCATTCAGATTTAGTCGAGTTTGCTTTGGTGATACGAACACGTTGTTTCAGCATGAATCAACCTCGTCAAAAGTTTCCAGACACTGAGCAAAAAATGAGAAAGTGGAGGCGTCCAGAGAGTTAGAGCAGCAGGAGGAGACCACCTGTGACTTGCTACAGTGCTTCTTTTGGTTTTACTCACTCCTCGCAGTGTTGTTAGTGGTGTTAGCCGGCTGGTGCCCAAAGAAACCCCCACAAGTACTCCTCAAGCAGCCAAGGAGCTTTATTCAGAGCTGGTATGAGCAGGACTCCTGACTGAAGCAACCTTCTGTAGTCATTTCCCTCAATCACTGTCGGTCGTGCTTGTTTGTCGACACGTAAAATGTAGTTTCTGTTATTCAGCAGGTGATTATTCAGCAGTTAACTGTTGCCTTTTTCTGCACTCTCCTCTCTCCTGTCTGCCAGCCATGTCACAGTGCTGAATATATGTATGTTCACAAACTGTGATTTTTATTGTTAGTGTGTAGTACTTCTGAATATTTGTACTAGGTATATGCCTAAAACTGACTCATAAGTGCTGCAGGTCCATGATTAGTCTTATTTTAAATTGCCCCATTAAGAAAAAAAAAAAAAACTGGCCCTGCCTGTAGAAGAACATGTAAATACCCTCAAATTAAAAATGAAAGTCAACACTTCAGTCTCATTGTCACTGCGTCATTTCAAATCCAACGTGTTGGAGTAAACAAGCAAATAAACAAAGAATATCTCGCTGCCCAAATATTTTCAGTCTGCACTGAACATTACCACACAATCTCCCAGTGCGAGCACTGAAACTGTGCATATTTGACGCAGAGAGACCAGTTTGGTCCTTAACCAAAGAGACAGCTCTGTTCAGCCCCTCAAAGAAAACAACATCAAGGGATTTTCACTGGATCAGAGGAACTAACATTGTTATTGGAGCGCTATGTATGTTTGTCTCTGTAGTCAGCACGCATGAGTGGCCCTCGCTGGTTCACTGCTTCTAATATCCCCAGAACCTGGACTCTGTGCAAGGAGACGCTCCTCAGACCTTTCCCCCTGGTAGACGGTGGGAAATGAAATGAATGGGAAAACAGACAGCAGACAGACGTACAGACACATTATACCGTGGATGTCTCCCACACATGCACGCACACATGCACATGAAGCCAGACGGACACACGAGCCCAGGGATTAATGGGTACATGCTTCATACCAGCATGCATGCATAAAAGCAGGTTTACACACAAACACACACGCACACACACAGATGCAGGCTCAGACGGGCAAATGCAAATCATATTCGCATGCATGCTCAGAGACGGTCAGGGAGGGACAGACGGATATACACACACATATCAGCCCTCACCCAGCAAGCACTTGACAGACAGTGATGCACTGCAGGCGGCCAAGTTCAGCGCCAGCAAAACAAAATGCTGATAATAGTACACTTTACAAATTGTCCCGCTCAGGAAATTAAATGGAAACCAAAAAGATAATGAGGTTACCATTTTGCAAAGTGATGTTGCAGGTAACAGCGATAAAAGGCCACGGATGCCGTTTCCTCTTATTTTAGCAATATGCTTACACCGGTTTTAATATTGATGCATGTTGTTTTGTTATTATTCAGTTAAAATCTCAATATATTCGACAAACTGCAAAACACAGGTCTTAATAAGACATTTTTAGGATTCAGTAAAATGCTAATTGCCTTGTTGAGACTGAGTTTTTTTGCACAGTAGGGTGCACTGCAAAGCTAATTCATGAATACATGAAAAACTAATTCCAAAATGAGATACAGTGAATTTATTAGCTAAATACAGCTCTCACTTCCCAAAAAAGGCCACAATTTTAAGGAAGACTTCTTCTATTAAGTAGAAACTAATGAAATTCAGGTTTCTGTGTTATGGTATTTCAAATTCAAAGATGATGTTTTGGGAAAAAATGATTTTTCACATCTTCAAGCGACTTGCTTAAAATGCATCCACATATAAGACCAGAATTTATTGCTGCCCTCAAAAATGTCATCAGCTGTGGAGGAAAAGTCTTGAAATGCATTGTGACTTCAAATAAGTTTTTCCATAATGAGTTTCCATTTCAAGTGAGCGATCGCTGCAGTGTCATTATTTCCAAACAGGGTGTTATCTCACTCTCTGGAAATTTTTATCAGCAGCCAGACAATAATAATGAAACTGACATTAAACTTAAAGGGTCATAAAGTGCCTTGCAAAAAAAAAAAAAACATTAATAAATGAAAAAGTAATAAGATACATAATAAAAACACAACACAGGACATCTGAAAAGCAAAAATATATGAATGTCTGTGAAAAAACACGCAGTAGAAGATGATTTCGAAAACAACTCCCCTGTGCAGGTTTGATTAATAAATCTATATAAATATTTGTTCGTTATTCATCAAGTTAATGATGGAACAAAAGTAACAAGGCTGCTTGAAAAGTCTGTCTGGAACAATAGCGTAGAAGAGGTGAATTCAGCAAACGTCTCGACTTTGCCGTGATTGATACCACATGCAAATATATGCGAGGTTCATTATGCAGCCGGTTAACGACGGCCAGCGTTCGCGTTAATGTCTCACTTCTGCGTCGGGGTGAGGTCTGTGTTGAAGGTGAAAGGTAACGTCTCCTTTGGGAGGAAGGTGAGGGGGAAGGTTATTAGATTAGTGTGAGAGAAGTGTTTCACCAATGGTCCCCGCAGGGCAAAGTGATTGAGCTCTGAAGACAGATTGTGTGCAATTACAGTCCATTTGTTCCAGGCTGGCCTCCCCTCCCGTTGGAGAGGACCTGGTAATGGAACTGGCTCGCTGGCTTTCATCTGGCTGCTATTGTCTTTGACTCGCCTCTTTTCTGGCCTCGCTCTGTCTTCTTACCCTTGTCTTCCCACCTGTATCTCTATCTTCCTCCTCTTGTCTCTCTTTTCTCTGGTGATCAGAATCACTTTGTGCTCCAAGTTCAATAAATACACTTGATCTCTTTCTTTAATTTCTTTCTTTGCCTCTTCTTCTTTATCTCCCCTTCTCCTTTACTCTCCTAACTCTCCTTTTTCTGTCTCTCTGTCTGGCCAAGGCAATTATATGCTTCCCAGCTTCTAACTAAAAGCCTTTCCTTTTCGGAAGCAAGTACCCCCCTCTCCCCCGTTATCCCACTTGGCCTCCTCCAAGGACCCAGTGGAGTACGTCATTTGTGGGAAATATCGAGTGGAACTTAATTAGATGAATCTTGTGACACCAACAAATGCAGAGGGGCCTCACATGCAGCACAAAGGGACATAGAGAAAACATATTAATGACATATCACTCTCCAAATCAAAACCAGTCAATTCCATGTGCCAAATGACTACGCAAACTCCGTCTTTTCTGGGCTTCCTCACACCCACATCCTCCTCTTCCTCTTTATCTTTCTGTCTGGCCAATTATATGCTTTGCAGCTCTTCGCTAAAGCTCTTTGCTTTCAGCAGTAACCCTTCCCTCCCTCCACCAAAGCAGTTCCACTCTCTGCCTTGCTCAGAACCTCCTGGTTCTCTCTGAGGGACCCTTAGGAGTCGCTCTCCTGGGTGACCCCTTGCATGAATCAGTCGAGCACAATTATAAGAAGCAAGTACAGTGTGTCCTCACATACAGTCCACATTAGAGTGCAAGCTCATTGTTCAGTATGTCACCAAGATGCCAATATTCAGTCATTCTGAACGTGTGGTGTGTTTCTTTTCTTTTTATTTATGTTCAACACATCCTCTTCCTTCATTGTCATACCTCTTGGCCCCCTTCCAAAGTCCATGTTTTCAGGTCACGCTTGCAAGGTATTGAATGGAACCTAATTAGATGGCTGTGGTGACAAAAACAAATGTGGTCTGATCTCATCAGGAGCAACGGAAATGTGCAGCACCTTTCATAGAAATTTGAATCTGAAGGTAATTTCTCACCATCCGTTCATCCATGGCTCCATCTTCTGCTGCTTTGGCTCTGGGTTGTGGTTTCAGCAGAGTAAGCAAGGTAGCAATCATGCCCTTCTCCCTCGCCACTTTCTCCAGCTCCTCCTGGGAGATCCTGAGACATTCCCAGGCCAGATTGAATTTGTAATCCCTCTTGAGTGTTCTGGGTCTGTCCTGGGGTCTCCTCCCAGTCGACCTGGAATTCCTCCAGGAATCCTCCTAATGAGAGGCCCGCTTGCCTCCACAGTCTCCTCTCCATGCGGTCCTTCGTCTGTTCTTTTCTGAGCTCCATCTGGATTTCCGAGCCCCTAACTCTGTCCCCAAAGCCAGCCATCCTGTGAAGGAAAATCATTTCAGTCCCTTTTATCCATCGTCTCATTGTTTTGGTCACTACCCAAAGCTCATGACTGTGCTTGAGGATGGGAGCTTAGATTGGCAGGTTTATTTGAGAATCGCATCCCAATATAATCATTTTGCGGCAGCACAGTGAGTGGTTAGCATGTCGCCTCACAGCCACAAGGTACTGGATTCAGTCCTGGCTAATGAAGGGCCTTTCTGTGGAGTTTGCATGTTCTCCCTGTGTTTGCACACAATAGCTGCCCACTGCCCCAGTAATTTAGAGTGTGTACTGTATTTGTGACAGTAAACTTGACTTCAGTCATTTCCAGTTTTCCAATTCTTCCTGACTTTAAGATAAGATAATCCTTCCTTAATCCCAGAGTGGGGAAATTTGCAGTGTTACAACAGCAAAGGTAGCACAGTACCAGGAAGTATCAGTGAAAAACAAGAACAAGAACAAGAAATGATAAGTAAACAATACAATAAGTAAATCTGAGTAAACATACAATGGTTGTAGCGAGTATACCTAAGTACTAGTAGCTTCCTAAATAACTGTGAATGCAGAGCAGATACCACCTCAGCCAGGCATAAAAGCGTTCTAAGATATTTGAGATCCAGGGCTTTGTTTTAATCCACATATTTTAAATTGTGCATCAAAACAGGTGGATGAAAGCCTTCTTTTTACTCTGTATTTCTCTGCCTTCTCATCCTGTTTCTTTCCTCTAGAAGCAGTTTTTCCCTCCTCATCTGTATTGGCCCTCCTGCTGCGCACCTCCTCTTTGCTCCTCATACCTCTTGGCCCGCTCCAAAGGACCTTACAGAGTCGGTGTCTTCGGTTCACGCTCGCAAGATATCGAGTGGAACCTAATTAGATGAACTGAGTGACATAAATGACTGCAGAGGGAGCTCACATACTGTGCAGAGGACCAGTGCAGGACCTGTGATAAACATATCCCTCTGTAATTGTCAACATTAAGTCAGACTTCCTGTGCATTCTGAAAGGATTGGTGCTCAATGCTCTATTCAGTTTCTCTTTGATTCTCATGTTCTTTCTCACTCTCTGTCTCTTCCTTTATCTTCTGATTACCTTCTCTCTTGTTCTTGGTCTTGCTAAAGCTCTTTCTTCTCATTAGCAATCCCACAGTTCCTTCTTTGCCTCTCCTTTTGCGGCTTTAAAGCAGCTCTGCTTCCTCATTCAGTACCTCTTGGCCCCCTCTGAAGGACCCTACGGAGTGCGTCTCTTGGGTGCACTACTGTGTGAAGCACAATTACATAAACCTTCCACAGGCTTAGCGGATGTCACGGATCACGCTGCTTCTTCAGTTTTAGGGGGACAGGCACTGTCAGAGCGGTGCCATCAGAGGTAATTAGCATCAGGTTTCATGTTGTTTCTTCGACGGTGTGATGTAACAGAAGCACTGGAATCATATGATGGTCTGAATTTAACCAGAGGACTGAGGTGGAAAGTGTTTACAGATTAACGGCCGCTCCCACTCCACACCAGACACTAATATTTCCAGCCGTAAATTTTAGGATTGACAACCTCATCCGTCACATCAGAAGCAGCTCTGAGAGCAGCCTGTTGGCTTTGGTTTTAACAACCTCTCACTGTACTTCTTTATGCATTAATGTGAGGACTCATTCACACACACAGACACAGTGGTGACCCAGTGAGCAAGCATCCGTGCTAACAGCAATGCTTTTAGCTTAGCTTAATGCTAACGTGCTCACAATGATAAAGCTAGCTTCCTGGTGTTTACTCACAGGTATGATGTCAAGCATGTTAATGATCCTAATTGAGTGTGTTAGAATGCTAACATTTGTTAATTAGCACTAAACACAGAGTTCCAATCCACCAATTAGATGTTAAGACTTTGCTCAGGATAACTAAATCTTTGCTAGAGAAAGATTAAGATTAAGATTCCTTTATTTCGTCACAATTTTTTTTTTTAACACACAACATGCAGAGTTGAGGAGGGAAACTGCACACGCCATGCATTTTTGTGAAATTCTTTCTCCGCTTTTGACCCATCCATGGTCAAACCTTCCTCCACGGCAGACCAGGAGCGGTGGGCTGCTAGTCGACCAGCGCCCGGGGACCGGTTCCTTTTGTTGTCACCATTGGTCAGGTGGTGATCTTCTTGCATGTTTTTAGTGGGGGTATTTTTTATGGAGGATACCCCAGGTGAGCACGGGGAGAACATGCAAACTCCACACAGAAAGGCCCCTTTTTCCTCAAGCAGCAGGCACTGAAGGCATGGTGGAGGACACGCCACCAGCGCCCACAGCGGGATTCGAACCGGGGACCTTCTAGCTGTGAGGCGACAGTGTTACCACTTGTGCCACCGTGCCACCTGAAAAGTCAGATCTCCACAGTCAGTAGGATACATCGTCTGGGGACCATGAATGTCTGCCGAATTTCATAGCAATCCGTCCAGTTCCATTCTAGCCACGCTAGCGGCCGTGACGTAAAATGAAACACGCTAGTTGAAAACCCAGAGTTGCTTTTAGAGTACTGCTTTATGATCCAGTTCATGCAGCGCAGAGCCAAACCTCAGCTGAAATGTACCTCACTCTCACAAAGTCCTCAGAGTTTCCAGCCCTTGTACTGTCTCCTTCCAGCATTTCATCCAAAAAAAACAGCATCATGCCCAGTGACAAGACTCATATCTACCCGTAGTTCAGTGTGTTTTCCTTGTATGTACCTGCTGGCTATCCAGACACGTGTGCAGTGTTCAGTCTCTTTGGGTTTCAGTGATATTTTAACTAATCAAAGATCTTTTCACAGCTTCATTTTCTCTCTGTCCATTTTTTAATTTGCCATATTCCGTCCTCTTCCTCTACTGCCGGCTCATAACACTCAGTCTATTTGCACTGCCCATCTCTTCCGCCACACTCCATTTTTTATCTCTAAACACCTGCTCTCTGTTGGTTTTTCAATTTCTCTGTCCTCGCCGTCCCTCCCTGTTACGGACTGTGTAACATAACGTTCTCTGCTGATCTCTCTTCCAATCTCGTATCTCTCTGTCTCACCATTTCTGTCTCTCAGTGAATTTGTTAAACTAATAATCTGTGACATTTTCACATTTTCTCCTCTATGAGAAACTGAATTAACAGCACTGATTCAGCCTGTATTCCAAATTCAACAAATGCTTCATATTTGCATTTTTAGCCCCACTAGTGGCATGGTATCCAGGGATACCAGTGTCTGACGTTACAGGTCGGTCGGTTTGTCTACCACTTCTGCTCCATACTGAAATATCTCAGATGAATTAAAATGAAATTTTGGCATCCACAGGTGAAAGCCTGCTGACTCTGGCTATTGCCTTTTCCTTCAGTTTCTAATCAAATACCACCATCCTCAGCTGTACATGGTGTTAACTAGCAACTGTCAGAATGCTAACATGCTAAAAGAAGATATGTTAGCAGTAAATTTAAAGCAGCACTGTTGCAGCCGGCAGCATGGTTTCAGACTCAGATTTAACGTTTGCACAGTGATGCATGTATATATATATTTTTTCCAATATTTGTTGAGATTTTCTAATCTTGACCTAAACAGTGCTAAACTGACGAGCATCACCATCCTCAGATCCACACTGTTAGCCCATCCATCCATCCATCTTCTATACCCCGACTATCCCTTTCGGGGTTGGAGGGGGGCTGGAGCCTATCCCAGCTGTCAACGGGTGAGAGGCGGGGTACACCCTGAGCCGGTCGCCAGCCGACTGCAGGGCTCGCACTCACACCTAAGGACCCGGGAATCAAACCGGTAACATTCTTGCTGTGAGGCATGCGCACTACCTGCTGCGCCACCATGCCGCAAACTGTTAGCATGGCTAACAAATGGCAGGGCCGCTGGAAGTGATCTTTTTTAATGGCGTTTTCCTTTGTTCCTAGCATGAACATGAAGAAACCACCAAATCATTCATCTTTGAAAATAACAGCCTGTCAGTCAAACAAAAGTGCTACAACTTGAACCACAAACCAAACATAATGCACGCGGGTTACAAACGTGTTTCAACAGATTCATGACAGCCGAAGATTTCCGTCCTGGCTTCCGTGAAAAGAATTCTTTTGATCAGAGGTGTGGAGCCGTGTCTGCGCTCTGAACGGCACCCTCCCACCATTTCTTTGCTTATAAAACAATCCATCACGTTTCCTGTCAGATCTAAACGTGGTGCACACGAGGTAAGCCGAGGCTGTTAGAGGCGGCTAATCCTCCCCATGATGGACCTGTTTGTTTACTGTAATTATAATGACACCTCAATTATTCTTCTAATGATTTATTGATGTTAAATTGGTACATGTAGCACCTCCGATTATGCAGTCGATTTATTTTTTATGGCTTCTCTGCTTGTTTGTTGCCACATACATTACACATTTATGCTTTTCTCTCATGGCTTGGTTGCAAGTATTCTCTGCAGTTCTTTTTCTCTCACTAACACACACTCTGCACATCTGCACTGTCAGTATACTCTATGCACTGAACTTTTTACCACTGTCCTCTGTCGCAGTCCTCTTTGGCTAACTCATTTCCTTGTGTGCTTTGACGGGAATGTGTTCGGGATATTGGGAATCTCCTCCACCTCCGGTATAATCGGTCTGGAACAGGGTCCAGGTGCAGCTCAGCGGGAAACATCTCCTTCCCCTGGAAACCTGGTGATTACAGGACAATTAAAGTAAACATTAACAGCTGAGCTTCATCCCAAACACAGCCTTTATCAGTCAGCAGCCCGCCTCTCTCTGGGCAACACTATGCATTTATCTCCATCTAGACAGACAGATGACCCCTCCAGGCAGCATCCTGCATGGAAATAGCTCCACTACACATTCATCTGAAAAAGCTGTTTTATGTGGACTTGAGTTGTTTTGTCTAATTTTGTTTAAACGTCGCGGAAATTGTAACCGCTGGTTTGCAGGAGCATTTCAATTGTTTCCACAACAAGTCTGTTTTCCAAGAATACCTTTGAAATACAAAAAGTCACGTCACTGTAAAAAAAAAAAAAATAATACCACAAAGCTGCATTCTGGTGTCCAGTTGGTATAACTAATGTAAGTGTGATACCAGGGAAATGAAAGGATTTAAAAACAGATGATTTGTCCCAGCCACAGAAAGCTGGACTTTAATCAATGGCACTTATTCATCTTTACTGGAAGCTATGGACAGGACAGAGAGTGGACAAGAGCCACTGCTTGTGGAAGCATCTTTTCTGCTGGAGATTCACATTTGAGTACTTTAACTGTGACTTCAACAAAGAAACTGTAAAGGACTTTGACATAAAACTGCCGTGTTCGTCCATCAAAATGAACTCGATTTGATTTGACACCAGAGGTTATGGCTGGATGAGACTGAGTGAATTGTTCAGTGTAATCTGAGGATGAAAAAGGACTAAAATGTCAACAGTTTTGATCGACTAAAACTACATTAAAATAGCTTCAAGATGAAACAAAAATGCCCTGACATTTAGTAAACTTGGCTGAAAACGCAGGACGAGGTTGACTAAATATGCCAAAAACGAATAAAGACGTTTAACACAGGACAAAGGCTAAAGAAGAAAACAGCTGACAAAATGAGCATTCGACTCTTTTTGTGCATGTTCGTCACTTCTGTGTCTGTTCAAAGGAGCACGAGCTGCAGTTTCAAAGCAAATGATGCAAAGTAAATGAAGTACATTTTGTACTGAAACGTACAGAACTGTGACCCCAACGTACCGAACGATGAACCTCGTGTTCCGTCACACTCCCAGTGTTCGTGTGTGCATGTGTGTGTGTTTTTGGTCTATGTGTGCACCAATGAAAAGAAAATGACAACGGAGTGAGTGAATTTCCCCAAGGCGATTAATAAAGTAGTTCTTCTTCTTCCTCTTGTCTATGGGGAAAATAAATGAGCAGTGTGATTGAAAAATAAATGGGGAACGTGACTGATAGACCATTTAACACAATTAACACCTAAAAATGACATTTCTGGGTTATTCTCGTCGTGATGTGCTGCCAACAGGCGCTAAAGGGAAAATTTGATTTCCAGACGGAGCATTAGGTTTCCTGACTGGCTTTGGTCGGTATTTATTGCAGCGTTGGCCTCATGTTTTGTTGCTAATGTAGCTCCTCTGAATCACAATGCTGAAATCAAGTCTGTATAAATAAAACATAAATCTATAAAGAGTAAGTCTCAAAAATGTAATATTTACCTCTTTGAGCCTGCCATAAGGCTGCAATTTTCTCACTATGGAATATTCTGTCACACAACAGTCTTCTGGCGCTCTGCAAATACCAATCAAGTAAACTGCATAAACCGCAGCCCCCCCACCGTTTCAGAACCACCCACACACACGCGCGCAATTTCTGAGAGATGTCGAGGCCAGCAAACGTGAACAAAAGACAGATTGACAAGAACAGCGATTAATGTGTGTTTTGATTGTTTGTTTATTAGCGTTGCGCCGCTGCTGGCCTCAGCGCCACTCGACGGTAGAGCAGAGCGGCTTCGATGTCAACAGTTCACCTGAACACATGTTTAGTGTTAGTGCTCCATTGAGACTCTCAGCAGGTTACTGTGATGTTGACCAGCTGTTCTGCTGCTGGTCAATCACTTCTCAGACAAGAAACATTGTAATTAAGCTAATGACGCCCTTTCACTCTCCAAACTTATGTGTGTTTGCATGTTCTGAATATGCTGCGTAGCTGCGAGGAAAGTCACAGACACACATCCGTCTGTTGTCACTCTCCTCCTCTGCAGTCAGTCAAGTCTGTCGCCGTGAACTCTGGGAAGCCAGTGTCCTGCAGCTGTGTGCTGTATGTGCTGCTCCTGTGGCTACGCTGCCTGCGCACTGCTTGCTGATTGTCACACCGCTGCTTTCTTACAATATGTGATGCTGCACACTGTGCGGCCCGCCGGCTCTTTTCATTGCTGAAAAATCAGAGCATGAAAGTATGTGATTGACTTTGATTTTTTTTGTAGAGGAATAGATCCAATGTTATCTTATGCTGTGGTGCACCTTGTTATCTCGGAGTGTGTTTATAAAAGGATGACATCCTGGGTTTCTCTGTTATTTGCAGAAAGAGAGCAGTGAACGGCCAGTTTTTTTTTTTTTTAGATTTTATAGTTGTCCTACATGTAGTTGTTAGTTTGCATTCAGACCCAATGGAGGATGCCCTCCCTGTTACCCTCCACTCAGTCTTCACACACCTTGAAAATAACAACACCTACATCAGAATGCTTTTCGCTGATTTCAGCTCAGCATTCAACACGATCCCCTACGTGAAACTCCTGAGCTTGAGAAGCACACTCTGCAACCTGCTTATTGGCTTCCTCACAAACAAACCCCTGACCATTCAGCTTGGTGGTCACACTTCCTCCGCTCAAGTGCTCAACACCGGAGCCCCCCAGGGCTGTGTGCTCAGGCCCCTCCTGTTCACACCGACACTCATGAGTGCAATCCCCGACACGGACAACTCTGCTGTGAAGTTTGCGGTTGGCACCAACATCAGCCGGATTTCACAGCAACAATGAAAATTCACATCAGGAGGAAATCAACGATCTTGCTGGTTGGTGCGCAGAGAGCAATCGCCTGCTCAACATCAGCAAAACCAAGTGGCTGATTGTTGATTTTAGCAAAATGGACGCAAAGACACACACCTGTCCACATCAGTGGAGCTGAGGTGGAGCAGGTGAACAGTTTTAGGTTCCTTACAGTCTGTCACCTTGTAACCTTGCACTGTCTGAACCTCAGGCCACATTCAGACTGACTGTAGCTCCGTGTGAAAACATTCATTCAAATGAGGCCAGTGTTTGTGCCAACGGGGAGGCTCCAGCAAAACAATGCAAGGTCGCAAAACTCAGGCTCAGATTTTGTTGCAACTCAGCATGATGTCACCTGGCAAGGTGCTGCTGTGAATCTCAACTGTTTACCTCCTGAACCATCCTGAACCATCCTATTGGTGTCTGCATTGTCTCGCCAGTACCTTAAACAACACACGTCCACCAACACGGTTTTAACCCCGGGCTGTTTTTTGTCTTAAACCTTCATCCTGAGAAGTTTTAATAGTAACTCCTTAAAGAATCTGAGTGCTACTGAAATGCCTGAATGCTACACTGACATACCGTTTCATACTAAAACTCCTTATGCAAAGGTTTTTGTCGACTGCCTGTCACCATTATAAACCAGTCTGGTTTCAAATATTCAGACTAGTCCACTTTCAGCGAAAGGTGTGACTGACTCTGTTAGCCTGTGCTCCCCGCAGAGGAAAGCTACAGTTTATTACAACTTGGGTTTATTTTTCGCAGCTCTGGCCATCAGTTCCATCAGTTCTGATAACATTGTGCTCTCCACAGTAATTGTTGAGATCTTGAAGCGTGGCTGTATCACTAATAATAGGTCTAACAGGACATGAAGAGGGGTCAGGCACTTGTACAGGTCATGAACAAGCACTCAGCAAAGTTCCCACGGTCCAAGATCCCAGCAATTACTTTGGTGAGTACAATGGTATCATAGCTAATAATCGATGGTATTGCAGACATGTTAAACTGAGGTAGCTGATGCCTCGTGAAAAAGGTTAGTTTAATCTTGGTTAATTACTGTTGTAGGCTAGCTAGACTGCAGGCTCTTTAACACTCAGTCCACATTGCATGTTTTAGCCAGCTGGCTGCAGTAGTGGCTCAACATGCGAGAATGCGCCTGAAGTTGTTTTTTTAGGCTTCATGTTTTTACTCCACTTTGCTTCACTATAGAAGTGGCACATAGCGCTCCAACAAAATGCTTCTTAATGCACAGCAGCACTGTGGCTGAACAGATCCAGCCTGGACGGACGAGGACTGCTGCTGACATGCAGTTTACGCTACCCGTCCTGTACCGACAAGGAATACGAATACATGAAGGAGGAAAGAATCCACAAGCGGTACGAACCCGGAGACTGCTGGTGTCAGATTTCACGTAGAAAATAACAAGCATGAGTGTCTTGATATGTCATACGGCGGCAGTGTGCACTTTCGTCCTCCCTTCCCTGTGGACTCATGCTCATTACTCCACCATGCCTTGACCTCTTCCCCTCCTGACTCCCAACCTCCAGTGAAACAGCGACCCTCTGACCTCAGTCTGCTCTTGTTAGTCCCTACATATCCTGTCCCCCTCACTTTCACTGGACATGTCTGCTTCTCATGCTCTGATTTTGCTGCTCTCCTGTGCCAAACCTCTCCAGAGGCAGGACCTGTTATCGTCGCACTGACTTTTCTTCACTTCATTGTTTGTAATATTAGCGATTTTACAACTGAATCGTTTAACGGCCTCTGGACAACAGCATCAGTTAAATTCTTGGCCTGTCAATTTAAAAAGCAGCAAAACCCTCACTGTTTCCTTTGAACACATTTTCTTCTGGGTATCCACTCCGTCTATCACATTTGCATTTGGTACAAACACAACACCGTAGTGTGGATTGCTATTTCCTTTTGATCACAGTCAACTGGCCAGGCAAGAAAACAAATGGGGGGTTTTTCAAATTGACACAGACAAACATTACAGCACAATCAAAGCTATGATCTAAAGTGTTCTATTTAGTGTCAGCCATTCATGTGCTGATTTTAAATTGCTAACAGCACCACGCTGTGCCAAGTGTCTATAATCACAGTGACAATATACAATATTCTGGCCCGTAGGCGAGAGCTCCCTCTCCAATTATGTTTCTCTTGGCCCTGAGATTGAATCTATTACTGTGTAATTGCCTCTATATCTCCAACTATCACCCGGAGCAGTTCCATAGATTATTCACACATACGGTGAGTAAATGTTTGGTGGAAATCAATGCTATTTTTAGGATGTTGTTGATATAGAAGGAGCCGTGTCCTGATGTGTCTCAGAGTTTATTGGAGTGGAAGGAAAACAGATCCAGAAAAGTACACGAGAGCATGAAGCCCGGGTTGTGACAAACCATTTTTAACATTTCCTGTAATCTTGTGGTCCCAGGTGGGTGTGGTTCACTGCATCAAGACAAATCAGATGGAATCAGTCAAGCTGTCATGCACTGAAAAGTAGACTTTTACTTAACTTTCCTGTGAGAGTCCAGCAGGGCAAAGCCTCCGGATCTCAGACTCTGAGCGCACTGAAACATTAAGAGTGAAATATTTATAGTTCAACTTAATGTTCATGCCTCCCTGGTCTGCCAAGTAGAGTCAGGTGTGTCACCACCAGGTCGGAAACACTTTATCCTTCTCTTTAGCTGACTGCTTTATTTAGATTAATATTTGGAAAATTTCCTTCCTGCTGGCGGTTGGCCCGAAGATGTCTCTCCAACACTTCGATCCAAAGCAAAGTATCCTGAACTACAGATGCAAACCAAACGGCTTCTTCCAAGGCGGGAAGTATTTTTAGCTGCTGCTTTCCCTTCCGCTGTTTTTCTGATAGCTTTGGTGACACTCTAACCTGTCGTCTGTAGCAGGGGTTTACAACCTTTTTTACACCTCAGGGAGGGTTTGGAGTGTTGTTAGTTTTGGGGGTTTCACACCTGTTTGGTGCTGGTGTTAAAGAGGTCAAAGGTTTGGATATTATAGTACTTTTCTCCCCACCTCATCCAAAGAAAATGTCTTTTTTTTTTTTTTGTTTTTTACTCATGTTAGCTATCTATTTGCAATAGTGACACAACCACTTTCCCTTGGACATTAAATGTATTCATAATGATATACTGCTCATTGGAAACTGGAGGACCTCATGCTGCTTAAATTAGATTTTCATCAACATAATGAACGAAGTGTAGCAGATGCCAAAATACTCCCTGCAACCTCAGCCACATGTTTTTCCTATGTCCAGAGTTGCATGGCTATAGGAACGGATATTTCAAAACTATGTCTACAGTGCTTGGTCTCAGTTTGCAACCATGTTATCATGTTGCCATCTTTGGTGTCCCTCCCGAAACGGTTCTAAATGCTTTAAATGCTAAACAGAAACAAATAATCACATTTACATCTCTCACAGCTCGACGTACAATACTGTTACACTGGAACTCTCCTAAGAGTCCGTCCTTTTCCCAATGGCTTAGGGAGGTCATGTTTTTCCTTAAATTAGAGAAAATAAAGTACACTGTCAGGGGCTCCAGGGGGGATTTTTTTCACACATGGCAACCCTTCGTATCCCGTTTTAATGCCATGCACCGCTCACCTTCCCACTAATCAGAGCACTGCCAGAGTAAATAGTTAAGGTTTTATCCTGTACCTAATGGCATCTACCCCCTTCACAGTGAGGCACCAAATGTGAGTGTGTGTGTGTTTGTGTGTATGTTTGTGTGCATCTGTTTAGATTTAGGGTTTAGGTGGGTGCTTCCGGGGTTCGTAATGTACCATCTTGAGCTCTGGGATCATCTGGCACTGTCTGTGTTTGTTTTGAAATACAATTTGCACTACAGTCAAATATATATTGAGAGCACTGTCTATTTAACATCGTTTGATGTGCACTTGTGTATTATTTTTCTCACTATTGTACCGAAATACTTTAATACTCCTATTTATATTTGTACAAGGAAATTGTTGATTACTGTCTTATGTATGCCTGGGTGTTACACCCCACTGTACCAAATAAAAACAAAAAAACATAACGAACGAAGAAACACTTTTAATAAACTCGTTGTCCAAGCCACAAATTACATTTTCCCAACTACGTGCACACTCAGCTAAACTATGGTTAACATGTTTAGGCAGTAAAAGCATTAGGTTATGTTGGAGAAAGATCGAGGTCTCCTGGAAAGGCCTAAATATTGAAAAAAATGTTACTTGAAGCACAAGGCAGGAAGTCACCTTCACATTTAACTGAAAGGTTGGTTTGGGAGCTGCAGGTCTACAGCACCACGGCCAGCTCAGAATGTCCTGTTGACTAATGCTTATGGTCAGATTTCCAAATTTCTTTTGGAAGGGGGATGAACCCCAACGTTTTGACGCCCTCTACAAAATTTCCACTTCCTCAGAAAAACAGCTGCCATGTCAAAGCGATAAATTCCCATCTTCCTATGTTAGTGACGGGAGCCTTTTTGTAGTGTACATGCAAACCACCATATGGCAATCTTTGATTCTAATTTAACGATTTCACAGCTGTGATCTTACATCCACATCACATCTGGCGGCATCCTGCACATCAGCAGTTTTCATTTTTAGATTTGACATCACTGCAGTTGCCGACTGCTGTGAAGTTGGTAGCGTAAGAGCCAAGACGATTCAGTTTTACGCTCGTGTTTATAGATTTTTGTGACATGGCTGCTGAGTTGTGCTGGTGGAAACCTTTTGCGCAAATTATTTCTGTTGGAGTAGAGAGGAACTGTGCGATTTAGGACGCTGAAGTTATTCTTACAGATCGCTCTGGCACTCTGCATTCACACACTTACCATTTCACCTGTTCGTTGAAAACACAGTAAGCACAGAAGGAACAGGACTTCTGTGCCACTCTGTGCTATGCCTTCCCAGACACAACAGTGGTGAAATATTAAAGATGCATGATGTGCGCCATGTAAACAGAGCAGCTCTTTGTGAAGAGCAGAAAACATCATTATGTGGATTTAGAGCCTGAAAATACCCCAAATCAGACAGCTACTCTAGGTCAGAGCAATTCTGCTAAATGATGGCCGGTCCTTCAGGAGCCCGGAGAAAGCCAGATCAGAGTCTGCTCTCACAGTTATGACGCTGTAGGTGATCATTTGTTTTCGAATATCTACGAGGAAGCAGAACAAGCACAAACACACGCCGCCCGGTAATGATGGTTCGTTCACCAACAGCTGCACAAAGAGAGACGAGATCTTCTGAATGTGTGGCGTGGGCACAAACCCTGAGAGATGTTTTCTAAACCAAATGTATGAGAAAACGATGCATTTAACATTCACGCCTGGCCACATGGA
Source organism: Chaetodon trifasciatus (assembly GCA_037975065.1). NCBI lineage: Eukaryota > Metazoa > Chordata > Actinopteri > Chaetodontiformes > Chaetodontidae > Chaetodon > Chaetodon trifasciatus. The sequence goes on along the minus strand of JBBMOE010000054.1, from coordinate 2,729,725 downwards.
CTAGAGGACGCGTCTCAAAGATGCAGAGCAGTTAACTAGAGGTCGTACAGGAACACCAGCTTCTTCTACACATAAAATAACAGCAGCAATGCCAGATGAACCACAGCTTTATCTGTTTTCATAGCCAAAATTACAACATGACAACCTCAGAATTTTGTTGGACATCTTTTAAAATGTCGTTTGTGACTACACAAACAATCCAAATTAAAGTTAGAAGAAAACCTTAGAAGACAATCTGTGCAACACAAGCTCCATTTAGTAGCTGTGCTGGAGCTTCATCATTTCACAGGAGCTTCTGGTGTTTGCCTGGTCCTGGTATTGGAGATGGTTCTGTTTCCATTTGTCTCGATGAACTTCTCGTCCTTGTTGGGTTAAAAATAGAGATTACAAACTCATCCTTCACCTTGGAAAAAGTAGTTGACAAAAAGATCTCACCACGGGTTCCACTCGCTGTTCTTTCATTTTGAACTTAAAGGCCAACGTGGACATGAAGTCTTTCAAAGGGCTGGGAGGAATGGAAATTTGAGCATCGATAATCAATTAGAAAACAAGGCTGGTGAAATCTGACAATCATCTTCCACCATCGCCTCCTCTCTGTTGATTCTCAGAAGCTGACGTACTGTGTGGAAATGCAGCTGCTGGCTGCTGGGTGCGTGCCTGGGTGTTCCGCTGATGTTCGTGACACCCGGTTGATTTATTCATTTTCATTGGCTCTGCCTTGCCCAGCAACTACGACACCGCTGTCTTGATGTGGCATCCTAACAGAGGCCGGGGCCTCGCTGTGACAAAGGCAGCGCTGCTTTTTGACGAGAACCCTGCTGCTGTTTTGAAGTGAAAACCTCAAAACTTCAGTCCTGGGAATTTTCATGTGTACACAGAGAGTGCGGCTTTATTTAGCCATTTATAGGGTAAGAGAGAGTCATGACCTGTTCTATAACTTTATGAAAATGTCATCTAAAAGACTCCTCTGCAAAATTCCTAAAAGTAGGCTTTTTAAAGAAGCGGGGATTTCATCTGAGAGCAGTGCACAGCTTGAAGGAGTGCCGCTGAGGTGCTTATCAGGCTTCTTGATAGGCTGGCGGACCGTGTAACACTGAATCTGGGCTATCATCTTTCTCTACACACAACAAAGGAGGCAGATTCAAAGCAGGCAGCAGGGGTTACAATTTTCTATGGAGTAACAGACCGGGTGGAAGGCAGGTCCAAATAGTTTGTGGTGATTTTAGGCTGGATTGGGGAGCCAGGATGGGGATTTTACCTCGTTAGGACAGTTAATGCTTTGGTCACACAGAAAAGCAAAATACACTCTGAGCTTCACAAGACTGGAAGAACAACAATCACAAGCCCTCCAAGTTAAATGACAGGTTAAATGACAGTCACTGTTGAAAAATACACCTATTTTTGACATTTGTTAAGATCTGGTTAGGTTTAGGCACAAAAAGGCCTTGTTTCGGTTTGGGGAACCTCATGGTTCAGGACTACCTGTTGTTAATGTCAGTCAGAAACACTCAGCTGTGTCTCCCGTGTTCTAGTCTGATGTTTTGTTGACCCATCCATCCATCCATCCATCCATCCATCCCTCCAGCCAGACGTTGCCTCTTTGTGGACTTTGTCTCTCTGTTATTCTGTCACCTGAATTCCACTTCAGTGTGAATGTATGTGGTGTTGGGCCACTTGCTCAAACGACTTACCCTGTCCTTGTTTGGAGGAAAGTCTCAGTCTTGACAGGTGATTCACGCCATTTCTCTCCAGAAGTTAATCTTGTTTTCTTGCACCCATCGAAGCACTGAGTACCATTCTTCCCATGTTAGTGTTTAGCAACTGATTGACTCCATGTAGGTGTACAACTACATCTAAAGATTGAATGTTAGGTTAGTCAGAATTTACATCAGAGACAAATGGTTAAAATTATTACCCCGACTCCTCGTCATAAACATCCGTCTCAGTTTATAGACCAACAGTTCGGCTTTAACCAGCTGAACTTGCTGTAGTTGTGGGCCCTCTCAGTTTTCCTGTTTAATGAGGCATTATTTGATCTTATCATAATTATTGCCTTCTTTAAAACGTGCACTGTTGTCTGCATTGGTTAACTAGTTGGACTTTCACCACATTTCTAGACCTCAGCAATTTCTCCTATGAGCACAATGTTAACAGAAACTCAAAGACCCGAGTCACAAAAACGAAGTCCAAGCTGAAATAAACCACACTTGAAGGACTACTCCTGTGCTGATTGCACTTGCACTTTGGGGGATTAATGCAACAAAATCACTTTTCTTTGTTTAAAACTGATAAATGTCCAGGTGTTTTCCAACCTCAAAAGTTTGTACCACTTCCCCTGTTGGGACTTTGTAGCTGAGCTAACCCTCATCGTCTCCCTTGCTTAATTTCTCAGACCTTAGAAAGCTCCTCTAGAGCCACAGGTGCCGTTAAACAACTGTTTTCACAGACTAAGTAGCACTGCTCTTCACTCACAAACTGATCTTGATATGTAACATCTGTAAAATACCCCTTTAATCTCTTTCACCAGTCTGCCTTCACATCTGAAGCTTGCCTACTTCAAGGTCCTGAGCTCTCATATATGTGAGAAGTTTCAACATCAGCCTGCTGAAAGTGTTGAACGCTGGCCTGGTTGCCGCTGTGATGAAGGAGCAACACGTTCAATTCAATAACAGTATTTTTCTCGAACAATAGCTTTGCTGAAAGGTCCTTGTTTACTGTTATAAATGTGTGAATTTGCCTCAGCAGCATTGTGAAGCTGAAGCGACCCACAGCTGTTTGTGCCTAATGAGGTGTCTAATGTATCTGAGAACAGTCGAGCTTTGTAGTTTGCCAGCACAAAATTTTCATGAATCTTTGTCTCCGACGCATAAGAAGTATTGGAAGATGTTGCAAATGGCCAAGTTAAGCTTCTGGGGTGTTTGATTGCACGGCAAAGCATTAATAAATAAAACTGAAAGCTGAGATAAAGAACGTTTTCTGACACGCTGTCATGTCACCACAAAGTCAGGCCAAAAGTCTAAACAGACAGTAATTATAGACTGAACATGGGAACGACAGCCTGTTAGATCACAGTAATGCTGCATATGTACATCTTTTGTGTGTGTAACTGTTGGGAATCAAACCTCACCTGCAGCATATAGAGCCAGAGAGAAGGCCTTTCACTTTATGTATCAACACGACATAAAGTGAGAGAGAAAGCGTTTAATACGAACATGCTTTTTGACAATATATGACCGTTTTCTTCTCAGGGTACAGTAGGTGGTAATACCCCCCGGCGTCGATTTTCAAACACTTAGCTGTCACTTTGCTCCACAATTTATACAATGTAGCACAAAGGAAGGAAATATATGGATGAAAACAGTCTCAGCTCCCAGTCACAGCTCTTATTTCATTAGAGGACCTTGGCTGTGCTTGCCTGAGTTGCACTGCGGGGATCTGCAGGGCTGTTCTTGTTATCTGCATTACACAGCCCAACTTTACTGGTCATTTTTAGGGACTTTTTTTTTTTTTAATCCAACCACACGGTTTCAGTAAAAAGAAGAATACACCTGTCCTACAATATATCAGTCTGTCAGACTACCGGAGCCTCAGAGAGACAAACAGGGCTGATGCTGGTTTGAGCAGAGCGTGAGCTGCAGTGGGGTTGGTTGATTCGCCGAAGCAGGCGTACACCAAAAGACAATAAAAGTCAAGAATTTTTAGATACGCTACCTCTGTGGTTCAAGGGAAGCCAGTGCTGTGTTGGTCAGTCCACCACTTTGGCTCACAATCAACATAAACATAATGAAACTAGTCAATAGAAAGCACACATAAAATACCACTTAATCCATCCCCATTAGAGCACGCTCTGCTCCATATACTGCAAAGACTCCAACAGACGCAGTGCAGCATTTCTTCAGACTAAATGTACCAAAGCTAAGGAATGCTAATTGCTTGTTAGCATGACTGGTAGTACGGTGCATAGAGCAGACGCAGCATCTGCTCTATGAACGTCACCAAACCAGCCAGAATTTCAGTTTTTTCAGGGTTTCGGTGAGAGAAAGGATGAAGGATTTTGACACCACACGCTCATCACTTCAGTGCGCTCTTTTTTATTATTATTATTTTTAAATTCAGCAGTTGTTTTGCCTTCTTCAGGATGCTTGTTCACTCCTGTCTGTGGTATCTGTCTGCAAACCACGTGTCCAGTGTAAGTGTGTGCGCTTTCCTTCGGTTCCTCATTGTGACCAATTTGAACCAAGTAGGACGAGACCAGGTTGAACAACCTTGATGGGTTATTGATTATCACTTTCTGTGGTATTTTCTCTCACTACAAAAGTCTGTCTTTAAGAAACTCTCTGACCAGTCGCTTGTGTTTGAGCAAAAGCTCTCCCTCTTTAAACTCTACCTGCAAAGTCTACAACCAGGAAAGCACAACAATCCTGCCCTCTCACAGTCATTGCTGGACGGCTAATAGGACTGTTTTTGCTGCGCAGTGCAGCTTCCAGTTGTGTGTGTGGACCTGGATTACTTATGTTGTGGGTCCTGTTTGCACAGTCACATTCTGGGGACTCGCCCTCCTTATGGGGACAAAATGCAGGTCCCTATAATGCACTTGGGTTCAGGTTAAAGCTGGGGTTAGCGTTAGGACAGTAGTGGTTATGGTCACTGTGAGGGTAAGTCTTCAAGAAATGAATGTAGGTGGATGTAATGTCCCCAGAGTGATAGAAACACGACTGTGTGTGTGTGTGAGAGAGAGAGAGAGAGAGAGAACGTGTGTTTTTCCTCGAGGCCATAATGCAGTAAATTAGCCTGTGTTGTTAGTCAAGTTGCCGTGCTAAATAACAGTCCAGTGTACTGTAAGTCAGCGTTTTTCAGACTCAGCAGTGGAGGTTTTTGCTGAGAGGCCGCCGCTCTGGTTGGCTGTCAGAGACGGGCTGTTGCTTAGATTAGCTTTGATCTAAACCACTATAAGGTTGACTTGAAGTGGGCCCTGCAGGTAGGAATGCTTTGGCTTCCTGGGTGCTACAATAGCACGTTTTGGTTTATCTGTTTATAAGTCTCAATAAATAAACTGATTATTTCTTGCCACCAAAATGTGAGTCCGTGCCACTGAATACCTTAACAGGATCGCTGATGCTTGTCGTGAGATTCACTGCTCAACAAGGTGTCACATTATATAACAAGTGTCCTGAGAACCATCGGTATGAATTACGCTGGCTTGGACAGATGTAACGCTTCTGCTGTCAATTTACCCACTAAAACTGGGCTCATTACAGCCTAATAGCCATCAAATCCACTGAATAGTTAATATCCTTTTCATTGTGAAGTTCTACAAATCCCTTTCTGTTCCACAGGCATGTCGAATGTGGCTCTAACAGGAGTAATGAAAGCAAAGCCCCCCTGCAAAATGCAATTATAGTGTGTGAATTATGTACAGTTAAACCCCTGTAATGATTCTGGAGCCAGTGGGACAATTATCGTATTTCATTTGGAGATAACATCATTGCAGATGCGTCTTGATTTGACATTTTCAAAGTGAAAGGTTTATCAGGAGATTTTTTTTTTCTTTGTTTGTGTTTTTTATTAATCTAAGATAGCAAGCAAACGCCTGAGGACGCCTCACGGGAAGGAATAAAAGGTGCAGAGACAAACCTTTGTGTGCGAGAGGTTCATGGAGGTTCAGTGAGTTTATGAAGTCTTTATGAAAAGGATCCTGCAGGATTATAATAGCAAGAACAACTCAAAGAGATTTGTGGCACTTATGCCGACAGTGCCGCTAAATATGCTTTTAAAGGTTATGTCTGGTATTCTATACATTTTTATAGAATAAAAAGTGAATAAATCCTGTGAAAAGACCAAAAACCAGTGATGAATTGATGCAGCTAACATGTCTCTGTATCCAAAGCCTGATAAAGGTCAATGGAAACCTGCAAGATGAACTCACACATCGGTGGTTTTGGTTGTTTTATGGGATTTCTTGACTGTTGCAAAGACACAGAGTGTCGCCGTCCTCATCCGGCTCTTCTTCACCTTTTTGTCTCCGTGCAGAGTCTCATCTTTCAGTTTGACTCTGTCAACCTTTGAAGCTTCATAACTGTGGCTTAGATAACTGCAGATCAGTTAATTGCTGCTTTCAAGATGCAGAGGCTCAGCTTTAATCTGCCATTAAAAAATAAAATCTGTTTTCAAAAAGACAACAGACTCGTACGTGATGCACTTCTGCCACAGCGCCGTGCTTCGTGTCTCCATTCCTGGGAAGTCTAATTCGAAGACCTCTGATTTGAACTCTCTAATACTCTGCTATCCCCTCAGGATTTCATGTTTCTCTCGTAGCATTTTAAGTTGCATAATATCTCTGGAAATATATTTGATTTAGCTCGACTCTATGGAAGAGTTCCTCAAAGCCATTTTGCTGTGTGAAGAGCAGGGAACTATAAAAGGTTGTTTGCACTTTCTACTTGTGAGGGACCCTCAAGTGCTCATTGACTCTGTTTGGATTTCAGAGCCCCCGATGGACGTAATCGACATACAATTGCAATCTGAAGATCCCCTACAGGCGCCGCGAAGCCTTTTGACCTTGTGGAGCAGAGGAATGAGGCAGAAGTCTTGACGTATGTGTTTATTATTTAGCTCTGAGCGCTCACTCCGGCCTGGCGCACAGATTTATTTGTGTAAAGGGCTCTTCATTTGACTCACCTCAGCATGCGCCATCAGCTGCCTTTGCACTTTTTTCAACCCGCTGACCCAACTTCAAGCCATAAATTAGCGGATAAACAAACACCGGCGACTTGTCACAAAGCAAACACTGGGGGTAAAAACGAGTGCGGTTTCAGCTGCGGTTTCTTTATTTAATATTATTTGCTTTGGAGACGCATAAAGAAGCTGCACTGTGCTATCAGGGGATGCAAGTGAAAAGGGGGCCACAGTGTTCCCTGGTTGCTCACGACCTCACACTGTCTCAATTAAGCTTGGGCCCTTTATTCGCCTGCAGATTTGCATAATTTATGATTTGCCCTCAGGAAGCGCCTTCTCATTACAAGGCGTGTTATTATACTTTATTAGGTTCAGAATCGGGGCCTTTGTGTGCACTGCCTGATAACATAGTGTCCACGTAACAAACTAATGGGACACTGCTCTTTAATGTCCTCTTTGAGTGTCAGCATCTGTGACTCATGCAGGTCCTTGAAACTTAAATTGCAGAGAGAACTCGCTCACCTCTGCTTCAGGAGGAGGCGGTTCTGGAAAGCACAAGTCCAGTTTGAAGCCGCTTTCATCTGCACTCTCAGTCTGATTTTGCTGAATTCTTCTCTTGCCTGTTGCACTCTGATTTTTAATATTAATTTGGATTATTATCACAACATTACTGTTAGATCACCATTGTTGCGTTTGCTGCTCGCTGAGAGGAGCCAGCAGTGCTTTGTTATTAGCGTTCGCTGGCTGATTTTCAAGTGCACCCTCCCAGTTGTGTTTTGACTGATAGTCCCGGGTGAAAACGCCAAAACACATCTTAATTTGGCTGGCTGTGTCGAGGGGCGCAGTGTTTCCATTCCCCCACATGGTTGTTATTTACACAAGCTAACAAGGATAGGACAGGATTTAGACTCCTGAATGTCATGGTGGTTTTAAAGAAGCAGAATTTAATAAGCTCCCCTGTCAGGTTGGGTTGCAGCGCTGCATTAATATGCATGAATATGTATAAGCATCTCTTCCTCACATTTAAAGGATTAACAGCTGAGTCTGTTACCTGTTTTAGAATTGCCGTAGGAGGAGTATTTTCGGCTCTACCAGGGGTAGAATTATTTATCATCATTATTATCATGTGCTGGGGGCACACCATACTGAGCTAATGTCGATACTTAAGGCAAAACTGGCTTAAAATGCTGTACCTCTACGGCCTACCATAATTACTTCATTTCAATTTACATATTATGATAATTTGGGAGTCATGTGGTGCTTTGCTCATTCACAGGTTTGAGTTAATAGGCTCTGGCTGTCTGCATGGTTCAGGGTGGAGGTGTGTGTTCTTGACCCACTTCCAGGAGTCTGTGTCACCGACGGTCCATTCAGCTGAGTCAGGCCTGCCCTCCCCACAACCCCCCCCCGCTCCTCTGCACTATCCCGTTTATATGCCCTCATCATCCCCAGACCGATATATTCCCATTTACTGTGGCTGACAGCGGGTATGAGCAGAGCTACAAATAGCACTGGCTCATTAAACGAGGCCACAAGTGACCTGGAGGTGAGAACAGTGGGCCTTTAGCTGGACGGTTGCTGGTTCAAATCCTTGGGAAGGTTAAATAGACACATCTATCAACAGAAACTGAGCATGAGCAGTAACCTCCTGCCCAGATCTGGAAAAAGATTTGCGTCATTTAGGTTTATATTGAGGAAACTGATGTACAGTATACTGTTGTTTGATTACATTAGAGATTATTACCTTTTTTTTCCACATCAAGTATAATTTATAACCTGAGATCAAATGTCACCGTGATAATTTTAGCATCTGATGCATCAGTTACGAGTGTGGGCGAGGCCTTAATGTCATACAGCTCATCTCCATATGAACAAGCCTGCCGTCATGTCCTGATATAGATGCATGGACGTTCTTGTGTTGCTGCACCTGTTGAGCAGGCAGTTTTTATTTCACCCTCGAGAATCTCATCAGGCTCGGGTTGAAATTTGACTGGTCTGTCATGTAGTATTAAAAGTAAAGCTAATTAGGAGAAAGAGCAAAAGCTCAGAGCGCCGCAAAAGCAGTGAAATCAAACGAGCGAGTCTTGTTTTATGCCCGCAGCTCACCTGCTGTATCCTCGCTCACAGGGGCGTCAGCGGGAGTTTAAATTGATCTCCGCCGCCTCACGTCAGCCGGCTGGAGTTTTGCTGATGGTCAAGCCCCTTTGATCAGGAGACGCGGTGCAGGGTCCTCCGGCCCTCCTGTGACTCAGCAGATATGACTCAGTGAGGCAGAGAGTAACCTGAGTCAGCTGAAAACAAAAACCCCGCTGTCATAACAATAAGAGCGGGGCGGAAAACGAAGTGTTTCAGCTGACCGAACCTGAGGAGAGACAGCGAGGACGGCAGCCATCACACGTGCAGGATGAAATGCTCGGCGCTCCCGGGAGATTCGATTTATTTAGGGGCTTATTGCCCCTTTGGGCTTACAGAGAAACAGTATCGGCTCTGTCACATGTTGGCAAAAGACACCAAACCTGGGGAAGGTTGATGCACGCTCACCATCACCAGCATCACCTGATAAGGGTACAGTTTGAAACGTTAATACGCAGCATCGCAACAGACATTTACAAGAGATACAAAAAGATCCACCGTCTGCCCAGAGGCGATCGAAGGGAATCGAAGGATGAACCTAGAGTGGGAGACGGAGAGGAAGAGTGAAGAAGAGGAGAGTAAAGAGAGAGGGAGGGGGGCTGCTAAAGCACTCGGAGGTCAACAACAAAAGCTTCACAAGCAAAAATAGAGACAGCTGTGCCTCAGGATATCAGCTAATGAGCAGGGAATGTCTTTCGTTTCAAGAATCCAAGAGCACATGATGTGACGCCGAGGCCGCAGGAGCGTACGGGTGATGGACTGAGGCAAATGATCCCTCATTATCAGACGAGAAAAAAACAACAGGAAGGAAACTAATAACTCTGTAAATGAGGGGTTTCATGCCACAAGTCCAGGATGTATTTTGGGAATGTTTAGTTTCCTAAAAATCATCAATCATTACCTCAGAGAGCCCCAGAGGGTCTGTTATCAAAAGAAGCTTCTGAAGCTTGAGTAACGCCTGATGTGCTTCACTAACATGCCAGTAATGAACACGCTGCAGGTGAGGGATGCTTGTCTCGTCTCTTTGGGATTTATACTCTGTAATAGCATCACTTCTTCCAGCGCAGTGACGACAGCACAAGCAGCAAACATTTAAAGCCTTTGATTTAGATTCTCGGGGTCACAAATCGACTGCGCTTGCATCAGTTGAAACGACGAGGCTGCTGTTATTCTTCATTTTTAGTACCGTCAAAAAATCCATGAAAAGACCAAAACCAACAAGTTGTTAGTCTGCCTCTCAGTACTTTCCAACTTCCCGACCCAGTGTGTGGCACTCAGCCCCGAGGCCATCGCTTCTTACTTCATAAACCTCTAAAAACTGCTTACAGATATGTAGTTTCATTTTTAGAAAGGCTCAGTAATTTGTGAAAACAGCTGGGTTTGTAGATTTTTAACCAACATTACTCAAACACGTGTTACGAGTGAATCTGTTTGGGACTGTTTTGGGCTGCAGATTAATACACATTAAGTGCTCTAGTTAGTATTTATGGCAGCAGGACTGTGTTTGTGGGACTGACCTCAAAATAAACTGCAGTTCCCTTGTTTATTATAATGAATGAACGTGTCACCCAGTGCAACAGCGTGGCTCATTGATGCTGTTTTAATGGTTTTTGGACAACAGTGGAGCTCCACAGCACAGAGGAAGAAGATATATCAGGCTTTGGCTGCACAGACAAAACTCGTTAGCAGCATCAGCTCACTGCTGCTTTTGGGCTTTTCATGGAAGAAGAAGAAGAAAAAGAAGAAGAAGAACACAACAACACATCATGCACATGCTTCAGTGAAATTCTTCCTCCGCATTTGACCCATCCTGGTCAGATCCTTCCTCCGCGGCAGACCAGGAGCGGTGGGCTGCCAGCCGACAGCGGCGCCCGGGGACCCAGTTCCTCTTTGTCACCATTGGTCAGGTGGTGATCTTCTTGCATGTTTTTAATGGGGGTTTTCCCAGGTGAACACGGGGAGAACATGCAAACTCCACACAGAAAGGCCCCTTTTTCCTCGAGCAGCAGGCACTGAAGGCATGGTGGAGGACACGCCCCCGGCGCCCACAGCGGGATTCGAACCCGGGACCTTCTAGCTGTGAGGCGAGTGTTACCACCGTTTCACCGTGCCACCACAAAAAAAAAAAAAAAAAAAAAAAAAAAAAAAATGCAAATGCAGTCCCCCACTACCAGAAATTATGCAGTCAAGATTCCCACATTTGGGGAATTCGCAGGGGTCAGCACAGCCGATGTGCAATGCTAAGCCTCACCCTGGGTGAACCACCTTCTTGATCATGGTATCTCCCCTGCCAGGTAACATATCGGATATTAACCAGGTCTCTTCTTCTTTAATCAACAAACAAAACTGCAGCACGAGCAGCTATCATACCAGCCAGGCATGGTTCATATTGTTTAAAAACATCAGTAAATCCCTCTGCAGGTTTGTGCCACAAACTCCAGGAAGACCTGAGTCTAAACGTTTGAAGATCAGCTTTTAGATATTCATCTGCCTCTCAGATATCAAGGAGAAACGACAGCATTACACACGAAGAAGAAGTGGTCGGGGTTGTGACTCACTTCAGAATCACAGAATAAGAGAGCCTTGATTCTCACATGACTCTTTTTCACGCGTCCCTCCAACCAGCTTGTCTTATTTCAGTTCATGAACCTGAACAAAAGACAGAAAAGTGTTCCTTCATAAATGCGACAGTCTTTGTTTACATTCAGCCCGGTCCCTCTAAATGAAAGTCCCTCTTTATGTATTCGACTGTACAGCTCTAATAGCATTAGCAGAGGTTAACTCTGTTGGTCTGCCAGCTGTAATTAGGCAATTACATAGACACAGTTGTGCATTTATTCATACTACAGGAAACAGGTACCTGCAGACGAGGTGGAGCTTGAAAGACAAGGTCACACCGTTTGGAGTTGTAATAGCCATAATGATTCATGTGCTTACTAGTGTTGCAGAGGTCTGGGCGTGAAACCACTTACAGCTACATTGCTTTTATTTATTTACTTATTTATTGTGGAACCGTTCCTTGCATGTTCCTATAAAAAAAAACTGATTTCAACTCTGCTGTTCTGTGAAATATGTAAACTTTATGAATTGCGCCGCTGAGGAAGTGAGCGAACTGTTGCACACCGCAGTGACACCAGTTGTGCCTTTGCTGCACTTGCAAATGACTGCGTGAAACGCCATTTGTCATGAGTGTGAACGACATCCTCAGGGTAGAAATTGATAGCGTGAACACAATGGATTGTCTTGTTGTGCAGCCCTTTGCACTCTGTTGTGTAACTAGGTAGGCTGCACACACAATGCCACCAGTTCTCATAAATTCCGAGCCGAGGGTGAAAGCGAACGTTGACGAGGACCGAGCCTTTATCTGAGAATGATAAATCCCCCTCCACTGCCACACAGAGGATCACTGAGGAACCTTGAGCTGATTTATCTAGCTCTGAAAAACAGGGAGAGTGAGGAAGCTGTCCTCTGGCTGGATATCACTGCCATTCTTCATTTGGGTGACGTTTCACTCAGCCCTTGAAGAGAGTCCCAGGGAATACTGCTCTCTCTGTTTTTAAGACATTTTTTATGTCATTTCTGCTTCATAAGATGGTGTTTAGAGACAAAACAGAGGTATGAGAGGCGCGGCAGTTGAGATGCATTCAAAGTCATGACATTGCAAACGCATCGTTTTTGTGTTTTTCCGGTGCCCAAAGTTGATAACAGTGTGTCACATCAGAATATTTCCAGCGCAACTCTTCAATAAATCTGTAATACATGTCAGACTTTGGTTTAAATCTCTCACAGCAACTCAAAATACTGGATCTGCTGCTGATACGACGCCTCAGACAGCAGGCCGTTCATGTCTATGGGACCTCTGTGATCAGTGGGCGGGGGTGGGGTTTGCATTTGGATGATTTCTTTTTTGTATCAAGTAAAGCTTTGGTTCAGATTTGTGCTTTTGACAATTAATTGCCATGACAGAGAGCCCAAAAAGGAGGAAGTTAACGTAATTGTGGCTTATTAGCTCTGTGTTCTTTAACATCCTCTGAGTGTAAACAGATCCACAAAACAGACCTGGTTTTTGTTACACGTCGGCCTCTTTAACAAACTCTTAACGCATTGACTTTTATTTGTCCCCAGAATGTTTTGATAGTTAGTTAGTTGTCCCACGACGGACAACGGATGAATTTCACTGTGGGGCGTGAACACTGTTCTCTTGGGTGGTTGTTTGACCCATCCATCAACCACAACCGCCTCCATGTGTGGAGTAAAAGGCTGAATACGGACGGCAGTAAATGTCTCGCTAAAAGCAAAAAACGCGTTGTGACAACACACAAAGTGAGTGAAGACACTGGTGTGTTATTCATTAGGTGAGACCGGACCAGACCAAGAATTATCAGTTGCTTCTTTCAAGAGCCACCAGTTTGAAGACGTTCAGTAATAAGACAGAGACCCGTTGTCGAAGCAGCACAGAGACCAGTTTCTGCTCCCCAGCAAACCATGATGCAATGCAGCCACAAGAAATGTGAAACAATTCCTCGCTTTCAATTTTTCTCTATTGCTATCGCTTTCTCCGCCTCCATACACAACCCACAGTGGAGCGAAACGAGCTCACATCCATTCTCTAGGGGACTGAGGCAGGCGAGGCAGGTTGAAGGACGCAGGGTGCACCACAAGACTTGACTACAACACTTCATCACAAAACCAGCGCCTCCCAGAAGGCGCTGAACATCACAGATCTCACAATGTAAGAATGCTCAAGGTCAGATGTTTCTTTTAAAGGCAGTGAAGTTTTGCAAAATCCTGCCCTGCACTCATTGAAAGCTGGCAGCTGGCCAGCACAGGCGGTCTGCTACCAACCCAGACTCTCCACTAAATAATTCATTTTCTGTTGTATCAGGGTCAGGGTGAATCCTTTTTCTTGGTTGTCTGGACCATGTCCATTAAAACTTTTTTTTTGGTCTTTTTAACCACGACTGTGGTTTATATAATAGTATGATTGGACAGGAGTACATTGTCTGTGCATAGTAATTGTAAGGTGGTACATGTAGCTTTGGGCTCTGCTAATTGTCACAGTCATACAAAGGCAGGTTGACAAAGATGATTCTAATAATTACTTTCCATTTACATAACAGTTCTGTTTTGACTGCAGCCAGGTGCTCGTGGTAAAGGCCTTATAATCCACTCCGAACTCTATACCTTGCTGTGTATTATCCTTTAAATGTAGTTACTGCTCTAAAATTATATGCTGTGTAACCTTAGCAATGTGCTAACACCTTAGCAGGCAGAGTAAAGTACATACAAGCGTCCCACTTTTGCTTAACAAGCTTTCAATTCTCAGCTCAAGATGTTCAACAAAAGCTTGTAAATGCTCTTATTTCACTCTGAAAAGCATGAAAATTCAGTGGCAGATGTGCGTTTGAGGGTCGCTAACTGCTCTCAGCATCGTTCACGTGGTCACGTTGTTCTTTGCTCTCCAGCTGTCTTGGATTATCTTGTACATTTTATACGACTTTCACAAGTTAATGTGGAAGTTAATTATAGTGTGTTTACGTCAACAGTAGCGATGGAAAGATATCCATGGATGTACTTTACAAGCATTGATGCACCTGTTTGGATCATTCCACAGGTAAACAGGTTGATTGGTAACAGGTGAGAGTATCATGATTGGATATAAAAGGGGCGTTCTGGAAAGCCAACTTTTCTTAAGGGTGTTTAGGGTCACATCCAATCACAGGGGGAGCTGGACAAACGCAGTCCTCTTCTGTATCTTGCTCCATCCTTCAGATACATACATCACCCATCTGCCTCCAGCTCTATCAGCTGCCAGTCATGTTACTAGTTGTCCCAGCAATCACTGCGGCTCCAGTGGTGCCACAACCAGCAATCATCTGTCTCAAAGTGGCCTTTGGACAGTAGCAGAGTGATGTGGCTGCGAGCAGCGTGAAGGCAGTGAACTGCTTGAATGGATGGATACATGGACAGACAGACAGACAGACAGACAGACAGACAGACAGACAGACAGACAGACAGACAGACAGATTTGCTTTCATTTCATCATCCAAGCCTGAAGTATTGTATTTCACTTATCCTTTTAGTAATCACACCTTTTTAGAGGTTGTTTCATTATTCATATATTCATTGAGGCTAAGACACGTCTGCTATTTTTAATGCTAAGCCACTGGTGTGTGCTTGAATTCCCTCTTCGTCGGCGTCCCTGAAACATCTAGGTTATACCCCTGAGTGATCCGCACTGAGCCAAGGTAGTGACGCGGGCTCTGAAGTTAGGCAACGATACATTGATTTATTAGGCTTTACATGGTTTGCACTCCTCTGTGCAGTGTGTCCCTGTCTCGCTTCTTCAGAGTAAGGCTTTGGAGGGTAGGTCAGTTGGTGAGCTTTTCTGAACCTGCTGTCGTAAAAGCAACCACGTAGCAGTTATACACAGCAGATGAAGTGTGGACTGAGGTTTTTGGCTCAGGGATGTGTTATAAACTCCGTTGGATAATGGCAGTTATGGTTCCTACAGCAGGTGCAATGGAAAAATGAGCATTCTTTGGAAAGCACACTTTTTGTAGATGCATCTTTTTTTTTTTGCTCGACATCAATTTGCTGAGTTTCAGCCACACGTCTTTGAGCAGGATGAAATGGCGAGAGACGGCCGACAAGAGGCGGCTCATGAGGGGTTTCATTTCGTGGCGTTTCAATTGAATCTAGCTGCATCATTGGGTCAAGCCGGAGCGCCCAGGCGTGCCTCAGGATGACCTTCACTGCTAAACGCATCTGACACCTTAATGGCTGAGGCAGACAGAGATGTTTGTTTTGTCTCCGTATGGAAGAAGATTGTTTTCAAATGATCTCTCCACCTGTGTGCTGCTCTGCTCCGCTCAGCTGATTGCTCTATCTGCCTTCCTCTTAGACACTGCAGGTGTGACTGCTCTGCTCCAGCTGAGACGCGATTGGCCAATTTGCTAAGCCCCACCCTCTGTAATTAATGCTGCTCTGCTAGTGTGATGATGTTAACTGCTCTAAAGTTTTAATAGTTTGACACGCAATGGGTCCTTGACTTGTAGGATCCATTCCTTGGAGGATGAGGATTAATTGATCACTTTGGGAAACGTAACCTGCGGTAACTGATCTGTTTGGCCACTTGGGGGCAGCAGAAAGGAGCTGCAAACCCTGCATTGACATATCATCATCTTTAACTTTGATTGGCAGAGTTCATCAGCATGAAAGGTGATAAAACCTGATAGAGAAGCTAAAAAATCTGTTTCTTATGAGCACCCCTGTCACACTCGTTTGATACATTGTTATTATAGAAATATTGATTTTAGCTGATTTAATTACTTTAATATTATAAAATTTGATTTAATGCTGTGTTGGTAGCTGGAGTTGCTGAAGTTTGAACTTCAATAAACCAAATAAAGATCAGAGCGGAGCCACAAACGTCACTCTAAACTCTCAGTAATTGCCTCCCACACAGTCTATGTGTTAATGGCTTTGGACGTAATGGCTGCTGGCCACTGCAGGTAGTGAGCTAGTTAGATGGCCAAACGTTCTGTTGATTAAGTAATTAATTTAGTTTGTAAAGTCTAAAGAATACAGTGCTCTCCAAGTGTTCTGAATATAGACAGTTGCTCTTTGCAGACCTACATGCACGTCTCTTCAGCATGTTCAGACATCCAAAGCTTGACAGGCTCGCCGTGCCTAGCTACAGATGCTAAACTACTATTGGACAATCGCTGAAAGGGGGAGGGGTTTAGCAGGCCGTCAGTTGTTGAGGGATAGTGTTTGAATGTGCAGGGCTGTGAACACAAGCTCCAGACAGGATCTGTGCTTTCAAAGGCTTCATTGTGGTTACCTTCTATCCCTGTTGTAGCCGTGCAGGATCCCTCCCACGCTGCTGCTTCTCAGAACACGCTTCAGATCAGTGTTTCCTGAAGACCCTTTCAGTCCTACCCTTTCTCTCATATCAGCTGCACATTGTAGAGTGTGTTTTCACAGGTCAGATTTCAGCAAAGGTGGTCCTTGACCTGCAAATCTGCTGGACTTAGTGAAATGGAAATGCATTCTTTTGAAATCCATCTGTTGCATTTGAATGGAAGGGAATTTTAGGTGGGGTGAATATCTGCAGAAAGCGGTCCAGGCGTCAGCGCGCCTGTCAGGGTTTGACTCTCTTTCTGTGCTCTTAAAGGGACTCAAACATTGAAGGATAAATGTCTGAAATCTGAGCTGTTTTCACGACCTTCATGCTCGCTGAATCACATTTAATTTGTTCTTTTCAGTTTCACTTAATGCCTGTAACACAAACGCTCATACTGTGTCAGTGGGGGTTTGATAAGGTTATTCATAGACACCATTAACTCAGTTATTACTCCATCAGGGGCCAGATGTATAAATTGCACATATTAGTGATTACAAAACTCCAAAAACACATGCAGTGCGATACGTGCTTGAGTCCAGGAGCACACCTTTATGAGTCAGCCCGGCTGAATGTGAATGAAGATGTTTGTGTAATAGCATTTACAGCTGCATTTCTCCATCCACAAGACGGATTTTAATTCAGACATATTGAATTAGATGTTACCACTGTCGCAGCTATTCTGTGACACAAAGATCGTAATAGTTTTGTGTAAAAACACTTTGGAGATCAGCATGTGTAACTACCAAATGTTGAGAGTTTAGATTAGACATTCGAAAGACAAGTAATTACAAATTCTTCTGATTGTCGATTAATTATTCAGAATTCAAAACCCTACACGCTCGTCCTTTTAAGGAATTTAAGAGTTAAAGTGTGAAATGGAAGTAAAAGCAACGGCGAGGACAGAATGAGCGAAATTGTCCTTCAACCAAAACAAAGTGTCGGCCTGGCTTTGATTTCGCATCATGCTAGCTTCGTTAGCTACGTTAGCTGCACAGCTTCGTCCCTGAATACATCACCTGCAGCCCGTCAACCGTGTACATGTTGGAAAGATACTGGAAATAGAACGTGCTCCATACAGTGGCTGTTCAGGAGTTTGCGTAGTTTTTTCTCCACATGTGCATCATTTTACTTGTGACTCGTAGTTCATTTCAACTGCAAATGTCTTCTAACTTGTTGGCTTGTGACCTGTGCTCATCATCTCATTCTGAAGTTGGGCTTGTGTTTCAAAGCTCTCCTTCATCCTGATGTCTCTCACCGTTATTCCTCTAATCTCTAATCTCTCTCTCTCCTTCCATCTCATAGCTGCAGTTCGTAAGCAGCCCCATCTGGCGAGGACTGGTGGAGAGTCGCATAATGAACAGACGTCAAGTCGCAGTGAGTATACAGATATTTGCTCGCAGCGCTGTGTTTGAAACCAGTTCAACAGCAGTTTAATTTTGTGCAAGCTCAATTTCATTTCTAGTATATTGCTGCCTTCAGGAGAGAGCCGTGCTGTTGATTGGCTTTTAGTGGATGTCCAAACCAGGTTGAGCCGGGATGGTTCAGCACAGATTTGATGCTAACTGCGTGAGTGGTTTAGAATAAAGGCCTGGGAGAATATCAGGACACCTCTCCAGCGATGGTCTGTGATGAATCAGTAACCAGCATTTGAAAACATTTTTGTTGCCCCAAATAAGCAAATGGAGTAATATTTTCTCAGTATCTCATCTCCATAATGTCTCCACTACACATCATGAGTCACATTCAATCTCAAGACATGAAGTCATAAGCCTGTTATGCGCCGCCACCCGCCGAGCTCTTCAATTAATTTTGGCATCTTTTGTGAAATCACATCACTAAAATTAAATGTGAGCAGATACGCAGTTAAAGTAGTGAACACGGCGTCGGGCCGGCCTCCGCTTCCTCCATGATAACACCACAATTTCCCTGGAAAATGAATCCAGCGCAGAGAATTACCTACAGTGTCATTTTCTCTGCATGATCACACAGATTCTCCCGTCGCAGGTTTCTGCAGAAAACATATCAGTTTATCTTCGCCGTGTCGTGGAACTTCTTCGGCGGTGACGCCGCTGTCAGCAGTGCAAACAAAACGCTGATTACAGGGCAGAATTATCTGGATTGGCTGTCTGTCTCAACGTCCAGAGATATCATAGCACCAAAGAACAGAGAGAGTACCTGCCTGGCACGCACCTGTTTATGAGATAATATCTTTTAAGATAAGTCCCCGTCCTCAAGCCCCGCCCCAAACAATATAAATGTATATGAGGGAAAAACTAGGCCGAGCCTGAATCAGAATTTCAATGGGACGCATTTTTGTTTAGACTTGCAATTTTGGCACTAAGCACCGCCACACCCAGAATATCAATGAAAAGCGGTTATTGTCATGTCGAGGTGTGTTTGAGTCAGACGGCACTCTGCTCAGTGGAAGTGGCAGCAGTGAAAATATCTACAATAATCACGACCAGAGGCAGATGTCACAGATTGATATTTTTTCTCCTCTGCATGAATTATTCCTCTGATATGAAGCTCTGGCAACTCCGCCACCTTTCTCTCTCCCACACTACTATCAACGCCTCGACATTTCCGAGTCCTCCGTGACCCCCCCCATACATTAAGCAGCGACATTAGCTGCTGTTCTGCTCGCTGATTCACTCGCACAGTTTTATTGGAGTGATGCTCAGAGATATTTGGCTGCAGAGGCCAAAAATAGACGGCGGGTGATGATGGATCGTAAAGTATCTGGTTTATTGGACTTAATGGAGCTCAGTTTATAGGTAGAATCGTGAAGCATTGAAACAGGAGAGTCAGCGGCGTACAGTAGTGACCATAAAGCCCCTGGCTCCCTTCAAAGCGCTGCATTAATGTGGGCAGGAAACAGTCAGTCACATGTTGTAAAAGAATAATAAATGAGAGCGCTGTGAGAGGAGGGGTAAGGAATTCTGACTATTCAAAGAGTTCAGCCGCTCTTTGTGTTACAGTCGCACGTTGTCATTTAATTGCTGTGTGGTTTTACTTTCAAAGGAGGTGAGCGGATTCTTTAAGATGTCAAGGAATTACTTTCAGGGCGCGAGAGCCACCTGTGAAAGCTCCGACCCAGCGCTCTTTCAGGCGGCGCCAGCCAGAACTTGACGGACATGCCCGCCACCTCGGGTTGCCTTAGCTTGAATGAGGTGAATAGAGAAGCTGATAGGTGCACAAAGAAGAGCGAATGTCGAACCAGCGGGCTTCACAGGTTCGCCCGCAACCCTTCAGAAGCACGTTTTAGCCCTCACAGCTGATTGACTCCTGGCTCGGCCTCATTAGCGAGTTCGCAGAGGAAAGTTTCACGCAGGCGGGGCGGGGAGGGAGCTTCACAGAGCATGAAGGCCAAATACGCCGCTTCCCATGACAATACCAAGGACACCGTTCTGCCGACCACAGGACCATGGCAGAGTCCTTGGCTCATCTAAAATGCTGTTTCACATAATGGGAACAAGCTGAAAACAAATAAACCAACCTGATAATGAGGCTTTCCCTCAATTTCAGCGACATTTTCCCAATAAGAGTCATCTGTGCTTTTAATAGACAACAAACATCTGTGCTGCAGAGTCTAATTTGTTTGGTAATTGTTGGCTGAGCACAGAGTGAGCTAACCACAGCTTTTGTCAATAGCTATTAGCGTTCTTAGAGATATAATAAAATGCTTATTCATTACTGTATGCAGCGCTCTCATAATTCAGCTGCTGTAAGAAGGAAGTTACAGTACTCAGAAGTGAATTTTTCACAGCAAGAGTCGACCTACGGTAGCACCCTGTCCAATGGAAACCATGTATCTCCAACGCTTTAGCAATGCTAGCTCCTCCAGAGATGACAATGACAATTTTAATTCCCACACAGTGAATCCTTTGGCGATCCCCTGACTGTTCCTCTAGCGCCACCATGAGGTTTTCATCATTGAAATTTGTCCAACACTTTGGTTTGTAACCAAAGACCTCAAAGCAATGACGTTCCCATCAGCCTCAGCTGTACGTTTAGTGCTTAAAGGCACATATAAACATGCTAAACTGAGTTTGTGACGATGGTAAACATACTCTGCTAAGCATTATCATTTTAGCATCGCAGCTCTCAGCATGTTAGCATTCAGACGTCCGCATTTAGCTGAAAGCACCGCTGTGCCTGAGCAGGGCCTCACAGAGCCACGAGCGTTGCTGTAGACTCTGAAGGTTGCATGAATTATACAAACTGGTTTTAAAACCATTTCATTATTTTTTTAAACCACTAAGTTTAACACATTCCAGTAAGGTTTTTCTGCTGATTTGCAGGTCAGAAGGCATCTAGATGTTAATTATTTCAACAGCATTTCATTGATTCTCACATGACACATTTACAAACAGCGTGTTTAAATCTAATCATTGAAACTCTGCTGGGACAGTGTGTCTGTGAGGGTCCTCATTCATCCAGGTCGTGGTTTTCTAAGTGCTTTGCAAAGGCAGCTGGACTTGCTTGAGGCTCTAAAAGGCTTCTCCAGTTCTGACTCATTGGTGGGGAGTCCCAGGCGTTCAGAAAGGGTCTTACTGATTAACAAAAAGTCTTATCTCTGTAGGAATATTTTCCATAATGTGTTCAGACACATCTGAGGCTGTCAGTGGTAAGAACGAACCCTTTCAGTGGATGCACCCTGACGACGGCAAACGCCCAGAGGGATTACATCGCAGTGCATTTTCTCCTGCTCCATTCGTCACTTGAATCATGGGAAACTAGGGTCACAAGGTAAAAGCTGGAATTTTTTCCTGTTTGTCCAGGACACTGAAGTCTTCCAGGACACGTGGGACAAAAACCCACAAAGCGCCTCACATTTCAGCAGCATTCAAAATGCGATTTGGTCAGTGAAGAATGTGATTATTGGTTTAAAACGGCTCTTATGATACACACAGTATGCTTTAGGAAAATGTTTAAAACCTTCTAGATTAAATTGTAATCAATTTTGACTGTTTTCTTACTTTCAGAGTAGTCTGAGTTAAACCTTCATGTCATAGTCAGGGACATCAGTCGTTGGGAACATCCCTAAAACTTATTTTAAACTATGAAACAGGTAGTTTTGCTGCCTAAACCTCAGCCACCAGCAAGGTGTTTTTTTCAGGGAAAGATGCATAAAATTTACAAAGTACAGACATGCATTTAAGATAGAAAACCAGGCGTGTGTGTGTGTGCGTGCGTGCGTGCGTGCGTGCGTGCGTGCGTGCGTGTGTGTGTGTTTCCATGGAAGGCTTTAGATGCAGCTGTGATGTATTCAGAGCGGTTGCCGTCACTGCAGCAGTACAAAGGTTTATTCCGCTGGTTGTAATTCTGTTGCTCTGCTAATTAGTGAGGAAAATAATTACACTCGGACGACATCCTTCAGGGACACCTTTCCACTTGGTTAGATCGCAGATGCACGCATAAAAAAGATCGACCCCCGAACGCAGCTAAAGACTCAGTCATCTCCTGAGAGTCCGTGGCAAGAAACAGGTGGACATGAGCGAACGCCATCATGTCCCCCTCTGCTGTCCTGCGTCTGTCTGTGAAGGGTAGGAAGCCACGTTCAGCTGCTGTGTGTTTTAAGGTGTTGGCCACTGTTTGGAAATTGACACACTTTCCCACAAAATGACTGATGGCAGGAAATTAGGACAAATTACTGAGCATTTTATGAGGAAGCAGGTGACTGATGACCCTGCCTGACAAAATGCTTTTAAGAAGTGAATAATTTGTCTTTTCAGGTGTTAAATGATGGACTCTGTGGCTCGATGTTTCGTCTTAAATGCGAGGAAGCACTCAGAAATAGAACTTCTTAAAAATTGCTCAAATTTGTTATCGCCCGCACGAGAGCGGGAGGATGTGATTTGGGCTGGTTAGCGGTGACATTTATAAAGATAACGCAGATTCATGCTGTTCTGACAGAAAGGTTGACAGTCGAATTAAGAGTTTCTTTTTAAAATGAGATACGGACTTCTGGCTCGTTCCCGCTCTGTAAAACTACTCAGAGAGTCGCTATTAACTGCAAGAATTAGAGTCTGTGATCACCTGTGGTATTTAAAAAGACTGAAATAATATGATCGCACTCATGGTTCCTCATGGCTCAACAGAACCCACATGTCAGGTCCATTGACGAAGTCAGACGCTTTCTTCATCGTCCGCCTCCTCCATTGTTTTGGTTGTTTGTTAAATTGGGGCTTAATTGCCAGACCACAGCCAGCACAATGAAGGCAGAGAGGTGCTGGCAGAGGCAGGAGGTAAAGTGGAGGATAGATTGGACACTGCTGGGGCCGAGCTCGCACTGCTGAGAACAAAATAGAGGTCCCTCTCAATAATGGTGGCTGGGGAAAAACGGTGCTTGTGAGGAGAGGAGGGGGTGTTGTTTCTGACTTGTGCTGCTGCTGTTTAATGTGGATCATAACACGGAGGTAACAGAGGTTTTTCAAATCACAGCGTGGCTTCACTCTTTTTCATTTTCATAAAAGCCATCAAGGTCAGACGCAGACGAACAGCACTGAAAAACACCAACGCAGTACTACAGCAGACACAACAGTACTACANTGTTAAAACACGATGTGGATTATAGTGTCTGTGCTTAATGAACTAGATTGAAATGTAAATGCGAGTCACTTGAAAGCAGCTGTTTAATGATGAGTCTGTTTGTACTTGTGCTTTAACAAGGACGTTGAATGAAGTGACCTTTTATCGAGGCGGGACGTTGGATCCAGAGCCCAGATGCTGTTGGACATAATTCCCCTTTTAAACAAGTTTGGATCTTTGCATTTCAACACATTTTTCAGATCCTTAAAAATCTCACTCGTGCAGCTGTGTGACATTTAACAGCTTTCTTGTCAAGACACAAGAAATAACTGTGTCAACGATGTCAATTAGAGCCGCGGCAGAGAGAAGTCTTTCATTACAACCCGAGCCGCAGTCTTAAAGGTGGCTCTCTGCGAAAATAAAAGAGCAAAAGCGTGGGTTGTTTGTCTCACTAATGTCACTCATTTTACTTTTAAAGCAGGTGCATTTTGGAAAATGTGCTCTTGAACTAAACCTGCCTTGCGTTAATGGAAGCTGTGCTGTTGGAGGTGGAGGGCTGCAGCCCTCCAGGGATCCTTGATAAAAAGCCATTAGTCTCCTGTGGGCAATACCTGCTACTTTACAGTGTATAATGGACTTAACATGCCGGCCGTGTAGCTTTGTGTTCTGTATTTTATCCATACTGGGATTAATCCCTATAGGCTGATAGATGCCAAATGAATATTTATGACCCCAAACAGTGAGGGTGACGACTGTAGACACACACACACAAACCACAACCTGCCATTTCCCCACAGGTGTGTCTGAGGGTGTGTGTGTGGTCCTCATAACATACCTTTAACAAAAGCACTTTACTGTAACATGAGTTTATAGATTTTTTCGGCGGTTAGATGACCCCTACCTCTGGCAGCGCGACGCCACATTCATGCTATGAGCAGCTTTGCTGAGTCGGCCGGTGCTGAGCAACTGTACACCGAGGAGGAGGACACAGGTCTGAACAGGCGAATCCTGTATTTTCTGCTGATCTTCATACTCTGGCACTGCTATGATTAGCATCCAAACGGCACCTACTGTTCAGCAAGGCACAATTAGGGAGCATCAATCCAAAATGAACACCTGAAAAATCTCACGTTAAGCCTCTCCCATGCAAAGCAGAAGCCACATATCAGCAACATCCAGAAAGGCCTCTGACTTCTCTGAGCCTGAGCTCAGCTGAGATGGACTGACAAAGTGGAAACGTGTGCTGGGGTGTGATGAGTCCACATTTCAGACTGTTTTTGGAAATCATGGACGTCCTGTCCCCAGGGCCAAAGAGGAAAAGAGCATCCAGATTGTTCCCAGCGCAAAGTTCAGCAGCCAGCATCTGTGATGGTATGAGGGTGTGTTAGTGCCACAACCTGCACATCTGCGGAGGCACTGTTAAGATGCATACAGAGAAACACATACCACTTTTTCAAGGGTTTGCATCGTCTTACAGCAATAAACAGGGACTGCTCAGCGCTGTAAGACGATGCAGAGCCACATCCTGCACGTTACAGCAAGAGAGCGTGATACTAGACCGGCCTGCCTGCTGTCCAGACCTGTCTCCCATTGAAAATGTGTGCACATTTCAAGCAAGACTGGGGAAAAATTTCAGTTTCCAAACTTCAACAGTTTGTGTCCTCAGTCCCCGAACGCTTACTGAGTGTTGCTCAAAGAAAAGGTGATGTAACTCAGTGGTAAACAACCGCTTGTCCCAATGTGTTGCAGGCATCAAATTCAGAATGAGTGCATGTTTCCAGAGAAAAAAAAAGTTTATCAGTTTGAGCTTTAAATAAATTGTCTTTGTACTGTGTTGAGTTCAAATATAGGTCAACAAGCATCTCCAAGTCATTGCATTACGTTTTCATTAGCTTTACACAGCGTCCCAGCTTTTTTGGAATCAGGGTTGTTAACTTCTGCAAATGAGGGTCCTTTCGTTCAAGATTACCGACGCAAACAAAAGCGAAGTGCTGCTTGACATGACCTGACAAGTCAGCTGAACTGTCAGAGGAAACTGTCGCTTGTTTTTGCGCACAGCGTTTGCCAATGAGAGAGAGAGCTGCTCGGAACAGCAGCTTACGAGCGTTGACACGAGCACACGGAGCAGCGGAAAGTGCGGGAGGTGCTGTCGCTCGCTTCTTGTGAGTCTAGTTGTTCTGAATAATCATAGAAAATTCTGGATAGTAAATGGTTGTAATCTGCTCATGCCTATTGCACATAGCAGTCAGAACTACTTGTATTCAGTGGAGGGTGGGAGTTTAATACGCTCTTGACGTTTGGTGACTGAAAGGTTCTACTGCTTTGGACTTTTCTGCGTTAACAGGCTTGTTGAGAATCTAGTCACTGGCTGAATTTCCTGTTTTGTTCATCTCCATAAATGAGTCTTTCCCCGACTTGCTGATTGCTTTACTTGCAGTGTCAACACGGGGTTGGACTTGTTCCCCTCCTGCCTGCTGAGCTGCACAGAGAATTTAGCTTTCTGCCCGTGGAAAGCGCTCGTGTTACGCTTTGTCCATTGAGGTATACATGACCACAGAGTGGCCTGACGGCGCCCCAGATTCGCATTCAAGTCCTCCTGATGTCATTTTAAGAATCTGCACTGGCTTTCATGCAGAAGCTGAAACTCTCCCACATGACTGTCTCTTTTGTGGTCCAGGGCACTTCCTAAAATGATTTTGCTGCAGTGCAGTTCAAACCATCCGGCCCTTTTAAGCGTCAGCCATTTGCTCGGGCTGCACAGAATTGCAGATCAGCGGCTGGTGACGCTCTCTGTCATGTTTGCAGTGAGGAAGAGAGAAAGGCAGAGGGGAGGAAGAGACGAGCGGAAGCAGAAACAGTATCTAACACCTGCAAATGGAAAGTGTTACAGCTTGATAACAAACCTCGAGGAGCTTCAGCAGAGTAAACACTAAGCTCTCTAATGTTGCTGCTTAATGAGGTTTTCAGTGATACAACTCAGTGAGATGGAAAGAAGCGGCTGGCAGAATGTGATTCACAGGGCGAGCCGGCTCTTGTGACCCCTGCGAGGATCTGTAAGTCTTAGCGGCCATACATTTCATTCCTCTCAGTGACTGAGATCCTATAGAATATCATAAAAGGAGTCACCGCCACGGCTGGGCGCTCGGCTCCGTCTTTGATTTAGTGCAGGGAGACGGCCGGAGACACTGACGCAGCCTTGCATGACTGGAGGCAAATGAAACAGGAAACTGACCGCCTCATCTTCTCAAGGGTGTCTGTGGAGGGCGGGAGGGGGTTCAGGTGGGGTGGGAAGAGGTGGTAAAGCTGGGGAGTGTATTTTACTAATGAGGACGCACTCACATTCACCTATGCCTGTATAAACAGAGATGAAAGAAGGAAATAAATCGCGTCTACACCTCGGCGCCGTCGCCTCTGGAAGCATTATGTTTCCCATTCTCGTGGCTGCGACATCTCAGGAGCTCCTTGAGGAAATTTCTTCAAATTTGGCACAAACGTTCACTTGGACTCAAGGATGAACTGATTTGATTTTGGAGGTCAAAGACTACTGTGACCACATGACACGTTTTTGGCCATAACTCAAGAATTTATGCATTAATTATAACAAAATTGGGATGGCATCATATATCCAAAGGGTCAAAGGTCAGCTTCTGTGACATCATAATGTTGTGCAGAAGCACTTTTCTGGCCATTATTCGACCCCATAACTCAGGAACAGAAGGTACATTGTGACCATATTTCATATTTTGTCAGATGCTGAATCGGTGGCTCTGTGCTCATTGTGTAAATCTTCTGGCTGCTGGGTTGAACATGTATGTGAAACATCCACGTTTAAGACTCTGTAGCTGCTTTGCAGCAGCATCCATATTTGAAGCATTGTAGTCCACCACAAGCTGATTCAGGGGATTGTTGTTGCACCATGTGATGAATCAGAGAAACAAGTGGGTGATCACAGCTTTATATGTCTCATTAAAAATGAGGACTTCATCCTTCTAGCGGGTTGAACTTCTGTCGTGTTGGAGGTTATGTTAGCAGGATGGATACAGCCCACCCTCATTAGGAAAAAACAGAACAAAATTGTAATCCTCCTTCAAACAAGAAATCTAACGTGAACACGATCAGTTATCTGAACCAAATATGGAACTTAGGTCTGATTATCAGGCTCGTTGAAGATAGCTAGATAGCAAAAAGTAGCTAGCTAGATATCCACCTGTTGCTAAAAAGCTAATAAGCAGATGGATAACCTTTAAAACATTAAAAAAATGTATTTATTGGTATGGTAATTCCACTTGTGCAGCTTCCTTTGTTTCAGCAGTAAACTAGAAATAAAACAGAAAACAGACAGAATTACTGCACCGTGGTCAGGATCATGACCGCTCAGGCTGTATTTAAGTTGACTCTGTAAACATGTCAATCTCATGCCGTTGTCAGATTTTTAAAAGGACGAGGTTGTTTTATGGCAGATAAATTATTGTGATGGCATCTGTTCCCGTGTGTGGCCTCTCGCCTATGTGACAGAGCAGCATCGTATCCCCCGTTGACCTTGATGCTGTCACCTCTGGGTCATGACTCATCTGTTGGCAAACGCTGTGATGTGCAAAGTCTGTTAAAGCCCCCTCAAACGTTTCACATCTGCATGGAAAGCATTGACGACATGTGGAACATCAAGGAAAGAAAAGGAAAAAGATCAAGAAGAAGGAGGAAGGCTGGAGAAAGAGAGGATGAGCAAATCTGTACTCATTTGAACTGCAAGGTGATAAAATGTCTAGAAAAACCAGCCACACATGCAGACATCTGATACAGCCACTGTTTACAACCTTGTCTGCTTGGAGACCCCCTACTCGTATTGAAGAAAAGGTCACCGCCGTTCTTAGAAATGCTACCTTTGCTAATTCTCTCTGTTAGCACAAACAAGCATTGTTTTCCTTTAACAGCCCAACAGATTAGGCCTATACACACACATCCTTACTAAAAGAATTATAATGATTCTTCCTAATGAATAAGTCATTAATCAGCACGTGTACACATACTGCAGCTCTGTCCTAGATCTCGCTCAGACCAATTAACTGAAACAGCAGCAGTTTGTTGGACATCATGTGAACACTGGTTTTGACACAGCTATACGCTGCGTGTTAATTTGGCTCTAACAGTAACAACAACAGTCACACGTTTTATTCCGCGTCACCCTCTTTCTTCATAAACTAATGGCCGCCTTGGGCTTCTCATCGGGGATGTCAGGTGTGATCCTGGTGTGCCAGATGCTTTGTTACACAGAACCATCTGGGAAGTCGTCCTTGGAAACTGTTTGGAAAAGGGCAGGAACTTTCAAAGAACACCTGACAGGTGATTGGATGCACCATCTGTCTTTCACATGCTAGCTTCAACCAATCAGACGAATGAATCCTATGATGTCATCTGACTCTTGTTGAAGAGTCATACATGAAATTTCCTGAGCTTTACCAACAGCCTCCTGGTGTTGTTTCATTTTGCTTGGCTTGGTCATTAGCTAGCTTCTCGCTACACAGTCATCACGTTCTGGCTGAAACCTGTCCCGTCCTTCAATAAAACCAAAGTTAATGTATTACTAATAATGATAATAATAATAAAGCTTTATTTGTGTAGCACCTTTCATGCATGAATTGCAGCTCGAAGTGCTTCACTGCAAAGAGGTTGAAGTGCTTCACATAAAAAATGAATGAACATGAAAACAGGGATCGAAAATTAAAGAAAAATGCGAACCTGCTCGATAACAATAATAACAAATAAGACTAAGGATGAAAATAGACGCATCAAAGGTCTCCAAACTGCCTTCTTCCTTTCTGAGGCGAGATCTCAGAACGTGTTTTGCCTCGTGTGCACACTCTACCGATCGATGCTTCTGAAGCAAACAAGCACAACAGAATCTCCCAAATTCCCGCTGGACACAGATTCAGCCCCGGTCCTGGTCACTCTCCAGATAAAGCCTGACTTTGTTTTTTGACACAGATGAGTCATCAGCACTTTTACATTTCTCAGACATGTTGTTTCAGTCGTAGTGTTACTCTGACCGCAGGAAAAATGAGGATGAGCTAGTTAGTGGGTCACAGAGGTGTGGCTGACGAAGCAGCCATGTTTGAGGACAGAAGAAGGACCTTTTAACAGCTGTATATACAGACTTTTATATCTCATCCAGTAAGTTTGTGGTTCAGTTAACATATTCAAATCTAATTTTGACCTCAGACCTCAGAGCAGACACAGGCATGTGCACCCCAGTGATCTGTGGCGCCCCCTTGAGGGTGGCATCTTTTCCTCTAACATTTAAGAAAGCTTGGTGTTCTGGATGACGAGCAGACTCTTGCTGCTGAAGTGTGTCCTGTATTTGAGGAGTTTAGCTCGGCCTCTTAACCAGAATGACTTTGAGTGATTTAGCAGTTTGGAGTGTTTCTCAAGGACACTTTCTGTTGCACGCCCCTTCGGGGGGTCTAACCTGTGATCTTCTAATAACAGGGGCGTCTCTGTGAGCGCGAGGCTACCCCGCCGCCTTTCACTCCTTGTGCTGTTCACGGTTCACAAATCCATAATCCATTTAGGTGTGGGAGGCACGGGCTTCATTACAAATGAAATGGTCCATGCACACTGGGGGGAGGAGAGGGGAGTGTCGTATTAGCAGAGTGGACTTGATATTATACGCTGCCACTTTGCTGCCTTGAGATGTACTTTGACATTGACAGAAAAAGCCTTCGTCTTCATGGCTCTGTAAGTGGTCCCACTCCATTATGTGCAGCAATGACACTTGAACCACAAAATGCCAAAACTGCACAGGAGTGATTTTCCAACAGTCCGACTATGACCAAATACTGTTAAATTGCCATTTGGTTGATGCCCTCATCCAGAGCTGTGCTGGAGCACCTGCGGTAGAAGAATCCAGGCAGTCCACGTTCACTTTAGGCGTGTTTGGATGGTTTATTCAGAGGCTGCTATTTTTCCTGCTTCAGTCTGCAGCGGTTGGACAGGTGAGAAGAATGCTGTTCTAACAGCGCAGGTCATGAGCTCTGGCAATGTAATACAAACCAGCAGCAGGAAACGATGCCAAATGCACTCAGCTTTATGGGTATTAGAGGACACATGTTGATATCATGGTAAGCAGGTCCTGCAGAGAACAAAGCAAACTGCAGGCAGTCAGGCGGGATGCTCCACTTCAACTGTTCCTACATGTCTTCTTAACCTCTTAAACTCACCATTTCCTCTGAAATCGCCCTCTGATTCCTTGAATTGAGAAAAGGGATGTTTACAAAAACAGAGAAATATTTCCACAGTGTCCAGCAGCATCTCATATATTCTGTATCTGCTTGTTACAGCACTTAATCGAAGCCGCAGTATATAACGCTGACAGTGAGTTACCCATTCGCACCCAAGACACTGCTTCTGTGGCAGCAGCTTTATATCATACTGAAATATTTTAGGTGACTTGTGGATAATGGTATGCACATTCTGCTGGATTCAGTCTGACATATTTGGATCCCTTGAAACCACGGGATATCTGCTGGAATTTAAAGCAAACTCTGGCAGATTTTAGTGATTTAAGCCCAGAGAGGGTGAATTATGGCGAAGAGCGCAATCAGGTCCCTCATGGTTGGTTTGAGTTTCACAGAGCAGGATTCATGTGTGTTTGGTGGGTCGAGGCACCATGGCTGGTCGTGATAGGCTGAAGCAGTGAAACACGCTGCGCTTCTCTGGAAACCTGTCTGTCTTCTTAATGATGTTTAAAGTCAAAGCATTAGCATGTCTGAGTTTGTTGGGATTTGTTTGAGGCCTGTCAACCCCAGATTGTCCTGCGACACTTTTCTTTGGCTTTGACGACATACTATACATGCCACTCTACATCCTGCATCAGCAAATCAAACGTTGGCGCTGGACATAAACCGTCCAGTGTGCTTGGAATTCCTCTGGATGCTGGACTGGACCTTCAGACCGGCTGCATGTCAATGCGTTTCCCCGCAGGCTCTAACCTGGAGCTGCTGCTCGGTGTGAAAATTGCAGCCTTCGTGCCTGAACGCCGTTGACCTACGCAGCAGCACACCTAATGAAAATAAACCCGTTTTCATTTGTGTTCTGCGATTTGTGACAGATTATCATAAGGTTTCACTCCTGCGAGCACGCCTCTGGACGTAATTCACTATGATTATGGTCAAAAGTTCATTAGAAAAACAAATAGGTGAGATCAATGTGGCAACGCTGATAACAAGGTTCTTTTCCTCATCTTCATAATGAATGGAATAATCATCTCAGTGAGGCTGCTGTCGACTGAACGTCAGCACTAAACCATTTCTCATCCACACTTCTTCACCCCCGACGGGCTCATTAGTGTGCTGCTGAAAACTGCACACCACTGCGATACAACATATTTATTATTTAGTATTTTTTTTCTCCTATTCTTCCTTTTTTGCCTACTTTCTTGGTTTGCGCTGCACTCTCCTGCACACTTCACACTGCAGAGCTCTGATCACACTCAGCTCTCATGTCCCACTCTTCTTTAAGTAGCTCTCTCAGACTCTTTAGCGCTTTGTTTTGTGGTGAAACGTGAGGCGGGGGTGGGGGGGTCAGATCCAGAGATGCCGCTGTTGATATTTTTGGAAACCTTTTTGGATTTTTCAAGTAATTAGCGTTTGATCCACAGCCTTTCAGACAGTTTACGCTCTGATATTTGTCCTGCTTACTGTGTGATCGCTCTTTATAGCTGTATAGCTGTAGCTCAGCTATAACTTTAAGGTGGCCTAAAGTCCTCTGCAGTGTCAGTCATTTGTTCCTCCTGCTTCAGGTAAATACACGTGAACTTTGATCCAGAGAGCACCAAGCATTTTCTCGTCATTCCACACTTTTATAGCAGGGTTAAGAGTGCAGGCAGAAAGTATTTGGTGATGCATCTTGTACTTCTTCGGCTCTTTATTCCTGCACTCAGCTTTAATTTGAAGGCATTTACACCCAAATCAGGTGAACACTTCTAATGTGTAGTTCCTCAGTTTGAATAGAAAAGCAATGCATGAATCTACAGTCTTTATATTTGATATGTGGCTGCAAAATCCATTGAAGCCACTAACTCTGAGCTGAAGTCCCTGACCTCAGCAAACACCTGACGTCTTCGCTGCTGATGCTCTGCCAGGCCAGAGCTGCAGCCATCGTTGCTTCTTTCTTGTTTGGGAACATTTTTCCTTCACGCTGGTCTTCAGAAACGTGAAGCTGGATTGTGTCCACGTAACTGACGTTGCCAAGAACCAGACCCTCACCAGAGGGAACTAGAAGAGCATCAAACTGAACATTTCTGCTGCTTTCAGGGACATTTTTGGATGAAATTTGGGTAACCATTGAAGAGTATGGTCTTTCATATTCTGTGATGAACTGCTGCACCTGTGTATATATTTCATCTTGCAACTAAACAGTCATCGTTTTGTCAATTAGGGAATGGTTTAAAATAACCATGCTGCATCGTCCTGTGTGCAGCACCGTGTTCTCCCCCTTCCTCTGATAAATTCTGCTCTCTTACAGTAAAATTCCAGTTCTGAGGACCAGAAATATGCGTGGCTAGGCTCAAAACATTCGGTCTGAAATAGCGGCGGCTCTAAAGACGACAGGACGGACCTGAAGCTTTGGCACCGCACTCACATCAGCTGTGTTCACACGGTTCAGTTTCATCTGAATACTGAGGGGCACACATCAGCTTTCCTCGCCATCGTATCGCCCTGCCCTGCTCCACTCTTTATATGTCAATACAGGACCGCCATTGAAATGAGCTGATTTATCACTTGCAAGGAAATCCGACATTCACAGCAGTGAAGTTTATCAGAGAGTAAAATTTAATGCTGCGTTTTCGTGCCTGTAACTGCAGGTCTGTCGAGAACACGTTTGCCCTGAATAACACCTTGGCCGCCTCGTCTGTATGTTTAGGATCGTTGCACTGCTGCAGCGTCCATATTAAAAAAAAAAAAAAATCCCATGAGTCTGTTCACCCAGTACACGTGAAAGCCTCTAAATATCCTGCACTTCAGCAGAGACAGTGCCACCGTTAACCTTCACTCATTACGTCATTTTAAATCCAGTGTGTCGTGGTTTCTGGTTATTTCTGCTCTGCACATGCACCCTTCACATGAATGTAAGTACATACATTTACTCAAGTACTCAAGTACAGATTCAAAGTACTTTTATGCATCTTTATACTTCTATTCCACGACATCTCAGAGGGAATTATTGTACTTTTTACTCTCTTACATTTCTCATACAGCTTTAGTGATTACTTACTTTTCACATTACGATTTTTCACACCCTTCCTGTGTGAAAACCACGTATCTCCAAATTTGGTGATTCTGAATGTGAAGTTTTCTGACAGATTGAAGGATGAAGTGTTCCTTCATGGCTTGAGAAACGTGTCCTCTTTAAAAAGCCTCTTGGATCAGCTGAAAATTCATCACAAAACTGAAAACAGGCTGTTTTTCTGAGCTCTAGAAACTTTTTAGAGATACGTGGTTCTCACAGGACGGCCACGCTGCAAACACATGATGATCTTATAGAATATGATGCATTGCTTTAGGTTTAAGTAGCCAACAGTGTATAAAGTAGTTTAAATGAACTCGGCCTTAAACATCTACAGCAGTAAAATGCAAATACATCTTAATGCAGCAGGAATATTAATCCACAAACATCAGAACATTTTACTGCAACATGAATACTTTTAAGGTACATTTTGTTTCTAACACATGCACTTACTTAAGGTTTTGAATGCAGGACTTTTACTTGTAGGGGAGTATTTCCACAGTGTGGTATCAGTACTTTTATCCAAAGTGAAGGATCTAAATACTTGATGCACCTCTGTGGAATAACCTCCTTTGCTTGCTGTTGGATCACTAAACATTTAGTCTTGAATAATGTGGAGATGTTCAGCGAATGAAGCTCACCTCACATTCTTTTGATTAAAGATGTTTTGTCTACAAATCAATGATTAAAATACATCCCAAGGCAAATTTTCATTGGGAGAATATTTTCCCAATGGCTCCGTAGGCCCTTAAAAACATGATGAATGTGTCAAACATTATGAAAGTTTTAAGACTGTTCTGTGAGCCGTTTTCATCTGGCGCTTCAGAATGCACTCAACTGCGCTAATCCCTAAAACTTGTTAGAAACAACCTCAGATACATAATTGTGCGCTCACATGCTGTTACAGACCGCAGAGGCAGGGCTGTGTTTCATTTCATACCTGCAAAATGTCGTATTTACTCTGGAATAGGGCAAATCTGAGCTAACACACACACCGTGCCTAAAGGCCAGCAGTTATCCAGGTTGATTATTCGATCAGGCGTTTTGATTAGGAGCTACTGATGTTTGTGACGAGAATGAGAAATCATGTGAGAATCAGAAATGTTCAGGGTGACAGCTGAGGCAGAGGACCGCAGGTCAGAAAAACACCATCGTGACCAGAAAGTCTAATTTCAGGGAGCGTTTGATCCGTGGGGAGTTCACACATATGGGAGGAAAGTTAATGAGTAATCCAACAACGAGCGGTGACGTGCCCTCAACCCCACGCTGCTCCAGTGCAGCTGCTGGTGGTGACCAGTATGACACTGTGGTGGTACTGGAGAGCTCCCAGCTGCGAATGTGATTGTGTGCATGTGAGGGAGCTGCGGGAGCACAGCGTGCATGCTCAATCAACTTTCCCTGGATAAATAATATGGAAAGAGATTAGCGGCAGCAGAGATTGTATTTGTGTTGCATAAATTTGAATTTGTCACCCTCATATTAAGCCGTTAATTTAAAAAAAAAAAAAAAAAACTGCCTTTGTTGAATAAATGAATTCTAAAATTGAATTTGAAGGGAAATTAAGGTCAGTGGCTTTATGTTGGCTTTGATTACATTTATATTAAACTTAAAGGGACAGTTCACCCCGAAATCCAAATTCTTCTCCTCTTCCATGTTTATTTATTCATCTCGATTGTTTTAGTCTGCAGACCGTAGAGATGTCTGTGTTCTCTCTAACATGCCCTGACTGCAGGGACTATTTTCTTTCTTTCACCCACCAAGTGTATCACCTCCTCGGCTGTGCTGTGATGTTAGCTAGCAGTACAGGTTAGCTGTGATATCATCTCCACAAGACGAGATGAGGATGAGGGGAGTAAATGCAGGCTTCCCCCTGTGCAGTGACACAGCTGGGGGGTGTAGTTCAGCAGAGAGAAAATACCTCCTACAGGAAAGTGCTCACAACAAGGTCTGTGGATTATCTTGAGTAACCAGGTCATGATCTCTGGAAAGAGACATTGCTGTTGAGTTTCTCAGGTGCACTTTGAGCAACATAAGCTGAGCGTCATCTCATTCCATTATATCTGTGAGACAGCACACGTCTGCAGCCGGCATCTCTAGAACCCTGCAGCTCACACAAAAACAACCTGGATGGATAAATGGCTCTACAGGTAAGACAAAAAAAAGTTAAGCATGTCAGGTTAGCTCTCCTGTCCTGGACCAAAGCGCTGGTGTAGAACTGGTGTCGGTCCCCGAGCGCAGCCCAGTGGCTGCCCACTGCTCCTAATGCTAAAGATGTAATATATAAAGATATAATGTGGCAAATGTTCTTTTTACTCCACTACATTCACTCCATCTGACAGCTATAGTTACCTGTTACTGTTCATGTTATCAACAAACACACAAAGCAAGTGAAACACGACACAGTGTGACTGATTAAACCAGAACAAACCTGTCAGAGGCCCAAAGAGGCAAAACTATCAAGCAAAGATCAGAAAAGAAAGAAAAGTCTGAAAAATGAAAAAGCACTTGTGTATCAGGACTTTGTTTTTTTTTCTTCTTTCCTCTCACATTAATCATCTCAACACTCTCAGGTTTATCTGGTGACCCTCTGCAGGGGCCCGAGCTGGGTTGAGAACCACTGGACTAAATTATCTCACTGTATAAAAGGGTTACAAGTGGCTCCACCTCAACCAGCTGCCTCTGAAAAAGGCTTCTTTCACACTGATGCATCAGTTCTAACAAGCTCCTAATGTCATCTGTGATCATCACAGGCCATCTTTCTTCAGTGAGTGCTTTTATACTCTTAGTACATTTTGCTCCTAGTACATCTGTACTTCTGCTGAGTACTTTGAATGAAGGATTTGCTTGGAACAGATAAGATGATCTGTCTTTCCATGAAACAAGGGGTAAAAACGTGTTACTACGCTCCACTTTGCACATGTGCGATCTTATCATGACACATCCTGGTGGACTTTCTGCTGCGGCAGGACGGCTGGTTTGCTGAACCCAGCACACGTAAAAGAAGTGTGAGCAGGTAATTATAGAAGTAGCCGTTGTAAGAGTTAATCGTCGTCTCCTGATATTTGATTTCTACGACCATGGCGGCCCGTCCAAATGTGCTGTGGACGCCGTAGCCGTCCCTCGAACGTCACTATCGGCCGGGGTCAAACTGATGATAGTGAGGGATTAGTTTTGAAAGTCTGGACATTGTTTTTTAGGACAGTCCTGCTTCTTCTGCCTTTGATTCAGTTCTTATTGAAGCGTCATTTGTCTCAAACCTGACACACTGAAATAAACATCACTCACTGCTTGAATAAACTTAATACAAGAGACCAAAAATGGAACTGGTTTGTCTGCTTCTTAGTGTCTAAACACGGCCATCTTAGACTCAGAGGAACAAACACAAAGCAGTAATTCAATTATGAGGAAAAATCAGATTATGATATTTTACCACATGAGCCTCTTCAGGTGTTCAGCGCTTTCGTCTCCTCAGGGGACGTTTGTCTCCTCCGGGGACGTTTGTCCTCTCTGGAGACAGCTCTCTTCAGGTTACCGCATAATAACTTGAGCTCGTATCAAACAAACAAGTTGATGCAGAGCCAGCTGCGTTTCTTGCTTTTCCAGTTTTCGGGTTAATGTTGCCAGTTAGTAATTATTGATCTCAGGAGCAGGAGAAGAAAGCTCTGATCGGCTCTTACAATGATCGCAGCATCTGTATGACGTGACTTTGGAAGTGATGGTGGACATGTGACCTTCAGCAACGTGTCCTCTGTCACACACACAAACAGAGAGACTGATAATTATCGGGCCTGTTTGTCCTGGAGAAGAAAATGGGAGGTGAGAGGAAATGTGATAAAAGCAGTTAATGTTGTAGAAGGCGACGTTTATCAGTTTAGTGAGCAGGAAGTCCATGTTTCACCTGTAGGCTGGAGGCAGCGCGGTGACTTTGTCATGGCTGAATGTAACATTAAGCTGCAGGTAAGCTGCTTTTGACACTGTGCTAACAGCAAGGGTGGTTTAACACTATATTTCCCAGAATTCACGGGGCAGCAAACACTCTTTCAGCCATTGTTTTTTTCCTCAGAAATACAGCAGAAGAGCAGCTGGCGTGTGTGTTTACAGCTCAGCCAAACAAACTAATAAAGAAGCCAGTCAGTTATTGCAACTGCGACCTGATGTCGTGCCGCACAGGCTGCGAGGAGCTGCCTTACATTAAACATGGTGGAGGCGTGCAGGAGAACACTGTGTTGCATCCAGAGACCGGCCTCACTGTTCCTTTTACAGCCAGTTGCTGATAGCTTACAGATAACTGAGTTAACTTTGAGCTGCTCGTTAGCCGCTGCAGCTAACCTGCGTCTGCGCATCACTGAGTCCTCTCACCACATTTTTCACCAGTTTTCACTGCCGGCCTCCGTCTGAATTTATCACCACTTGGCCGCAAACAACCTTTTGTAATTTGCTTTTGGTTAGAAGAATGTAGACGTAAAAATGTTATTGAAAGGATCATTCAGGAACGTATCAGAGCTCTGCAGCTCACGGTTACTGTGCTGTTGGTTACCCTGCTGGGACTGTTGTCTCGTGGGAAGGTAAATATGCAGTTTGCGTTTTCCTTGACTCCTTCACACAAAAAAAAAGCCACCTCATGTTTCAGCCGTGCGCCGCAGCAATCTTAACAATTTCTGCCCTTTGCAGCAAATTACGGTGAGGTGAAGCTTAAATGTTACTGTGACATTTGCACTCATTCCTCCACGCTGAGGCTAGGCAGCCGCTCATTTAGGAGTCAGTCATCGGCACAAACATTTTCAATATCAAAGCAGAGGAATAATACTTTGAGATTACTGTGTCTGATTTTAAGTCATCGGCGTGCATTCAGTATAATGCTGTTTTTGTGTGGAACTTAACGCCTCCAGTGTGGTGTTTGGGTTCTGTTGAACACTGTGCGCCCAGCAGCCTGTGAGACAAACAGACGGTCTGATTCAACTGAACACAGGCTGAAATATGGAGCTAATATTTTTCCTAATGGAAATAAAATATAATACAGTTAACTGAATGAGGCATGTGCCTCAGATTGAATGTTGAAGCCTAGTTTATTCAGTCATTTGGTGAATATTGTCCACATGAAGCATCACAGCATGAGCCCATGACTTACCCCCGATTTCCCGTCCCCTCCGTGGTCAATTACACGCCGCTCGCTGCTGTTAATAATGCAAATACAGTCGCCGTATAACCTGATTGTCCTCTGTGCTGCCTGTGTTGTTCCCTCATACACAGCCTCATAATCTGTCCTTAAACTTGCACAAGAAAGTCCTGCATCCTCCATGTTTGATCGCATGATGAAATTATGGAATCAATCATTTTTTCTGAATCTAATTTGCGTTACATGATCAATAGAAACAGATCAAATACATGTATAATATGGTGTGTGTGTGTGTGAGAGAGAGACAGTAGGAATGAGTGCTGTCATTTTGTGTGTGTGTGTGTGTGTGTGTGTGATGACTGACTCAGCTGAAGAGGGCAGACAATGACAATGATGATATTCAGTAATACTCATGGCAACCGGGGCCTTAATTTAGACATGCTGCAGTTACCAAGCATGAGGCTATTTCGTTTCACGTGCTGTCAGTCTACACTTTCACTTCTGTACATTTGGCAGATTGATCCTTTCTGAACCTCTCCCATTTTTTATTCGAAAAGTCCTCAATGAACAGTTTCTATTCAAAACCCTGATTTGAAGCAAAGTGCAAATATATTTGCACCTTTGGTTTTTTTTTTTTTTTTTTTAAACCCTACATATTCCTTGCCCTATAACTTCCTTAAAGGCAAATTAAAAAGGAAAATCATTTGATTTGGCCTGAAAATAACAAGGCTCCCTCTCTGTTTTTGGATCTCGGTAATGACGGGAATAATTAGGTCTGCGAGGCTACTGTCGAATGAACGTCAGCATTAAACCATTTCTCATCTTGACTTCCTCTCCCCAGATGGCCTCATTGATTTATCCATTTCCACGCATCCTTGCTGCGTATCTGAAATATGCCGCTGCAAACACATCATGAAAACAGCCCTGAATTGCCAAGGGCATATGGGTCTTTTAGCTTCTATGCCTCGCACTCCTTTCTGGACACATCCGTCTCATCACCTGCCCACTGCGATGGCCAGATTTGATTATAATTACACCACAGGCCTGCCTTGAAAAGCCCGAGCACGCCACAGCCTCGTTTGGCAGCCCGTCTTCTGCTTTTTTTCCGCCAGTTTCTGGTTACAGCTCGATCCTGCAATGAGAGCAGAAAGTGATGATGCAGTACGCTGGTACCACTGCAGGGAAGGCTTCTCATATTCAGCTTCATTTTCAAAGGCTTCTCTTTGTTGTTGGAAAGGCTAGTGACAAGTTGGCAGTGTGATGACATGCCCCGTGCTACATGGGCGAAGCAGAAATATGCTGCCTGTTGTGATCTCTAATCACTGTTGTAGCTAGCGGTCGGGAGCTTTACAGCTTTACACACCATCCGAACTCAGAGCAGAGGCAGTTTCTCAAGTGAGATGCAAGCTGTGTGAAATAAATGACAATGCAAAAACAGGCTATCGCAGGCAAAAGTCCTGAATTCACAGTGTGCAAAAGTACAGCAACAAAATGTGCTTTTCTGAATTCGTCATGAAAAATGTCCCTTTCAGAGCACGAAGCCAGTGATTCCTTCATTTGTTAATGTCATAGCTGTGCAGCTGCTGCTAAAGCTAACCCTGCTTTCACGCCAAACCCAGGGCAGCACTGCGCAGAACAAGGCCACCGGCCTTTATTTTCAGTGGAGAGCACAGCTGCAGCTTCACGAGTTACAGCTCATCGACCCGGCTTTCAGTCCAGACCAGGACCTTTACCAGGATTTTAGCAATACTGAGGTCACGAGACCACACAGCCCACCACCCTCATTATTTTCTGTCATTTGTGTTTTATGTATTTAATTAACTGTTCAATTAGTGTACAGTAATGCTGTCAAAGTCCTCTCTTCACAAAGCCTTTATTTCTCTGGAAGTAGTCACATTTAAATACATTTATTGTGGAAATACTGGGATTAGCCTGAGAATACTACAAATGAAAATATGATTTTAGCTGTACAGTCATATCCCCCTTTATATTTGTTGGCTGGATTAATTAATTGAAGCAGTGTCTTATACTTTATGAGCTTACCTTGTGTTCTTATGTGCAGGCAGTAACAGTAACATTTGACTTCATTAACTGTGTTTTTATTGTATTTTGGTTATTTACTGAACCTTTCATGCTGGATTTTATTTAATGCTGGTGCTGTTTTGTTCTCATTTTGTTTTACCCTTTTAAACGGTGCTATTGTTATTCGTAGAAATATGACTCCCCCCAACCCCCCCTGTAAAAAACAGACACCTTAGGTGGGATTCCTCTTCCTGTTCGGACGGCATGCAACAGATGTTGAGTTTACACAGTGGACAGAGATAATGAAATAAAATTACAATACAGAGAAGCTGATTGACAGTAAGACATTGCAAAAATATATGAAGAACATGAATGTGGGAAGATGCTGAGCAACTTCCAGCTGGAGCTGTGGAGTCAGTGCCGCCTACTCAGGTACAAGTACTTCCAAAATGTACCTAAGCACATGACTTTAAGAAAAGTTTTTTTACTTCCATCTTTCCATCTGAGTTTTTGATGCAAAAAGTTAAAAATGCAGCGCAGCAACTATTAATAGTCAGTCAGCATATTGTTTATTTTTTGTTCTATCAGCTGAGACTCTCACACCTAAAAACACAAAGCTTGGACATCAAATGAGACATGCTGAGTTTCATTCTACTCAGATCTCATATCACTGCTCACAAGCGTTGCTTCCCCAGCCTTTAGAGGCTATGCTACACAGGGAGTGTTTTGTAGCAGTGTGGCTTGGTAATATTACACACAGCGGGGACAGAATTTGCAAATGGGACGAAATCAGTGTGACGGCCAGGAAACTGCCATCAGTCCAGACCTTCAGTCGTCGCTCCACAGGCTTCTATTTCACATATAATTCTGCTGAGGGCGAGGGGGCGTTAAGTCTTATGAACTTAACAGCGCGCCACAATGAGCCATTAAAAAGCATACATTGAAAAACGGCTGGCTTGTGACCGCAGCTGTTGTTCAACACCACCATCATGAAATGCAAATGAACAGTTCAAGTGACATTCGGCTCTAAAGGGAGTTCAAGATTAAGCCAAGACAAATTTAGTGTTGTCAAGACCATAATATGCAAGAACAGTAAACCATGCACGTCTTCAGGATCTACAGAGCTGCATCTTTATGAAAGTCTTAAACTTCAAACTGCTGTAATGGCTGCAGACTTTCTACTAATCAGACACTTGAGGATCATTATGTACCATACAGTAGCGCTAAAACAATTAGCTGTCAGAAAATTAAGATTATTGTGATGATTTTCACCATAAATCCTCTGATTGGTCCCCTGCCTAGGCAGCCAGATGAATTCACCCCAGAGGGATGTGAAGAGTTCCTTAATTACTTTTCTAATGAAACAGTGGATGTTCAGCAGCACTTTAACACTGAACTTGATTCGACTCCTGCGCACTTCCAGCATTAACCCACTTCAGTGAAATCTCTGTCAGCCCTGGAAAAACTCACTGTTGCACTTTCAAGATCATCCACCCGCCGTTCAGACTTATTCTCACTTGGCTGTTAAAAGCTGCATTTCAGACGGTTGGTGCAGATATTATATATTATATATTATATATGCCACTCTTTAGTTTTTTTTTTTATTAAAGAAGCCCTCTCTAGATCTCTCTCCATTCAACTGATTTCTTTTCTGAATAATAGCCAAATCTTTAATGAATTTCATTCTGGTTTCCAGTCCCTTCACAGCCCTGTGGTCACGGTCACCAGTGCCCCACAGCTGGTAGCTGACCCATGTCTTTATCATTTTAATTCTCCTTGACCTGAGCTCAGCCTTTGACACCGTGGACCATAATATCTTGATCAGATGTTGGAAGAAGTATGTTGTCATCAGTGATGTGGCCCGGGGTTGGTTAATCTCCTACCTGTCGAGCAGATCCCTCTCTAATGCTTGGACATGTCTCCTCTAGTTTGTGGGGTTCCCCAGGGATCTATTTTAGGTCCTCTGTTTTTTAGCATACATGCTATTTCACTGATTTCCACTGTTATACAGATGACACCCAGTTATATCTCTGGATAAAGCAGGTACCACTGATGCATCCTGTCTTATGTCCTGCCTTTCTGAAATTAAAAATTAGATGTCCAAAAATGTCCTCAATTAAATGACTCCAAATCAAATGTGATGTTAACTACCCCCTTGGCCCAAGTATCAGCAGCATTAATGATCTCTCCTCTTGTCAGGGTACCTTGTCTAATAATGTTCAAAAACAGGTGTTAACACAGGTGTCATTTTGACTCTGAGTTGTCTTTTGATTCTCAGGTGATGAAGTGGTTCAGTCCCACTTTGCT
This sequence comes from Chaetodon trifasciatus, assembly GCA_037975065.1. Taxonomy (NCBI): domain Eukaryota; kingdom Metazoa; phylum Chordata; class Actinopteri; order Chaetodontiformes; family Chaetodontidae; genus Chaetodon; species Chaetodon trifasciatus. The sequence goes on along the minus strand of JBBMOE010000054.1, from coordinate 2,686,751 downwards.
CATCTGAGACCACTGACCAAGAATAGGTCATTCTGTCCTCTGCAGACTTAGAAGAGGTCATCCCTGCTTTCATACCTTCCTGACTTGACTATTGCAATGCACTTTACTCTGGTATTAGCAAGCCTAGCATCCTTAGACTGCAGTTGATGATAAAACTCTGCAGCCAGGCTTTTAACTTGCACCACATTACACCAATCCTTGCTGAATTTCTCTGGTTCCCTTTGAGTTTCAGAATTGATTTTGAGATTTCACCCCTTGATTTTGAAGCCTTGAATGCTCGGTCTGATGCCTACAGTGTCTGTGATCTACCAAATCCCTATGAGCCTCATTGCTGCTTGAGATCCTCGGGCAGGACTCTACTAATGTTTCCCAAATCTGTGGTAAATACTTATAAATTTTTATCTAGTTCATCTTGATTTCTGGATTTTATTTGCTTTTACTATATGTTTTTAGTGTAGCCCACTTTGTAACTGTTTTTAAAAAGGTAATATATAAGTAGTTATTATTAATCAATAATTTAGGTCATTTATTTAGTCATTCTTTGGGTCGAGCTTACAAATGTGAAGATGCTGCTGTTTTTTTGTTGGATTTATAGTTGTGCATTAACAGGTTATGGTGTAACTTTGGACCACATGCATGCAGCTGCCATTGGCTGTGCAGCAAATAAAGGTGGGACTATGGCAGTGATGGAGATACCATATGGGGGAACTATAAAAGAAACCTGTCACCGTTGTTATTCACATAATAATTGCCGTAATAACTGTAATGGAAACAAAGAAGGGGGATTGAAAAGGAGGGCCCAGCAGCACGGCACATACGGTGTTTCTTCACCCTTGTTGCTGCTCTCGCGTCCATCGCTGAATGCTGGCGAAGTCGGCGAAACTGCTCGCAAACCAGATGCTGGCGCTGCCTCTGCTGCTACAGTACGATCATCATCTCAGCTGAGAGGTGATCTGTCGTGCAGTAGTATTTCATAACGAATGTATGGCTAGTGAAAATCTCAGGTTTTCACATGGCAGCTGCTGATCAAAGGCACTCAGGTGTAATATGTAGTCTGCAGACTGTTGTGTAACTGGGCAAAGAATAAAGCGTGATGATAGAAAAGCATCGGTAATGTTACGTTTTTTAAATGCAAAAGTATGTGTAGGTAAGAAAAAACATTTTACATAATTGCCCAACAATGGCTGAGACGAGACAAATGCGAGTGAAGGTGGGTGTGAGACAGATGGTTTGAAGATGTCAGAGCAGAGTGCAGAGTGTTGTACTGCAGCTAGCCTTGTGACATTATCATGTAACTGTACCGTCATTGTCGGCCATGTCTTTATGTGCTGCGGCCTTGAGAGCTGCTGCTCCAGCGTCTGATTCAGCTCCATTACTGGTCATTTTTTTCTCCTTCTCTCTCTCTTTCCTTCTCTGCCTCCCCCTCTAATTTCTCTCGCCATGTGTCTCAGCGAGACGATGTATCAGCAGGCAGACACGCAGAAAAAACAACAACTCAGGAGCTGGCATTAATTTGAATGCATTAACACCTCTTAATCAGCCCATGGTAAGGTTTTCGTAGCGTTTCACGACCAGCCCAGCGGGAGCCTGTCCCACATCCTCTCCTGGTTTATGACATCAGCATTGCAAATGTATTAAGGGCAAGGCAGATTTCTGAGTTACTGAGCAGTGTGGGAGCGGAGGCGGGGACGCAGGAGCGAAATGTGTGGAAGGATTCGATCCAAAGCAGGCAGGGGCACGTTTTATTCAAAGGACGGAGGCGGGAATCAATATGCCATCTTTTTTGGCTCGCACTGTAATTCAGGGGTTCTGGGAGACGGGTAGGGCTAGGTTGTGCTTTCATAACCTTCTGGGAAAACCTGTTTGGGGAGACCTGAATAGGCATTGATCTGCCTCCCCACAGCCACTGCAGCCAGTTTGCCCTTGAGCAAGGCAGTTGACTCCCAGCTGCTGCTGTGGAGCTGCTCACTGAAGCGCTGCTGGACCACCGCCAGGGTACAAATCCAAACCCCAGACTTTGCTCCCCCTCTGGTGCCACTGTGGAACAAAGAAAAGCATTTTCTTTGGTGTTCTTTCTTTAAACCTGCACTTGCCAAGAGTGTTATGAACACTTGTTTTAACACAAAATGAGGCAGCGCCAGACAAAAGCGTCGCATCCCAAAGTAAAGACATCCCATCCATCCACCCCAGATGAAGCTCTGCTGTTTGGTATAGTCACGTTAGGAAGTGATGAGTTGAAATTTAATGCTGGAATCCAAACTGTCATCTAACCGCTGCGAAAGAACACCCTGTTCTGAGAAAAACTAGTGTGACCAACCACAGATCTTTGTACTGTGTTGGCCTTCGGTGCACAGTAAGCCCTCGTGAGCATGCTGTGTGCAGACGACTGGCATTACATTACACCGCTGCAGGATTTTATTTTAAAGTTACTGCTCAAATGCTGAAAAGTTGCTGCTTCCAAAAGCTCTTTTAAAGCCAAATTCTATTTTTCTTTTTCATTTTTATGCACAGAAACACAACCAGGAAACTCTCTGAGTGCAGGTCAAACCCTCCCTCCCCCACATACAGTCAGACAAAGAAAAACAAAAGTTCCCCGAGTAGCAAGTAAATGAAATACCCTAATGTGTGCGTCAGCACAGGCTGAAATCATATCCAGTGAGCGTGATTAAGAACAAATTAAGGTGTTTTAGTTCAAGTCAAGTTCAGATACTCGTGGGGCCCCCATCGCAGGGCCGCGTCAGTCTTTGTGAGTAAAGAGACCCCAGATCTTATCAAATCACCACCAAAGATGCAAAAACACGAACCCATTTTACTGCATAGTCCAGCAAAGGAATGAAGTGACCTTTATTTAAGTGTTTATTGCAGCTGGTGATTATGTGATGCACGTTTAATGAACTGTCAAACAAATTGGGGTCTGAGGAGTGCGTTTCTGCTTTGATGAATAACTCTGTCAGACAGCTCGGGCTCATCAGCGCTGCAAACTCTATTTCACTGCTGTCCAAGTAACAGAATGTGTGCAGGCCGTCATCTCTGCTGTTACTGGATTGTTTGGATTTGTTGGCGAGCTGACTGAGTCCTTATTAAATGGGTGCCATCAAAACATGGATTCAGAAATCATTATTAATCTATTTGTGATGAGACGCTTTAGCTAGCAGCACCGTACTGAGTGAGAGCGGCTCTTCAGGACTGTTTGAACGCTTTGTGAACTACTTTCAGACCGAAAACTGAGGACTTTAAATTCAGGATCCTTATTTTCAAAAGTTTCTCCCAACTCCGCCAATTAGCAGCTACCTTTAGCCTCAGGATGTTTTGTGAATGCGGCCCGAGGACTTTGCTGTATATTAACTTTACCATACGACAGTCGCTGCCGTGCAGAGAATATGTCACCGGCAGTTTTTATTAGTAACTACAGCAATTAATTTTCACGTTATTAAACAATGGTTACCATCATTTTTAAAAGAAAGTACAGAATTGAGGCGTCAGTCACTGAAAATAGGTTGTTTTTTGTGTCTTGCTAGCAAAAACGTGTATATCATTATGATGTATTTATAAAAAAAAGTAGCTGTTTATGTTCAACAAAATAAATTAGCATCATTTCCCCACAAAAACAACTCACAGTGAAATGATGTGGAACGCGAGCTCGGCGTTAGGATAGTGACAGAGCGCACGTGTTGTGATGATTAAAAGTGGACTTCAGGCCACAGACAGGAGAGGAGCTGCAGCGGCCTCTGAGCTGCTCATGCTGCCGGCCTTGTAGAGCAAATCTTTCCAGAATCATCTGTTCACCTGCAGCATCTTTCCTCCAAACCTTCCCACATCCTCCGTTTAAGCAAATCCTGAGAGGAGCAGACTGCCCACTCTCCTCAGAAAAAACCAAGCGCTCCACAGAAGTTTCTAAGCGTCTCAGGTTGTGCAGCTTATTCTTCAGAAAGGGAGTACGATCCTTCCCACGTTTCCGTGTGCGTCAGCCTTTTTTACATACTGCACAAACAAGGTTTTGGATGAAAGTGTCCCCAAGATGCTGTAAAAATTCCAAAAATAAGCTCGAGGAGGCAAAACAACTCCCAGCAGAGGAGCTGCTCAAAAATTAATTTCTCATCCGGAGTGTGAGTTTAACGGCTTGAAAATAATTCAGACTTTGACCAAAAAAAAGCAGCCATAACAGCTGTCAGTATGAAGAATACGAAGACTTTAAATATTCTCCGTGATTTATGGAGAGCTGCTACTACAGGCTTAATCAAAGAATTCTGGCAAACAAATTTCTCGTCGATAAAAAGTAGGCTGTCTGAAAATAAAAGAGAGCCACAGTCTGGAGCGTCAATCAGGCCCACTGTCCCCAAAACCCAGATCAAAATAGATTATTCTTTGTTCTGTTTTGAAAGGAGACCAGCACGAGCACATTAGACAGCAGGTAGCCTCAAACAGCCCATGCTGGCTGCAAGATGGTCTCCTCTTTTTTACCATTAAGAGGCAGAGACACTGAGTCAGCCTGGCTCTGTGCTCACTGTGTGCCGCCACCGCCGCCGCCGCTGCTGTAGGGCCCCGAAAAGCTTCTCTCAACTGCCTCCAAACCAGTGATTGCATGCAAGCTGACTGTGGTAGTTTCTCTGTTCTTGGGGGGGAATAACCTACTTTCAGAGAAGTGTGGATATGGTCTACCCACCCGTGCAGACTATGCACCATTTTACGCAGGTTTATTGTTTCCATTTTATGGCAGTAAGAAATAGGCTATCGATTTAACTTGTCCTATTTCAACTTTGGCCAAGATTGGATTTTTAAACGACTTGGGCTGGGCGTCTCCGGCCGACCCGCCAGGGAGCAGAGGATCACGGGGGCTGTGTGACTCGCAGGTCGGAGTGCGCAAAGCAACGCGCCCCTGTGATTCATCCGCAGTTTCCAGACGGTGCGCAGGTGGAGGCGAAGAGGAGAGGAGGCAGCCGCTCAGGACGGACGGATGAGACGGCCAGGGATGTCCAACGCGCCTAGCATTTATTCCACCTAAGGAACACGCAGTTTTTTTTCTCTCTCCCCCTCGCTGCTGCCTTGATTTGGAACCAGAGGCTTGATTTGGCGCAGCTGTAACCCATTTTTTTCCTCCATGACAAAAGTTTGACTGTTAAAAAATGATGCTCTGCTCCGCTCCTGTTTTTTCATGCAATGCTGTGGATTCCGGCGTCAGCGTGAGTGTCCAGTCATCACTTGAGAAATAGCTGCGATTCTTTCGGTCTTAATTTCGGTGCCAATTTCAACAAACAGAGGGCTTTTATTCTCGCACATCTCCACGCGCCCAGGATTGCATCCGTTTGAATTAATGTCGCACTCCATAATGGACTTCCTCGGACTGTACTTCTTGCAGCTGGCTCTTATTGGTAAGTTGAACAACACTTGGAATGTAATTCAGTGTAGTTGAACTTGTGCAAAATGAATATTGTTGTGCGGGTTTTCGCTGCAGCTCGGAGCCTGTTTGGTCTGTTTTCAGCCTCAGCTTCACGCTCATTAGTGCAAGTCCGACGAGCCCTGATTCTCTTGATTTTTCTCAAAGTTGCATGATGATATATATGGTTTTCTGCAAGATCAGCCGCCTGTGTTCACCTGGAGGGATGCACTCTGGGGTCCCGGGCAGAGCAGGGATTCTGTGTTTTTAATGGACCACACAGAAAGACCGCAAAATATTATCTGATGGCTGACTGACAGTAATGAAGCGGCGGGACTCGCCGGATTTTCTCCACTCCAGAGAGGCTCTTTTCTCATCCTGCCAGAGCACATTTTGTGTCAGCCGTCAGCAGCAGCCGTGCGTGCGTTCCCCGTGCGTTCACATGATGTGAGGGTAGATTAGGAAGGGACAGAAAAGCCTAATAAACGTTTTTGCCACCAAAGCCGCCGCCGCTGCTGCGAAAACACCAATGCGGACAAGTGTGTGTCAAAGTGTTTGTTTGTGCGCGTGCGCGCCCGCCCGTGTGGCTACTTGTGTGCGTGCGCGTGCGTGCGTGCGTGCACCTGCCTTTGCAGGTGCATTGTGATGGCTGTGTGTGTGTAAGCTGGGGCGGGGGGAAGAGGGGCGGCAGCCGGTGTGTGCGGTGCGTGTGTGAGCGCGCGCGCGCGTGCGTGTTTGTGCGTGCGCTTTTGTGTATGAAGCATAAAGCCGCCCAAACAAGTGGTGTGCAGGACCAGAACAAACAGTTCATGTCAAGACCACCAGCACTGCATACACGCACGCGCGCACGCACGCTCGCACACACAGCTCTTTCTCTACCCAAACCTTGTTACCTGTGCAGCCTCATTGTGCCAGCTGGTGCCAGTCATTTTGTCAGTGCTGCGCTTAGCTCGTCTGATTTCACATTCTTCTGTGGTACAAACTCTGACTTTTTCCTGATTCTGCTGCACTCTGTTCTGCAAAAATTCCCCCACAATGGAGAGAAAAAGCCCTTCCTGCGGAGCGAATGCGGGCTGAAAACAGGACGTGCGGATGGAAGGATTTTATATTTGTGCGTTTATGGCATCCATCATGACAGCTCTACGTCTCAGACTCCATTTCCCTTTGCTGCAGCTGTGATTTCAGCCAGAGTAGGCTGGAAATTCTGGGGCTCCCAGACAAGATGTTCCACCACCTCAAACCCTGAACACACACACACACACACACACACACACACACACACACACACACACACACTCACACACACACACACACTCACACAGACTCTCTTGAAGCACTCCTGTCCACCACACTTTAAGAGAGTGATGCTATTATGTCCCCCTGTCTTCCCTCACTTTTCACATCATATGTAAAACATGTGTCAGTGTGCTGTGCTGTCACTCAAGACACGAGCCGGGTGGGTAAGTGAAAGCAGGATGTGAGAAGGGGGGTCAGTCAGTCCCAGTCTTTTCTCCGCAGATATTCTCACCTTGTCAAATAGATGTGTCAAAACGGAAGAGATTTCTCACCCAAGGCCTCCTGATCCCGTCCATCAGCCACACAGGGAGGCAGGCGCAGAGCGAAGGGGGAGGGCATCAAAGAAACTGAAGTAGCTTTAGCCTGAAGGTTGGAGAGGGGAAGAGGAAGGTGGTTTGAATCCACGGGGGGGGGATCAAAGTAGGAGGAGCACATGAGTCTTGCACCTGAACGGTTCCTGGGAAAAATGGGAAATACAAATGCAAAGTTTGGAATTTGCTGCTAAATCTGAGGTGACAATGAGGCGCAGGACGGCAGGACGGCGTGTGCGGCAGGTTCATCCACGTAAGACTGATGCGATTCATTATCTATGTCCGTGTTTGGCATTTAGTGTAAATATTTGTGACTGTATATTGCTGTATTTGTGTTTGTGACGCACTCTCTGTGTCGTCTCATTTGTCATGCAAACTAGCACGGCAGCACTTGAATTTTAAGTGAAACATCAAACACCATAAGAAGCCGTGCTTTGATTAATGGGCTGCAGTGTTTTGTCCAATTAAAAGCACTCAAATGTGCAAAAGTTATATTTACAGCTGAAATCGGAGCTTTCATGGAGCACTTGAAGGCAGCATCGGTTCCTTCAGCAACTTCTGCCAAAGTGTCCTTGAATGCGCTCACAAACAGCACTCGCTCCAAGGATGTTGTGTGTGCTTAGCTATACTTCTGGGGACCGATACTTGACACCCTGCTCTCCTTACGAGGACCTTTCAGTTTAAGAGGATGTACCGGCTGTTATGTGTGTGTGTGTGTGTGTGTTTGCATGCACCTCTCTTCACTGAGCTCCTGCTGCAAGTGAAAAGCTGCTCCTGTACAACTCGCCTGGCCAAACAAGGCTTTGAAATGCCTGCGGTGAAGCAGAATCTGTCCAATCTGTGTGGCTTTCTGAGGAGTGTGATGTGGATGTGTGCGCGGTAAGCATGCTGTGTTTTTTGCATGGCGCTAACTTGCAGGGGTAAACTCGTGCTGTGGAATAAGAAGTGGAAAAAAAAGCAAGCCTCCATTTACGTCAGACTTAAATTAGCATATTTACCGCTCAGTCTTGTGATGCTTCGGTGATTATCTGCCCGCACGGCTCTGAACATTTTGCAATCATTACTGTAATTAGTTGACCAGGTTCATCTGCATATTATTCCTCTCTAAGTCGTAGGTAGTGAGCGAACATAGCGTACCTCACCGTTTGCTACGTGGCACAGGGTTCGGACTGTTTTACATGTGGTGAATGCTGTTATGAGCATGGCAGTAATTGGCTGGAAAGAAGTAATAATCATAAACATAAACGACTCACTGCTGGAGGTTGGTTTGTATGTTTTTCCCAGCGTGAGTTAGTGATGATTTGCTCCTCACAGGAGAAGCAGACATGGAGGCAAGGTGTGAACAGTTTGAGGAGGCATTAAACTGCAGGCTCTCTTCACAGAGGCAAACTGATGTGGCTGTGGATTAGACTGATCAGGGCGGGGGGCCGGTATGGTGTCCTGTAAAGAGGCCCGGCGGACTGAAAAGGGCATCCGCTGCTGATTTGATATCAGCCTGTTTCGGCAAACAGCTGATTATCTGCAGTCTGTTTCAGAATGTTAGCTGTCATCAGTCACATTCAGAGGGAAAATGCAACGTGATGATCGAACTGCAGATGCTGCAATTATGTAATTACTTGTTGAATTGGGACGCAAAACACTTCATTTTGAGTATAAAATTATTGGATGTGATCAGTTTTTCCACGAGAGTCACGACGGATGCTAAAAAGCAAAACAAACACGTGAAGGCCTTTAAAACTAAAGGTCACATGTGATTCCAGAATCTTAAAAATTACTTCATAACTGTTTAAAAATACTCGACTGATTATAAAAACAAAAATAATAATTTATCTGTGTTTGTGCCATCACTTTTTTCATACTGTAGCTAATCATGGTTTCGGCTGTTGATAATGTCAGAAAAGTTTCAAATCACTGATTGGAAATCAGCCATTTTGATTTTGGTTTTTGGGGCTCTGGAGCAAAGTTACCCAAAAGTAATTAGAGTGTTGAGGCCACAGCAGCGAGAGTAAGCCGATTGCTGATTACCATTCCTCACCAGGTAATTATTTACTGATTAACTTTCAGTCCAGTTGAATAGATTTTTAAAGCAGTCCGTCTGTACTTGGCTTTGTTGTTCACTGCAGTACAATGATCTCACCTTTAGAGGAAAAATAAAGTTTAATGTTCACTCGTTTGTCCACGTTTTCCTCCTCCTGCTTTCTCTGCAACCAGTCCCTTATATTTTTTTCTCCAGGGTTGACTTCTGCACGGCTTTGTGGCGTTGGGATGTGAGCTTTGAAAGCAGTTGGGGCGACTTATGGCAATTAAGGATTTTCCATTTGAGATAAAGTTCTTGAAGTCGAGCATGTGGCTTCATTGTCACCACTGTCGCTGCTCTGTCTGCCTCCTCTGAGATGGATTTCTGTCTGTGTGGTTATTAAATGTGAGTGCCAGATGGTGGGCAATGAAAGCGTGGCTCTGATGGGGGGGGGGGGCACTAACACTGTTGATGGCAGGGACTCACCCTGACACTTGTGCCAATACCGACCTTTTCTTTAGCAGAGCGGGTATCATGACCCGACTGATTAAATACAGTGTCTTTGTTCTTATGAAATTCAGAAACGTTCATTGAGCCACAAACTTAGTTTGTAGAACCACAGAAATGAGCTCCGTGCAGCGAGGTGTGCATACTTTAAATGTAGGTATCAGGTGGGATCAGTGTGTGTCCTGGTGGTGTTTTGATAAATGTAAAATATTAAAGTCAACCAAACCAAAATGAAAGCTGTGGTATTTTTCTGTGGTTTAAAAGTCTTTGAGCTATGTTAATGAATTTTTTGGCCACAGGAGGGCAGAAAAACTCCAAACAAGCTCGAGGAAACACAACAGTCAGGCTAGCATGTTAGCAGCTAGCACCTGCTAGCATCGGGCAGGCGGCGGTCCATACAGTGTTTTCATCAGAGCTTTTTGCTCAGCAGCTGCAGAAACCTGGCTGTATCAGAGACCTGAGAGCGAGCTCTGCAGTAAATGTGGCCTAAAACAACGATAATGAGCTGAAAGAGGCTGAAAAGTTCAGTGGAAAATGCAGCAGTGGCTGTTTTTGACACTGTGAACTCACATCATCAATTGAGTCGATGTTAATGAGTGTTTACTAATGTGTCTTTAAAGTGTAGTAAATTTCAAGTGTGGCCTGGGAAATAAGCACGAGGACTCGAGTTTCACAGGACAGATCATGCCGTGCAGAGGGGCAGCGACGGCCACTCTGCGGGTCGTAAGATGAACATTTAGCTCCACATAAATCACTTCCTAATTAACAACCACACATATGAGCTCACACACATACGAGCGCACACACATAGAGCAGTCTCCTGCGTATCCAAACTCCTGCTGTCGCTCTCAGCAGTTATTCATCCTCATCACTATGCTTCGTATGAGAATGAATAATTTGCTCCTTGCATGTTTGGTAACCTTGAATTGTGACAGATAATATTATGGGTTTTAGCAAGTATGCGCTTTATGCATTTATTCTGACAAATGTGAAGCCCACCCCCTCACCGCCACCCCCTCACACATGTATAATTCATGCTCGCCCTCCTCTCTCACCGGATCCTCATAGCTGGTGCAGCGTTGCACAAACTTCTTGATTTCTCTTACAGTGGATACTTCTCCATGCCTTCAAGTTCCTCTGACAGAGAGAAGCGAGAGAATAGTGTCGGAGAATTACAGGAGCAAACATAGCGGGAAGAGGAGGATGTGAATGCAAATAAGCCGTGTGTGACAGGAAGAGAGGGGATTTATTTTTCCATGAGGCTGGAGCTGTCGTTGGGCATCTAACAGAGAAGGAGATATGTATCCTCTGCAGAGCGTCTCACCAGAGCCACGTTGCACTTTAGATCCCCGGAGTGTCGGCTCAGTCTGGAGCTTTAAATCTCGCGTGCTGCCCCTCTGAATTTCACTCAGGCCGTCCCGGTCGTTGTGGATGCGGCACCTGTTGCTCCACGTCCCAGAAGCAGAGATGGTGGAGATGGCTCGGCCCAGCCTGCGCCCAGGCTCTCCACATTAGCAGATATCATTTTTGACACTCGATCCATCCTCGTCTGATGGATTCATTGATTTAATTTGTCACTGTCTCCTCACTGAGATAATGCTCTGGCATCGGTTTTTAGGGACGCTGGCTTTCTAGCTGTTATGACTCAACAAAAGATTTGAGACATAAAGTCAGATAGCTGCTGGTGAGTTGCATTGGTGACTCGTTGACATTTATAGCCGGTTGTTCTTCGCAGTCTTACTGACTTTTCTCACAGCTTTGTGTTATTTCTGCCGGGACAAGTAATACTGTATGTATAAAGAGCAGATGGAAGCAATTACAGGCCATCAGCTGCGAAGAAAAGAGCAAAATGGAAGCTCTGAGATGGAGATAAACATTCCCTGGAATAGAGGGAATCAAACTGCTGTACTGATGCTTGTAGGGAGGATTTTGTGGGGTGAAACCAAAGTGACAGTGCTCCTTATTATATTAAAACCCTGTCATTTCCACTGGCTTTTGTTGAGGGACGATTATGCCACAGAGACAATTACCCTGCCCTTGCCGTGCTAAAAGGATATGGCATTTACTGCCACTGTATTCCAAAGCCAGACATTTAACTTTGTAATGAAAAGGCTGCAAAATGGTCCGGGCTGATTGTGAGAAAGCCTAAAAGGCTGCAATTAATCAGAAGAGAAAGTTTTGTGAGTGGGGGGAAAAGGTAGCACAGAGTCGGCCTGGCAGAGGGAAGCGGTAATGAAAGAAGCTAGCGAGGCTTCAAGGCCCTTCGTCAAGTGTTCACAGCACTTAAAGCCTGTAAGTGTGTCTGTCTGTGCATTTTTAAGTACAACGAATCAGCATCTCATTGCAGCTGGCGCAAAACCGTTATCCAGATGCGTCCAGGGAAGCCTCTTACTGCTCCGCCATTTTATTGAGAGGGCTGCCGGAGGTGACACTCATATTCTCATTTTGCGTCGATGAAGCAGACATTAAAATATCGCTGATAACCACGAGGCCTCCGCTTCATGTACACGATCCTGTGCGTTAGTCACACACAGCTGCAGGCTCACGTTCCCGCCATCCAAACCTTCATGTGCTTGTAGGGAAATGTCCGTAATCCTCAAAGACCTTCATGGCGACGTTCCCACAGGTGTCTCCGTAGCTGTGGACCAATCAAATCCTCCATGCTAATCGTACACAGTAAGTTGAAATTTTACATTTATTGGCGCGTGTCTCAATCAGACGGGCAGATTAGAGCGCTGCTGCCGCTTCACACGACGGCAAAAAAAAAAAAAAAAAAGAATCTGATGAGTAGAGATGTCTCACCACCAGACATAATCACCTTTTTACAACTGTGAGCGGCTCCTCTGTCCCCTTTTAGCATTGCATTGTGGGACAGTCTGTCTGTCTGTATAGTGACTGTCCTGACCACATTATTATTAAAACCATGTTGTTTTGTGTTGCTGTGATGTTTGATAAAGTGGACTCTGGATCAACAATAATGTATGTTTTTTCACAGCAGGCAGTTTAATGATTCAGAATGAGCCTGTTTAAGAGTCTTGTAGTACATTTTAATATTGATTGTTAGCAAGTGTTTCTTATTCTACCTGTCAGCAGCGTGTCTGCTGGAGCTAGTCACCCTTAAAATGTCCAGTCAGGCCAGTTTAATCTACCATCAGCTTTCTGCCGGCTCATGTTAGTGTTTTGTTGGCGTGGAGGACATGAATTGATAACAAGGGAAGCTTCTCTCGCCTTCTTCATTGCAGACATTGGCTGGACAGAATCATCCGTAAGCTAGCCAAGAAATACAGTGTTGTGACATCTTGTGTTGGAAAATGATGAAGTCTGTCAAGAGGGGATAGAAATCTGTCTGGGAGTTTTTCTGTTGACCTGCAACAAACTGCTTCTTCCAATTTGACGGAAAGGCTGGCGAGTAGGTGACTGAGAAAGACAAAGTTCAGTTGAGAGCTGTGAAATTGACCAAATAGCTTAATCCACTGCTCCAGAGCTCCAGCAGCAGTTTTCGTTTGGGCCCAGAATCACCTCGTCAAACAGGTTAAACATGTGTTTGACAGGTTGCAGACGGATCATCGCTGTAGCAGCACGGCCGTCTTTAAGGATTATGGATGTGTTCTGTGCTTTCTCCGAGTGGCTTATTTCATTGACTCAAAGGTAATCATCAATGCAAAAAGCCGAAGAGATAAAAAAAGATAATTACATGAGAGACACAAACTGGAGCCGAGGCGTACCCGTCTCCGCCTGTCACAGCTCGTATTTAGGTTAGGGCGATGTTAAAAGAGTAGTTCCTCCACTTGCTGTCTTCCTTTTCCCCGAGAACCCCCATCAAGTAAGAGCAGACCAGCAGGAGGCAGAGGGGGAGCAGAGATCCCGTCTGGAGCAGGAGCCGAATCGGGATGACATCTTGCAGCCTCTTCTGCAGGGGCCCCGGGATCTGGGGAGCTAATTGGTTTCTAATCAGAGCTGCAGTTTCTGCCGCGGCGTTCCGCTCAGCCTGTTGAGATAGAAATAGAGGATGAGTGTGAAATCGGGACTCAGGAATCAGGTTCAGCGCCAGGCTGTCAACTGACTAAGCCAACGGGAGGTGGAGGAGGATGGGGATGTGTAGAACAGGCCAAATCGCAGCAGGCGATCCACCCAGCCTGTCTCAGATATGTGCCAGATAACATTTATGAGGGCTAATGAAAGCGTGTGCGGCTCAGCGCTCTTACATAGTCTGCTGTGGGCCCATCAGCTGCTTTCATCTTTTTGTCTTGCGTGTTTCACGTCACCGACCAAGCAGATGGACGAACAGGGACGACACAAAATCAAAAACTGGACGATGTTCAAGATTTCATGAAGATACAAGAGGCAAAAAAACAGTTTACTGGCAGTAGCTATAGACCATATGCTCTTCAGTATCAGTTTGGGTTTTTCTGTGACCTCCAGTCTACTCTAGCAAATCACAGCGCACTGCTGAAACAGCCTGTCAGTGATGTTTGGGATGTTTTAAAGCATATGGAGCAGCGGAGCGGGAGGAGTTACCTCAGGGAATCCATGTTTCCACATATGAAAGTCCTGCTCTTTCTCAACACACAGTGTGACGGCAGTTGGTTGAATCATCATCACGACAAATAATGAGAAACTGCAATGACGGAAAAATCAAGTACAAACAAGTCTGTACATTAAAACTCAGAACAGACGTCGACCGGGACTCAAGTTGAAGCTGAAGTGAGATAGCTTGTGTTGTCCTCTCACTGCAGAGGTCACACTTGAGCCACCGTTGTTGCACGTTGAAGTTTGGAATAGGAGAGGATCCTCATAGAGAAAGCTGACAGACGTCGGCAGTGAGGGAGTTGGTGAGAGCGGGTTTAACATTGATTTCATCAGGTTAAATGTGTGTTTTTAACCACCAATACATTTATGTTGTGCAGGCCTTGGGATGGCTTCCATGTCAATATCAAACACAGCTTTTTGAGGGTCTCTAGTTAAGCTCAGGGTAAGACAGGGCAACCCCCCTCCTATCTCCACCCAGTGGATCATCTCCCTTCAGCTGAGCTGATAAATCCTGCCTTCAAGGTCTTCTTCCAACACATCTAAATACAGTTCTTTTTTTCTTTTTACATTTATTTCAAAGGGGATTTTAGTGATTGACACTCTGCACACAATGTAATAAGGAATTAGTTTTTCTTTGCCGTTTCATCTGGGACATGTTTGCCTTTCGCCAGCAGGATTTGTGTCGCAGTATCTCTCACGGACACATGGACGGACACATCAGATGTCTGCTGGTCTGAACGTGGGACTTTCTGGTGTTAACCACGTGGTCACCCAGCCTGCTCCTCTCTATTCCATGCATGTAGTTAAGGATTAAATAAAACTCTTCTCCAAAACTGAGCGATTAAATAGATGAAACCCTGATCTCATTGCTCTCTCTTTTTTTTTTCTTTTTTTTTTAAGACAGACCTGAAGATTAGTCGAGGCAATAAAACTAAGGTGAGGAAGCTTAGTAACACAAGAATGAATGTAAATAGGATTCAGTGGCAATGAAAGGTACAAAGTGGTCTAATTAAATCCCTCTCGATGTGAATTCAATTTCCCCAGGCCTCATGGCATCCTGTCAGTGACAAAGAGAGCTGCCTCTCTTTGTCTTCCTCTGAGTAAATTCCAATTAGGTGGTGGGTGTATGTTGGTGTGCCAGTCAATCACAGTCAAAGCCTGTGTTTTAAAGATGATGACAGTGGCAATATATCGACTCCAGCCCTTTCGGTGCCTCTTATTTGGAACAATAGACAGTTAACAGAGGTATTGATTTTTCTTTATATGCTTGTTGGGCAGGACTGTCGGTTCATTTAGAAAGCGGCCGCCTCTAACCACACAGCGCTCATCACTCGGAGGCTCTCTTGAAAATATTGATAACACTCACGCGGCCCTTTGTGCTGTCGCAGCTTCTCCAGCCAATTAACACTGGCATCAACAGCTCAACTGATTTTCATCTCTTTTGAAAATTGAAAATATTTTCCCCTGGTGTTATCTGTTACAGATCGTTGTGGTATTACAGTCTGCCAAGCGCTCGCGTTTCTTTTTTAGTAACACTTGTAAGCAGCGTGGAGGTGACAAAAGGGAGCAGCAGCAAAAGCCAATACTAGAGTGGAGGAGGACAGTCAACACCTACACCTGTCTTAATCCGATCGGGCCTCCGGAACAGAAGAGAAAGATAAGGCTGCAGTTACACGCCGCTGCCACCTCAAACCACAAATGCACACAGGCTTGGTTATTTTCCTCAAATCAAATTACTGATGTCTGTTGCGATGGCCAGCGTCAGCGCGCTCGCCGTCGGAGAGCCTCATTTATTTTGAGAAGACTTTTCTTTTTAAGACACGCTCCGTCGTGTGGAACAGTGAATATGAGATATAAAAGCTGTCTGCTGAGTGACTTTGGGCCACGGCGAGATCAAACGACAGAAACAGGAACTGAGAGCTCGAGGAGAGGAAAACCAAAGAGGGAGCGAAGGAAAATATTGGACGTCTTTTCCACATGACTGCTGGCTCGCCTCGACCCCCTCGGTCACTGCACGTCTCATCTTCGGCTTTAATTTGCTGCTTTTAACCCCCCCCCCCCTTCCTGTGATCCTGGCCTCCGCGGCTTCAGGCCTTGCTGCTGAAGTGTGACCCTACCCACTGCCATTGATTTAAGGTCACTCACCATCACACCGGTGACCTTTCACAGATTTCAATTATTTGATAATCCGCTGCATCATCTCTCCTCCAGATGGTCAGCTATTAAATTTTTCACCAGCGCTCCAGTAGCTACATCAAACGCAGCTTTTGGGGCTTTCTTGGCTTTACACGCTATCAAAGCTCCGGTGCTTTTATGAGGCTTTTTCGCCGCCTTTAATATCGCTGCTGTCGTGGAGATGGAGGATTATGAGTAGATAGCCTTGAAGGTCACAGCCACTTGACTTACTCTGATACTACTAGATGGTATCTGAGTAAGGTAATGGACACAGTTTCCTTAAGACTGGAGAGGGGGTGAAGTAGAGCTTGAGTGCCACTGCAGCAGATTGGCTTTCATTGTCCCATCCTACAGGGCAGCCCCCTCCCCCCGTCAGCTGCTGTGACCTCTTGTCTGATCAGCAGCCTCAACAAACCCAGGGTCACATGTTCACACCATGGAACAAGACGCCGTCCAATCTTGATAAGCGCTAGATTGGATGAAAGCCACGGAGCCACCGAAGAACGCTCCTGGGTGTACTCTGGCCTTCATGGGGTTCACGAGGTTTCAGCCCCCATCAATACCGTTTAAAGACTTCCACAGTGTCGCCGCGCTCCGGCGTTGTGCGCGCTGTGTTGTACTACACTCCTGAGCGGAGGGAGTGCTAAGAGCCCAAAGCGCATTGCAAGACCGAGAGGCTGGCCTCAGACAGCCAGCCAAGAATCTGCCAGGGCCACAGCCATGATAGATGACGAGGCGCGGCGAAGGTTTTATTGAGGCTGTAGCGCGGCTTGTCGTGACAACCAGAATGAATGAGATCCTTGGCATCTGTGGGCACTGTCACCCTCCGGTCCCGTTTTTGTTATTACTTATTCACATACAGCAATGATGTTGGTTCAATTTCTTCCACTATCAATTTGCAAACTTGGCTGTTAAACTGTGAGTTATGCAACACTTGGACAAAAAAAAAAAAGGATGGCGGCTAATCAACATGACTGTGCTGAGAATATTTACAACCTTTCTTGGCTCCCTGGAAGTCTTTTACACTCGCCGATGGAAGAAAGCATATGGAAATATGCGAACACGCGTCTTGACTGTAGCTGGACCCCCTCGATTAGCTCAATGATGGATCCGTCCTCCTGCTGCTCACATTTTGATGATATTTGCATCCAGTGATTCTGTGTTTTCTTCAGTCATTGTGATATTAACCGTGGTGTGTTTTGATGGTCTCATGGCAGAAAGTGTGTCGGTATGGTGGTCTGTCTTACAGCATGCAGTAACACCTCAGTGGAATCCACAGTTTCTATTCATTCTGCTCGTTTGTTATGTGAAGATCACAGTGCAGACAGATATAACTGTCCAGTCATGCTTTGATCAGCTTTTCCTCCCTTCCTGAAGTCTTAATTGTCATTGTTGTGGTGAAAATATCATCCTCCAACCAGATAACATGTTTAATTCAGTTATGATGGCATTTGATGGTGATGGGGTTTCCAACCAGGATGATTCCACTGTTGAGAGATGATTCATGTATTAACTCACATCCTTTGTTCAAACCTGCAGTTACTTGTTTTTTAGTTACACATCCGGCATTTACACAGAACAGCATGATCTTTCATTTGGAGTTGTGTTTCTGTCCACGTGACAAGTATCAGTACACTACACAGTACAAGTCTTTTTAGCTCTGGTTTTGGTCTCCACCAGCTCCTGAGGGAAATATCGCGCTCTTTAGCTCATGAATGCAGGCTAACTGTGTGTCAGCTGTTTGGTGTGAAGCTGGTGGTCTTTTAGAGCTCTTCCTCTGGAAACAGCTGCCTGCTGTGGCTGAACAGGACGCTTCGAGAGCGGCGAGTGAACCTGGATGGTGAAGTTGTGGTCAGACAGTTAAACAATGAGCTGAAGCTGGTTGTAAAGCCGAGAGGAGCCGCTGATTCAGATGATCATTCTCTGTGTGTTCATCTCTATGTGAGACCACTGTGGCATTGTGTTCATTGTCATTTGATCTAGTGTTTTTGTGTAAATGTAGATTAGAGCCACCAGTTCAACAACATAGAAACAGTCCAGCAATTAACCGTTTACGTAACATCCAGAGATATTATTACTAATAAAATGTATAGCATTAGTATATGAGTTAAAGTCAATGCATGAGTGCATAAGCAACAGTTTACAGTTTTATTTTGCTAAGTTTCAGATAGTTTAAACTATCTTTTGGTTCCCAAACTGCAGTGGAGCCTCTCCAGAGGGTCACAAGATGAATCTTAGGGATTGTGAGAAGATTAATGGGGTGGGAAAGAAGAAAAAACACAGTACAGCTACACACATTTGTACTGAGTTTTTGTGGATTTTTTTCTAATCTTTGTTTATTTGAGAAATGTTGGAAATGTAAACCTCTATAGGCCTTAAACTGTTATTTACATAAAACAATCTGAGAAGTTTAGAGAAGAAATTACTGTTTGATTAATGACATGACAAGTCAGAAAGTTTGCCATCCGCTGGTGATGGCTTGAATAATGTATTTTCTTCTGTGTTTGTTTTTTTTAATGTAGTACTTTCATTTGGAAAATAACTAGTAAAAGTAAAGAGTGTTACATTTCCTTGTGAAATCTTGAGGAGTAGAAGTAGAAAGTGTCACCTTTCCGTCGCTGGCGCAGCGTTTCCCGCGAGTACCTGTCATTACCTGGTCTTCATCGTTGAGGACGGCAGCGAGGAGCAGGGATCATGGGGAGGCTGACGTGCAGCGAAGGTCCCTGAACACATTCAGACCTCCTGCTTTTCCCGTTTCTGGGCTAACCTCCCCGTCTGCTGCCTGAAATGGTTTAGTGATGAAAACAGTCCACATGGACTGAAATGATGTTATTTTCTGGCCCGGAATCGAATCGAGGCAGAGGCTCTTTCACCAGGGGAAACTAATTTTTAGGAGAAACTAATTTTGACAGATGGCAGGAAACAGCTGCTTGACGCAGGCGGTTTCAAACAGCACATGGAAACGCTTTCATCGGCTCCGAATCACTTAAACGTTCTGCCAGTCGGCGATAGCAAAATCCCCAAATTTATTCAGATGAACTGTCTTTACTGTTCTCACTGATGGAGCTCTGCTTCATTCAGGTCCCGTTATGGTTTCCGTGGCGCTGGTGCGTGTACGTGTGGCGAGCACACGCGCGATCGAATATTTCCTTCTTTATATCTGACATTTATGTCTCGAAGCGGTCGGCCGAGTCATCCGGCTCGGCGTTCCTCTACGCCCCCGCTGCCCCGCTGCCACGCGTCCTGAACAGCACCGCTGAAATTCCAACTACCTGCCTGCTAAATCCTCCGACCAGAGTCATGTCACCCTGATCCCCAGCCCAGTCATTAGGGCCCATTGAGAACGGCTAGCATGTTCAGCTACGCTTGACTGGATGATTCCCATTTATCCTCGACCCTCCCTCCCTCGCCGCTCTCTTTGGAGACAGGAGCTGCCAGGTTCATCTGTTTGCCTGTCTCCTGACTTGTTAGAAGCCTCTGTCAGCCTTGTTACTGAGCCTGCTGATCCGTGGCCATAAACCTGTGCAAAGGTGGAGAGGTATTAACGAACTAGGGCTTTACACAGCTGACCGACAAGTGGCTGAAAGCCCGACATCTCCCTCAAACCGTGGATACATTCATTACTGACTCTGTTAGCAATAGCTGAGCTGCTATCAACCTAAAATAGATCAACAAATCTGCATTTTCTCACTGTTTGAGGCTGGATTTTGAATTTTAAAAGCTGACTTCCACATGCAGACAGATGCTTAGTCGGTTTCATTTACAATATTGGATCGCATCTGAATCATTTTGTGTAATGACCCCAAAGTAATGGTCTATGTCTACACTGCTCAGTAAAAGCAATGAACTGGTACCGCTTCTCAGCCCTATAATCTCCCACTGTCCTCTAGTACTACTTTATTGCATCCAGGTCTGCTGGCTTTAATATCCTGGTCTGTTAAATCAGTACATTTCACTGCTGGCTACGCTGATCTGTTTCCGGCGCTTGCTGTAATTACCCCTCATGGAATCAGTTTTGTCAGTGATGTTTACCAGACAAAACAGCCAAGAAACAATCTTCCCGAGGCGGTGAAGACGTGTCCGACCCGCTGGGAAATCTTTCTAAGATCAACACCATTAATTGCTAATGGAGGATTCCCATTGATACGAGTGTAAGGCCAGTACATGTGAAGCATGCTCTGCACATGTGACTTGGCATTTAATGAGCCTTAAAAAAAAAATCCTCATAGTATTTAGTGCGTTGCTTGTATTTATTCATGAGCTTCTCTTTTTAACTTTTATCTGTTCTCTCTTTGATAAACCCATCTGGACGTTTATTTATAACAACCCATGTGTGTGATTGCGTCGCCTCTGTCCACTGCACACCTCATCAAAGAGACGTTACCTGTAGCTGGCACAGTGTGGTCCGTCTCTTTGCTCAGTGACTTTCATTAACAGCGAGTAATGTTTGCGAACACGGCGGCAGCCTCTGTGTTCATTACCTCGCCTCCCAGTGCTCTCCCGAAATGGAAAGCGCTCCCTCCATCCCCACCTGGTCTGAAAATACGCGGCGCAAAGACTCCTGCCATAAGTCCAGCGATTGTTTCGAAACACAGAGTACGCTGTGCGGGCAACTGTGAAGGATGCAGAAAAGCTCAGGGAAAAAAAGTGTGAAGCTTCGTAAGCACCGAGCTGCGTTCCTGTCTCAGGGCCCCTTGAGTAATATCCCTGCTGGCCCTCGTTCTTAATGCTCTTGTCTCCGAGAAATACGGGGAGACAGAAATAGAAGAGAGGGGACACTCGGAGGGAGAGTTCAGCATCGGAGGAGAAGGGATGAAACCAGAGAGTTGATTGTGAGGGGGATTAAAAGGTGACGCTGGGGGTGAGCGGGAGGCCGAGCCGCTGCGAGATGAAGAAAGAGGGCTGAGAGAAAGCAGACAAGATTAATTAACTTATTTCCAACAACAGATCCCATTAAAGCGGCTGTCAGCAACACTGAAGCACTCACTGACTTAAACTGAATACTTCATGAGCTCTGCTTTTAGACTCGCTGTCATATGAAATATATAAATATAAGTACACGCAGAGGGCCGCGCACGCCGGCCGCTGTTTGCTCTCCTGCTTTGCTTGATTGTTGCGGCGGCGCTATCTGTTGCCGAGCTGTTATAGAGAGCGGCAGATAGCGAAATGGCAGGTGGGTCTGTAAACACAGCGTCTGAGTGATTCAGTGCAGCAGGCATTTCTCCAGGTCTGTAATGCCAAAGAGCCGCGGAGCCGGGGGGGGGAGCGGGGGGGTGAGAGGCCGGCTGCCGGGATGAAAGATTGATCAAGGAGGCCGATGCCTTTTCAAGGTGAGATCTCAGTTCTGAGGGAGGAAGGGACCTCATCCTCACCTCCTCACCTCCTCGCTTCGGCTTTCGACTCCCCTCTCGTTTTCTTTTTTTCCCGCCCTCGCCGCTCCGGGAGGGAGGAGGATCACGGAGAGGAGAATGAAGCCGAGCTGAAGCAGCAGGAAGTCTCAGATGAGGGGAGTGAACCCTTGTCTGTTTTCCTTCCCTGGTGGACAGAATACAGCTCGAATGCTTTCCCACTGCAGTTTCTTGAACACTTTCCTCCCTGGGAATATTTTGGCGAGTGGTGCCCCCCCCCCCCCGCCTTTCTTTCTCTCCTCGCCTTTTATGTTTTGCGTTCAGAGCAGCCGTGGCTCCGCTGAGGCTTTTTAAACATTTGTAGAACTCTATTATGTCTGTCAGCATCATCAAACACAATGGCAACAGCACCTCCGGGTGTTAATCTTACCTTCCCTGATATTTACAGCAGCACCGTTTGATCTTTTACATCTTCCTTCATCCCCCCCACCCCCCCCGCACGGCGGCTCAGTTGAAATCGCGCGAGGTTTGATCCCGCTATGACAAAGCCTTCCTGACACTTTAAAAGGCATCTCCCCGCCGCTCAGCTCTCACATGCACTCCCAGCAGCGAGCGAGGGCAGTTAGCAATAAGTGCTAATTTCACATAATTGATTTCCCTCTCAATTCCATTCAACAGAATGTAAAGACCTTAATTGGAGCTCTGTGTCATTGTGCCCAGTGTTTTTCACTTTCCATTATATCCTTTAATGGCTTTCAAGGGGAAAGAAAAGAGTGTCTGCTTCAAAAATGGAATTCATGAAATGCAGCAGCAGCGTGTTACAGATGCAGGATTTCAGAGATTTTAAGTTTGCGGGTTGGGCATTTCTGGAGGTGGAGCATAAATCAGGAACTCTCTGCTTCCCTTAAGGGCTGTCAAGGTGCCCTTAATCAAAGCACTTACGGGGAAATTACCCCTCAGACACTTTCACACTGTGGAAAATCATCTGTTTTTCTAAGCGGATGATGGAATTACTGCCCGACAAATAATTTCTTCAAATCTTGCATCCACTTTTCTCTCAATCTGACTCATCTTCCACCATTTTAGTTGGTAATTTACTGCTTTTCCCACAATGCCTTTCAGCAGAGCTGTTTGGACCTGCTGCCTCCAGCTGATGGTCGCATGTGCAGTTAGGGAGCGATAATGATGCCGTTAACGCTTTCACCAAGCGCAGAGAAAGTTTCTCCAGCTGAGAAAAGTCAAAGTCACACCCGTACAGTCACAACACATCCTGGGACCGTGCTGCATTCTGGGTGATTGAGGCTGCTGGCCATCAGGAAATATCCTCGAAGTTGACCGAATTTTAAAGGCCAGTATCCTGAAATGGACACAGAAAAGAAAAGTACGTGACCTGTTTGCTCTGGTACATCTGAGAGACGTGGCTATGGAGGATACGAAAAGATGCTAAGTTAGCTTTAAGGTCCATCTTGTATTATTTCAGTTTTTCAGGTGGTTACAAGCTGACAGATGAGTGATGCTACTGATGAAACGAATCGTTAATGACCAGATCTGTTCGGCTGGCTCTCGAGCTGCAACTCAGTGTTAAATAATTCATTTCCTCACGTCTCCTCTGCACGTTGCAGGCCTACTCACCTATTCTTTGCCTCATAGAAAAGGTGGCAGCAGTGAACTGTTTGCCTTGTGAAAGCACTTCTCGTGTGCTGAGGCCATGTTTGATACAGGAAATTGCTGAGCATCAACAAAAACGCGACCACTCATAATTTAAATGCAAAAAAGCTTTCTCCCCCTGCAGCTGTGACATTTGCAGCCGAACATATATGCCACGTTTACAGTTTCACAATCGGTTGTTTTATTGCTTACATCATGCTACATGTGCTTGGTCATGCACGGGCGTATTTGAACACTGACACGAGGGTGTAAAGGTCTTTCCAGCAAGCAAACACGCATGTGGACATACCCCCAAAGGTACATAAACACACACACGGACGGTCACACACAGAGTGAGACCCACACACACAATAGACACGTGTATGAATGCATGCGGTGTGCTCTACAAATCACAGGCACAGAGATACACACACTTTTAAATGGCTGCCAAACAGAGTAATGGTGTGACACTGGCAACAAAATGGCTTTTCATTTACACCCTGCAGAAGCGTCAC
Organism: Chaetodon trifasciatus; assembly: GCA_037975065.1. Taxonomy (NCBI): domain Eukaryota; kingdom Metazoa; phylum Chordata; class Actinopteri; order Chaetodontiformes; family Chaetodontidae; genus Chaetodon; species Chaetodon trifasciatus. Next base: position 2,663,031 of record JBBMOE010000054.1, on the reverse strand, counting down.
GCTCTCTGTATTCATATCCAAGACTAAGTAGGACAGACGCCGTCCTGCATAATGCTCACTGCCGGGCCAGAACCTGCAATTTTGGTGTTTATCTTTTTGTCACATGAATGGAAAGTTTGAGATTCATTTGTTTAGTGAGTTATGAGTTTCTTTTGTCCAGAAAGGAAGGCTTTGTCTGCTATCCTGACATTATGTGTTTATTTCAGAGGAGCGTTTTGCTTGGATACAGATGACACAGCTGCGCTGCCGGTTTCACGGCAGAAAAGTCAAACAGGTGCAGCCGTGGTGATTATCAGGCGTCCTCGTGCTGCAGGTGTACGTGGTCCTGTGTCCACGGTAGAGGAGATGTCACGGCGGTGTGAGACCTGTGAGATCCGTTCAGCGTCTTCGTTAAAAGTTACCTGATGCTCAGCTGTTTAAAAGGAAAACAAGCGTTTCTGCTCCTTTTAATGGGATGATGTTTTTGTTTTTTGTGAGCTGAAACAGCTGCAGGTGGTTGGAGCTATGAGCAGAGACAGTGGGGGGTAAACCCACATAAACTCAGTCTACTCATGTTGTGATTTGAGGTATGCAGTTACTGCAGATCCCGGATGGAGATGCGTGAATTTATTTTTAGGCCTGATTTATTCTGCAGGAGGCACAAGATGTCATCACTTCCACATGGAATGGATTTAATGCCCTCATTCTGATTAATTTAAGTCGACGTGAAGCAGTCTGCATCCTTGTTCCGCTTGATTTGAATCTTTCTTTCATTGTTTAGCAAGTATAATTTAATAATTTGCGCGAACATTGAATCCGCTCATGAATTAACAAAGCATGTTCTTGAATTAGAGCCATCAGCATGTGTATGAGGAGAATTTGTTGAATTTACCTGATTGTGTTTATTAAAATAGACTGACATTTAGCTGAAAGAGAGTAGTGATTGACTCAATGATGAATTCTGGTGATTAAAATTCAGATTTTAAGAAAATGGGAAATCATTTCTCACGGCGTCACCGAGCGGCGGCCGTGCCATGAGAGAGCGCTGAAGGGCTCAACATGGCCAGATTTAATATGGATGCATTCTGAATGCAACTCCCAGAAATACACCTTTTATCCCCTGTGCACGGTCTGTATAATGCATGAAGTAGAACGCAGCGAATACAACGTGCAAACACAACAGCCTTTGTTCTTTCGCTTGTTCTCGCCCTCTAAATCATGTGAACAAACACTGATATCTGATTTCATAGTACGATGTTTTCACACTGGTTGCTGCTGGAATGAGATGGCACAGTATCCTCCTCCCAGCGGCCTGAGCCGCGCTGCTTTTATCCTGTGCAGTATTTCATGACGCAGCCTCACAACATCCTGACAAAAAGATTTGTTTCACGGCCCGTTCTGTGACGACCAATGGGAGGAAGCAAAAGAGGAATGATGTTGTCGCACCTGTCAGGTGGACCAAATCCGTCACTGGCGCTTCCTTTACGTTCACATACTGACGTGATTCTGCAGTCTGTGAACTGAGGATAAAAATATGAATTTTGTGCTGCTATGATTGAGGAAATAGGGCACCTAATGTTGATGTTTGTGCATTCCTTTGATGAAAAGACAGCGAGCTTTGATTGGCTGGCGTTGACTCCACCACGGCGTCTGACCTTCGCCATCACAGGTTCAGTCTTAAACGTTTGTCTTATGAAGACCAGCTCAGCCTTTGCGCTCGGCGCTGCCTCTCTGTGTGCAGGACCGTTCACAAAGTGTCAAAAAGACAAACAAAAAGGAGCGAGTGACTTTCACCAGCTGCTCGTCAGGCGGCCAGAGTTGAGTCATCTAAAGGACAAGTGATGGGGGGGGCGAGGGCGGAGGTGTCGTGGAAACTGCAGTGTTTGTGTCAGGCAGTGGTGCAGCAAGTATTTAGATCCTCTGCTTCAGTAAAAGTACTGGCACCACGCTGTAAAAAATACTCTGTTACAGGTAAAAGTCCTGCATTGAAAATCTTATTGAAGTAAAAGTATGTACGTATGATCAGGAAAATGTATTAAAAGTAAGAATATTCAGTGCAGATTGTCCCCTGTGACTGTTACACTGTGATAATCGTTCAGTTATTATCACTCAGTGGAAAAGCTGGATTTCCTGTGATGGCTGAGTGAGTTGGAGCTCGATTGTTTTCATTATGGATTAATCTGCTGATTATTTTCTCCATTAACTGATTGATTGTTTGGATTGTAGCCCAAAGTGCCACCTGCACCATGCTTGTATCGTCCAAGCTACCATACAGAATTCAACATTTTTATGTCTTGGATGCAAAAAAAGTAACCAGAAACTGAAGCTGTCAAGTGCCTCAAAGTTGGACGTACAGCGTGGCGTTTGAGTAGATGTCCTTGGTGACACTCCGGCCCTGGTTTGGTCATCATGACCAGAGCTTGCTGTGGATTTTGAAGCCCTCTGCGTCCCTGTCTCTCCTCCTGTCCTCGCTGCAGGATTTCCTTTCATCTCACTCCACAAACTTCCTGTAGTGCGTCTTGTTGTAAAACTCGTATTGCTCCTCCGTCTCTGTTCTTATGTCTCTCACCACGCTGCATCTCTGTGCTTACATATATCTCATCTCCTCGTCCCGGAGTTTAAAGCCACAGCAGTAAATATGAAGCCACTGCATACAGAGTGTGCTTATGTTCTGTCAAGGTTTTATTCACTGTCTGTATCTCCGTCTTCTGTCGGAGCTCTCCACATGTCTGAGGTTATATGGAGTGTACTCATCCTCCTATCTTGGTCCCTGAGGTTGCATAAGCTCTCGTCTCTGTTATATTACACTGTGTCCCTCTATCTCTCTCTCCCTGAAGTTACATTATCTCGCTCTCCCTCCTCTCTGTCTCATACTCATTATCTTTTTCTCTCAGTTTATATGCAGAACCCCCCCCCCCCCCCCAACCCCTCCATCCCTATACAAAGGTGCAGGATATCAGCACAGTCTCTCTGTCAACCCTTATTTTGCCCCCAAAATGTTTCTGCCCTAGTTTGCAGCAGAGTTAAATGCGGCTGCTCAGCCCTTTTGGCTTCAAACTACCAAAAAACAGAAGAAACACCTTCTCTCAGCCTCTCTGGAGGTGTAACTGTGCACAAAAGCACTTTATTTCCAGGTTTAAGGAAGGAAGACGAGGGCTTGAACGTGATTAATGCGATGTGGACACAGCTTGAGTTGTATTTCTGGACAGGACGTGAAAAGCTGTTGCTCACCTCTGTGATGTGTTTGAGGCTTGAAATGTATTAAGATAAGCACATGTCACACACAGCTCTTCAGCTCTTTCTATAAGCCAATTTCAGTCAATCAGGAGCTCAATAGGTGAAACCTGAAATCACAGAAGAAGCCTGATAGTAACAGTGGAAAAGGAGAGTCCAAAACCAGTACGTTTACATGCACTGAAGGAGCCAGGTTACTCAGAAAGTCCAGGTAACGCCGGCTTTGTCGTTGTGGTGATAGAAGACGCTGCTGCAGAAACCCAGTTATGAGCATTCATGGTCAAGAGCTCGAGAGGCCCAGGAGAAATCTGTGGGGAAATCAGGTTTCTTACCCGTTGTTTCAGGAGCCGTTCAGATGTTGTGTCTAAAAACGTGGAAAACATCAGCCGTGCTGCTTTCAGCCTTTCATCCAATGAGCTTGGGAGGCTTCCTTACTGTCGCACCTGCCGTTACTAAGCAACCAAACCAATTAGCATTGCCCACAGTTAGCAACTGTTAACGTAAAAACAGCACGTCATCGTGCTGAGCTGATGTATCTGCAGGCGTCGTTCCCTCTGATGGTGTCAGAGTCATGAGAACCTGACAGGTCGTACAGCTGCTGTAACCAGTAACAAGTACAGTAAGTGTCTCTTCCATCTTCGGAAGCTGTGACATGCTTGGGCGAAAGGAGGAGCTGATTGGTTAATCCTTGTCACATGGCCGGCGGGGCGCTTCCTGCGTTCACTGCGGTGGGTCGCCGACATGTCTGGAAAAAAAAACGCGTGCTGCGACGGTGCTGTTTCTGGCTCTGAGTGTGTTTGTTGTGCGTCTCACTAAAATAGTTAATTTGTGCTGAACGACCCTTTGAAAACCAGAAGAGGCCGTCTGTGTGAAAACGTTCTGGATCTGGAATAACTTTGACACTAAATGCTGGAAAATGTCTTTATTCACAGCGATGTCCTCTGGAACACTGCGTCTCCTCTGCTTTACACAGGTGTGACGTTACCTTTACTCATCACCTGGAACTTTTTCCCTCCCCTTCCCTGTCTGTCTCTTGCCCTCTCTGTCCATCTATTTTCATCCCACGCTCTCTCCTCCTCTTTTTTTCACCCCGTCTGTCCCTCTGTCCCCTCACAATGAGCATATTATTTACAGTAGTTTGAGTCCATATCTTTGACCCTCCTAGCAGTGATAAGGTTATGGACTTTCTGGTGGCTGCTTGCCCACCCCTCCTAAAACCACAAGCAGACACACACACACGCACACACACACACACACACACACACACACACACACACACACACACACACACACACACACACACACACACAGACACGACTGCTTGTCCATTGGCTGTGAATCATGGCCTGACCTGAGAACAGGGGACAGACCTGTAATTAAGCCTTGGTGCTATCATTCCTCTTCTCACCTTTACTCTCCTCCACCTCATACGTCATTATATCTCTCTCACACTCTCTCACTTTCAATGACCTTTCTCTCCGTTTGCCCTTATCCAGTTTTCCTTTTGCCTGTCATACCCCCCCCCCCCCCACCTTCCA